>CM033699.1:3539497-4139497 GCA_019514585.1 Dendrobium officinale | reverse complement strand
CTTTTCTTAGCGTGGTGGGAAAGGCCCAGTTTTCCGTAGTTTTCCCCTAAACGGGGGAGACGCCGGAAGGCTGCCGAAATTTCGGGTGAACGTAATGCTTTATTTGGATCTCATTTGAACTCAAGAGAACAGTTTGGGACCTGGACTTGATCGCACTCGAATACATGCAAGAACGACGAAAGACTTGTACTTGGACTTTTGAACAAGAATTAAATGACTTAATGCATTAATTGAATTCAAATAAAAAAGAATTGAACTAAAAATCAAGCTTGGATCAATTGTGGACTTGATTTGATCTAAAAAATTGATTTGAACATGAAGCCTCCAAGGCTTGGACTTGAGAATGATACAAGAGGACTTGATTTGAACTCAAGTGAGCTTACAATTGGGACGTGCATTTGAACTTATTTTTAAACCAAGTGAAAGAAGACTTGATCTGGGACTATAGTGGGCATGAACTCGAACCATACAACATCAAGAAAAGCTTGGACTAAACAAGACTATAGCATAACTTGAAATTTGAATATAAAGTCTGGAATGCAATTTGATTTCTAAAATGAGACTTGTAGTTTTCTAAGATGATAAAGTCAATCGTGCAAGAAAGAATAAGATAGAGGATGTGATGATATGCTTGTAAGGTTTCTAATAGAATATTGGGGAATGACCACCTCAATAAAAGTGCAAATTCTATTCAACAACATCAAGTTTATCACGCATGCTATAAACCATTCTTGAAGACAGAGTTTACAGACATAGGTTGTCTACAAGCAAAATGAGAATATCACAAAAGGGGATGACCTATCTGCTGCCAATACAAATATGACCATTCATGAACGATAATGGCATGCATCCAAATGAGTGTCAATCAACACCTCATGGTTAGCATTAATACATAGTCATCTATATGGAGTCTTTCTATTAAAGACGATCAACTCGCAAACACAATGGTCTATCAGAGAAAGGTAACATCAAGTGATTTGGGAATCATTGCAATAAGGTCGAAGATGGATGCAAGAAGTTCGTTATAAGTGCAATAAAATATTTACAAGCGATAATTGTTGGCAAAACAGTGAATAGTATAGTGTTTTGGAGCCAACAATGACTAATATACAAGCACCTGCAACGATCTCCACATATATTGAAATGCATGTAATAAGAAGAATGCAGTAACTCTCTGATCAAAACACATATGGAATACCAATGATGAACACGCAAACATCAAGTTCAAAGTGACACATAATCTTTCCACAATTGATATTAGTCGACATGCAAGAAAATATAGGAGATTCCTCCAATCAACATACAAAGAAGTCGATGAAGGCAGGAGATTAGTTAGTGCACTATGACCCGCCTATGAAAATCAACAAATAGTGCACGACAGTCTACCTGTACGAAGCAGCGAACAAGTCTATTCAGAAGCTGCTACGCCACGCCACCGGATCTGCAGCATTCGTACAAGCAGACAGAAGGCGTCTATTCCAAGAATATCCCCGCACAGCACCTTAACTTGTATGCACATAGATACACTAAAAGGGGGAAAATACAATCTTAACCCGCATGGGCCCCGGCGAGCGTGTTATTGGTACACACGTGACGTCTAGGGATGCTGCGCGGGTTGACAAGTGAATTCAGGTTCGAAACCGATCCTTCTATACGGGTCAATAGAAGTCGACAGGATTCGAACCATTAAGCAAATATATGGTCATGACGACTAGAATATTTGTTTTAATACATTCATATTAGGCCTTCAAAGCCTAAAATCAAAAGAATTCACTTTCAAGGGCATAAAACCTATGAAACCCGATCCTCTGTCGACAGCCCGACAGAGTGACAAGGTTCAATCAATAAATGGAAATGCCCTAAAAACACCCCGATGATGGCCGTGTTGAATGCAGATCTCAACCGGAGGGGTTCCCCAAATATTTTCAAATATCTCCCAAAAGTCCACACAAAAACCCAAAACTCCACCCAAAAATACTCATAAAAATCCAAAACTCCACCCAAAACCCAAAAAATCCACAAAAATCCCAAAAAAAAAATTCCAAAAATATTTAAAATGAAATAAATCCATCAAAAACTTAAAGCAAAATCCATCCGCCCTCCGCAACAGTTTGTCGGGGCGGACAAATTAAAGTTTACTTCAGCTCACAAAGAGCCAAATGCCTAGTCGAAAATATCACTAGGATCCATTCTCAAACAATATATTGCCAGTAAGGACGTGGTACGAGTCCTCTAACCGGCAGTTTCGCCGCCAAATGGCACTGCAGGTAAACGGTTATGACCCGGGGGCCCTCTGAACCGAGTGGTTTTGCCGCCAAATGGCACCACAGATAGCGGTTATGGCCAGAGCCAATACGCTCCTTAATGGCGTTAAATCCTTGAGATATGAATCAATAGGATATGATCGATAGGGCACAAAGCCCTCTGTAAGCTAAGGTGGATTCAAATCTGTCCCCTTAGACAAACATCAACCCCGGTCTACAAGGTTCCCTTTGAAAGAAGCAACCCATGGCTGCCGACAAGGATCCTTCTGTCAGGTTGGGTCGACTACCTCCTCTGACTAAGTAGACCAGGGACCACGATGGCCCGGGATGACGGAACCATGGGATCTTGATCGGGTCTATCATCCATTCCCCCACCATCCGCTTTAAGTGCAAGATGGTGCAATTTCTATTTTAAATAGCAAAATGTCCGAATTCCCAATTTCCAAATCTAATTTCTACCAATTCCTAAGCCCATTGCTGCTACTATATGCCAGATAACACGTATATTCTACGTATCTGATCGACGACTAGCCTTAATCGAAAGTTCTCTCTCGTGATCGAGAGGGGTAATTAACTATAGGGGCTTGCGCCTATAGGAAACCAGAACTCAGATCATAAAGTCCTCACAAAATGAGGGCGAAATCTCTGGGTAGTGTCTTATCTACAAACCCATCTGCCTTCCAAAATTTACCCCGGAACTTAATTCGTTAAAACTCCCTCGTCGAATAAGAACAGCGAGCGGAGGCCGGGGCCGAATTTTCGGAGCCCACAAAATAGAAAGAAACCTACCCAAGAGATCAAATTCTCCTCCCCGGATGTCCTGGTAATGTCATATGCTTTCCTCCCTGTGAGCAGCTCCAAGAGCACCACGCCAAAGCTATATATGTCAGACTTCACTGTCAGCTTCCCACTCATAGCATAATCAGGAGCACAATAACCATATGTTCCCATCACCCTCGTTGATACATGGGTTCTATCACCAACTGGTGCAAGCTTTGCAAGTCCAAAATCAGAAAGTTTAGGATTGAAGTCCTCATCCAATAATATGTTTGCAGATTTCAGGTCACGGTAAATAACTGGTGGGTTAGCCACATCATGTAAATAGGCGAGCCCCTGGGCGGCACCAAGGGCAATCTTCGTTCTCATGTTCCAGTTTAGTGATTCTTGTCCAGGAGATAAATCTGAAAATAGAAGAATTTGGGGATCAACTATCAATATGTGAAGGAATAAAAAAAAAAAAAAATAGAGATCTGTCATACAGAATAGAAATCGCCATACAGAGATTTTTTTTACTGATTAACGCTATTCATTTATCCAAAACCCAAGTAAAGCAGGTAAAGCTTGTGTCTGCTGATACCGTGAGAAAAGAAATAGGCAAGATGATGCAGAGCATTGATATGAAATACTTGAGTTTGCATGTAACCCAAGAGGAAATACTTGAGTTCGCAAACAACCCTAGCAATAATAGGTTAAAAACAGCAGAAATAACACCAAAATCTGGGAGAAATCTGTCCGGCCGGTCCACGCGGGACCGGCCCAGCCATAACGAGGCGGAAGTTCTGCCTCCCGTTTCCGCACGCACGCCCGCCGATTCAGCCGCACGCCCGAATAGGAAGGTTTTTGAATGGATTTTAGGAGGGAAATTGATTGTAGGGATTGTTTAGGGAATTCCTTTTGATTTGTATGCATTAAATAGTTGATTTTCCTAGGTTTTGAGCATCTTTAATTGGGCTGAAATTTGAGATCTCTTAGATTTAGGTTTTCTTTGGGCTCTAGCGACGTCTAGAGATTTGGGAGAGATCGATCCTCCTCTCGAATTGAGGATCAATTGTATCTTTGCTATTTTATTCATCATCTAGTGGAATATAAGTTGTACTTTGAGTTTTCCTACAGTTTTCCTCTAATTCCCCACTGTTTTCTGCTGTTTTCCTGCTGTGGACAGTAGTCCAATCACTGTTTTCGCTATTTTTCAGAAAATCTACAAGTGTTTCCTATCAAAATCAACCCAAATATGATAGATTGCAATAGTGGAATCAAAACAAAACAAACACTAAGCAAGATACAATTTATCCTTAATTCGAGAGGAGGATCGTTCTCTCCCAATCTCTAGACGATGAGTCTAGAGCCCAAGACGTCAAGGAACTCTAAGAGAATAACTCAAAACATACAAGCCCTAACCCTAGCCTGTCATGTTCTTTAAATACAATTCTTCCTAACAAAAAGCTTCCTAACATAAACCAATTTCAAATTTACTTCCTTAAGCATTAGCCGCCCCTTCCTCTTTATAGTTGCCGACCAATGGGGGGGGCCCACTATGCTTGGGCGGAACCTTAAGGAGTCGGCTTAGCCCACCTCCTATAAAACTGAACCGGCCCCTCCTGGGCCGATTTGGTTGGTTCAGTTCTAGGGAGAACCATAACAAAAATCTTAGCTAAAATATTCCTTAGGGATAGTTGATCTAGTTTAGTAATTGTTTCTAGAAAGTTTTTGGGATTTATATTGTTATGTTATAAATAGCTGTTGTAGGAGATAGAAAAGAGGATATATTATTTATTATTATTGGTGTTCTTGCTCTTAGGAGTTGTCTTCTTCAATGATTTTTCCCCACATCACAAGAGACAACGGCTATCTAGTTTGTTTCAAAGAATATAAAAGCAACATAGCCTAGTGTGGATGCTTGAAAATTTCCATTTCGATGTTTTATAAAGAAAAGTTGAGAATAAAATACATGCTGCCAAAACTATATCACTAACTCATATAGAAATTTATGAAAACGACTTAAAATACAACGATCGCATGAAAAATTAAGTTAATTTTTGGCTTGGATTGACTTTGAATCAAAGTTGACAAGCCCGAGCAAGCTTGAATCAATGAGCTCCGGTGTACAATTTTAGATTCTAGAAGTCAACAATATGATAAATAGCTGAATATTGGATAACCCTTAACAACAATGATAAGTTGTTCAAACTTCAAATTTTATTTGAGAGATAAAGTCTAGGGTGGGTGGTGAGAGAAATAAGAATTTCTGGGTGGGGTGGAGGGAATCAGAAGCAAACCACGAAAGAAGGAAGAATACATGAACATCTAAACATAGGATAGCCCTTGACAAAAACAATAAAGTAGCTATGACAACAATAAATCATTATCCCACTATGTTGGGTTGGCTTCATGAATCCTTTTTTTCATTGTGTCCTATTAAAAGTCAATTTCTCATTTAAATCTAATCATAAAATGAATCCTTAGATGATAAAGTAGCTCAAACTTTAAATTTCCTTGAGCTTTGATCCTAAAACCTTTTTCTCATATACCAATTTAATGCAAGATCCTTTTGCTCATGAAAGAAATAGAAAAGTGACGGCTCTTTTTGGAATCATTGGATTTCTATGAATTGGTGAAAAGCTTTCCAATTCCTAATGCCCGAGTAAAAATAACTATAGATACATAAAAAACTAAAGATAGCATGATAGATGATTTATGAGTCATCTTTAAATATACATGAATATGCTCGATGTGATTGCATATGGATATGTTAACATAGAGATGTATTGATGATTATTTTCATAAAAATCATCATGAACATAAAAATTTTGAAAGTTACATTAAAGAATGGCACTTTTTAATTCATGTCATGGAATATTATTTTAACCTGATGATATGATAAAAATGATTAGAATGTCATTGCATTGTAAATTATGTTTCTTTTATTATTCATATTGCATGTCATATGCCCTTTAATTTATTCTTTCACAAATAAGTGTTATCTGTTGAGTTTGAATGTCAAATTCATTTGTCATAAAACTCTTCTTTTAGCATACTCTATCAGACTGCTTGGTAGATAGTCATGGCAAGAGCAAACGTTTCAACAGCTGGTATATCATTAATTTGGTACTTGAGTTTAATTTGTAGTTCCTTAATTAGATTTATGTTGAGTTTTAAGTAGTTTGTTTCTTATGTAGTTATTCTTTCATTTTCTTTCTATATTAGTTGTTTTTTCCCTGTTGCATTATTTTCAATCCTTTCTATATTAGTTGTTTGGCTTTCCCTGTTGCATTGTTGTTAAAGACTTCATTTATTAGATAAATTTTTTTCTTTATACATGTGCTTATATGTTCTACTTACAATTATTTATATATGAAACTTTCCCCTCTTTAGTACAAAATAACTATAATTGATCTTGGCTTTTGAGAATTATCTCATGAGTTAAGATTAATCTCTTCATCATGACTTGTGTTGTCGGAGTCTACCGCCTTCCAAACTGGGGGTGTAACACTATATATGACAGGATTAATGAAGCATACAAATTTAAACAACTCAAATGAAAATCACTATAGAATTTCTAGGAGAAAAAAAAAATGCCAGTAAGCAATTATGAGAGGAAAAAAAGGCAAATGAACAATGCAACATAAAGGCTGAACAAATGAAAGTAAAAAAAATAAATAGAAAAAGGCAGAATTGAAATGAATGCTTACAAAATAGGTGATCTTCCAGGCTTCCATGTGGCATGTACTCATAAACCAAGAGCCTCTCAGACCCTTCGGCACAGTAGCCAATTAAGCCGACAAGATTAGGATGATGCAGCATCATTAACATTAGAACTTCCACAAGAAACTCATTACTTCCTTGTAGCCCATCTCGATTAAGTTGCTTGATTGCCACTACCTGCTCATCAAAATTCAAAAAGGAGAAAAGAATAATAGATTAAAGTTGTAACTTTAGAAACCAACATTCCAAACGACGATGGGAGAAGGTCATGAGATTTCAGAAATTTGCCTGGCCATTTTCAAGTTGGCCCTTAAAGACCCTTCCAAAACCACCTTCGCCGATCAAATTTGCCTCCCTGAAATTTTGGGTAACCATCTCGAGTTCTTTAAAAGTAAAACTTTGTGTACAGTTGCTATTATCTGCTTTCGGAGACAACGGGTTTGTTTCATTCTCTGCGAATTGAAGAGCCATGTAAATGTTCGATCTTTGGGGTTATAAGAAAAAGTAAAACGGGATTAAAAATAATTTAAAAGAAAAAAAAAAAAAAAACATCTCCTAAATAATATACCCAAACAATCAATAACACGGGATAAGGAAGAACGAGCTGAGGACGTATTAGAAATTTTAAAGCCCGTCCGGCTCCTCGATTCCCGGTGGCGAGGGCTTATACAAGAAAAGCAACCAGTTTTCTCAGATTTTTCCATACGAACTTATCAAGCAATCTAGGGTTAAAAAGCAATTGAGACTTCAAAATTTTCGCTCCTATCGCTCCAGCAACCGAAGAGCGAAGGGGGGGACACTCATAGCCTCTTCGCCTCGGAGGAAAAAAAAAGAAGAAGAATAAAATAACGATAGAAGCAATGTAATTGAATGAAAAGAAGGAATTTGTATTGTCGGAACAGTTAATAGAGAAGGGATGGAAGTGAGAGGCGGATTTTGTTTCTTATTTCAAAGGTGACTTTTTTGGGAGAGAGGGGAAAGATTTGAGAGGTGGGGAGGAAGAACGCGAGAAAGCAGAGGTAACAGAAACGCCTAAATTAAGGAGGAGAGAGATAGAGAGGGAGATTCTTCCCTTAAACGACGCTGCCACCTGCTGCCATTGCCGCGCCATTTTAAGGTCTCCTTCCGTTCCACGCTCAAAGTTAGTAGTGCCTTTTTAAGTAGTCGGAGCTGGGTGGTTTGCAAAGTTTAAATTTGTTAAAAACAATTTATAGTTATTTACAATATAAATAAATATTTATGTTAGGAATGTGAAAGTATTATTATTATTATTATTATTATTATTATTATTATTATTATTATTATTATTGGAATAGTTAGTTCAATTAAGACATATTCATACACACATCACATACACAAGACTTGAACCCAAGACCTCTTAGTTGGTAGTCAAAGCTCCCAACCAATAGATCAATATGAGCTGTGTGGGAACGTGCATGGGCGGATCCACCCATGGCTTAGGGTGGGCAAATGCCCACCATTTGCCCACCCTCAAAATTTTTTTTTTAAAATATTTAGAGGGGAGATTTTGAAATATTTTGGGTATTTTGGGCATTTTGCCCCCCCTAAAAAAATATTTGTCATACTTTTATCAATCCTAAGTATATTTGCCCATCCCTCATAAATTTTTTTTTTTGCCCACCCTAAATAAAGAAGCTGGATCCGCCCCTGGGAACGTGGAAGTAAATCATGTAACGAAATAAATAAGAAAGTAAAAAATAGTGAAAATAAAAGGAACATCGGGATTTAATGTGAAAAAATTTAAAATCAGAAAAAAAAAAAATCATGGAGCCACATAGCCCACTCAACGCCAAGAATCTACTATAAAATAGAGAGAAATAAGTACAATTTTCTTTTCTCTCTGACTCTCTTCTTTCTTTTCTTCTCTCTTACATCGCTATCATACTCAAAACAAAAGAAAAATTTAAATAAATAACACCAAAGGATGTCACCCTTAGAAAAACAAGAAAGAAAATTATTCAGTCCGCCTTAAAGTGTTGTGACACTTAAACCTCTTATCCTGATTCGTCTCACGATGTCGCAGCACTACACAACCCTTTGGCGCTCCGCTCTCTACCGATTCTCCCAGTAAACTATGCAGCGCCAGACCCCTCGAGTACACTGCGTCGTGGCATTCGAGTCCATAATGTCGGGGCAATGTAATGAAAAAAAAAAAAATTCAGGTGCAACGAGCACAACAAATTGTACTGAGGTCTAAGATAATATACAGCCGATTGACCGACTCAATTAGATTACACACAAACTAACAATTTATAGGTTTTTAAATATTAATATTATAAAAATCTTAATCCCCTTCTCATATTTTGATTAAACATTTTTACCTAAAATCCTAATTTTATCATTTATAAGATAATTTATTTAAAAAAAATGCATTTCATTCAATTTTTATGCACATATTTAATTGATACTTTTATATTTATTTATATAATACTTTAATATAAAGTTATATCATAAATAACAATAACATTGTCTCACATGTTGACATATGACCATAGTATTCAAATGATAAGATAATTATTGATTTCAAATGTTGATGAGTGATGTGAGCATCTTTATCATGCATAGTGAGTGGAGAGCCACTATCATGACATGTAAGATGGTCATAGATAAGATATAGTGTGCTCTATCTTAGTTCAAAGCACATCGAGATGATGGTGAATTAGATGTTGATGTTATGTTAGAAGTTTTTTTTTTTTTTTTTTTTAAGTTTTTTAAGAGAATTCAATGATTTATATCCATATGATGGGATTAGTAATCACGATAAGTCATCCATCATATCAAAACTTTTAAATATTGCAAAATAATATTATCAACATTTTATAACAACTTCATATTTTATAATTATTTTAAAGTGTTTCCAAATTTTTATTTATTTTATTGTTATAATAATTTCTATCATCCTTATATGGGTGATTTTATTAAAATCTTGAATTAAAAAAAAAAAAAAAAAAAAACGGTGCTCTTCGGCTCTTCCATTAAATGTATGATTTGTCATTGGTTTTTGGTAATAGTTCCTTAATAATATTAAATCAACAAGCTTACCTTTCCTGATGATGAAAACATGAATATGTTATTCTTTTAATATTTAAAAAATGCCAAAAAGAATTCATAAGGAATTAAGATGATATTGATCCGAGAGAGAGACTAAAAAAATTTATTTGTTAAGTATTAGGAAAATTCTATAAGATGGTGGGGGACTTGCAATATTTTATGATACATAATGTTGTCCATTATAAGGGAAGCAAAATATTAAGTTAAGTGTTGCAGAGATGAGGATACTTAGGTGGATGAGTGGCTTTACTCTTAAAGACAATATATGAAATGAGCATATGCGTGAAAAGGTTGAAGTAGCTCTAGTGGCTGATAAGATTAGAGATCCTTGGATGGTTTGGTCACATAAAACGGCTGCCTTCTGATGACTCGATCAAGAGAGTAGATATATTAGATTTAACATATGTTAAAAAAGATAGAAATAGATTTAAAAATATTTTGTTAGAAAATATTAGAAATAACCTTTTTATTAGATATAATAAGAATTTGACTCTTAATCAAACACAACAGAGAAAAATAATTCATGCAGCTGACCTCACGTAGTGGGATAAAGACTTGATACTGATGTTCTTCTTCTTCTTGTTGTTGTAAAACTGTTTTTAAAAAGCAGTAAAAAAATGTTTCAAAACGAAGCCTTAATAGATAAGAGCTTAGTTTTTAATTAAGAGGTCACACATTCTTAGTTTTTCATGAATAAATTCGCTCAAAAAAAAAAAAAAAAAAACTTTCTAGTTTCTCTCCAAGCTTGTTCATGCATATGTTCAAGACAACTTAGTGCAGCAAACTAAAAGGCATACATAAATATCAAGAAAAATCATTTCTAAAAAAAAAAAATTTAAGTGCACATGTACATGCCTCAGTTCAAGCAGGAAAAAACTGCATTTTTAAACAGGTACCCATGAAGACACATGCATGCCTTTTTCTGATATTGTGGGATTGAAAACTATGGACGAGGTGTCACCTGACGTTGACCTTGCACGTCTTTCTCTGACGTGGTGGGTATGCTAAGATTCCCGAAATTTTCCCTAAATGGAAGAGACTAGAGGAGGCTGCCGAAATTCGAGCTGAAGATGCACAGAATTTGAACAAATACATGGGACCTAAATGAATTACAGGGAACATAACTTGGATGAATAACAGGAAACCAAACTCTAAATTAATAAATGCATAACCAAATTAAAAATGCAGATGCTAAAGTATGATTTGAGTCATTCTAACGAACATCAATGAAGGAGCATAGGTTGACGACAGAACTTCAAAGTAAATAAAACTTCTAATATGTACCATAACTCACACACAAACAACATATAACTTCTGATGTTCATATTAGTTAGCCTGTAAACTTGTGAAAGGAAGTTGAAAGAACCAACGCAAGAGAGCTCTTAATGAATATATTAATTCACTGGAAAGCTGTTGATGAATGCAACATTACCTCATACAAACATACACAATGCAGCTTGCAAATGAATAAAGTAATTTACTTGTGAGCGACGACAACAGATAAGTTGTGAATGTAATAGTTTGCAAATGTATGCGAATGTCTCCCGTGAACATAGTCAGTATGCAAGTAGATGTAGCAACTTGCCATTAGTGTGCGTGGGGAGAATCAATGATGATTGTAGCATGACTGGTAGCCAACAGTAGCACGCAAGAGAACATATTGAATATGATAGTAGGCAATAGTAATCAATCTGCTAAGAGTACACACTGTCAACGAGTGTGTACAGAACCTCTGCAACAAATATGACAACCCGCGCGAATCAAACTGAAATAGGAAAATACTTGATCAAACCACATTTGGTTTGAACACAAGTAACAGCTCTTGCATGCATATCCCTAATTACTTGAATATAAACATTATTAACTCATTTCTTTTCTAGAACTCTCCATAGCACTTCTCTTGGAACTTTATCATATGCTTTTTCTAAATCAAAAAAATACCATATGTAGATCCTCCTTATTCTCTCTAAACTTCTACATCAACCCTCTCAATAAATGAATAGCTTCCATATAAAACGTACCTGGCAAAAATCCAAATTGATTTTGAGAAAATATTAGTATTACATCGTTACATATGCTCCATAACTCTCTTCCAACATTTTTTAAAGTATGATAGATCAACTTAATTCATCTATAATTCGCACAATCTTGTGCATCATCTTTATTCTTAAAAATATAAATCAACACTCATTCTCCAATCATCTACCATCTTTTTAGTCTTCAAAATAATATTAAAAATTTTAATAAACCAAAAAATTTTCATCATCTTCCAAGCATTTTTACACTCCTACTGGAATATCATCAAGTCCAATAATATTTCCATACTTCATTTTCTTTAAAAACTCTCTAACTTCGATTTTACTAATACACTAATAAAAATAAATATAAATATAAATACACATCTATTGGAATATCTTCAATTTTACTAATTCTCTATAACTCTACCAAAGTTTTAAGCTAAATATAAATATACATTGCATTTGATAGAAAAATAAGACTGAAATGATAAAGACAAAGTACTCATTTAGCTTCACTCCGCAAAATTTTTCCCTTTTCTTAAACAAGATTTTTTCTTTAAAAAAAAAAAAAAAAAACTTAAATTTGACCAAAATAGATTTAAAAATTATTAATATATTATATTTATTAAAAAAAAATTAGAAAATAATTGTACTAAATTGTAGTTAGAAAATTCTAATATAGAGTTGGGCAGAACAACTTTCAAATTGCTTTTTAATATAAATTTTTAATCCAAAAATTTATATACTAAAAAGTTGTTTTTAAGAATAATAAGAGAACTATTCTATTTGAAGCCTAATACTTTGACTTTGTTTGGTATGACTTTTCTTTCTACTTCTTAAAATGACTTTCTAGTACAAAAATTAATTTTTTTTTACTAAAAAGCCGCTTCAAGAAGCAATAAGAAAATCATCCCGAATGAAACCTTTATTTGTGACAATTATCTGTCTCTTCTAAAGCAGCTTTTTAGCATATAAATTTTTTTAATTAAAATTTTTGTACTATAAAATTGTTTTAAAACTGTTTTAAAAAAACAGAAAGAAAATTATCCCAATAAGAAAATTTTTTATGCTTTGTGTGTGTGAATTTGTCTTAAACGGCCTAAATATCCCAAAAAATATATATTTTAAAAAAAAAAAAATAAAATAAAAAAAACAAAAAAAAAAAAATAAAAAAATAAAAAAAAAAAACTTCGCTCAAAATTTTAAAAAACTAAAATAAAAAGTTGTGAGAGTCTCTCTCCAAACTTGGCCATGTATATTTTCAAGACAGCTTAGAACAGCAAACTGAAAGGCATATATAAATATGAAGAAAAAGCATTTTGAAAAAAAAAAAACTATAAACTAAAGCTAATACCCTTTGTTGTATAAACTGAAGGTTATATAAATATAATGTACTGTAGCTCAGTTAAATTACCATGAAAAAAATAATAATAATTACAGAAATAGCATTGGACAAAAGAAGCCAGAGCTCCAGAAAAAACAAAAACTAACTTGGAAGCTCTAAAACATCCAAAACAAAACAGAGAAAAGAGAGTTGCAAAGGAACACTACACAGCGATGACAAAAGATTCATAGTTGCCTTGAACAACAAGCTTTGTCAAATATGTGAAATATTTTCTAGCATGTTTACCCTTTTAGTAGCTAATTCGCAGCATCCCCTCTTAATAAAAGAATCACAATTCTACTTATCATAATCAATCAGCATTAGATTTTGTTTGGGGCGGCTTTCTTGCTGCTTCTTAAAGCAACCTTTTAGTACAAAATATTTAAATTTTTGTATTGAAACGCTGCTTTAAAAAGCAGCAAAAAAACAGTCCTACACAAAACCTTAATGAAAAAAATATACCTGAAGCATATATAGATACTAATTAGCAAAATGGCTAAAAATGTTAACATGGCTCATTAAATATTGGATAAATGGTACTTAAACGAAGACAATTCCTTAATTCATTTCAGGAATGTTAATCTGTACAAAATGCCAACACTATTCTACAAACATTTGGGTATTTACTAAAATCAGATAAATTTTAACTAAGAATAAGAAACCCCAAAGGAACCCAAAATCTACATCCATGGAAGCTAAGAATTGGGGTCTAGCACCTAATTTTTGTTTGAAAACCTCCCACAGTTCTAGGATAGTTAGACTAATATTATTCCACCTATATTTCTTCGAACGGATCACAATTCAGAAATTTGAAAAAAAAAATTACTCGGAATCCAATTTCATATGAATGAAATAAAATAATGAACCTGAATTGCTCTCACAACTGCAATGCCAAATCAGGTTTCTGTGAATCAACTGCAACACCTTGAACAACAGGGCATGGCCCTTTACTTGAACTTGGCAGAGAGATTACATGATTTGTGGCTTGTGTTGGAATAACTCCTGGCTTGACAATCCTCTCTTGGTATGGAGGAAGGGAGGGAGGCAATTCATGACTGGAATTGCTGCTGGAGTTGCTTGAAACTGCACTTGCTGTATGAGCTTGTGCAATTACTTCCTCTAAACCAAAGTTTCCTCGAGAGACACTTGGCCTCGAGAACATTCCAGGATGAAGAGGAATGTTCGGTGTGGGCGGAACTTTCAATCCATTGGCAAGATGTTGCATTGTTGTGTTATGATGAAATTGGGATGAACCTTTCGCTTCACTGGAATCATGGAATCTCTCATGAGCAACAGTGGATATAGAAGCTGAGGATAGAGGAAGAGAAGTTCCAAAGTTGCAGTCTTGTCCCACCGAGTTATTCGTCGAAAGCTCCTCTTGCCTTTTGGAGTGTTGATCACCTCTTGATGTTGCTGAGATATTTGAATGCGTCAAGGAAGGATGCTGAGAATGCTTCGTGCAGTGCAGGTGACAAGATTGCTGAGCATCAGTCTCCCCTACCCACCCGGGTCCAAACTTCATCCCTAAAGGAAGAACCTTCTCGATCCGTTTGGCAGCGATCTTCCAACCAATGGGGCCAAGATGCGCGGCAAAACGAGCCAAACTCCTGGCATATGCATACTCGACATGAAACCCAACCTGATTCAGTATAAATCAGGTAATCATGTATTAGTAACTGAGATCATTGATATGCAATGCTGGAAAGTAGTTCATAAGATGGACAAGTCAATTAGGAATATGAAGTATTTGATATCTTAATCACAAACACATTAATGTTTGGTACATAACAGCAATATATGATATGCATAGGCAAATAAGCACAAAGACACTCCAAGAAATTTGAATAATCGAATGGAAGTTATATTAGACATTCACCTGCAACAAAATCTTTTTCTCTCCATCAAGAGCTGCCAGTACAGGAAAGTCATGCATGGAGGATGAAAACTGATATTGCTTGTATGTATTACGGCGACTCTCATCCATGAAAGAAACTGTCTTTCCGTTATCCAAGAATCCTTTCCATGACCCTGTAATGATAGTAAGGCCCGCAACATTAAATTCCTCAGAAGCAGCTAAAGCCAGACTTGACATAACTAAATAAAAAGTCCGGAAAAAAAATTATCATAGCAATTGACTCTGATGTGATGAAATCATTAAAGACCTGAATAATCTTCATTTCTCACAGATTTATGCTCACTGCCTAAAATATATGCTTCAGAACTTTGAATAAACTGAGTTGGACTGACAGATACATCTGTCATTCTTTGCTGATCCAGTCCTGATCCTTTTCTCAACAAATCGTTCCTTAATCCAGAAGAATGGTTGCCATTCAAGGCATTTGCAAGGGAAGCCTCAGAGCGAAAATCAGAACCAGCATGCTCAGCAGGAGGCCGGCCAACTGGCCGCTTGATACTGTTCTTGCCAGTTCCAGGTGGCCTACCTCTACGTACTATTTTTGGCTCCCGTTCACTACCATCACTTCCATGCCTTAAGTTCTCAAAACTTTTTTTTGCAAGCTCGTGTATGGACCGTGCCTGTGTAGAAAACAACTTCAGCTTCTTGCACGATATCACCTTTTATAATATGTATAAATGTCATTGGAACACTTAAGATTATAATTACCTGCCGAAAGTAAATTGTGTCTGTTGCATTATAGCGCATGGCATTTGAGCTTATTAAGTAAATGTCTTCCTGCATTTAGAACAAGCATTACAAACACGTCAGTCTAACAAGACAAGGTGATCTACAAAGATAAGGAAGGAGAATATCCGTTGCCAAAACGGTCAATACAAGTTGTAGTTTACTGCGTAAGGTACAGATAGATGGAAAATTCACTGTACCATGTGGCAGATTAAAATACTGCAAATAAAAAGTGAATGACATACTCTTGTAATGAAGTTGTGGAGCCTAATTTTTCCCAAGACCAAAAATACGCTAAGCAGACGTGATGCTGGGTATCCAATATTTATTTCATCAAGAGCATTTAGGGAATTTTATTATATTCAGGTTCGCCTATAATTTTTTTTATAAAGAGGGCACTGTCTTTTATTTGTATTCAAATAATTAAGATTATATTTTTCTCACAATTAAATCATAGTAAAATCTATAATGATAGCAACAAGGTTTAGCTAACAAATAGATGAACTTCTATAAAATTCATGTGTATTTTTGTGCGGTAATTTTCCTTTCTATTTTAAAATTCTTCTTTTTGCTCTTGCTGTTTGAAATTGTCCTAACATGAAAAAAAAACTCATTAGAACAAAAGCATAACTTATGTTCCAAAGTGACACAGTTATCTGGTGTGGGGTTTCTTCATTCCCTAAACAAAACCCCAACTCCACCTCCGAAGGAACCCAAACCTCCACCTCGCCAACCCCAAATTGAATAATTTCACACTTGAGGAGATTTTTAAAGCCCCATGCTTAAATGTATTCAAAGGCCCAAAAACATTTCAGAAGGAATTCAAAGGTGTTATATGATAAGTAGCAGCCTACAATCATCTGCACAGCAATCACATGAAAAAGTGTAAGCAAAATTATGCAGTTATGAGGTTTACCAATCATAACAGCTGTTGCAGGATGTACAATCATTGACTAGGATAAATTAGGTAGCAAAAAAAAAAAGATCAATTTATGTTGCTATTGCCAAGAAATTAAAGGTCTTTAATATTCCAATTTAGCTCAAAAAGAAACTTCTATGCTTCCTACTTGTTTATGAAAACTAAAACAAATCAGTATGTGCGAGCAAAAACAGTTCATTAATAAAACAAGGCCTAGCAATCCATTAAATACCAAATTAATCAGCCATAAGTATACTATTGATCACTAATTGCACTATAATCTACATGCTATAATTCAAGTTCATTGTGGCATGGGAAACTCTTTGGAAGAGACTGAAGAGTAATATATCTGCACAATGGCCACCTAGCTTAGCTGCAAAACCAACAACAAAAAAGCGAATGATGTGTGCATTGGCATGCTACATATTATGGAGGCATTAAATATACCTCACATTAAGAAAGTATCAGATTTTCAAAGTCAAATTACAGCTTGCCACACAACCTAGTACTGATGAGTTTGAAGAGGTACATAAAATTCTAGGGGAAAGCACATTGGTGAATCTCAAAATAGCCTACCAAAAATCAACATAAAATTCAATCGAATATCATAATTTTCAGCTTAATCCTAACTATTAGGGATTTTTTAATCAAATCATAAAAAATTAAAATACATAAACATTCATCAAATGAACACTGGAATTCAAAAGACCATATATAAGTCATATAAATTATTGTTAACTAATATACCGCAAAAGGGCTCCATCTGCTATGTTGAGCATTACAAACCAATTGATATCCCCAAGGCAAGCGATACAGATATCTAACTTTTCTGGTCCAATTATCTTGCGAGAGGGTTGCATTTCATTATGCAATACGAAACCAAATGAATGACAACACAAATCTCCTAATAAACTAGATTTCTCAACAGATGTGCAAGGGTGCACATATGTGTGCATTTGATATAACAAATAACTAAAGTAGAATCATCCAAATCCCCAAGTACATTATTATTCATGATCATATTATAAAGAACTCATTAGAATACAAAAAAAGTCAAATGATATTACAAAGTGAGATAGAAAGGAATGACAAGAGTATCAAGCACAAAAACTGAGAATAAACCAAGAGATAATAATATTATAGTTATGGAGTGGTAGCAAGAGAGTGGATATCTTAAAAAAAAAATTGATTTTTTATATTGAGTTAGAGTGTAACAGGCTATCTATCACATGTCCACTTCCTGCGCAAAAGGTTGTGAAAAAAGTTTTGGTAATTTGAGAAAATTTGACAAACATCAAGTGGGGTCTCCAACACAATGTCCTGGACTAAATAAAACTGGACACAATAAAAAAGATATATATATATATATATATATATATATATATATATATATATATATATATATATATATATATATATATATATAGAAAAAAAAATTACATTTAACTTTTATTTTGCTTGATTCTGTACAAAATATGGAAATATAGACTTTCCCAAAAATCTTATACTGCAAATCAATCAAAACTAGTTACATAAAAGAAAAAAAAAATCCCAAGAGGGGCGGTTGATGGCTGAAGAGAAAGGGAGGCACACGAATTGCAATCTAAATGTTATAAGAGGATCAATCCAACAGATAGAATCATTAATCCATATGCTCAAGAATCTGTACCAAAATTGATGGACTTGGGACTCCCATGATCTTTCAACACTCCCCCTCTAACTGAATGGTATACATCTATCATTCCAAATTTGCTTACAATATTCTTAACTTGGAGTTACAAAATCCTTTAATGAGAATGTCGGCAAGTTAAATTTCCTGTTAGCACACATAGAATACAAATCAACCAACTTTTTTTTATTTTTTTTTTTAATGAAATGACATGATCCACCTCCACATATTTAGTACAAATTACAATTATTTTATGCTAGAATATGAGTAATGTTGATTGTAGATTTATTATCACATTATATCTTCATTAGCACTTCCCATCTACCTTTTAAATCTTTCCAGATAATTTTGATTCATAAAAGCTCGTAGATTCCATGAATAATGGCTCTAAATTTAGATAAAAAGCTGTATCTTGAAACATTAAATTGTTTTTTTCTTCTCCATGTTATGAGATTTCTTCCCCAAAAATACAATATCCTTTCGTGGAACTTCTATCCAATGATGATCATGCATAATCTGCATTAGTATACTCTTCAATTTGTAAAGTAACATGCCTTCTATATAAAATTCCTTATCTTTTATTTGATATATGATAGTGATCCTACATAATCTACATCAGTATATTCTTCAATTTGCAAGTATTATGCCTTTTATATCAAGTTTCTTTGCCTAAATTTGATTTTAGATATCTAAGAATTCTATAAGCAGCTTGTATGTGAGACTCTTTAGTTTTGTTCATTAATTGACTGATAAGACTTACTGCAAATATAATGTTTGGTTGTGAGATAGATTGATTTTCTAACTAATATTTGATATTATCCCATGTCTACTGTTCTCCATCTACATCTAATTTTTGACATAGTTTAGTTGGGTTTTATAAGGTTTGCAATCAGTAATTTTTGTTTCTTTTAGTATATCCACAGAATATTTTTGTTAAGAAATGCATATTCCTTGTTCAAATTGAGCAATTGTTATACTAAAAAATTATTTGAGCTTGCCTAACTACATGATTTCAAATTTTTTGGTAAAATATTTTGAGAGATTCTTTTTCACTATTGGCATGACATGTAATAATTATGTCATCTACATATAAAATGAGAATTGAGATTTTCATCAATAGAGTGTTTTATGAAGAGGGTATAATCCCCTTGACTTAGTTTGTATCCAACATTATTCATAACTTCTATGAATCTGTATACTCTTACAAAAAATTTAAGTCCATATAATTTTTTTTAATTTGCATACTGTCTTTTGTAAAAGAACTATTGAATGTAGGCGATAAATCCACTATATACATGACTTCTACAAAGTCCCCATGTAAGAAAGCATTCTTTACAACATAAATTGCATCGACAATCCATGATTGGCTATTAGAAAAATTAGGATGCATATTGTACTAAGTTTCATAATGCTAGTAAAAGTTTCTAAATAATCAATTCCATAGGATAGAGTATATATTTTGGCTACCAATTTAGCTTTACCATCCCAAGCTTCCATCTGCTCTGTATTAACAAAAAAATTCATTTGCATCCTCCCCAACAAAGATTTATTCCGGAGCATTTATTTTTTCACATATAACATCCTTCTAATTCTTATTTATAAGTATCTCAAATAGGGCTTGTGGCATTATAATAGAATTTGAGCTTATGTTTGTAGGAAAGGTATTATTTATATGAGAAAATTTTTAAAAAGATATGTATTATGAGATGGGATATAGAAGAGAATGTGTAGTGATAGATTGATCATTGTTAACAATTAACGATTCTGAGCATTAAGTTTGCTAGAGATTTTAGTTGGGCTTGTTTCTTCTTGTATAGTCTTGAAGGGGTACAATATATGAATTTTGTGTTATTGGAATATCAATGTGAAAAATTGAAGTAACATCAAATTTATCTTCCAATTGAAAGCTCTCCCTCTAAAGATGAGTTTGATTAGAAAAAATATTGTATCTCATCAAAGGTGACATCTTTTAAAATAACAAATTTTTTGGTGGTAGGATAATAACACCTTACCTTTTTTAGTGGACAAATACCTAGTAAAGACACATTTGAGGACACTAGGATCAATTTTCCCCCAGGGTTGTTTGTGGATGTAAACATAAGCAATGCACCCAAAGATTTTTTGTAAAATTATTGAGAGGAATTTTTTTGTAGGAAAGAATTCAACTAGATGATTTAGAGGACTTTTGAAGCAAATCACTCCTGAGAGTATTCTATTGGTTATTTATTTGGCAATTAAGATTACATTACCCTAGTATCTTTTGAAACTTGATTTGGAAATAATAGTCCTAATGACTTCCAAAACATGACAAATTTACTTTTCGCTGCTCCATTTTATTGGGGTGTGTTAGGATAGGAGAATTAATGAATGATAGATTTTTCTAAAAAAAAGAAGAAAATGTGTGATTAAAATAATTCCAACATTGTCAACCCCAAATGCCTTATTCTTAGTATTGAAATACTTTTATATTATGCTAGTAAAAATGGGAAGAATAATTGATGAGGACATCGGACCATGGAGAGTCCACCATAGGAGAGGCCGACGATCTACAGCCGTGATTGAGTCGTTATATTTCTAGTTTTTGTTATTTGCATGAGACTTATTTATGTTATTAGTATGTTCCATGTTTTGCCCCTCTTAGTTGTTTATGTTGTGGTTGTTATTAAGGGGTATTGCTGTCTTTTATTTATTTCCTATTTTGCCCTCTACTTACTTGATGTGTCATGGGTATTGTTGTCTTTTGGTTTTTCCCTTTGTTTGGGCCTATATATATAGCTCCCCTCCCCCCCCCCCCCCCCCCCAATGTAATGTTTTGATGTTTATGTTAGAATATTGTGCAATCTTTTTCTCTTGGAGAATTGAAAGTGTGAGCATGAGAAGTCCTTGGAGAAGGCAAAGCATCACGCAACAGCCTTTGGGCTCTTGATTTTTATCTAGCCGAACACCCAACCCCCATCTCCTGCACCATCTAAGCATCTCCCACCTCCACTGGAAGCCCCTACAGTCCACAAAATTCTGCCTCACCACCAACAGCAAATGCCCTTTCATCTTCTCTTGTGATCTTAATATTCCAATATTAAATGCACTTGAACACTTGCTATTCCCAAGCATAATTAATGTGGAAATCAATTCAGATTTTCACTTAATTTATGAGATTTCCAAACCACCTTTCCATCTTCCCAAGCAACCTTCATTAAGTTTCAACTTCTCCCCTTCCAAAGCCAAACATTAATTCCCCCACTTACCCATGCACAATTAATTACAATTCAAAGCTTGTAATTAATTGGTCAAACTTTCCTAATTACTTTTCCCTAATCCCTAGCCTAACCACTCTTCTTCCCATGTGTTGTCATTAATTCCCAAGCAATTCCTTAAGCTCCACTTAATGTCACCTTGACCCGGTTAGGAAAGTAGATGTATCAGATTTGACTTATGTTAAGAAAGGTATAGGTAGACCTCAAAAAAACTTGATTAGAAAATAATAGAAATGACATTTCTTTATTAGATTTAAATGAAAATTTAACTTTTAATATAGCACAATGGAGAAAAAGGATTCATGTAGCTAACCCCACAGTGGGATAAAGGCTTGTTGTTGTTGTCGTTGAAGTGATATGAGGCTTATAGCCCTTGGAGTTCTCCCTAAGTCTGATATTCATCGTTTATGATGGTTTGACTTCTTCAAAGGGAATTCAAAGAAACCTGACATAATGAAAAGAAGAAAGAAGAAGAAAAAGAGACCAATGGTTGGAATGATGAAACATTGACCTCGCTTATATACCATATAGAGAAAAAAACTATGAATTTATTGCTTGATTATATACAAAATGTAGGAGTATATGTAGACTTTTCTAAATGTCTTATAATAGAAATAAATCAAAGCTAATTCCAAAAAATAAAATAAGTCCTCAGGATAGGGTGGCATCTAGAAGAGGAAGGGAAGACACATGAATTATAATATAAAAGCTATAAGACGATTGATCCAATTATTAGAACCATTACTCAGTGCGCTCAAGAATACCTACCAAAGTTGGCTACCTTGTGAGTCCATGATCTTTCAATAATATATAATATGCATGTAAAGAGAGAGATGCATACACACATTATACACATAAATATAGTTTGCATGTAAAGAGAGATATGAATATGCTCATCTATAGATACAGATGCATATAATCTGCATGAAAAGAGAGAGAAACATATGCACATCTTAAATACAGATACATAAAAGGGCATTGATAGTTTTCAAATGCAACCATCCATTTGCATGTGGAGATACCAAAGTTTAACATTGCACAATATGAGGCTCGCCTTGAGGCCCGCCTTTACGCAATTCCAGTAAAAAACGCCTTGAACGCCTTGATGCTTACGCCTCGAGTTTTTTTTTTATGAGGCTTGCGCCTCAACTTGGTTGAGGCCCACCTCGCCTGAGGCTTACGCCTCAGGCTATATATATATATATATATATATATATATATTAAAACTTACATAAATCTTGAAGTAAATGCCCGACATTGAACTCTATAGGAGAGGAGGAAGGGGAGAGAGCAGTTCATCATAATGATGATTCAAATGAAGAACCCCTTAGTGATGATAGTGCTGATGACTTATGAGTTCTTATGTGATATGTCATTGCTATTTATTTTTGGAAATTTGAATTATATGTTAATGAAAAGAATAATGGGATTTGGGAAAGTAGAATTTTGAGTTGAACTATATTTCATGTTGTCTTATTCTTGGGATATTTTTATTTCACTTCATATCTTATGTTTTTTTATGTTTTATATTATTCACTCATAAGTATATAAAAAATTTATCATTTTCTGTTTACACAATCTTTTGATTTTGAGGCTTACGCCTCAAAACGCCTTGAGGCTTACGCCTCACCTCACGAATGAAAAACACCTCAATACCCGAATACGCAATTTTAAACATTGGGAGATACAATTGGATCTTCAATTGGAGAGGAAGATCCGGCTTTCCTAAATCCCTAACCCCCGGCTAGAGCCCAAATTGCCTAGAATAAACTAAATTCAGCAAACTCCAAAACATAATACTGAAATCACCCTATTGTTAGCCTTAAATAGGCTCCCATAATTCCCTCCCAAATCAGTCCCCTTTTCCTAAATGATTCCGTATCATATTTGAATTCAAATTAGATTTATTTCCTAATTAATTCCCTCTCAATTGTAATTAAAACCTTCTTGAGCAATGCCCCCTTAATTCCTCCTCCTTTTCCCTAAATAATTTCCTCTTAGATTTTGAATTTAAATTAAATCTCTTACCCTAAATAATTCCCTCTCAATTGTAATTAAAATATTCCTAAACAATTCCCCTTGATGAAGAACCTTCATAAGCAACTACCTCTTGATTAGGAAACTTCCTAATTCCCTCCCAATCAAATCAATTTAGTCTAATCTTTACCATCTTATATTCAATAAATGCTTCTCCCGTACCCCTCTAACCATAATCATTGCTTAATATCTTTTTTAATTTTTTCATAAATACATCTTAATATTTTCATTTCTATAATGCTCAACTTGTTAATTAATGATTTGTTTACTATAAACAGTTAAAATTCACACAACATAACTAAGCTAATTATAGTCATAAAAACTATAGCTTTAAATATACATGATCTTATGTTATCGTAACAGTCATGATAAAAATAGAATAAATTATCTTATTGTATGAACAAGATTTTTTTTCTCAAAAAACAGCTCAATGCTGAAGTCTACATAAGCAAGGGATTTCAATGAGAGAGGTGAAATACGAAGTCCAACAAAGAAGAGAGCATACTAAAGGACAAGTAAGAACCTACACAGCAGTATACATATGGCTAAATAATGGTTATAGTAATAGCAACTACAAAATAAAGGCTACTACATAAAAAAAAACTGCATATGCACTGACCAGCAGTAGGTCAGGCTCAACAGCTTGAGACAAAATGATTATTCATCACTATCAAATTTGAGATAATTCGCCATAGAAATTGACACTTAATTGAGTTGATAGGGGTAAACATTAATGAAAAATTCTGGAGGTTTGACCAGAAAAGTGAACTCGGATGTGGTAACTAATTGAGCTCCTATCTCATGTAGAAGATAAACCATCATAATGAAAATAATTGAATAAATGACATGCATTTCATCAACTGTACTAAAATGATCGATCTTTTTCATTCCATAAACTCACTAATACTAAGTAGAAGAAGCAGATTAATACATTAACGACTCCCCAAAGCACTAATACTAAGTAGAAGAAGCAGATTAATACATTAACGACTCCCCAAAGCAGGGACTGCAAGTTAAAAACCTTTCATTGAAGTGTGATTAATTTATGGTTAAGATAACACAACATTTGAATCATACACAAATGAATTATATTGTCCTCCCAAAAATCTCATCCACCTAAATTAATCAAACGAAGCTAAAATACCAAAAACGAAGCAAATACATCACTCCTCAATAAAGAACCACAAAAAGTTAAATTATATTTTCAGAAATTGCAAAATATCTGGAGTGGTAAAACAAAGAAATAAATCAGATGTACAAACTTCAGAACAATTCTCTGAACGATGGGTGATACATGAAAGGTTTTATAAAGAGACTGAATAACATCGTTTGTTTTTCTTATTTTGCTTTCAGCTAACACGTAACAACCAAAAGCCTTTCAAACTAACTTCTAGTTAACCATAAATTCTAAGGTCTTTTAAGCAAATTGCACCCTTCACTAACCATAATATGCTAACAAATGTCAACCAAATAATAAAAACAATCTTATGAACAGAATTTGAGGTATGGAGTGCAAAAAGTGACATAGTAGTGATACAGAAAAACCTATAAGCAGTTAAAACCGAGAAGCTATCCATCGAAGACAACACTTGCCAAAAACAGTTACAGTAAGTTCTGCTTTAACATTTTTTACTAATATGAAACAATAATCTACAAGAGCAAGAAGGTTGTGGTAAGTACAGAGATAATAATCAATGACTGCTCGATGAATTTCAAAGTTCGAACTGAAACAGCAGCAGATGCTGCACAAATCCTCTCCATTTAGCTCACCAAACCTCATTAAAACACCGCTCCTATTTCAAAGTTGTAAACTGCCACATAAAGCTATTATCTAAGTTGTACAATTAAGTTGTCACAGTGCAATCCACTAAAAAAGAACAAAAATTTTCTCAAAAAAGCATACTTCATTATGAAAAATACATAAAGAAGAACATAAATATAGGACAAATCAAAAGATTTAAAGAACTTTTGCAGCTTTATTTCCCACCTCAAACTGTTCCAATTCTTTATAAGCTCCACTTGAGAGCTTCTTCCGCACAGTCCCAAAATCCATTGGATGTTTGATGATATCATGGTAATCTGGAAGCTACATGTGCGACCATCAAATAATCAGCTCTCAGTTGACAGATGACAAAATGTTACTGTTCATAGAAGAGAGTGAAAGATATAGAGAGAGATCAGACCTCTTCTGGATCCACGGGCTCAGAAAAAACTCCATAGATGTCCTTCCTGCAGGCAATGAAGAATGGATCAGTAAAAGGAAACAAATAACTTAACAAACACAGAACACACAAATCAGCAATCTGAAACCACATAATCCGAAAACATAAAGAAACACAGGCACACACTTCTGCAGCCTATCAAGGATGAAATCCAATAACTTTTTGTCTGGCAGAGGCGTTGTGGGGCCCAAATCAGATGTCCCTGCACAAATTATATATGATTAACAAATAAGAAAACGAAAAATCTAAAAACAGAGTAGAAATCTTCCATCGTGAAATAAATGCACAAACAGTAAACCTTGAGGAGCCTCTGTCGCTTTCCAGGCCGAATTTTTTCCTTCTGTCTGCCAGAGACCGAATCCTAAAATTAGTCAACTGAAATAATGCTCGTATACCCTTATATTAATATAACTATAGTGGAAAAAAAAGCGCGAAAACAGTTGAAAAAAAGCAAATTAAAAAAAATCCCCATTTTATAAGCAGGTCCACCCCCGCGAAAGCTGGGTAAACTAGAGGGAAAATTCATAGAGATAACATATATGAAATAAAAACTAAAATTTTAAGCTGATAAAAGACGCAGACTGTGATTATTTCATTCGGATAATGGAGAAAACGCAAAAATGGACTAATTAATTAAAATAAAATAAAGAGCAAATCAAGAAAGATCGCCAGAAAAAGGAAGTTGACCGCGTCAAATACAAAAGCCTTCCTACTTCGCACCGTGGAAATCCGTAAAGTTTAAAACTGGGAACAGAATCCTATAAAGCCGCTCACCGAACCGAAGCAAACGCATTGATTCCCGATCCCGGGACAAAAACCGTACTCAACGCAGCCTAATCTATAAATATCCCTAGAGCTCTAAATCCTGGGCCACCCCCTTGAAGAACGACGGATCGCCGCATCCCAGAGCAAGGACGGGGCATTTCGAACAAGAAATTGGTAATTTTCTATTAATTAGTGATAGTTAGTCAATTGGACCTTTCCAACGGCGTCAATCTTCCGGTTTTCGAGAACGGCACCATTCGATTCGGATGCGTAGGATGCCAAATCGGAGTTGGTGTTGGGATGAGGAAGGTGGAGGACTAACTTGAGCTTTTTCTCCTTTCGCCTCCCTTGTGGTTCGTCGTCGTCCTCATCGTCCCCCATTGAAGCGTCCGCCTCTGCATCATCCCCATCCTCCGCCGGAGAAGCCGGTTCAGGATCGGGATTAGGGTTTCGCCGGGAGGAGCGGCGGCCGGCAGAGGGAATTGGGAAACGGGCATATGGGTTGGGGATTGCGTTAGGTTTAGGGTTAGGGTTTTGCTTCTGCTTCTTTTGCTCTTGCAGCTTCTTGAGCCGGAGGCTCCGCTTCTGGAGATCGAGGAGAGATGGGCGGCCTTTCTTCTTCTTCTCTACAGCCTTCCCCATCCCTCTCTCTCTCTATCTCTCTCTTCACTCGCTTTCTCTCTCTATCTACAATTGTTGGGCCATTTTAAAGAAATTTTATTTTCTTTTAATTATTTGGGGCTCACGATTTTTAGAGCACGCCGGCACGTGCCGGACGCACCCAAATGCGTACTAATTAGACAAGATCATGGCTCTAATGAAATTTATTTTCTTAATTAATAATCTTATTATGTTAATATATAAATGTATTTTAATTACATGTATTTTGAATAGCTAGAATTTTTTCTAAGTTAAATTTTTCTTTAATTTAATTTGAAATTAAAAGTTGATGAAATATTATTAAATATAAATGAGAAACTAATAATTTTAATAAATAAAACTATGATCTAGATGACTTATCTATGGCTTACATTTAGATAAGCGAAATTCAAATTTAGCTCAATTGAAGTAATCCATTATACAAATAAGAGCATAGATATTCGCTCCGACTCTCAATTAAAAAAGACAGGATTACGCATTATGAATCACTTGCTTGACCTCTTATGATTATAACAAAGAATGACGGTGACAAGTAAAGAGTATAGGCGATGATCAAGAGATGAATGTCTGTCAACTGATGTTAGTGTCACCATTGGATGATTGTAGAAATCAGATAGTCATCGAGTAACATAAGTGGGGCCATGACAATCAGGCTATAACGATCAAATGACTACAACATATAAAAATAATTATTGACAGTGATTGTCATATGAAGCTTTGGAGTTCAATAGATCTCTAAACTCTCTCCCATTTGATCTCTTTCATACGAAGAACAAAACTCTATCCCTTATTTTTTTTAGTTAAATTATGATTATTTTAGTCACCCTCCAATCACTTCTCAAAGAGTATATAATGATTGTTCGATCATATATAATTTTTTATATATTTAAGCACCTTAATGACATTAAAATTATGAGATATTGAATATGTTATCTTCCACACATCAAGGTGCTTATTTTGACTATAAGCGCGTAAAATATAGAGTTTATTTGATCTTCAAATAGTAATGAATCTTTCGCATGCTTTAAATATTTGATTTTTCATCATAGCCCCCATTCCCTCAAAAAAAAAAAAAAAATCAAAGAATTGTAAACGTTATAGTGCATATGCCCATAGAGCCTATCTGAAAGAACAAAAAAATAGAGTAAATAGGCGATCAAAATATTTTCCAAAAAATTAGAGTGTGGGAAGAAGAAACAAACAGTAAAAGTTAATGCTCTGCATTGCCAGCCCAAAACGTCGAAAACTAGTTCTGGGTAAATAAAAAAAATGATGAAAAGGCCAAGCCTGGATATGCGCGATGGGCCGGATTAACCGGCCTGCACTGCTGCCCCCCATGGCTAGCGCTAGCCAGCGCTGTACCATAGCACACGCCTGTCT
The DNA here is from genome assembly GCA_019514585.1 of Dendrobium officinale. Classification (NCBI taxonomy): domain Eukaryota; kingdom Viridiplantae; phylum Streptophyta; class Magnoliopsida; order Asparagales; family Orchidaceae; genus Dendrobium; species Dendrobium officinale. The sequence goes on along the minus strand of CM033699.1, from coordinate 4,110,730 downwards.
AAGCACACAAAACTTCCAAAATTTTTATATAACATCCTCTTTCTGAGCATTGTCTTCCCCTTTGGACCACATAAAGCCTTCCCAACAATACACCAATTTTGTTGTTCCCATCGGGTGTCAAAATCAGGTTACAGGTTAAGTTCCACTTGAATCCAACATTGGCCTGCTACTATTTGACATGACATGAACCTGACACTAACCCGCAAACGGGTCAAGAATTTCAACCCCAATCCGACTCGTCGGATTTCCGAGTTGACCCAACCCTACATGAAACTATGACTTCGGTACTGAGCAACTGTCTGATTGAGCGTCCGCAGTCCGCCTGCGGTAGTCTCTGTAAAGGCCATTTTGCTCGGACGAAGTTGGATCGTCCGGGACGATCGGTACAGGTTGTTCAAGGAAAACAGTTTTGGCTGCATGGTTTGTCGGGACGAAATTTGGATCGTCTGGACGAAAATTCTCCCGAGGACAAGTCGCCATGGACGTTAATTAAATTCATCTGGACGAAATTCGTCCAGAGCCACTTCGTCCCGGGATGAAGTTGCGATCGTCCGGGACGATCAGTCTGGATATTTATAGAAATGAGATATTTTGAGGAGAGAGAAAAGCCCATGAGAGAGAAAAACGAAGGAAAAAGAGAAAAAGTGAATTTTTGGGCAACACCGGTCTGTTTTCGTCCGTCGAGACAGTTCAAGAAAATGGTGTATGCAAGGTAAGGCACATTCCGCCTTTCTCAATTTTCAGAACGGTGAAGTTTGAACGATTTTTCTATCCGGATTTTGTTTTCGTTAGCGAATTTCGTCCGTATTTTTCGATTGGTTCGGTTTTTACCGCGTAACTTTTGGTATGTTTCTGAGGTGCCGAGTGCGCACATTTTGATTATTTTCTGGAGAATTTTGACCGCATAGTTTTGATTCGGCGGTGTTTTCTTTCGACTGTAATTTCTGATGATGTCTAAATTTGTCTGGGCAGTAGAATGAAAGTCTTATAATGTTGTTGTGAATGTTCTGTGGTAATTTGGTAAATTTCTGATTTAGTGAATTTTGTGTAAATTCCGTATACTGCCGTTATGCCGCTGGATTTTCGTACGATTTCTGAAATTGTCCGAATTTGTTTTGAAATGACATGATATGGTTGTGTGCTATGAAAAGGGAGTTATAAGGGGTCAGGATCCTGCCTGTGTCAGGGAAAAATCTGAAATGAGCTCTGAAATCTGAAAACAAGTTCTGTTCCGGATCCGATGATAAGTTATGTTCTGGTGCTATAAGTACATCTGTTCTGGTGCCATGAGCACAAAGGGAGGCATAAGGGGCCAGAATCCGAGAGATTCTGTCAGTGTCTGGGAAGGGAGGCATAAGGGGCCAGAATCCGTTGAGATTCTGTCAGAGTCAGGGAATCTGTTCTGACTTTTTATAATGTTCTGAATTGATATGTTCTGATACGCTTTTGATATGATTTTTGATTCTGATATGATTCTGTTCTGTTCTGATTTGATCTGATCTGTACGATTCTGTTCTGATTTGATCTGATATGTATGATTCTGTTCTGATTAAATTTATGGAATTATGATTTCTGTCATTTCTGTTCTGTTCTGATTCGATATACGATTCTGTTGATCCGATTTCTGTACGGATTTTTGTCTGATGTGTTGATGTGGATTCTGAGGATTCTGATTGGAGGTTTGATGTTTTGCTGAGCTGTTGTAGCTCATCCTTGTTTTCTGCGTGATTTTCAGGTTTTGGGAAAGGGAAGGAAGTCTTGGAGTAAGAGTTCAGAGTCTGATCTGTTATAGGTATTTTGCACTTTTGATTTTTGTACAATCATGGCTTTTCTGTTCTGTTTTTCTTTCTGTCTGAAAGCCATAAGCTGTATTTGTATATGATTCTTTTGAGGAAAAAAAGATAGATGATCTGTTCCGCTGTATTTTGATGTTTATAGTAGCTCTGTGTTTCTGTTTCTGTGTGTAAATGTTTGAAAGAAAGTTCTGAAACAAATTCCAAAGCCAGATCCTGGAATCAGTTCAGTCAGTTTGAGTCTGGCCACGACCTGGTGCGAGCGGGATCCATCCCGGTCGGGTTGGGTCGTGACAGTCTCGACGAAACCTCGCCTGTGGGAATACACAAGGGAGGAAAGCAAACAGTGAGGCCAGCTCCAGTGGCAGGCGTGCGAGGCTGAGATGGCAGCGCTAGCGGGTGTGCAGGCGAGGACGAGCCGAGATCCGCGATGACAGCAGCTAGCAGGCATGCGTGGTAGGTTGAGGCGAGAGACGTAAGATCATCGCCAGCGGGCATGCATGCGAGGCCAAGGGCAGCGCCAGCAAGCGTGGGACAAAATTTCAAGTTTGCCGGCAAAAGAAGGTCAAAATCGGAATTCTATGTTGACCTGAACCCAACCCAGAATTTGAAACGGGTCAAAAATCAGGAACTGAATCCATCCCATTCTTAAAACAGGTTAACCATAACCCGAAAAATTCGGGTCAGTTTCAAGTCTGATTTTCGGTCGCGTCAATTTTTGACAACCCTATTCCCACCACCAAAGCTCATCATAAATCTAAGCTCGTCCAAATCTAATATGGATTTTGAAGGCCCTAAATAAATTGACTGTAACAACTAATTTCACACTCCGTGCAGCTTGCTCTGGATCGAATGCAAACTGTTTGGTATGTGTTACCATGTAAATGACCTTCAATATTTTAGTGTCGTTGATTCCTGTGGAGTACCAATGTCCCTTCAACCATGTTTTTCATTGCAGAGCTGGAGTACCAATGTCCCTTCAACCATGTTTTTCATTGCAGAGCTGGACTGAGCCATTGTTTTCAATTGCTAGAATTAGAGGCTTAGTCTCACCTCTTAACAATATGCAAGGTTGCATACTTGCATGTCTGCCTTAATGCAGTATATGGGCTTTACTGATCTTCATAGTGAGAATGAATAAAAAAATATTATTATAGCTTCTATCAAAGATCTTGCAGGAAGAGCGATGAAGAAGTGAGAATTAATAAAAGAGATCCTTTTAAAACAGAAAAGAAAAAAAAAAGAGAACATTGCTTTGAGTACCTTAACAGCTCTCTGTTCTTTTTTCTATTTTTCCTCGTCAACTGTTAAAGATCAAGAGGTTGTATATCCCCTTCCTCCCACGACTATGCTGCACTTGAAGAAGAAAGAATTGATTAATCCTGGGTCAGTTCATGTTAACTTATAAGTCTCTTAAAATCTCTAACAATATGAAGAGAAGTAACAAGAATTATAGAGTGCATGCAGAACGCTGAAAAAAAGTATAGTATGAAAAAATAAAAAAGAAGAATGTTTTGATAAGCCATTAAGCTCTATGATTTGCGGTATAATCACCACAAATTCTAACTTACATTGAAGAAGGTTTTTCCATTAATCATGTTTTTATTAAAGATTTGTTTGGGATAACTTTTTTATTGATGTGAATCAAGGTAGGAATTGCAATTGAAAATTAAAATGAAGATTATTCAAAACATTGTCATCACAAATTTAATTACCAACAAAAGTCAAGGATTAAATCGTTCAAAGTAATTAACTTGCTTAGGCGAAGATATGCTTTTGAGTTTACCAAATCAATCTAATCATTCAAAGATAAAAGAAACAATTACATGCTCATAACGACAATCCCGCAATTAATAATAAAGAAATTCACCTTGAGAACCTCTCTCTCTCTCTTGTTCACTCTTGGGCTTAAGCGGAGAATAAGAACCATGCCAGGATGACGAGCACCACTATGAAGAAGGCGATGGAAGACTTTGTTGCCGGAAAAGTAGTCACCGGAGAAGATGGTGGTGGATGACGTCCAATGATTGTCCAAGTGTAGCCACGAAAAATCGTCGGTCAAAAATACTTGCGAGGATTGGAACGACTCGCTCTAAGTATTCTTCGACTGTGGTTTCGTCTTCAAATCCGACGTCGAAACAAGGCGAACGTAGGATATCGATGCTCCCGTCGGCGTGGAAAAAACCCCCCCACTCAAGCTCCGGATCCGCCATTCAACATTGAGGCGAGGCGGAGAGGAAGCTAGGGAGGGTCGGCCAAGAACTAGGGAAGAACAAGAGGAAATTCTGAAATTTTATTTCAGATTTTGCTAAGTATGGAGGGAGAGATTAATGGTAATGAAACCTCCAAAATTTTGAATTAGGAGGGGGCGGGTATTAGGGAGAAATAAAGGGGGAGGAATTAATGGGTGCTTATGTGGCAAGTAGAGAGAGAAAAGTAGGTAGAGGGGTGGCCGGCCAAGCAAGGAGAAAAAAAGGGGGGATTTGATTAATGAGTGGGCCCCAAGGTGTTAATTAAAATCTGAGATTTAATTTCAGATTTTAATTAATTAGGGAAGTTTCATATGAGAAGGGGAGGGAGATTTGAATTTGAAATTGAATCATTAATCCTCAATCAATTGATTCCTAAATTTGAGGAATCAAATTAGGAAAGCAATAATGGGAATTGAGGGCTGGAATTCAAACTTCCCCAGGCATGGAGCCGGCGGAATTTCTCACAGGGAGAAGGAAGGGAGGGGCGGAGTTCCTGGACGGCGAGCTGGGTTGAGCCGGCGGCTAGCACAGCCGGCAGCAAGGGCTGGGCAGGGGGAAATCGGCGGGTCTGAGAGGGAGATGGTTGGTTTGGCTGTAGGGGAAGGAGGCGGGTTTGCGGGTATGGTGGAGGGGAGAGAGAAAACAGTAAACAAAATTAAAAAAAAAAAAAAAAAACCAAGAGCTCGCCGGAGCGGGCTGTTGGGTATTTCGGATGGAGCCTCTCCTAGGTCTCCTCTTTTTCTCCCAAGCTCTCAAGCAAGAAGACAAAAGAAAATCTCAGAAATTTCATTCATTTTCAACATTAACCTCATACAACAAGAAGAGACCCCTTTATAAAGGTCTCAAAGCATAAAAAGAAAAAGACTCATATGCCCCTTGGGCTACAATAAACACTACGCCTACATAAGGGCGAAAACGTCACTAGTACATGAAAATAAAAGATACATGAAATAAAATAACATGATAACATCAAAAGTATAAGCTCCCGATCGTAGCCGTCGATCTACGATTCCTTCGCCGATAAACCTGCCTAAAATGTCTGTCGATGACCTCATCATTCATTCTCCCGGGTGGAGAAAACTCTCGACCCCGTCGAGTGAGCAGCTCTAGAACTCTCGTACAACTCCAAAAGGTCTGGGTCTAGGATCTGTAACTCCTCTCGATCCACCCAAGTGTCCTCCGTTGGTGGTGTCCCTTTCCAGTGTACTAGGTACCTCCGTCGTCCTCCTTCTTTCGTGGAAATGATCTCATCATCCAGTATGGTTTCTATTTTCTCCGCAGTAGGTAAAGAGGGCAATTTGGGAAGTGGAGCTGGGCTGGGGATCTCACTAGGTGGGTTCACACAAGGCTCATTTGTAAGTGGGTTGTGGGGGTTAAACTCTGGTCCCTCGAAGGCTACTAAATCTTCTATATTAAAAGCAGGATTGATGTTAAAACCTTCGGGGAGGTCCAGCACATAAGCGTTGCTATTTATCTTAGAAATGATTTTGAACGGTCCGGCACTTCTCGCATGCAATTTCTTCGCGGATCCGGGAGGGAAACGCTCCGAACGGATTCGCACCATCACAAAGTCTCCGACCTCGAATTCTTTAAACCTTTTCTTTTGATCAGCAATTAATTTGTATTTGGCGTTGCTTTGTTCAATTTTCATTTTGATTTCTTTATGCAATTCCTGTATGTGGGATGCAAATGCAGATGCTGACTCAGACACTCTAACTCTAGGACTCATGGGAAGCAGGTCTACGGGTTGTCGAGGTAGGTATCCATACACGATTTCAGCAGGGCTCAGACCAGTGGTTCTGTTGACGGAGTTGTTGTAAGAAAATTCAGCAATAGGAAGCTTGGAATCCCAATCTCGTATATTTTCCCCTACTAAAGTCCTGAGAAGATTTCCTAAACTTCTATTAACCACTTCTGTTTGTCCATCGGTTTAGGGGTGGAAGGCGGTAGAGAATTGCAGTTTTGTCCCCATTTTATGCCATAAAGTTTTCCAAAAATAACTAGTAAATTTCACATCTCGGTCCGAAACTATGGTTTTAGGCAGCCCGTGAAGTCTCACAATTTCGTCAAAGTACAGTTTGGCTACTCTAGAGGCGTCGAAAGTCTTGGAGCAAGGGAGAAAATGGGCCATCTTAGAAAACCTATCGACAACTACACAGATTGAGTCATGTTTCCTAACGGTCTTGGGTAGCCCTAAAACAAAGTCCATGCTGACGTCCTGCCAAGGTTGGTTAGGCACGGGGAGGGGTGTGTAAAGGCCGGTGTTTTGTTTCCGTTGTTTGGCCAGCTGACAGGTGTGACACCGCCTTACTAATCTACTAACATCCTTCTTAAGACTTGGCCAGTAAAAACGATTCTCCACAGCTGCAATTGTTTTTGCCTGACCAAAGTGACCCGCTAAACCTCCAGCATGCAATTCCCACACAAGAAATTCTCGCAGTGAAGTTGTGGGAATGCAAAGTTTTTGAGCTCTAAACAAGTACCCATCTTCCAGTAAAAAATCTCCTAAGATACGCCCGTCTCCAGTTGTTAGTTTGGAATAGGTTTCTCCAAAATCGGGGCAGTCCAAATAGTTTTCTTTAATTTGCTCAAAACCAATCACTTCAGTTCTCATCTCACGTGTAACCATCATCCTACGACTTAGTGCATCCGCAGCCTTGTTTTCAGAACCAGCTTTGTGCCTAATGGTGTAAGTGTATTCTTGAAGGAATTCAACCCATCTTCCGTGTCGGGCATTCAGTTTCTTCTGGGAATTGATATATCGCAAAGCTTCGTGGTCAGAGAAGATAACGAATTCTTGGGGAAGCAGGTAATGTCTCCAATACCTGAGGGATTGAATTATGGCGTAGAATTCCTTATCGTAGGTGGAGTATCGTTGCCTGATATCATTTAATTTCTCACTGAAGTAGGCAACCGGGTGTCCTTCCTGGGCTAATACTCCTCCTATTCCTATACCAGATGCGTCGCAGGTCACTTCAAAAACTTTCGAAAAGTCGGGTAGACGCATGACTGGTGCTTCAACCATTTTCCTTTTTATTTCCTCAAAAGCCTTGGTGGCAGATGTCGTCCAGACAAAATCTCCTTTCTTTAAACAATCAGTTATGGGACCCACGATGGTGCTAAAGTTTCTGATAAATCTCCTATAAAACGTGGCCAGTCCGTAAAAACTCCTGACATCCCTAATATTCTTTGGTATAGGCCACTCGTTGATTGCTCGCACCTTTTCGGGGTCGGCAGAAATGCCGTGGGAAGAAATTATAAACCCAAGAAAAGTTACTTGATTCGTGAGGAAAGTGCATTTCTTAGGGTTGGCATACATTTGTTCTTTCTTCAAAATCTCGCAGGCTTGTTTTAGGTGATTCAAATGTTGCTCCACCGAACGACTATAGATCAGAATGTCATCAAAGTAAACTACAACAAATTTTCCAAGTAACGGCTTAAGGATTTGAGTCATTACTCTCATGAAAGTGCTGGGCGCGTTACTCAATCCAAAAGGCATTACTGTCCATTCGTACAACCCATCTTTGGTTTTGAAAGCTGTTTTCCACTCATCCCCCGGACGGATCCTAATTTGGTGATAGCCACTCTTAAGATCGATCTTAGAGAAAAGTGTGGCTCCGGTCATCATGTCCAACATGTCATCTAACCGAGGGATTGGGAAACGGTACTTGACGGTAATCTTGTTGATAGCACGGCTATCAACGCACATTCTCCACGTCCCATCCTTCTTAGGGGTAAGAAGGGCAGGCACCGCACACGGACTAAGGCTCTCCTTAATGAACCCTCGCTGTAACAATTCATCCACTTGTCTCTTGAGCTCCTCGTGTTCAGTAGGGTTCATTCGGTAGTGGGGTAGGTTCGGTAAGGACGCTCCGGGCACTAAGTCTATGGCATGTTGAATATCCCTTAGAGGTGGTAGTTGGTTGGGCAAATCTTCAGGAAAGACATCAGAAAAAGTCTCTAACAGTGGTTTTACTTCTTCGGGAATTGGTTCTTCTTGATCTACACTTATTTCCCGGGCTACTAGCGCGTAAAGAGGCGCTCCCGACTCCAGTTCCATACCTAAGTCCTTAGCAGTTATCAAGTTTAAGTCCGTGTTGGGTTTCAGAGAGTTGGGTTTAACTCCTTCCTTAGTAGACTTAGGTTGAGTGGGTAACAGCTTAATCTTCTTGCCCTCGTGTTCAAACACACAGGTGTTTGATCGTCCATAAATGTGTACATCGTTGTCGAACAACCAAGGGTGGCCAAGGATGATTTGCCCCACATCCATTGTTAAAACATCGCACCAGATTTTCTCTTTGTATCCAACTAATTCTATAGGAACAAGACTCCTATCTTTTACCTCCAAGGTGGTCGAGTTTATCCACGCAACTTTATAGGGGTTTGGGTGCGGAGTGGTTCTCAATTGCAGTTTCGAAGTCATGGCAGAAGATACGGCATTAATGCAACTTCCACTGTCTATTATGACCTTGCAATTCTTGTCTCCAATCTTAGTGAAAGTGTAGAAGATTGAGGTTCTTCGCCAGTCGTCGCTAGGTTTGGGTTGGGAAAAGGCACACCTAACAACTTGCAGATCCAATCGGTTCATCTTTTGGAGGCAGTGAACAACGGCAGTATCTTCTTCGTCGAAAAATTCTTCATCGTCGTCCATATGGTGGACTAAGTTAGTTTCAGGTTCACCTTCTTCCTCCGTCACTTCCTCAATTATGGTGACCTTAAACGGGCTGGAGCACTGAGAAGCAATGTGTCCGTACCCGTGGCATCTAAAGCACTTAGTGCCGGCAGTGGTTTTGGGTGTCTCACGTTCTGGCGTTTTCCCTTTATAGTCTGATCGGGGTTGGGCTTGGTTAGGAGCAGGCCGACTACCAGAGGGTCCAGTGGGTTTGTTGTACGGCTGGTTAGAGGAAGACTTAAAAGGGTTCGGTCTAGAGTCTTGGGTTCTGGTGGTGTGGCTTCTAGACTCTTCCAAGTCTAGTACAAGACTACAGGCAGCTTCGTACGTGGCTATTCCTCGAGCAAAGAGCTCATTCCTAAGGTCTTCTCTCAGTCCGGCTCTAAACATGGACAGAAGTTGTGTGGGAGTGGTGGTCTCCTCCCCGTTACAACGAATTAAGAAATCATCAAACGTGGCGATGTATTCCTTCACGGGTTTACTCCCTTGAGTTAGCCTATTCCAACGATCTAGGAGTCTTGGGTAGTACGAGGGAGGAAGGTATTTCCTTTTCAGTTCCTGCTTCATCGCTCCCCAGTCAGCTATGGGGTATTCTCCTCGAGTCTCTCTCATGTGTTCAACGTTAGTCCAGTATTGGTTGGCTCTACCCGTCAGTTTCATCTCAGCGAATCTAACTTTCTTTTCCTCCGAAATGTTATACCATTTAAAGTAGCTGTCCATCCCTTTGATCCAATCGAGGAAAACCTGGGGTTCTAAAGTTCCGTCAAAGGTTGGGGCATCAATTTTAATGCTCTTAAGGAGCTGGGTGTCATTGTCCCTCCAAGACGCGTCACGTCCTACCGGTTCTTGTTGGGGTCGGTGGTTGGGTCGGTAGTAATCCCTAGGAGGTCCGTAGTCAGTTCGGGTATCTTCGCCATATGGTGAGTGAGGTCTAGAAGGTGTGTAGATAGCCGGGTGTCCCATTCTTTCAATATTGTCTAGTCTTTCACCCGTATGACGTTTAAGTTCAGCTACACTCGTTTGGGTATCCTTCATTTGTTGTGTAAGTGTTCCTAATTGACCCATAATCATGTCTAAAGTGGTTTGCAAATGGGTAGGATCCATGGTTGGGTGTTAGGGGTCGCTAGGAAGACTTCCTAAGTCAAGGACAGCAGCTAAAGTCACAGAAAAGCTTGCTGGAAAAGCGGTTCCAGCAGCTGGAATGCCAACAGCAGCAAGCCCACAAGAGGGGAGAACTGCCTAAGGGTTTCGGCTAGGTTCCTGGGTGTGGACAGCACAAAAACAGCACCTATGGACTCTCCCAAATGATGTTCACAGTTGCTGGAAATGATGGGACAGCAGTTCTAAACACAAATCCAAAAGTCCCAAGTAGGTAGAAACACTACGGACTCAAAGGCAGCAGCTAGACACACACTATGACGACTTAAATGCTCATGAACAGTGCAGGAAATGCAAAAACAGTGGCTAAAACAGTGGAAATTTACTATCTAAGCAATGATATGCATACCAATTTCAAACCACAATGAGAAACTAGACCCTAGGATGCATCTAGCACAAGTAAAGCATGCTAGCCATGCTCTGATACCAAATATGATGTGAATCAAGGTAGGAATTGCAATTGAAAATTAAAATGAAGATTATTCAAAACATTGTCATCACAAATTTAATTACCAACAAAAGTCAAGGATTAAATCGTTCAAAGTAATTAACTTGCTTAGGCGAAGATATGTGTTATGCCGGTCCAGCTTGGACCGGCTCTACCTGGACCGGCCCAGCCGGTCCAGTGCTATTCGCGACGGACGCAGAGGAGCCGCGCGGAAGAGAGAGGGAGCCAGGGAGTGGGGTCCACTTGCAATTCAAACATGGGTTAAGTGTTTTTGGAGGGAGAAGGAAAGGTAGAGTAGTCCTTTTGCTTTTAATTTGAATTAGATTGTATTAATAGGGAGTTATGAGGGGATTAGGGTTTCATCTTGATTTGGAATGAGTTTTGTCTTCTAGGTTTTCTTGCTTGGGCTCTTGGCGTTGCCGGAGATCGTTGGAGAGTTTTTCCTTCCTCTCGAATTGAAGGAAAGTTGTATCTTGCAAGTGCTTTTCATCCTTTATTGAAATAAAAGCGTTTGCATCGTTTTTCTACGTTTCTCCCTACGTTTTCTCTCAGTTTTTTTTCACTGTTTGAGCTGTGTTCTTGCTGCGGACAGCAGTTTACTTGGCTTAGGTATTTGATTTGGGTTAGGTTTACTTGTGCAAACGAGTATTTCCTATCAAATTGGTATCAGAGCCAAGATCCGGACGGTGGGGGGCTGTTTTCCACTGTTTCGCTGCAGATTTTTGCTTTTCGGAAGAGATCCGGAGACCATTTCGTGGTTCCCATGGCATCTAAACGTGTAGAAGTCTTGGAGACCGAAGTGGGTCAATTTAAGGCGGATCTGGAGGAGAAGATGGCGACGTTGAGTGAGAATATGGAAGGGTAATTCATGGCATTGGAGGAGATGATGAAAAAGTTGTTGGAAGGGCAAGCAAGAGCTGTGCCAGCGGAGGAAAGAGGAGAAGGTAGTGGGAGCAAGGGTAAGCAGAAGGCAAGGCCGGAAGGGGAAGAGGAGGTGGAACTGCTTGGTAGCAACGGAAGAATGCTGCATCGGGAGTCCATCAGGCGGGAAGAAGGAGAGGATGATTGGCGTCGTCGGAGGCCCGACCCAGTGGACCGGCCATGGGGGATCCATAACCACCATGGCGGGGCGCGAGGGGAAGATGGCTATCGACGGCCGAGGAGGGATGATGAGCCCCGATATGGAGAGAGAGGAACTTGGGAAGATCCCATTGCTTGGGACAGAGGAGGTCATGGGGGAAACAGGGTGTACGGGATGGACACGAGGGCCAGGAAGCTGAAAATGCCAGTTTTCGAAGAGGGGAATGTGGATGAGTGGATCCACAAGGTGGAGAGGTATTTTGCAGTGAATGGCCTGATGGAGGAGGAGAGATTGATGGCAGCCAGTATGTGCTTGGAAGGGGCGGCTTTTGCCTGGTTCAAGTACATGGATAAGTGGGATCCGGTGAGGACTTGGAGGGATTTCAAGGAAGCTATCAGGGAGAGATTCAGGGGGAGCAGCCCATGGGAGATCTCCGAGCAGTTCTATGCCCTCACTCAGGAGGGAACAGTGGAGGAATACAGAAAGAAATTTGAGAGTCTGGTGGGAGACATGGAGGGCTTATCGAACAGCACGTTGGGGGGAAACTTCATGAAGGGGCTCAAGCCAGAAATTAGAGATGCTGTGAAGGTCATGAGACCGAGAGACCCGAGGGAGGCAATGGAGTTGGCTCAGCTGGTGGAGAACCAGAAGACCAACGCTCGAAGTTGGAGGAACAACCACTCAGGAGGTCCCACCAGGACCACTACCACTTACTTGGCTCCAAAAGGGCCAAGCCCTAGTGTCCCTAGAGAGAGTGGAAAGGAGAAGAGCGGAGTGACTAGAACTGCAGGAAGCTTCAAGAAATTGACTGAGGAGGAGATGCAGGAGAAGAGGGCCAAGGGCCTTTGTTTCAGATGTGAGGAGAAGTTTGTTCCAGGGCATAGATGCAAGGATCGCGCTCTTCGGGCTCTCACCGTCTATATAGACGAGGCGCCTGAGGAGGGTGATGATTCTGAGGAGGAGCAGAGTGACCCCCAGTTGGAGGTGGCCGAGGTATCCCTCAATTCAGTGATGGGATTTACTCCTAGTCATACTATGAAGGTGAAGGGGAAGATCCATGGGAGGGAGGTAGTAGTACTGATCGATAGTGGGGCAACCCACAATTTCATATCCACCCAGGTGGCGGAGGAGCTGGGGATAGAGCCTACTGAGACAGGCAGTTATGGGGTGATGATGGGGACAGGAAAGATTGAGTCTAGCACGGGGATCTGCAAGGGAGTGGAGATGAGCCTACAGGAGATCAGGGTGGTAGAGGATTTCCTACCCCTGAGGTTGGGTAGCACCGATGTCATTTTGGGCATGAAATGGCTACAGACCTTGGGTGAAACCAAGGTGAACTGGGGAACCATGGTGATGGAACTGATGGTAGAAGGCAAGAGGGTGAAGCTGAGGGGGGAACCAGGTTTGTCCAGGGCTAGAGTGTCACTCAGGTCGATGGTAAAAATTATCCATGAGGAAGGAGGAGGTTTCCTGGTGGAGTTGCAGAGCTTGGAGGATCAACAGGAGGGGGAAGAAAAACACATTCCTGCGTTGATTCAGCCCTTTCTACAGGAGTTCGAGGATGTGTTCCAACCTCCGGTGGGACTCCCACCTGACAGAGAACGGGAGCATCAGATCATCCTGAAAGAGGGAGTCTCCCCTATCAGTGTGAGACCTTACAGATACCCTCAGGTGCAAAAAGATGAGATTGAGAAATTGGTGGGGGAAATGCTAGAAGGGGGGATCATTCAGCCCAGTGTGAGCCCTTTCTCTAGCCCAGTTCTGCTGGTGTGAAAAAGAAGGATGGGAGTTGGAGGTTCTGTGTTGACTACAGAGCTCTCAACAAAGAGACAGTGCCTGATAAGTTTCCCATCCCTGTTATTGACGAGTTGATGGATGAGCTGCATGGAGCTGCTTTGTTCACCAAAATTGATCTGAAGTCAGGCTATCATCAGATCAGGATGAGGAAGGAAGATGTGCAGAAGACAGCCTTCAGGACTCATGAGGGCCATTACGAGTTTCTGGTGATGCCTTTTGGCCTCACCAATGCACCAGCCACATTCCAGGCATTGATGAACCGAATTTTCAAGCCACACCTTCGCAGGTTTGTGTTGGTATTTTTTGATGACATTCTCATCTATAGCAGAACTGAGGAGGAACACCTGGAGCACCTGAGAGTGGTGTTGGGGGTGCTGAGAGGGAGCATCAGCTGAAGGCTAATTTCAAGAAGTGCGACTTTGCTCAGGCACAAGTGGAGTATCTGGGACACGTGATATCCCAGGAGGGAGTGGCTGCGGATCAGTCCAAGATAGAGGCAATGCTGGCCTGGCCTCAACCCAAGACCTTGAAGGGGCTCAGAGGATTTTTGGGACTGACCGGCTACTACAGGAGGTTCGTGAGAGGATACAGCACCATAGCTGGACCACTGACAGAGCTGCTGAAGAAGGATAATTTTGTATGGGGGGAAGCAGCTTCTGAGGCTTTTGAGAAGCTGAAGAAGGCCATGACGACGGTGCCAGTGCTTGCTCTGCCAGACTTCAATCAGGTGTTTATGTTGGAGACAGATGCTTCAGGCTATGGATTGGGAGCAGTGTTGATGCAGAACCATAGAGCCATAGCTTACTTCAGTCAGATACTGTCATCCCGGGCTAGGCTGAAGTCAGTATATGAGAGAGAGCTGATGGCTATTGTATTGGCCATCCAAAAGTGGAGACCTTATTTATTGGGCAGACATTTTATTGTCAGAACTGATCAGAGAAGCCTGAAGTACTTGTTGGAACAGAGGATGGTCACAGAAGAGCATCAGAGGTGGTTATCCAAGCTGTTGGGATATGATTTTGAGATCCACTATCGGCCAGGGCTAGAAAATAAGGCAGCGGATGCCTTATCACGCTGTATGGAGGAGTTCCAGGGGATGGCGGTATCAGTACCTGTTCTGATAGATTGGGGAGCCATCAAAGAGGAGAGCATCCAGAATGAGGAGCTAAGGAGAATTAAAGAGGAGGTGCTATCAGATGAGAACAGCCACCCAGGCTACTCAGTGGTGGGAGAAAGACTGTACTATCAGGGAAGAAGTGTGATCCCTAGGTCTTCCATTCATATTCCCCAACTGCTACAGGAGTTTCATGGGAGTGCCATAGGTGGGCATTCAGGAGTGCAGAAAACTTATAGTCGAATTGCTGCTGAATTGTACTGGAAAGGGATGAGGAAAGACATAGAGGAGATGGTGGCTAAGTGTGACACCTGCCAGCGGAACAAGTACATGACGATGGCACCAGGAGGATTACTACAGCCTCTAGCCCTACCAGAGAAGGTTTGGGAAGAGATTACTATGAATTTTATTGATGGGCTTCCAAAATCAGAAGGGTACACGGTCATATTTGTAGTGGTTGACAGATTGAGCAAATATGCTCATTTCATTCCCTTGAGACACCCATACACTGCAGTATCAGTAGCAACAGCTTTTGTGAGAGAGATAGTCCGCCTGCATGGGGTACTTGAGTCTATTGTTTCTGATAGGGACAAGGTGTTCCTGAGCCATTTTTGGAGGGAGTTATTTAGGATGCAGGGCACAGTATTGAAGAGAAGCACAGCATATCATCCACAGACTGATGGGCAGACGGAGGTGGTGAATAGAAGCTTGGAGACATACTTGAGATGCTTTGTGTCTGAGACACCGAAGCAGTGGGCCAAATGGCTGGCCTGGGCAGAATACTGGTACAACACCTCCTATCACTCGGCTACCAAGATGACACCTTTTAAGGTGTTATATGGAAGAGACCCCCCACACCTGGTACACTACAGCCATAGGAGTACCCCTGTATCTGCAGTGGATCAGCACTTGAAGGAAAGAGATCAAGTGTTGGACGAGCTCAAGAGGCATCTTCTCAGAGCCCAACAGATTATGAAGAAACAGGCGGACAGTAAAAGGAGGGATATACAGTTTGGAGTGGGAGACAAGGTCTACTTGAAGCTCCGACCTTACAGACAGAGGACTATAGCCCAAAGGAGAAATGAGAAGCTAGCAGCGAGATATTTTGGCCCTTTCGAAGTGGAGGAGAAAATCGGGGAGGTGGCATACAGATTGAGGCTTCCTCCAACAGCCAGAATACATCCCGTTTTTCATGTATCACAGTTGAGGAAAGTGGTGGGGGAGCATGCAGTAAGCCCAGAGCTGCCCAGCACATTGAGGGAAGACATGGAAGTGACACTGGAGCCTCTAGCGGTAGAAGGGGTGCGCATCAATGAAAAGGGGGAAAAGGAAGTGAAAATTAGGTGGAGCGGCCTCCCAGATTATGAGGCCACATGGGAGCCATTGGAGAGGATTGTAGTGCAGTTTCCTGCCTTCCACCTTGAGGACAAGGTGGTACTTTGGGAGGGGGGTAATGTTATGCCGGTCCAGCTTGGACCGGCTCTACCTGGACCGGCCCAGCCGGTCCAGTGCTATTCGCGACGGACGCAGAGGAGCCGCGCGGAAGAGAGAGGGAGCCAGGGAGTGGGGTCCACTTGCAATTCAAACATGGGTTAAGTGTTTTTGGAGGGAGAAGGAAGGGTAGAGTAGTCCTTTTGCTTTTAATTTGAATTAGATTGTATTAATAGGGAGTTATGAGGGGATTAGGGTTTCATCTTGATTTGGAATGAGTTTTGTCTTCTAGGTTTTCTTGCTTGGGCTCTTGGCGTTGCCGGAGATCATTGGAGAGTTTTTCCTTCCTCTCGAACTGAAGGAAAGTTGTATCTTGCAAGTGCTTTTCATCCTTTATTGAAATAAAAGCGTTTGCATCGTTTTTCTACGTTTCTCCCTACGTTTTCTCTCAGTTTTTTTTCACTGTTTGAGCTGTGTTCTTGCTGCGGATAGCAGTTTACTTGGCTTAGGTATTTGATTTGGGTTAGGTTTACTTGTGCAAACGAGTATTTCCTATCAATATGCTTTTGAGTTTACCAAATCAATCTAATCATTCAAAGATAAAAGAAACAATTACATGCTCAAACGACAATCCCGCAATTAATAATAAAGAAATTCACCTTGAGAACCTCTCTCTCTCTCTTGTTCACTCTTGGGCTTAAGCGGAGAATAAGAACCATGCCAGGATGACGAGCACCACTATGAAGAAGGCGATGGAAGACTTTGTTGCCGGAAAAGTAGTCACCGGAGAAGATGGTGGTGGATGACGTCCAATGATTGTCCAAGTGTAGCCACGAAATCGTCGGTCAAAAATACTTGCGAGGATTGGAACGACTCGCTCTAAGTATTCTTCGACTGTGGTTTCGTCTTCAAATCCGACGTCGAAACAAGGCGAACGTAGGATATCGATGCTCCCGTCGGCGTGGAAAACTAGCCCCCACTCAAGCTCCGGATCCGCCATTCAACATTGAGGCGAGGCGGAGAGGAAGCTAGGGAGGTCGGCCAAGAACTAGGGAAGAACAAGAGGAAATTCTGAAATTTTATTTCAGATTTTGCTAAGTATGGAGGGAGAGATTAATGGTAATGAAACCTCCAAAATTTTGAATTAGGAGGGGGCGGGTATTAGGGAGAAATAAAGGGGGAGGAATTAATGGGTGCTTATGTGGCAAGTAGAGAGAGAAAAGTAGGTAGAGGGGTGGCCGGCCAAGCAAGGAGAAAAAAAGGGGGGATTTGATTAATGAGTGAGCCCCAAGGTGTTAATTAAAATCTGAGATTTAATTTCAGATTTTAATTAATTAGGGAAGTTTCATATGAGAAGGGGAGGGAGATTTGAATTTGAAATTGAATCATTAATCCTCAATCAATTGATTCCTAAATTTGAGGAATCAAATTAGGAAAGCAATAATGGGAATTGAGGGCTGGAATTCAAACTTCCCCAGGCATGGAGCCGGCGGAATTTCTCACAGGGAGAAGGAAGGGGGGGGCGGGGTTCCTGGACGGCGAGCTGGGTTGAGCCGGCGGCTAGCATAGCCGGCAGCAAGGGCTGGGCAGGGGGAAATCGGCGGGTCTGAGAGGGAGATGGTTGGTTTGGCTGTAGGGGAAGGAGGCGGGTTTGCGGGTATGGTGGAGGGGAGGGAGAAAACAGTAAACAAAATAAAAAAAAAAAAAACCAAGAGCTCGCCGGAGCGGGCTGTTGGGTATTTCGGATGGAGCCTCTCCTAGGTCTCCTCTTTTTCTCCCAAGCTCTCAAGCAAGAAGACAAAAGAAAATCTCAGAAAATTTCATTCATTCTCAACATTAACCTCATACAACAAGAAGAGACCCCTTTATAAAGATCTCAAAGCATGAAAAGAAAAAGACTCATATGCCCCTTGGGCTACAATAAACACTACGCCTACATAAGGGCGAAAACGTCACTAGTACATGAAAATAAAAGATACATGAAATAAAATAACATGATAACATCAAAAGTATAAGCTCCCGATCGTAGCCGTCGATCTACGATTCCTTCGCCGATAAACCTGCCTAAAATGTCTGTCGATGACCTCATCATTTATTGTTTTATTTTTCAAATAATATTCATAATTTCATTTGGGTACTGCTTTCTGTTTTACAGAAATATCTGCGGTGAAAGCTACTTTCTGCAACCATAGTAGCAAAGTTGCTTTCTCTACAACAACTTCACAACAAACTTTATAAAATATTGCAGCCGTCCCAAACAGACCCTAAGATTGAGGCTTCATTTGGGACGGCTTTTTTATTGCTTTATAAAACGGAGTTTTAATACAAAAATAAAAAAATTTGTACTAAAACTCCATTTTAGAAAGCAATAAAAAAGCCGTACCAAACGAAGCCTGAGTCAAACAATTCTCATCTGTATAAAAGTTGTGAGAATCCATGTTAGGCTCTAAAAATCCTTTACAAAGACCTCAGCTTTTTATTCAAGGTCCATTTGATTGCCTGTGATTGTATTGAAGTAATGAGATTTCTTAGATTTAATTATTTTATTGCAGTTACTTATGTTGAAATCAACAAGAATTTCAAATTGCATAAATCACTCAAATACAATGAATTTATTTTGACAAATAAAATGAGTAATAATGAAATCATCACCAGTTGTAAGCAATTTAATGGACAATGATAAAAAATAGATTAACAATTCTCATACCACTGTGGGTGTGATCCTAACGAGCATGTAAGTTGATATGTAATTGGTTGATGCAACAAATGGGATTCACAGCTCATATAACTCACCGCATGCATATGAGAAATCAGATACAAATCAGTAGTAGATCCTCACAGAGAGAGGCAGATCATTCCCACACATTGGTGAGGATTACTTTTTAAAGTTAGATGATAACTAACACATTCAATCACTACCCTACATGTGTAAAGTAACACAGCACATACACACTTAAAAACATACACCTAAAGCTACAGTACCGTATGGACCTTTTTCACTAAAATGATACAGTGAACCTTACAACTTTCTTTCTTCCTGCACTCTTTCTCCTCTCAGCTTGCTGTACAGGAACCAGACACAGCCGGTATCCGTTTACATGGTATCAGAGCCTTTCGGCTAACCACCCCTGATCCTCTTCAAAATGGCAGCATCTTCCTCCACTCATAGAGACAAACTCTCCTGTAATGGTGCATCCGAAAACCTCACCATCCCCTCCTCTCTGAAATTTCTCATCTCCAACATCCAAACCATTGTGCCCATTCAACGCTCTAATAACTATCCCACATGGAGATCACAGATCCTGAAGCTCTTTCGCGCCAACAGTTACTTCACCTTCCTTGACCGCACTACAACCCAGCCCACGCGCGTTGTTGTCGACTCTGATGGCATCTCCCGCCCGAACCAAGCATACAGTCGATGGACACTCATCGACCAAAACCTTGCCGCTACCATATGTTCCACTCTCTCTCTCCAAGCGTTCTACCCTACGACCTCAACTTAGAGACTTGCACCGACATCTGGTCAACACTTGAGCATCGTATGCAAGCCATCAAACGTTCTAGAGTCATTTAGCTGAAGAACGAGCTTCACAACATCTCAATGGGCCAACTCCCTATGATTCAATACCTCATAAACATCAAAACCCTTGTCAACAACATAGCCATTGTTGGCTCCACCATAAACAACGAGGAGATTCTACCGTACACACTAAACGGGCTTCCACCACAATATCAAGCATTCAAAACCTCCATCTGAACCAAGCTAACCCCAATGAGCTTAGAGGAACTCTACTCTCTACTCATCAGTGAAGAAATCAACTTATTTGCAGAATCTGCCCGTGCTTCACCGGTACCAAACACCTATTCGGCACTGTACACCACCAAAGGCCGTGGCCGTGGTCGAGGCCGATTCAGTGCACCAAACTTCCATGGTCGCTCCGTCCAACAAAACCATTCCTCGACCACCCAACACCGCAACTCCCCTCTCTACCCAGATTACCGTTTGTCAAATCTACTGCAAACGGGGACATGCAGCCAACGTCCGTTGGCAGCGACTAAACACCAACTACATCACACCTATCTCCTCTCCCACAACATTGATTGCATCCAACCAGCATCTTGCACATGACTGGATTTTGAACTCCAGAGCATCCTCACATTTAACCAACCACATCCACAACATCTCTCACCTAGAAGAATACCATGGCCCAGACAATGCCACCATCGAAGACGGCAGATCCATTCCCATAGCCCACGCCGGACCTGACATCCTTCCAACACCCACTCGTAAGCTCTTGCTCCACAATATCTTTCATCTTCCTCAACTCTCTCACAACCTTCTCTTTGTTTCTACTCTAACCAAAGACAACAACTTATTCATTTTATTTGATGCTTCTGGTTTTCACATTAAGGACCCGAAGGCTGTCACGACCCGACCCGACCCGGGATGGATCCCGCTCGCACCGGGCCGCAACTAGCCAAACGAACAGACTAACCAGGATCTAGGGGTGTCAATTCGGGTCAATTCGTCGGGTTCGGGTCGAACCCGACCCGACCCGAATCTAAACGGGTCAACCCGAACCCGACCCGTTTGTGCAAACGGGTCGGATATTTCAACCCGGACCCGACCTGGCCGGGTTGCCGGGTTGACCCGACCCGACCTGCCACCCGGCAGAGGCGAGGGTTCGCCCGTTCAGCAATCGGCAGCGGAGGGTACGGCAGGCGGCAGAGGCGAGGGTTCGCCGGTTCGGCAGTGGTAGCGGCGGTTCGGCCTCGCGGTACGCGTCAGGGGTTCAGACCCGCGAGGTTTCGGCACTTCGCCACTTCGGCACGCGACGAGACGCGCGACAGAGGCGAGGGTTCGCCGTTCGCGTTCGGCACTTCGGCACCCGCGGCAAAGGCGGGCAGCGGGTTCGGCACTTCGGCTCGCGCGGCACGCATCAGGCGGGCACTGGGCAGCGGGTTCAGCACTCGGAAATTCAAAAAATTTTAAAATAAACGGGTTTCCGGGTTGACCCGTCAACCCGTCGGGTCAACCCGAACCCGACCCTTTTATCAAACGGGGCAAATCTGCGAACCCGAACCCGACCCGTTTGTCCAACCCGGATTTTTCGGGTCGGGTCCGGATCGGGTTTTCGGGTCGGGTCAAAAGTTGACACCCCTACCAGGATCTGGCTTTGGAATTTGCTTCGGAACTGATTCTTCCAAATATTTCAACTCAAAACAGACACACAGAGCTACTATGAAACATCAAATGCATCGGAACAAATCAACTATATTTTTCTTTCTTTTCCTCAAAACAATCATCTACAACTACAGACCATGGCTCAGATAGAAAGAAACAGAGCAGAAGAGCCATGTCTGTACAAAAAATCAAAAGTACAAAACAATACCTACAGATCAGACTCTGAACTCTAGTCCAAAACCTCCTTCCCTTTCCCAGAACCTGAAAACCACCAGAAAACAAGGGTGGGCTCAACAGTTCAGCAAAGCGACAAACCTCCAATCAAAACTTTCAGAATCTAAAACCAAACACTTCAAATCAATCCGTACATAAACCAGAACAGAATCAGACAGATATCAAAATCGTGCAGATCAGAACAAACAGATACGGACATATATCAAATCAGAATCAGATTTGCTTACAGAACATATACGGAAATCAGAATCATATCAAATCAGATATCAGATAGTATTGTAATTAATAGCTAAATTCCCTGACACTGACAGAATCTCTACGGATTCGGGCCCCTTATGCCTCCCTTTTGTGCTCACGGCACCAGAACATATGTACTTATGTGCTCACGGCACCAGAACAAAATTCATCGGATTCGGAACAGAACAGATATCAGATTTCAGATTGAGCTCATTTCAGATTTCCCAGACACTAACTGAATCTCTTAGGATCTAGGCCCCTTATAACTCCCTTTTTATAGCATATACAGATAGCATATCAATTCAGAAGAAATCCAGACGAATTCAGAAATCAGACAAAAATCGAGCAGCACAACGACTGTATACGGAATTTACACAATTTTCCTGAAAAAACACAGATACCAAATTTGCACATAATATAGATAACAACATTGCAAGACTTTAATTCTACTGCTCAGACAATTTTAGAATACACAGAAAAATACAGTCGAAATAAAATACCGCCGAATTCAAAATAGCCGGACAAAAATCTCCATAAAATAACAAAAATGTGCACACTCGGCACGTCAACAACATACAGAAAATTACTCGGTAAAAACTGAACCAGACGGAAAATACGGACGAAAATCCCTTACAAAAATCAATTCCGGACAGATAATACCGCCAAACACGACGGTTCTGAAAATTGAGAAAGGCGGATTGTGCCTTACCTTGCGTACAGCAATATCTCGAACAGTCTCGTCGGACGAAAACGGCCCCGCGTCCCCCGAAAATAACCTTTTCCAAAAAGCTTCTCGACCTTCTCTCTCCTCGGTTGATATTTTTGATATTTTTGATTTTTCTCTCTCTTCAAAACGACTGATTTCAGCTTTAAAATACACTGATCGGCCCGGCCGATCGCACGATCGTCCTGGACAATCAGACCAAAAACCCATCGTCCCGGCCGATTCCCTGGACGATCCTCGGGACGATAATTAATTCTGAAAAAGTCCTGCTCTCTGTCATTTGCGCTGAACTGATCGGCCTGGGACGATGACCCTATCGGCCCGGCCGATACCTACAGGAAAATCACCTGGAACAATCTGGGCAAATTCTGGAGCAAATCTTCAACTGATCGTCCCAGGACGATCCCAGATCGTCCTGGACGATCCTGGAGCTGAAACAGAACTTCACAAAGGCCAACTCCATTCTTCTCTTGGGACCATGCTGTTAAGGGCTCTACTCCATTCCCTCGTCCTCCCTCTCCAAACGCTCTCTTGGCATCAACATCTATCTCTCTCTGATGGCATCACAGGCTCAACCACCCCCATCACCAAGTTATCTCTACATTTTCAAAAGAAAACCGCAAGCTAGCTATACCCGTTTCCATTTTTTCCTATTCAGCTTGTAAGGCCTCAAAAGACCATCAACTACCCTTTTATAAGTCAAGTAATCATAGTTACAAACCCTTAGAACTAATCCACACAGATGTATGGGGTCCCTCCCCAATTGCTTCCACTTAAGGATTTAAATGCTATATTTTATTTGTGGATGATTGCTCACATTTCTATTGGGTTTTTCCCCTTATGTACAAATCCAATGTTCCATCTATATTCATGAAATTTCATGCATCTATTGAAAAGCAATTCTCTTTCAAAATTAAAACTCTTCAAAGTGACGGTGGTAAAGAATTTGTGAATCATACCCTCCAATCCTAACTACAGCTTTTATGGCATTTCCCACCAAATGAGCTGCCCATACACTCCAAAACAAAACGGCTTAGCTAAACGAAAACGCCATCATATTGTGGAAACCACTAGAACGCTACTTCACACGGCCAGTCTTCCCTACCCTCTCTAATGTAGAACGGGTAGGAGGCTCTTGCAATTGGGGGAAGAACTCGTCTCCAAAATCTGAGAGCAAGTTCTTTAACGCTCGGTAGACCTCTTGAGTGGTGGTTAAGAGAAAGAAGTTCTCTTGCCCTTGATGAGGAGACAACTCCAAACCATGTTTTCTCCAAAATTTGAAAATTGTTCCAGATTTATGGCTAAAATCTGAGACAAATTATCAGCTTTTAGAACACTCGGATGTGGAGAAAATTGAAGGAAAAGTCAGCAAAACAAAATCCTGAAGGGTGGAGGGAAAATCCAGTAATGTAGCTGGGTTTGGAAAAGGTGTTTAACGGGAAAGGGTGGGAACGGAGAATTTGTCCTTTTTCAAAATTCTGAAGATAACTTCAGATTTTGGAGCCAAAATAGACAAAGCAATCTGGAACCAGATTTTGGAATTATTGCTGGCGGGATTGAGGGGCTGAGGTGGGATTTAATTCCTAATTCCCTTTATTGATTTAGGAATTAATTTAGGATGTAAAGTTCTGGAGGAATTCGGCTAAGAGGGGGTGAGGTTTCAAATTGTTTCCAAAAGGGTGGGGTGGGGGTTTTAGGAATTATTTCCTAGGCCGGCAGCTAATGAAGCCAAGGAGGGATTTAATGCATTTAAATTGGGGATGCTTGATTTGGGTTTAGAATTTAGGAATGAAATAAATTGAATCCTTTTTTAATTTGAAATTCAAATCGGATTTAAAATAGAAACTTTCCAAAAATAGTTTTCATAAATTAGGAAAGATTTCAAATTTCAAAATACATGATTTTGAGTTTGAAATCAGCCCAAAATATGAACACCCAAATTATGCAAGGATTTCAATGGGGAGAAGGAGGTGGAAGGTGGCCGGCGGCTAGAGCTTGGGCCGGCGGTATGAGGGGTTGGTGGAGTGTCGGCCGTGGATTGAGGAGGTGGAGCTAGGGGGAATACTTGGGTGGATGAAGAGGGGAGGAAGGAGATGAACAAGAACATACGAGAAAGATAGAGATAAATAACGAACTTACAAAGAGATCGTAAGAACCGCGAACCTCGGACTCTTCCAAAGATTGACAGGTATTGCAAGTTTACCCTCCTCGGGCTTCTCCTCTCATGAACTCACTAAGAGATTACATGAACTCACTAAGAGATCAACAAGAACATAAAACTTTTCATTATCAATAACCATCCATTACAATAGCTTAAGGCCCTTATTTATAGGCCCCAATATGAGAAAATTCGAAATTACAAAATTGCCCCTTGGGCCATAACACTCAAACAAACTATCCTAGGGGTAAAACAGGAAATACATTAATTTAGAACTAAAATTCAGAAAAATAAATTATAATAGAAGGTTTAAATGATAGCCGTCAATTTGCGACGCCTCCTGTGATAGATGCGTCAAATCTTCGTACCGATGTCCGCATCACTCTCTAGCTTGACACACTTCTAGCCGCTATGTATCTAATCAACATAATGCCCCCCTCCAACACCTCAAATAAATCCCCCAATCACATTCTCCACAAACAACAACCAACCTAAATTCACCTAAGAGTCTTTGGCTGCGTGTGCTTTCCCCTTCTTCCACCTACAGCCCGCCAAAAACTCTCCATCACCTCCCCATCATCGGTATTCATTGGCTACGCATCCTCCTACAAAGGCTACAAATGCCTTGAACCCACCTCCGGTCACATCTACATCTCACGCCACGTCACCTTTGACAATCTACCTTCCCTTACTCCACCCTTACGCCAACATTATCGTCCCCAACAGCCTCCAATCACCCAAATCCCAACCTGCTCCTTCCAACCTCTCTACCAAGTCCCAACCTCAATCATACATCAATCAGCCAACACTACAAAACAAACCTACATCACCTCTACCTTTACCCAATCACTCCCCTACAAACCTTACTGACCACTCTCCTCCATCCACCATCCCATCCCCTCAACAACTCCCTCACCAACCACATCCAATGTTGACCCGATTCAAAACAGGATCACTCAAACCACGCCAAGTACTCGACCTCCACCACTACGTTTTCCCTACAACAGCAGATCCCACCACATATTTTGAAGCATCCAAACACCCTCACTGGCGTTCTGTCATGGCCACTAAATTCCTTGCCTTACAAAAATAGGACACCTGGACGCTTGTGTCCCCTCCCACCAATCAACCCATACTCGGATGTCGTTGGACATACAAAACTAAATTCAACTCCAACGGCTCAGTTGCTAGCCACAAAGCTAGGCTTGTGGCCCAAGGACACGTACAAGAATAGAGACATAATTACACCGGAGCCTTCAATCCCGTTACCAAATTCCCCTCCATCCGTATCTTTCTCATAATTGCATTCACCAACAACTAGCCTAGTCATCAACTCGATGTCATTAATGCCTTTCTCCACGGATCAATTCACAAAACCATTCATATGAAGCAACCTCGCGAGTTCGAAGATCAGCAACATCCACACCACGTCTACCTTCTTCGAAAATCCTTATATGGCCTTAAACAGACTCCTTGCCAGTGATTTCACACCTTCTCTAAACACCTCTTCTCAATCGGGTTCACAAACAGCAAGGCAGATCCCTCTTTATTTACATTCTACAAACACGCCGTCCAAGCCTACCTGTCCATATATGTCGATGACATCCTACTTTTGACAATCAACCCCCCACTCTACTCAACATAATCTCCTCTCTAAGTTACCACGTCTCCATTAAAAACCTTGGATCCCCTACCGATTTCCTCAAAATTCACATCTCACACCATCGTAATCATCTTCACCTCTCACAGTCATCCTATACCGAATATATACTTCATCAAGCTGCAATGTCAATCTACAGTTCCCTCTGCAACCCTCATTCACCAAACCTCCCACAAACATCCCATCAGACTCTCTCAATTCAGACCCCCACACCTACCGCCAACTCACTACCTCTCTCCAATACCTCACTACTTCTCTCCAATACCTCACCATCACTAGACCTCATTTGTTGTCAACACCCTATGTCAGCACATGCGCAATCCTACTCCCCACCACTTCTACCTTCTCAAATGCTTGGGTATTCCGATCTTCTGCTTCTCTCTACAACTCAAAAGTTACTCGAATGCTAATTGGGCCAACGACATCACCACTAGCCGCTCCACCTCCAGCTATTGCTCCTTCCTCAGTAACACTATCATTTTATGGACAATCAAGAAGAAGCAAACAGTCGCAAGATCATCTACCGAGGCTGAGTACCGTGCGCTAGTCGGTGCCACCGCAAACATCATATGGCTTTATTGCCTCCTCGCAGACTTATGCATCAGCCAGCCGCAACCTATTGAGCTTCACTGCGACAACACCTCTGCAATTGCGCTGGCAAACAACCCCATCTTCCACGCTAGGACGAAGCATATCAAAGTCAACTTCCACTTCATTCGCAACCACATTCAATCCAAAGAAATCGGCGTCATCCCCATCAGTACCAAAGATCAGATTGTTGACATTCTTACGAAGCCCTCACCCACACCACGGTTCCATCTTCTACACTCCAAACTCATTGTTCTCAACTCACCATTCATTTGCAGGGGCATAAAAGCATCCCTCACATGCGAAGAGCAGCAATCAAACAACAGTAAGCAAGTGGAGCAGGAACCCTGACACACCTTATTTTCAAATTGTTTGATGATAATTAACACATTCAATCACTACCCTACATGTGTAAAGCAACACATCACATACATAGTTATAAATATACACCTAAAGCTACAATACCATATGGTATGATGTACAACAAAAACCTTTTTCGCTAAAATGATACAGCAACCTTACAACTTCCTTTCTCCTTGTACTGTTTCTCCTCTCATCTTGTTGTAGAGGAACCAAACACAACTAGTATCCGTTTACAGAATGTGGGGATTTGGGGGTTTGTATTATGTTTTTTTGGGGATGTTTTGTTGAAGTTTGAGGATTTTTATTATTGGGTTGTTTAAGTTGGGGAAGATGGAAAAATTATATTTTGGGTGATTTGGGGGGGTATATATTGGGGAATATAATTTTAGAGGAATAGTTGTTAGGGTAATGTTTTGTAGGTGATGGGGTTTGGTGGAATTTTTGATAGGAAAATAATGTTTGGGGGATTTATTTTATGTGTAAGTTTGGTGGTTTGTTTGAATGTGTTATTATGGTGGAGTGGGAATATGAGTTTGGTGTTAATAGGTTGTTTTGATGAGTTTTATTGGGGGATAGTTGTGGTGAGTGTGATTTTTAAAGTATTTTTATTTGATGGGTTTGTGGTTAATTATGGAATATGTTTGTTAATTGTATGTTTATAAAATGTGTGTGTTGTTTTTTTTTATGTAGTTGTTAGAAATAGAGGTCGACGAAAAGGAAATTTATTAGAAAAGTGAGGCAATCTCAAACGGGCACTAAGATTGAGTTCATGCTCTGAAATCCTACAAAGATGGCAACCTCTAAACGAACAAACCTTAAGCTCAGGAAACACCACAAAAATAAGTGAAGAACCAGAGAGCGCCTCTTTAAACTAGAGAGGCGAAGAACCGGATAAAAAGCCAGGATCACGAAGACGAGAAGAAGCCATCAAAATAAAAAGACGAGCAAAAGGAAGAAAATACTCCCCTTTGAACCCATTTTAAGTTCAAATATTACATGAATTTTGAATCTCATTCATTTCAAGTTCAAGTTGAAACCTAGCTTAAATAAAACCTAACTAATTATTAAAGCTAACAATTTTAAACATATATATATATATATATATATATATATATATATATATATATATATATATATATATATATATATATATATATATATATATATATATATATATATATATATATATATATATATATATATATATTCATTATAATCATAAATTTAATAAAAATTAGCATAATTTATTAAATATTATTTAAATTGTTGGATAAATTTAAGTAATAAAAAAGTTTAAATCTTCCAATCCAGCTATATATATATATATATCATCCTCTTGATCGGGCATAAATCTCAAGACAAAATCATGTTAGAAACTTCCAAAATTAAATTTGGGACCATATGAACTTCGATTTCAGCTAACTTTAGTCAGACTGAACGTCTCAAAAATACAAACCCAACGACACCATATTCAACTCAATCCAAGCCAAAATGGGTCCAAATCGAACTTGAAGCGTCGTTGGAAAGTTCAAACCACAAATTTGATGACCAAATGACTTTTAAATGTGACATGCTTATAGTCGAATTGAGCGGCTCAATGAGACGAATCCAACAAACCTAAGATTGTCATATTCTGATATTATTAATGATGCGGTCTAGTATCCTATCCGCATAACCACCTGCCTGTAGCCTGGGCCACTATCTTTTCACCTTTTACCTTTTTACACGTTTTCTTCTCTTTTTGACTAGTTTTAGCCAGCTCAGCTTTGGCATATATAGCCTTACTTGGAGCATTTCAGGGACAACAAGAAGAAATATACTACAGCTTATTTTCCCCAAATCACTGTTCCATTGCATTTGTTTTCTCTGTTTCTTGCAGGAAATCCCTTCGGACGCCGGCTTCAGACGTCGCCTCCTCAGTCGCACGGGTGAGACCGTCAGTTGGTATCAGAGCTAGTACCGGAGTGATGGCCGCAGAAACTTAGCGAAAAGCTTCCGACGACGATCGAAGCTTGGATGCCGTGTGGGCAGCGCAAGCTGGCTTCGCACGGCAGCTCACTGAATTAAGAACGGAGTTCGCTCGATTCTCCGCGGAACTGCGTAATGAACTATTGGATCTGAAGACTGCTATCCGTCCGCCGCAACCAGCCAATGTCCAGATCCCTCGGCCGCAGACGGAACAGATAAGGGCTCCGTTAGGACCAAGGGGACCTCATTGATTAGCCAGGGCAGCATACACTGAACTTACCGATTCCGATGAAGAAATTGGCGTTCGTCTGATACCAGGCTTGAACGGTTTTGGAGACGATGGTCCGCCCCGTTTTTACGACCGTCCTCTACAGCGAGGGCACTATCAAGGTAACCCTGGCGAATTTCGTATCAAATTAGATATACCATTCTTTGAGGGCAGATTGCACATTGAAGACTATCTGGACTGGGAACGCGCTGTCGAGTCCTTCTTTGATTACATGGACATTGCTCCTGAAAAGCAAGTTAAGTATGTAGCCTGCCGCCTGAAAGGCGGGGCTGGTGCTTGGTGGCAACAGTTACTCCATACTCGTCTACGCGAGGGTCGCGGATCAATTCGCAGCTGGCCGCGAATGAAGCAACTCCTTCAGAGCCATTTTCTGCCCACGGATTATGAGCAAATGCTCTATATGCAGTATCAGCAATGCACTCAGGGCCAACGATCTGTGAGCGAGTATACTGAGGAATTCTTCCGCTTGAGTGCCAGAAACAATCTCCACGAATCCGAAAGCCAGTTGGTCGCTGGTTATACCGGCGGCTTACGGGAATCTATACAGGAGAAATTAGAACTCAATTCCGTGTGGACTTTGAGTCAGGCAATGAACTTCGCCTTGAAGGCTGAGACACAATTTTCACGGCATTCCCGCAGCCAGTCCTCCCGGAAGAATTATGGGGACTCTCCGGTTGAAGCATCCAGAGGACAAATATCCGGAGCTCGATCCCCTCATATTCCTCGCACATCCCCCACAATTACCTCTCCCCAGGGAACGGGACCAGCTGCTGCTGACAATCGAAATCAATCCAAGGCACCTCTACCCGCTAGAGAAAATCCTTACAGTAGACCCACCACGTTGAAATGTTTCCGGTGCTTTCAGCCTGGACACAAGTCCAATGAGTGTCCAAACCGGCAACGCATACAGCTTATGGATGGGGAACACCAGATAACCGAGGAAGAGTTCACACCTGATCTGGATAATGAGTTCGAGGATGTTCATGGGGATGAGGGAGAACCGGTCGTCTGCGTTCTGCAACGATTGTTGCTAGCTCCCCGAACGAACATTCATTCACAGCGGAATGCCCTGTTCAAGACACACTGCACCATTCAAGGGAAGGTATGCGAGGTCCTGATCGACAGTGGATGCACCGAGAATGTTATATCCAAATCCGTGGTTCAGGCTCTTCAATTGAAGACAACCAGCAATCCACACCCGTATAAGGTCAGTTGGATTAAGAAAGGCACCGAGGTCATAGTGAATGATATGTGCCGTGTTAGTTTCTCTATCGGCCGTCATTACGCCTGCGAAGTCCTTTGTGACGTGATAGACATGGATATATGCCACCTTATCCTCGGAAGGCCATGGCAGTATGATATGGATGCCATCTACAATTGCCGGCAGAATGTGTACACTATCGACTGGAAGGGTAAAAGCTTAGGCTCTGCCCTCAGAATACAGCACCCATAAATGGCACACCGAGCACCAACGCAGCATATGTTGTTTCTGGTAAATTGCTGCTGCAATCTCGTCAAGACCATGAGAATCTCATTGCCTTGGTAGTATCAGATAGTCAGAACTGTTCGGCTTCGGCAGCCCTTCCCACTGAAATTCAAGAGTTACTTTCCAAATTCTCGGATGTGTTATCTGCTGAGTTACCGCCTGGCCTCCCACCGATGCGTTCCATTCAGCACCAGATTGAGTTCATTCCCGGTGCTACTTTACCAAATATTCCACATTATCGCATGAGCCCCAAGGAATACTCCATCTTGCAAGGAATTATTGAAGATCTGCTTGGCAAGCAAATGATCCAGCACAGCCTGAGCCCCTGTGCCGTACCGGCGTTGATTGTGCCCAAGAAAGACGGCCAATGGCGTATGTGTATTGACAGTCGCGCCATTAATAAGATCACTGTAAAGTATCGTTTCCCTGTTCCCCGAGTCTCTGATTTACTAGATCGGCTGGCGGGAGCTTCTGTCTTCTCCAAGTTAGACCTCCGCAGTGGCTACCACCAGATTCGCATTCGTCCTGGAGACGAATGGAAAACCACCTTCAAGACGCGTGACGGTCTCTACGAATGGAAGGTAATGCCCTTCGGGCTCTGCAATGCACCTTCCACGTTTATGCGATTAATGCAGGAGGTGCTACAGCCATTCTTGGGAAAAACTTGCGTAGCCTATTTTGACGATATTCTTGTTTATAGTACTAATCTTTCAGACCATGTCAAGCACCTCTCAGACATCCTGCAGTTACTTCAGCGGCATCAACTGTATTTAAATCCGCAGAAGTGCGAGTTCGCATCGCCCAGTGTCCACTTCCTGGGCTTCATTTTGTCCGTCAAAGGCGTAGAGGTGGATCCCCGCAAAGTTCAGTCCATTCGTGAATGGCCTATTCCCAAGACACTGTTCGACGTCCGGAGCTTCCATGGCTTAGCAAATTTCTACAGGCGGTTCATCCGTGGCTTCAGCATTATAGTAGCTCCACTTACAGATTGCTTAAAGGCAGGCAACTTCCTATGGTCCACGGAACAGCAGCACAGCTTTGACACCATCAAAGAAGCTCTCTGTTCAGCACCCGTCCTAGTCTTGCCCAACTTCGAGAAGCCGTTTCACGTCGACACTGATGCCTCTTCAATAGGAATTGGCGCTGTGCTCTCCCAAGAATCCCGACCAATCGAGTTTTTCAGCGAAAAACTCAACCCCGCTCGACAGAAATGGTCAGCATACGAACAGGAGCTTTATGCTGTTGTGAGAGCCTTAAAGCAGTGGGAATACTACCTCCTTCATCAAGACTTCGTTTTATGCAGCGATAATCAAGCTCTTCAGTACATAAACAATCAAAAGAACGTGAGTAGAATGCACGCCCGCTGGAATGTATTCCTGCAAAAATTCACTTTCGTGCTGCAACACAAAGCGGGTAAACTCAATCGAGTAGCCGATGCCCTTAGCCGGAGGGCTGCCATGCTGACCATGTTACAAACAGAGATAACAGGCCTTGAAGAATTGAAGTCTCTGTATGCCACGGATGAAGACTTCGCACAGCCATGGGATCTATGCCAATCCAGTCAGCCACCAAGTGACTACAGCATCCGCCACGGCTTCTTATTCAAAGCCAATTGCCTCTGCATACCACAATCGTCTTGGCGACCCTTCCTCATCAAAGAAGTACATTGTGGTAATCTGGCTGCACACGTCGGTCGAGACAGAACTTTAGTTCAACTGCAAGCAAGATTCTACTGGACTCATTTGGACCGTGATGTATCCCGGTTCGTGGAAAGATGTTCGGTTTGTCAGACTTACAAGGGCACTGCGCAGAACACGGGATTATATCTACCCCTTCCCACACCTGACTCAATTTGGGAAGATTTGAGTCTTGATTTTGTCTTGGGCCTTCCCCGAACCAAGACCGGCACCGATTCCATCATGGTGGTGGTGGACAGGTTCTCCAAAATGGCGCACTTCATTCCCTGTAAAAAGACATTTGATGCCGTTCATATAGCCAAGCTCTTCTTTAAGGAAATTGTCCGTCTGCACGGGGTACCCCGGAGCCTCACCTCAGATAGAGACGTTAAGTTCATCAGCCACTTTTGGCGTGATTTGTGGAAACGTCTCCATACCGAACTTAATTTCAGCTCCGCTTACCACCCGCAAACCGACGGCCAGACTGAAGTAGTTAATCGAACCCTTGGCAACATGCTGCGCTGCCTGGTTCAAGAGCATCCGAAGAAGTGGGAGGAGTTACTCAGTCAAGCCGAGTTTGCCTTCAACTCTATGACCAATCGCTCCACCGGCCACTGCCCCTTCAGCATTGTATACACAAAGATGCCTAATCAGGTCGTTGATGTCGCCATCCTTCCCAAGTGTCGGAGCACAGTCGCAGCTCAATCCGCTGAACAATTCAAGGAGATCGTGGAGAGAGTTCACACAAAGCTGACTGAATCAAATCGCCTCTATAAGCAACAAGCTGATGCGCATAGGCGCTTTAAAAGCTTCAATCCCGGCGACCTGGTCATGTTGCGACTGAGAAGAGAGCGATTTCCTGTGGGAACCTATAGCAAGCTCAGTCCGCGGAAAATAGGACCTTTTCCTGTCCTCAAGAAGATCAACGATAACGCATATGTTATCGATTTACTAGCAGATATGCAGACCTCATCCACTTTCAATGTCTCCGACATACACGCATATCACCCACCTGATGACGCCAACACCAGTTTAACCTCGCCGGAGGCGAGTTCTTCTGAAGATGGGGAGAACTGATGCGGTCTAGTATCCTATCCGCATAACCACCTGCCTGTAGCCTGGGCCACTATCTTTTCACCTTTTACCTTTTTACACGTTTTCTTTCTCTTTTTGACTAGTTTTAGCCAGCTCAGCTTTGGCATATATAGCCTTACTTGGAGCATTTCAGGGACAACAAGAAGAAATATACTACAGCTTATTTTCCCCAAATCACTGTTCCATTGCATTTGTTTTCTCTGTTTCTTGCAGGAAATCCCTTCGGACGCCGGCTTCAGACGTCGCCTCCTCAGTCGCACGGGTGAGACCGTCAATTAATCTTTGAAATGACCAGTAAACAATCCATTAGCAGGGGATCAATATCGACTATCCATTAAAACCACTCTCAGCACATCCTTGATCTCCCTTCTATTTACTGGCTATGTCACTCTAAACAAACTATAAATAGACCCCTCTTTCCTCATGGAAATAGTGAAGGAGGATGTGGGGCCAAGCAATGAAGAGAAGGAAATGAGAAAAACTAGAGTTTTTCTTGCCTAAAAGGGCTAGTGGATTGGGGCTTCCTTCTATCAATGCTATTCGGTTTGCCTATAATTGCTTTGTTATATCCTGGATGTATAACTCTCTATCTCCTCTCGCTACCTGGTTGTCTCACAGGTATTGCTCTCCTTGGAAACCTGCTTCTTCTATGGCATCCTCTATGTGGAAATCTATATGTGCTACTGCTATTAATGCGTAAGGGAGTTTTGTCTTCAAAGTGAATGCTAATTCCCACATCCCGCTGATTTGGGATCATTGGTGTCATGGGTCCTGCATATCTGAACTCCCTCTTAGTTCCTCGATTATTAATGCTTTCACCCATGATTTTCCTCTTTCAGTTATTATGGATCCTAATGGTTGGAAACTTCCCATGGCTATTCAAGACTCCATTTCACTCATAACGTATGTTCCCATTAGCTTTGATGCTGATTCGTTGTTATGGAATAATGGGAGGACTGGTAGCTTTAGTGATTTTCTGCAGGAATTTTATTCTAATGATAAAGAGGTGGCTTGGTATAAAATTGTCTGGCACAAACATGCTGTAACAATGGCTGGCTGAGCTTGGTTGGTGGCCTTAAAACTTCTGATGAGTTGATTAAAAGGAATATTTCTGTTGACCCTTTATGCTGCCTTTGCTTTGCTAAACCTGAGAGTTCTTCTCACCTATTTTTTGAATGTGATTACACTTAATCTGTCATTACTGACCTTATTCCTGCCTTAAAATGCTTTCTTTTGCGCCCAAACTTATACCAAATTGCTAACCTTTTTGCTGATGAGAATGTTACCCTGCTGGGTAAGGCCTCTTTCTATCCGCTATTGCTTTGGTCTTCTGTCTATCACTTGTGGAGGGAAAGGAATGCTAGAAAATTTGGCAACAAGTATTGTAGCAAAGCCACTATTTGCATTATTATTACTAAGGCTATTTCTCTTAAAAATCTCTGCTTGGAAGAATGGGGAAAGATTAAAACATTTGCTCAATGGCTCTTAGTTTCTTGTTGGATGCTTTGGATGTCCTGATGGTTTTTAATGCCTCTTTGGCATGGTGGATGCCTCTATGCCTTTCGGTTGCTGTTAGTTTGGTTTATTGGATGCTTTTCTGTCATATTTGTTCATGTTGACATGGTTTATTTTTTATGATCCTGAGGATGGAAGCTCTGGGTTTAAACGGTTTTTTGCCTATGGGATATGCTGCTTTCGAATTGATGATGCCGAACATGCTCTCGTTTATAAGGATGGGATTTTTTTGTCATGGACGATGATGTTATTCGTCCCAACTCCCTTTGGATGGTCTTCGAGAAACCAAAGGTGCCAATACCATCTGATTAAAGCTGCTCAATTATCCTTATTCCTGAGTCTTGGGATGTTTTTCTTTATGGCTTCATTTTTCTTGCTTTTCAAATCCTGCTGTAATTTTGTGAGGGCACCTTTGTGGCTGCTGCTTTTTGTGGAGCCTTGCCTTTGCTCTTTTTTTTGCTTGAGCACTGTTTGCTCAATTTGCTTTTTTTCCTTTTACATGTATTTTCTTCTTTAATTGTATTTTCTTTACTCAATGAATGGGCTTTGCCCCTAATTTCCCCCCCTCCAAAAAAAATTCTGTTGGTTTTGCAGGAAATCTCCTGCCATTTTTCCTGAGTTTGGCAGACCTCATGGCTTCTTAACATGTATTCTTGCTGCCCACAGAATGACTAAATTTTGAGTTATTTTGTCATGTAGTTTATTTTGGTGATTAAAGCTTTGTGATCTTAGTCTTGGCTTATGTTTAGAAATCCTTTTTTTTATTTAATGAAATTTATAGCCGTGATAATGGATCTGTTTATAAATCTTTTTTTTTCCCTACAACTTATCCAAAAAAAAAAATCCCTGATTGCAACTCATAATAATGGAGTTCAAACTAGTGGAGGGTTTGTTCTTTTTGAATTTAGAGCTGCATGTCTTTGAATATTGTTCTGCGAGATGTTGCTTTGTTAGTTTTTTTTCTTAGATATTTTGATTAAATGTGCGACTATTACTGATACAGAAGATTGTGAAATTGAAATTAGTGCTGCCGTTATCTTAGTTCTTTGGTTTGTATTTTTCTAAAAATTTTGTTTTTATTCTACTGATTTGTTGTTTCATCTACAAATAATGAGCTTGAGCAAATTAGGCTCCCATTGAACTTATTTTATTATTAATTATTTAAATAATATAAATATATAATATAATTACAAAACATGATTAAATTTATGAATTTTAATAAAAATGGATAATTATAGGTTAATTTTCTAGTTTTTTTTATAATGTTTAAATTTTTTAATTTTTTTTATAATATTTAAATTTTTTAAATAATTAAATTAAAAATGATTTTATTATTTTTAAATTTTTATTTTCAATTGTAGTGAGACTTGATTGGGGCTAATTAAGATTTATGGTATTAAATTTAGATTGAAGTTTTAATCAATGCCATTAAA
The DNA here is from genome assembly GCA_019514585.1 of Dendrobium officinale. Lineage (NCBI taxonomy): Eukaryota > Viridiplantae > Streptophyta > Magnoliopsida > Asparagales > Orchidaceae > Dendrobium > Dendrobium officinale. The sequence goes on along the minus strand of CM033699.1, from coordinate 4,074,373 downwards.
GTCAAATGAATTGATGACATTAATGTAAAATAATAATTATTATTTACAATATGCAATTGTTTCCGGTCCACACGCTTCATTAATTGTTATTAATCACAATTAAATAAACTTTCAAATTAAGCAACCATTTATCAAATAGAGAATATTCGCACTATCTTGCAAAGCTCCAAAAGCATTTCACATGCAGAAAGGTTGCATTGTCTGCCACTTAGGTTTTGTTTGGGATAGCTTTCGTATTGTTTTTTAAAATGGTTTTTTAATAGAAAATTTAATTAAAAATTTTCTATTAGAAAGTTGTTTTAGAAAGTAACAAAAAAGCTATTCCGAATGAAAGCTTAGGATTGTAGGCTACTCTCTTAAATTAATGAGTGGGGAAAAAATTACCATAACCAGTACTACAACAGTCTTTTATAGCTATAATGATTAATTTCATTGGTGAAGAATGGAATTTTATAATGGAGAGTTAATTTTATATTTTAAAAAAATTGATGTATTATATATAAATATATATCTATAATGGAGAGTTAATTTTATATTTAAAAAATTTACATATTGAAAATAATTAATTTTTCGACCAAATTTTATGAATGAGCAGAATAATAATTGAAATTAGTAAATATCTTAAGTGGAGTATTTGTTTTAGTTGCTTCTATTTCTTACATAGGGTTTTTGTTTCAGTCTAGTTTTAGTCATAGATTTTTTTTTTTCTATGGCAATTTCATTGTTATTTATTGATGGTCGCATTTTAATAAGATTTGTTGTTCTCCTAATGATTTGTTGGCTTATATATCTACATGTCTTTTAATGATTTTCTTCGAGTGATTTGGTTTTAAATAGCTATATGTTAGACTAAATACACATTTACTACATATTCAAAAAAAGCTATGGGTTAGACTACATAAGCTAATCAGCTAATGCCCGTTGGTAGATAACTTCGAGTTCTTGAAAATTTTAACTTTCTAATTTGGCTGAAATTTTCTTACATTCTCTTATTTAAATTAATTTTTTTTTCTAATTTTTTTAATTTCTAGATAAAAAATTACATGTATTAATTCGACTATTCAATATTTCTAGATAAATTTAGGAGAATAGCATGTGATTCCTACATTACTAAGTGGGAGAAAAAGCTATCTTTGTCATGTGATATGCTTTTGGAGCTTTCAGAAAAGGCAAGAATAGTAAGTGGCAGACAACCATGCCTCTTTGCATATGACGTCCTTTGGACTTTAATGTCATCAATTCCTTAGAAGATAAGGAAGGTTGGCAGCAAAAGCAGAAAAAGTATACAATACAGTTTTTTAAATATTATTATTTTCATTTACTTGCATGATGTTACATTGAAGGATTGAGCATCTGCTTATCAAATAAAAACCAACTTAATTGTGATGAAATTTTAAACTCATCCAAAAGATTAATTTAGATTATTAAACAACATGAAAAGGATATTAATTTTTCAGAATATATAAACCTAATAATCCATCATGATATAATATGTAGCCACATTCTTTGATTATAATCTCAAAGAGCGTTAGGTTTGATTCTTTTAAGTTTTAACTTAATTTGCATTCATAATAATCCATCATTATCACCACAATGCAGCTCTCATTCAAAAAGCAAAGCAATGAGGAAGCAAAGAAGATGAAGAATGAAATCTCATTAACTGTGTAAATGTGTATCTAAATATTTGAATAAGAACTTAGTTTTATGATGAAAAATATTCAATCTTGAAGCTTCAAGGCATTTCAACGGTAGCTAGTGACGAGGCACATTCTAATGCACAAATTAATTATTCTGTGCCCGAACGCTTTCCGAGTCGAAGAGCCTTGCAAGTCGGCTTGACTCTACACGCCTAACTACGAGGCAGCTTCGTCTTCTCTCTCAGTTAATCTCCGTTTACTTGACTTAAGCTGCAGGTGACCATTTCCCGCTGGAGTTCTTTCTCTTCCGAGCTCTGTTTCTCCTACTGTATCAGTTGTTCTGCTCTCTCTACCTCAATCGTCGATGCGATGGAGGGATATTTTGCTGGTCCAATCATGGAAAAGATCATCAACACTTGCTTTTTTTTTTTGGGAAAAAATCAACACTTGCTTTGATTACCTTGAAAACTACCTTAAAGATCAATACAGATCAATAATATTCAAAGTCATTCATTAATTTTTGTAGCAAATTACTAGAATTTAAAATCTTTAAAAAATTTATTTACAAGTGATATATATAATCAAAAAACTATTTTGTTCGGGCACGAATAAATTTTCAGATTATGTAAAAGCTATTTCTCTATCATTCTTCTTGTTGGCTTTGAATATGCTATGAATAAAATCAATGTTGAAGCGGAAGAATTCATTATCAGGAACTATAATGTTCTTGGCAATAGACAATTCTATGCTTAGCTATCCTCATTTAATTTTCGAGGAGAAATTTATATTCCTCATCCTCTCGTTTTTTGAGTTGAGACAGCTAATAAAATCAAGTAAAGTCTACTCAAATTGAGGATGCATAAGATTTCATTTGTATTAAATTTGTTCAAACTAAGCTCATTCAACTCGACAACTTACTGTTTCAATCATTAGGACTACGGCTTCGGCTTCTCTCTAACTTTATTCTCCGTTTACTTGACTTAGGAAGACTTTCAGTCGTCGACTACGTGGTAGCTTCTGTCTTCCCATCAAAATAAAACTTCTCATTTATTTTAAAATACATACACTTTCTTATTTGTAAACGGAGTCTTTCACTGTAAACTTACGATCAACTACGTGGCAGCTTCGTCTTCTCTCTCACTTATTCTCCGTTTACTTGACTTATGGAGACTTTCCAATCGCCGACTACAAGGCAGCTTCCTTATTCCTTTATTTATTTGCAACCGGACGTACTTACGAGCTAACATTATTCCTTTTTTTCCCTTTAAATGGCAGCTGGCTTGCGTTGTCTATATTCAAAGTGAGAGTTGCGTTATCCAAGTGAAGTTTCTGTCATCTTTAAGGTTAGTTCTGAAGAATTTTAAAATGTTGTTTATATTCTTGATATTTTGTTAAAAAAACTTTGTTCAGAGTGGTAAATGTTTCTTAATGAATGTATTAATGTGTTTTACTTCCTTATGAATTATGTTAAATATCTATGAGTTAATGTTACGAAAATTAGTATTTATGAATTTCGACACAATTGTTTTATAATATGTTTGTATTTTTGAAGGAAAACAACAACAAAACTATGCAGGAAAAATTAATTAATTGCACATATACAATATATAGTGTAACTTTAATTTATTTACGTTATATTTAATTTTTTTCATGTTAACATGATAAATTGGAAATAATTTTAAAATGCAGAGAAAGTGTTTGAGAGAAAAATTTTAGAAGTATGTTTTTAAGAAAAAAAATTTAGACAAAATGAAAATTTAAAATAAGAAATTAGATAAAATTAAAAAACTTAATATTCACAAAACTTAATGCAAGAAGAGAGAGAGAGAGAGAGAGAGAGAGAAAAGAAAGACAGAGATTTTAAATATTAAAACTTTCATATATTTAATTAAATTTGAATTAACTTTTAGCTATATTTAATGTTATGTAAAAATTGTTACATTTAATATTTAATATAATGTGAAAATAAATATTATTTTGTGAAATTAATATTTAATATTATGTTTAACTTATTAACATTCAGCTAAATTTAATATTATGTGAAAATTAAAATAATTATATTTAATATTACTTGAAAATTATCAAAATTTAATTAACTTTCAGCTATATTAATATTATGAGAAACATAGGAATAATAAATTATGTTCCACCTATATTAAATATTATGTGAAAATTATTAAATAATTTTAATATTAAATATTAAATATATAAATATAAATATAAATAAATAAATAAAATATATATATATATATATATATATCAATTTTTAAATTAAATTATAGCAATTTTAATATTAAACTAAATATTATTATATTATTCCAAATTTAATAATATTTAAAAGCATATTAATTAGTAAAGTATATTAAATATATATTAATTTTTATTTAAGTTAATTAAAAATTACATCATTTAGATTTTTTATTAATTAATTAAATAAACAAATTTAAATTCTATTTTTATATAAGTATATTAATTTGAAGTTATAAATTTAATTTTAAGTTAAATTAAAAAAATATTTAAATCTAAATTAATTAATAAAATAATTTAAAGTTATTTTTATATTTAAATTAATTAAATACATCATTTTAAATAAATATAATAGATAAAATATTCATCATAGGTAAATTTTTTAATATCTTAAATTAATTTTATTAAATATTTTAAATATAATGAAAAAGGATGGTTACGATACTATGATTATTGTAATTTCTTTTTACAAAGCACCAAAAGCAAGTCACATGTAGAAAAATAGCCTTGTCTGCCACTCAGTACTGGACATTCACATGCTATTCTCCTAAATTAATCAATCATATTTTTTTAAGTAACTTTGATTGCTATCATGCTCAATTTCAATTTCACGTGTGAAGATGTGAATCTCACATAACTCATTTGGATCTGTTAGTTGAAAGCTTAGGCTATTAAGTAAGAGGTTTTTGATGTATAATATAAAACTAATATTTGTAAGAGCAGACTTACATCTGAAGCCTATATGATGTAGTAAAAAAGGATTTAGACTTATAAGATTGATTTAATGCAAAATGGATACCGTACTTGTGAACTTACATGTTACTTTGGAATACTAAGATTGATGATTAGAAAAATATTTTGCAACCTAAACTTGATATCGCACTAGAATTTGGATAGAAAGACCCACATAAAATTGATAAACATTAATTAATAGAGATGTGAATAGAGTTCTCTAAATTATCATGGTCTTGGAAGACAGGGAAGCTTGCCAGAAAACGGCTTTTTTATTGTTTTCTAAAACGGAGTTTTAATACAAATTTTTTTATTTTTGTATTAAAATTCCGTTTTAAAAAGCAGTAAAAAAGCTGTCCCAAACGAAGCCTAAATCAAATTAATTAAATCGATTTGATCCCAATTTTAACACTCCCATAAATATCCAAAGGAATCATTTGTGAATCACACATTTATTATATGATGATTTAAAAAAAAAAGAAACAAATTTAGTCAATTATACTACATTAAAAGCATTCATTTAGAGCTATTAGAGACTATCTAATCTTATATCTTCCAATCTCTGTTTTGCTTGTTGGTGGTTCCACTACGCAGCAGCTTACTGTTTGAGTTATTACGACTACGCGGCAGCTTCTGTCCTCTCATCAAAATAAAACTTCTCATTTATTTTACATTTTCTTATTTTAGAACGGAGACTTTAGGTCGTCACCTTACAACTACGCGGCAGCTCCTCACTTATTCTCCGTTTACTCGACTTTCGGAGACTTTCAGTCGTCGACAAAGCGGCAGCTTTGCCTTCTCTCTCAGTTTACTTGACTTACAGAGGCTTTCAGTCGTCGGCTACGCGGCAGCTTCGCCTTCTCTCTACGCTGGACGTGGCCATTTGCTGCTTAAATTCTTTCTCTTCCGATCTCTGTATCAGTTGTTCTGCCCTCACAACCTCGATCGTCGGTGCCATGGCGGAATTAGTTATAGGTCCAATCATGGAGAAGATCATCAACGCTTGCTCTAATTACCTTGAAGACTACCTTAAAGATCAATACAGATGGCAGACAGGCATGAAGAAGGAGCTTGAAAGGCTGCGAGAGAACCACCCCAAAATCCAAGCTGTCGTCTTTGCCGCTAACCAAGCACAAATCAGCGATCAGAACCCTGCTTTCAACAAATGGATATGGCAGCTGCGAGATGCTATTGATGAGGCAGATGATCTGCTCGATGAGTTTGAGTACATGAAGCTTAAACAACAGCTCATCAAAAACACTGAAGAAACAAAGGTGCGTTCGGCCACCGTGTGCTTCCTATTTGATTCTGCTGGCGAATATTTTTACTTATTTATTTATTTGATAATCTATTTCTAATTAATTTACCAGAGACGAAAGGTCAGGAGCTTCATATTTGAAATTCCTCGTAAAATTTTCAAAATTGGCAAACGTAGTCTCAAAATGGATCCCAACTTGAAGCGACTGGTAGACGCTGTGCAGAAACTTAATAAAGTTTCGGCTGATGTTTCTACTTTCCTTCATCTTTTAGACAGCACGAAGCAGGAACAGAAGGAGCAGGAGGTTGATTTCTACAAAACACGTGAAACAGGATCTTTGCCTAAAAATACTCTCATCGGTCGAGGGAAGGAGAAGGAGCGTGTTATGGAGTGGCTGAAGAGTCCATCAAATGAGCCTTGGGAAACTGATTTTCACGGAAACATTTCTCTTCTATCTATAGTGGGCCATGGTGGTATGGGGAAGACAACTCTATTGCAACATGTTTATAAAGATGAAATTACAAAAGAATTTGATCTTAAAATGTGGGTTTGTGTTTCCAACAACTTTGATGTGAAAAAAGTCGTTGCAGATATGTTGGAATCTCTGAAGAAGAAGAGGCCTCGTTTGGAGACACTTGAGGCACTTCAAGGGCGTCTCGAGGAGGAGGTGATGTCCAAAAAGTTCTTACTTGTGCTGGATGATATTTGGGAGGAGGATGAGGAGAAGGATAAAAGCAAATGGGAGGATGTGCTCGCCCCTCTTGCTTCTGGGCGTTTTGGTAGTAAGATTCTGCTAACAACTCGAACGGACTCAGTTGCACTGATGCTTGCAAAGGTAATTAAAAAGAAGAAGGTAATAGTTAAATTAGAGGGCCTAGAGGAAGATGAGTGTTTGCAGCTCCTCAACTCTCATGCATTTGCTGGTGTAGAGAACCGCCCTGATGATCATAAAAAATTAAGAGCCATTGCTGGAGAGATAGTTAAAAAGCTTTTAGGATCCCCATTGGCAGCTAAAGTCATTGGTGGTGTTCTGAATGACAACTTGAATGAAAGGCATTGGATGACAGTTCTAGAAAGCAATTTATTGGATCAGAATTCTATCCATTCCATCTTAAGACTGAGCTATATAGTTCTGTCAAATCATCTACAAAATTGTTTTGCAGTTTGTTGTATGTTCCCACAAGATCATGAGTATGATAAAGATGATTTAGTCCGAATGTGGATTGCATTGGGTTTCATTCAGCCGACTCAAGGAATGACTATGGAGGATATCGGAGGAAGGTATTTTGATGTTTTAGTCAAAAAAGCTTTATTTGATAAGGTCGGAGATGACTACAAGATGCATGATTTAATACATGAGTCGGCATCTAGATTTTTTGCACAGATATGCGGCAAACTTGTGGATGATGAAGAGTTATCTTCCAAAATTTTTGAGACTATTCGATACTTATCTGTTCAAACTATAAATCCAGACATCTTAAGAATGATTGGGAAGTTTAAACATTTGCGTTCTCTTTTCTTGTTCTATAAAGATTCTAATCAGGATATTTGTAGGGCACTCATTGAAATGTTTAAAGCATCGAGAAGCCTGCGCTTATTATACTTACTGCCTCCAGTGAACTTGAAAATAATACCTAAGGAGATTGGAAGTTTGATACATCTTCGATACTTAAAGATTGATGTTCATAATTTGACTATGCTGCCAAGATCTCTAAGTAATCTCTATCACTTGCAATACATAATCTATGATGGTGAGTATCATATTGGTGCTGATTTTTTACCAAGTGACATTAATAATCTTTCTAACTTGCGTTACGTGGAATTGTCCGATGATTGTATTTCATCGATATGTGGGATTGGGAAGCTAAAATCTCTTCAAGAAGTGAATATGTTTGATCTTAGAGATGCAAGTGGTTATAGAATTGGGGAGCTAGAGAATATGAATGATCTTTGCAAATTAGGAATCAATTGCCTTGAAAATGTTAAGGATGCCGAGGAGGCGTGTAGTGCCAAATTATATGCCAAGAGGAGGCTCACACGTTTAACCTTATGCTGGAATAACAATGATTTGAGGAACATCAATTTAGATGAGAAAGTGCTCGACAACCTTCAGCCACCAAAATGTCTAAGCGATCTGGAGATAAATAGATACATGGGTGCAAGGTCTGCTATATGGATGAACAACGTCAATCTTATCTCCAATCTACAGCAAATCATGTTGACATATTGCAGTGAGTGGGAAACTCTTCCACCTTTTGGGCAACTTCCCTTCCTCAAGTCACTGACACTTAGGAACATGCCGAAAGTAAAATGGCTCCAAAGTAAATATAATGGGAATGATAAATACCGTACCTTTCCATTGCTAGAGGATCTAGAAATTTGGAGTTTAGAAGCATTAGAGGATTGGTTTGAGGCAGGAGTAGCTGCTGAAGATGGATGTTTCTTTCCTTGCTTAATTCATCTGTTTCTATTTGACGTTCCTATGCTTCGGGAATTACCGAAGCTTTCTCCCTCTTTGAAACGTCTAGCAATAGTTGGGGATTTTCATCCAGAGGTATATGAGCGCTATCGAAAGGATGGAGGCTCCGATTGGCACAAGATTGCTCACATTCCCGATATCCATATTTATCCCTATAATAGGATAAATACATAAGCTGCAAACTTAATTCTTTTTATCTTATCTGTTTGATATATATATGAAGTGTGAAGAATGCAATCTCAGCATGAATCAGTTTGTATCACTTGATCGATGTACTCTCTCTTATGTATCATTTGGTGGTACTTTTGTATATAAATATATTCTTCTTTTAATATTTCATTATATATGCAGTTAAATTCTAGACTTTAATCATTTACAAGATACAACTGAAATCTATGTAGTAAAAAAAATTCAACACTTCGATTTTTTTTCTTATTGTTAACATCCAGTTCTCGAGAAATTTTAAGTTTCTAATTTGATTGAAATTTTTCATATTTTATTTTATTTAAATTAATTATATTGCTACTTTTCAATTCCTAGATAAAAAAATTGCTGCTATTAATTTGATTATTGAAGATTATTTTTAATAATGAATATTTATTTATAATATAAGATATTAAATTATTAGTTGTTAAATTTTGAGCTTAATCGGTTATTATCACTTACAAAAATTTTCTTTTTTATGAGTTACTTAAAACTTTTGAAATTTAATGTTCTTTAACTAAATTGAGTAAATCGAATACATAACAAATAAATCGAATAAGAGCAAATAAGATTAATAAATTAAATTAGCAATAACAAATAAGAATAAATTGAATATCAATGATTATTATCACAAGAACAAATAAATCAAATAAGAATATGCTATTCACAAACACTTTTGAACTTGAGCCAAACTCTAAGGAATACAATTTCAAAAGAGCCAAACACGGACAAGCAAGGAGCTCACTCAAAATATGCTCATTTACTATTAGAGCCCTTTGAATCCATTTTAAGTTCAAATATTACACAAATTTTAAATCTTATTCAATCATATTTATATTTTTTTTTTGCAAGTTCAAGTCGAAACCTAGCTTAAATAAAACCTAACTAATTATTGAAACTAACATTTTAAACATATATATAACATCATTATAATCATAAATTTAATAAAAATTAGCATAATTTATTAAATATTATTTAAATTGTTGGATAAAATTTACGTAAAAAAAGTTTAAATCTTCCTATCCATCTATATATATATCATCCTCTTGATCGGGCATGAATCTCGAGGCAAAATCAAGTTGAAAACTTTCAGAATTAAATTTCGGACCATATGAACTTCGATTTCAGCTAACTTTTAGTCAGACTGAACGTCTCAAAAATACAAACCCATCGACACTAAATTTAACTCAATCCAAGCCAAAATGGGTCCAAATCGAACTTAAAGCACCGTAGGAAAGTTCAAACCACAAATTGGATTACCAAATGACTTTTAAACATGACAAGCTTATAGGTTAATCGAGCGGCTCGATGAGACGAATCCAATGAACCTAAGAATGTCAAATTCTGATATCGTGAATTTTTCAAATGACCAGTAAACAATCCACTAGCAAGGTGATCAATATCGACCGTCCATTCAAACCACTCCCAACATATTCTTGATCTTCCTTTTATTTACTCTCTATGTTACTCTCAAAAAATTATAAATAGACCCTTGACCAAGCAAGGAAGAGAAAGAAATGAGAGAAACTAGAGTTCTCTTGCCACCAGACTCCTTGACCACTGCTGAACTTTCGCCCATCCGTCTACTAAAGCCGGACTTCTGCTTGACTACCAACTAAAGCCAGATTTACACTTAAGGATAGAAGAAAAGGAAGAGAGAGAAACTTGAGTTCTCTTGCCACCAAACTCCTCCTTGACCACCGTCTAACCACTAACTGTCGCTGGACCATCGTCAGACTTCAGCCCTACAACTGACTAATGCCAAAATTTTACCACGCCAACAACTATCATTGGACTATTGCTCGACCGCTAACTAAAGCCGAATTTATACCTGGCCATTGAATGAAAACAATCTTTTTGAACTCCATCGTCCATCGACTATGATCCTTACAACCATCATTACCCGAGTACGATTTTCTGACCTCCTTTGCCAGACAACAGTCTTTTTGACCATTGTTACCCGTCGACTATGATCTTTTTTATCACCGCTGACTATGATCTTTTCGATCTCCGTCACCTGACAACGATATTTCTAACAATTATCACCTATCGACTATGGTCCTTACTCCGTCGCCAAACTACCATCCTTTCGACCTCGTTCATTAAATAAAGGTCTTTCTAACTATTATTGCCCGCCAAGTATAGTCCTTCCAACCTTCGTCGCTCAACTATGGTCTTTCTGACCTCCGTCACCATAGAATGACCCTTATGACCTCTGTCGCTAGACAATGGTCTTTCTGACCAACGTCGCCCACCGAATACAGTCCTTTAGACCTCCATCACCAAACAACGATATTTCTAATCACCGTCACCCGCTGACTACGTTCCTTCTGACCTTCGTTACTTGATAATAGTCTTTCTGAACTGTCAAGCGCTGATTATGGTTCTTCTGACCTCCATCACTATATAAAGGTCCTTTCGACCTCTATCGTCCGTCGACTATGGTACTTTTGACCACTGTTGCCTGAATACGGTCTTTTCGACCTGTGTCGTTAGCTAACTATGGTCCTGTAAACTAAACGAACATATCAATACTGATTTTTCAATTCCCACCATGTAATACACTATATATGATGTATAATTATTGCATGAAGCTAAGGTCTTCCTCCTAAGGTAGGGCTTCATTTGTAATTGACTACAAATACCAGTGGATTCATTCAAATTAGTCCATGCCCCATAGTTTTCTCCACTTTTTTAGGGGTTTCCACATAAAAACTTTGGCGTCTCTTATGAGTGCTACACCCTCTCTTTTATTTGATTGTGTGATGGATCTTCGTACAAAGCTAATATGTTAACTTTTATATTTCTCTATCAGAAAATATTCTAGGACGCAACAATTTTGTGCCATATGTGAAACATCATTCTTGATGCGGGGGGGGGGGGGGGGGGGGGGGGGGGGGGGGGGGGGGGTTGGCTATTGTTCTAATGTATAAAGATTATGAGAATCAAATTTGGACTGTGGGGAAACCTTGACTGCAACTGTGGTCAAGAAGATTCCTCCAACACTTTCAACATCCAAGACGATATATTGGGAAAGTATTTTTCATAAAACTTCAAGCAAATACAAGAATGCTTCCAATAAATTACAAGCTTTATACAGCCTCTCGTTGGAGTTCTACTACTTGGGCAAAGTCTTAATATCGACCTCGAAAAGCAGTAACAATCTAAAGATATATCATTTTCACATTTGATTCGGGATACACACGGCTTTCATCTCCTGCCAATCAAGGCATAATCAATCCTAAGAGAATTCAATTTGACCTCTTCCATATAGATTATCATCATCGAGCAGCACTCTGACACATAACCCCAGATAGGCTAAACGTCCTAGGAGGATGTCAATCAAAACTTGGAATTCTTGATTTGATAAATACACAATCTTTAGTTTAATTATCTCAATCATTAGATGATCAATTCCAGGGGGATTCAATCCAATCTCTTCCACATTAGTTATTATATTGAGCAATGCTCTGATAGGTCATACATCCTTGGTGGATTCTCTCGACCTCTTCCACAAATGTTAATGTCTTCAAGCAACGCTCTAATAAACAACCTCAGATAGAGCATACATCATTGGTGGATTCTCTCGACCTCTTTCATACAGTTTTATGTCATCGAGCGATGCTCTAACACACAACCTCCAATAGGTCATACATCCTTAATGGATTCTCTTATCCTCTTCCACACAAGTTAACGTCATCGAGCAATGATCTGACAAACAACCTAGAATAGATAAAATATTATTTATGGATTTCTCTCAACGTCATTAAGCAATGTTATAAGATCTTTGGATATATACAATCACGTGAACTCTTTGTCGCACATCAGATGCCTGAAAGAAAGGGAACACATCTGTTGAACTCAACTAAGACAAGTGCAAGCTCATGCTAGACTTGTTTGATCAAACTCTACTCAATTCAACAGGTTTTAGTTGATAAATGTGAGCTTTAAGCATGGAATAGGAGTGTCAAACAAGTTTGATGCTCACAAGTAGCTTATGTTCAGCTCAATAATTATACATGATAAACTCATTCATTAAATGATTAAATCTTAAACAAGATTTCTCAACGCTATTACGTAATGAGCAAAACAAGAACAATGACCAACTTAACTATGTTCAATTTGATAAGCTCAATAAGCACTTGATACACATAAATATGCACATAATTAATCATAATTTTCTTACATAAATAAATGAAAACAATGAAATATTTAGTTTACTTTTACTTGTATATTTTATGATTGAAAGTCAAGTGAATCTATTCTAAAATTTTAATTTTAGCAACCCTTATTGTTCATGTTTAATTTGTATTTTATTTGATAATAAATTATTTGAAAACGAACAAAGCTCATTAAAAAAATTTTGTTCATTTAGTTTTGAGTTGATAGCAACTGTTCAGCTCATTGACAACCTTAGCATGAAAACAAACACAAGTTTGCAAATGTCAGAGCGAATAATTATGTATTTCTTCTTATTCGTATTCTCTTTTTCATGTAATTCTCATCTCCTTTTGTGAATGCCTCTATTTTGGTTGTGTTTTTATTGGAGGAATTTAGTGGAAATAAATATTATTTATCTTCCAATTTAATTATATCTTGACTGTTTGGTTTAGATGTTATTGACAAGGAATTGGTTTGATCAAGTGAATTAAAACACGTGTGTATTTCTCTTTATGATTCTCTACTTAAAATTGGAGTGGGTTAGGTTGTGTTCATTCTTCAATTTTTTTGAATATTCCTTAAAGCAAAATTTGTTCTTATCTAATTGATAGATTTATTATTCTTGAAATATACTCATTATAGTTGGATGAAAAATTAAAAAACAGGCTTATGTGTAATGTAAGTGGTTTCTAATTGATAGATTTATTGACATCAATATATTATCCATCAGATAACTGAATTAGTGACTCAACAAAAAATAAGCTTATCGTATAGCATTACCTACATGAGCATAAATTTATCATCCAAGCAATAATCAATGACTATAATGAGAAAGACTAAAAGTTAGCAACAACCGGTCAAAATTTGTTTAAGAACTAATCTCATTAATAGTTGAGGATTTGGCCATTGCTTTTTTTGAAGTTATTCAATTTTCTCATGAAGTAATTAATACAAGGACCAATAAAAATAAAATTAATAAAAAATTATTAAATTATCAAAATTATGAGGATATATAAATGAGAAATGAGATGTTTTCGCATAGTATATTGTAAAAAACTTTGTTTAAGAAGAAATTCAACATTTTAGAAATTAGGAAAGGTTATAGAAAATAAAAAATGGACTCTAAATTAAAGTTCAAATATAAAATTGACATGTTTAAAAGAAGTTGAATTTTTAAATTGGAGCGAATTTTTTTGTTAAAGAGGACAAAAGAACAAAAAATATGGAAAGCATTAACGTACAATAGATGAGCAAGTAACTAACAAAGGAATCAAACCAATTTGATTCTCTTGATTTCTATTACAATAGCTCGTCGCTCTTATAATTAATGATATATCTATATTATTGTATAAATGCAAGAATCAACATACTCTTCTTTGGAGTTACTTGAATTAATGTAAACAAATAGGAGGCATAAGAACAATTAATTAAAAAATAAAGAAAAAAAATAAGCCTTTAATTCATCTGCTCACTGATTCACTTTTTTCTCTTTATTTTTATCAACGAGGATACATACACGCTCAAAAGCCTTTCTAACCTGTTAACATACGATCCACTGTAATAATAAGGCAAAGTCTCTACTGCAGTTAAACTCCACATCTCCCTATACTTAAATCATTTAGCCGATCAAGATTCAAGACCTTCTTAGATTAGTAAGCTATCTAATAATTTCATTTCTTTTAGTTGGTACTAATTACTACTGTAGTTTAAACTAATCTTATTACTAGTTGATACGTACTCCAAAAATTAGCTTGATCGGGCACGAATCTCGAAGCAAAAGCTAGTTGAAAACTTCAAAAATTAATTCAGAGAGCACCCGAACTCCGATTTCAGCGAGCTTACAGTCAAACTGAGCGTCTCAGAAATACCAACCCAACGACACCAAGATCAACCCAATCCGAGCTTAAATGAGTCCGAATCAAGGGCTCAAAGCACTGTTGGAAGGTTCAACCTGCAATTTGAGTTACCAAGCGGACTCCGATTTTGACGAGCTTATACTCGAATCGAAGGGCTCGACGAGACGAATCCAACGAGCCCAATATCACAGAATTCCGACATCACTAAGGCCTTCAAATGTCCAATGAACGGTGCATGATCGTAGGATTCAATATCGGCCGTCCATTGGACCACTCCCTATTCGCCCCTGATCTCATGCCTTTTTACGGGCCATGCCACTCCAGAAAATCTATAAATAGAGCCCTCATTTCTCATAAGAGGGGGATCCAAGCAAGAGAGAGAAGAAGAGAAGAGAAGGAAGGAGTTCCTCCTCGACAGCCGCCGGACCACAGCAGAACCTCGCCGGACCACCGCCGGAATCTCGTCGGACCACCGCCGGACCACCGCAGGAATCTCGCCGGACCACCACAAAACCTCGCCGGACCACCACCTTAAGGCCCGACGTTCATCCCCGACGTCCTGCCAAAGCCCCGACGTCTTGTTCAAGGCCCGACACTCAGTCCCTACATCCTGCCAAAGACCCGACGTCTCGTTCAAGGCCTGACACTCAGTCCCTACTTCCTGCCAAAGACCCGACGTCTTGTTCAAGGCCCGACGTTAAGTCCCGACGTCCCGCTGAAGACCCGACGTCCTGCTAAAGACCTGACGTCTTGCTTAAGACCCGACATCCTACTCAAGGCTAGACCATCAACATCCGATCTTCCAAGTGACACTGGGACTAAGACCTGACTCCTTATCTCCTACCGCCTACGGTCCTTCTGACCAATGTCGCCTAATAATGTCCGTCCGACCTCCATCACCAGACAACGGTCTCCGGCCGACTACGGTCTCCGGCCGACTACGGTCTCCGGCCGACTACGGTCTCCTGCCGACTACGGTCTCCGGCCGACTACGGTCTCCGGCCGACTACGGTCTCCTTCCGACTACGGTCTCCGGCCGACTACGGTCTCCGGCCGACTACGGTCTCCGGCCGACTACGGTCTCCTGCCGACTACGGTCTCCGGCCGACTACGGTCTCCGGCCGACTACGGTCTCCTGCCGACTACGGTCTCCTGCCGACTACGGTCTCCGGCCGACTACGGTCTCCTGCCATCTACGGTCTCCTGCCGACTACGGACTCCTGCCGACTACGGTCCTTCAGGCCAAACAAACCTGTATATGTAACTCTTACCATGTAATGCAATCTATATGATGTACATTTGCTACATCAATCCAAGGCCTTCTCCTAAGGAAGGGCCTCATTTGTAATCGACTACAAATACTAGTGGATTCATTCAAACCGGGCCAGGCCCCGTGGTTTTTCCCCCTTTTTTAGGGGTTTTCCACGTAAAAACTCTGGTGTCACTTATGAATGCTACATCCTCTCACTTATCTGATTGTGTGCTGGATCTTCGTACAATGCTAAGACGTTAAACCATATATTTCTCTACCACCGCGAATTTTCCAGGACGCAACACTAGTATTAATTAGTTAATAACTTTAATTATTTTCATCTCAGCATTGTACGGATATCCAGCACACAAACAGATGAGAAATAAAACATCAAGATTTTTACGTGAAAAGTCCTGGAAAGGGAAAAATCATGTGGTTCCGCTCAGTTGATAGAATTCCACTAGTGCTTACTTGAGTTACAAGAGGTTTATTTGTCCTTAAAATTTAGGATGGTCAAATTACAATAATTAACTCTTGGAGGTCGGACGGAACTCCGGCGTCACTTGGTAGTCGGACGGAACTCCGACGTCACTTGAAAGGCGGGCGGAACTCCAACGTCACTTGAATGTCTGGCGGAACTACGGCGTCACTTGAATGTCAGGAGGAACTCCGGCGGTGATCGAGAACGAGTTTCTTTCCTCCTTCCCTTCTTCTCTTCTCTCCTTCTTCTTTTTCTTGCTTGGGGTCCCCTTTTAAGAGCGATGAGGGGATATTTATATATTTTTTAGGATGACATGACCTGTAAATAGGAAGATGAGCAAAGGAAAATAGAGAGTGGTTTGGATGGATGGTCGATATTGAATCCTTTGATCATGGACTGTTTGTCAAACATTTGAAGGTCATAATGATATCGGAATTCGGTGATTTTAAGCTCGTTGGATTCGTTTCGTCGAGCCGCTCGATTCAACTATAACCATGTCATGTTTGGAAAACCGTTTGGTAATTCAAATTGTGTTTTGAACATTCCAACAACGATTCATGTCTTTGATTTAGACACATTTGAACTCAGATTGAGTTGAATTTGATGTCAATCATTAAAATTTTGAAGCTTCCAGTCTTATTTTGCCTCGAGATTTGTGCCAGATCAAGATAATTTTTTGATGATATATCAATACTTAAAAAAGTAGTCAACTAATAATTATCCGAGAGCTTAGACTATATTTGATTAAGCTTTTTATTATTTTTTAAAATAATTTTGTCAGTATAAGAATGTTTTAAAATGAATTTTTTTCACTAAAAAAGTGCTTTAGATAGGAAGCAGTAAAAAACTGTACAAATATTTCAAAAAATAAAAAAATAAATAACTGTCCAAACGAAACTTTAGTGTGCGAGGACCACATTTGCCCATTTCCAGCTGGAATTCCTTTGGGCCGTTGACGTCTCCGCTACGCTGTTGGATTTCAATGGAACGGTTGAGATGAAGGATGTAAGGATTTCCCTTATCTTAATCAGCAGGATATCATCTTGAGCCGGTAGACTATCTAATCTGCATCTCTTCCAATCTCCTTTTTTTTCTTACTCTTCAGTTGCTTTGCTCTACATCGATCGTCGACGATTGCCATGGCGGATATGTTTCTTGATCCAATCATAGAGAAGCTCATCAGCGCTGGCTTCCGTTACCTGAAAGATCAAGTGAGATGGCAGACAGGCATGAAGGAGGAGCTGGTAAAGCTGCAAGAGAATCTCCCCCAGATCCAAGCTGTCGTCCACTTTGCTTCCAGCCAAGAGCAGATCACAGAAGAATATCCGGCTCTTAACAAATGGCTATGGCAGCTCCGAGATGCCATGGATGATGCGGATGACGTGTTGGATGAGCTGGAGTACATGGAACTTGAAAAACAGGTGACCAAAAACAAGAAGCTGAGAAGGGTGCGTTCCATCATGAAATCCATGAAGAAAAGACTTGTCAAAATTGGCAAACGTGCTCTCAAAAATTGACCCCACCTTGAAGCGACTGGAGGAGGCTGTGCAGAAACTTCATAAAGTTTCAACAACTGGTATTGATACTTTCCTTCATCTTGTAAAACACACAAATAAGGAGCTTCAGAAGCAGCAGCTTGAGCTGCACGGAGCTCGTGAAACGGGATCCTTGCCTAAAAATGATCTCATCGGTCGAGGCAAGGAGAAGGTGCTTGTTATGGAGTGGCTGAGGAATCCATCAAATGAGCCTCGGGGATCTGATTTTCACGGAAATATTTCTCTTCTATTTATAGTTGGCCATGGTGGTATGGGGAAGACAACTCTTGTAGAAAAGCATAGAACAGAGAAGCTTTCTCTGTTCTTGACAGAGAGATAGAGAGCGACGCAGATTAGACAGGAAGAAGGAAAATAGATTTCTTATTCATAAAGGAGGAGATACATCTCTTTTTATAAGCAGTAATGTACGGTCAAGCTAATCTATAGCCAATCAGAGAATAACAACACAGTTATATAATAACTATAATAAAGCTGTAATAGTCTATTGCTCTAATACGCCCCCGCAAACTGACGGGTCCTGGATGACAGTCAGTTTGGTTCGAAGCATTTGAAACCGCGGAGTGGATAGAGGTTTCGTAAGAACGTCGGCGGTTTGATCAATAGAACTAATAGGTAACAGAGCTATGTTGTTCTTTTGAATTTGATCGCGTATGAATTTTTGATCAATGTCCACATGCTTAGTACGAGCATGAAACACCGGGTTGTGAGCCAAAGCAATCGCCGAAGTGTTGTCACAGAAAATTTCGGTCGGGTAATCTTGAGGAAGACCGAAATCTTGAAGGAGCTTGCGAAGCCAAATGACGTCGGTTGTTAGTGCAGCAAGAGAACGATATTCAGACTCGGTGGAGGAGCGAGCGACCGTGTGCTGTTTCTTTACTGTCCAGGAGATGAGAGAATCACCGAGAAACGAGCAGTATCCGGACGTGGATTTTCTTGTGATGGGATCACCCGCCCAATCCGCATCTGAAAAAGATTTAAGAGCTAAATTAGTTTTGTTGATAGGTATACCAAAATTCGACGTACCTTTGATATATCGTAGAAGGCGTTTGAGCTGATAAATGTGTTGAGGTTGCGGATCTTGCATATGTTGGGAAAGAAGGTTGACACTGTAAGCGATGTCAGGCCGAGTTAAAGTTAAGTACTGTAGAGAACCAGTGAGCCTTCGGTATAGTATTGGATCTGAGAGAATCGGTTCAAGAGGGAACGTAGTAGGAAGTTTAGTGCAGTTGGGATTTGACAGAGGCTTGCAATCCGTTAAATGGGCTTGCTGCAGAAGTTGATTTGCATATTTCTGCTGAGAGAGGAAGAAAGAATCCTTAAATCTTTGGATCCTAATTCCCAAAAATTCGTTTGCTTCACCGAGTTGTTTGAGAGAGAATTCGGCAGCTAGCTTATGAAGAATATCCTGGATAATTTTGGGTTGATTACCGGTTATTAGTATATCGTCAACATATATAAGTAGAAAAATAAGAGACTTATCTTTGTTGTAGATGAGAAGGGACGGATCGGCAAGACTGTGGTTGAACCCGATGGACTCGAGGAAGTTGGTGAATGTATTGTACCATTGTCGTGGAGCTTGTTTTAACCCATACAGCGCTTTGTGAAGTTTGCAAACGTAATCTGGACGGGAACTATCTTCAAAGCCGCGTGGTTGACGCATGTACACTGTTTCATTTAAGGTGCCGTGGAGAAAGGCATTCGCTACGTCCAATTGTTGTACCTGCCAGTCGTTATAAATTGCAATAGATAGTAATATACGAATGGTGGGTAATTTTACAACCGGGCTGAATGTTTCTGTATAGTCGACGCCAAATTCTTGATTGTTGCCTTGAGCCACCAAGCGTGCCTTGTATTTTGCAACAGATCCGTCTGTGTGATATTTAGTTCTGTACGTCCACTTGCATCCAAGGATGGACGCATTAGCTGGCGGTTTGACTAAACTCCAGGTGGACTGTTTTTGGAGGGCAAGAAACTCAGCGGCCATTGCTTGACGCCATTCAAACCTTTGGACTGCCACATTGTAAGAAGTGGGATCTGTATTGACGGAAGGTTGAGTAGAGTGAAAAAGATTTAATCGATCAGTTGGTTTGAGTGAGCCGGTTCTACTGCGGGTTACCATGGGGTGAGACACAACGTTGGGCTGAGGAGGTTGGGATGGCAGCGTAGATAAGGTTTGAGGAATGTTGGTTTGCTGAGGGTTGTCTTGAGGAATGGAAGAACTGGTTGTAGCTATGTTGTGAGGAGAGGTCTGCTTGTACACTAGCTGTGGAGTAGTATGAGACTTGGGTTTAGCAACCGAAGCAGGAATCAAAAGATTAGGTGAGGTAGCGGTGAGCGGGGTAGCAGGCTTAGGATCAGTGGTAGAGAACGGAAAAACAGTCTCATTGAAGGTAGTGTGTCTTGATATATAGATTTTGTTGGTGTTCAGATTGAGACACTTATAGCCTTTGTAAGTGTCGGAGTATCCCAAGAAAACACAGGGAATGGTTCTTGGTTGAAGTTTGTGACGGGAAGTGGGAGGTGTGAGAGGAAAGCATTGACAACCAAAAACTCGAAGGTTGGTAAAATCTGGTTTAGTGTGATGAATCAACTCAAAGGGGGAAATGTCATTGGTGGTGGACGACGGCATTTTATTGATGAGGTAGACCGAGGTGAGAACGGCGTCTGGCCAGTAAATGTATGGGACAGACGCGGCTTGCAGCAACGTACGAGCGGTTTCTATAATGTGACGGTGCTTCCTCTCGGCAAGGCCATTCTGCTCCGGGGTATACGGGCAAGATTTTTGGTGAATAATGCCTTGTTTGGTGAGGTAGTCAGAGAAGGTATGATTTACATATTCGGAACCGCCGTCTGTCCGAAGAATTTTAATTTTATGCCCAAGATAATTTTCGGCCTGAGTTTTAAAACTAATAAATGCACGAAAAACATCAGATTTATGACGTAAAAGAAAAAGCCACGTGAAACGAGTACAATCATCTATGAATATAACGTAGTATAGGTATCCCTGTGTGGAAGTAATCGGTGCGGGACCCCACACGTCGGAATGAATAGTAGCTAAGGGAATAGTTTGTCTGTTTTGAGAATGCTCAAAAGACAACTTATGTCCCTTAGACTCTTTACAAGATGTACATAAAGAATGCTTCCCAGTCTTGATATCTTTATTACATTTATGAAGAATGTCTAATATCCGCTTGTGTGGGTGTCCGAGCCTTTGATGCCAAAGGTCGGTGGAGGTATGTCCAGCAGCAAATGCTTTATTCGAAAACGATTCAAGCTTGAGAGGGTAGAGCCCTTCATTGCACGGACCTTGAAGGAGGATTTGATGTGTTGTCGGATCCTTAAAAGTAAAGCCGTTAGCATCGAAAATTATGGAAATGTTGTTATCTTTTGTAAGACGAGAGATAGATAATAAGTTGTAAGCAAGAGATGGGGAATGAAGAATGTTAGACATTTGTAGCTTACGAGAGGGGGTTGGAAGGAGTCCAGCCCCGGAGTGAGCAATATTGATGGAGCTGCCGTCCCCAATCGTGATGTTTTCTGATCCTTGATAAGGAGAAGTAACAGACATGTTGTCGAGCGAGTTCGTTAGATGTGTGGAAGCGCCAGAGTCCAGGAACCATGTGTTATCCTGGTTGGTTGTTGCCGCAAGAAGAGCATTGTTCACGTTCCTGGAGGAGGGAGTGTACTGGGCATTTAAGCGATGCCAGCAAGAATTTGCAGAGTGGCCTTTCTTGAGGCAGATCTGGCAAATGACCGAACTGTTGGGATTGGAGCGGGTCTGTCCAGCCGAACCTTGATTTTGTCTGCCACGAGACCGGCGGCCTCGCCCCCTATAGCCAAATAATGCCATGTTTGGATCGTTGCCTGTAGTTTGACGAGCAGTGTCCGCCGCAATGTGAATTTCTTCGCTTAGAAGCAGAGGATAGAGTTGGTCGAGGCTTATCGGAGTTAACATCGTGCGGATAGATGTCTTGAAAGCTTGATAAGGGGGAGGTAGACCGTTTAGGATGTAGAGAATTATATCCTCTATGTCTACAGTGGGAGCCCGGCAGCGGCGATTTTGGGTCGACCAAAGATTTAATCTCTGAGAGATATTGTGTCATGGTGGATGTCTTTAAAGACACATTGTGAAGTTCATTCTTAAGTTGAATGACCTTCGAACGATTGGAAGATTGAAACCGGGCTTCTAGAGAATGCCAGATTTCAGCCGTGGATTCTAAAGATATCACGTATGGCAAAATGGAAGGCGAAATGGTCGCACAGATAGCAGCGGAGAGGGTTTGATCAGTCAGATGCCGGTTTCCGGTACTGGTTGTGGAGGACGACGAACCTTCTTGAGTCTGATCTGGGGATTCAGGCGGTACAATGGACGGAACAAGAAAGTTGTAGAATCCATTCGCACGGATGATTTTCAGGATTTGAGATCGCCATATAGCGTAGTTGTCGGCGTTGAGCGGAGTAGTGACGAAGTTCTTGATGTTAGATACGACGAACTTCAGGTTTGCCGGAATCAGATGATCAGCCGAGGCGGTGTTGTCGCCGGAAATTTGAGAAGAAACAGATTGAGACATCGATTTAGGAGAAGAGAAACCTGGCGACTGATACCATGTAGAAAAGCATAGAACAGAGAAGCTTTCTCTGTTCTTGACAGAGAGATAGAGAGCGACGCAGATTAGACAGGAAGAAGGAAAATAGATTTCTTATTCATAAAGGAGGAGATACATCTCTTTTTATAAGCAGTAATGTACGGTCAAGCTAATCTATAGCCAATCAGAGAATAACAACACAGTTATATAATAACTATAATAAAGCTGTAATAGTCTATTGCTCTAATATCTTGCAACATGTTTATAAAGATGAAATTACAAAAGAATTTGATCTTAAAATGTGGGTTTGTGTTTCCAACAACTTTGATGTGAAAAAAGTCGTAGCAGATATGTTGGAATCTCTGAAGAAGGAGAGGCCTCGTTGTGACACACTTGATGCACTTCAAAATAGTCTCGAGGAGGAGGTGATGTCCAAAAAGTTCTTACTTGTGCTGGATGATATTTGGGAGGAGGATGAGGAGAAGGATAAAAGCAAATGGGGGAGGATGTGCTCGCTCCTCTAGCTTCTGGTGGTTTTGGTAGTAAGATTCTGATAACAACTCGAACGGACTCAGTTCCACTGATGTTTGCAAAGGTAATTAAAAAGAAGAAGGAAATAGTTAAATTAGAGGGCCTAGAGGAAGATGAGTGTTTGCAGCTCCTCAACTCTCATGCATTTGCTGGTGTAGAGAACTGCCCTGATGATCATAAAAAATTAAGAGCCATAGCTGGAGAGATAGTTAAAAAGCTTTTAGGATCCCCATTGGCAGGTAAAGTCATTGGTGGTGTTCTGAATGACAACTTGAATGAAGGGCATTGGATGACAGTTCTAGAAAGCAATTTATTGGATCAGAATTCTATCCATTCCATCTTAAGACTGAGCTATATAGTTCTCCCAAATCATCTACGAAATTGTTTTGCATTTTGTTGTTTGTTCCCAGAAGATCTTCCGTATGATAAAGATTGTTTAGTCCAAATGTGGATTGCATTGGGTTTCATTCAGTCATCTTCTAATCAAAGAGAGACAATGGAGGATATCGGAGGAAGGTATTTTGATGTTTTAGTCAAAAAAGCTTTATTTGACGAGGTCGGAGATGACTACAAGATGCATGATTTAATACATGAGTCAGCATCTAAATTTTTTTTTTGCACACGGTATGCGGTAAACTTGTGGATGATGAAGTGTCATCTCTCAAAATTCCTGAGACTCTTCGACACTTGTTTGTTCGAACTACAAATCCAAACATCTTAAAAAAAGATTGAGAAGTTTTAAACATTTGCGCTCTCTTTTCTTGTCCTATGAAGATTCTAATCAGGATATTTGCAGTGCACTTATTGAAATGTTCAAAGCATCGCGAAGCCTACGCTTATTATGCTTATTGTCTCCAGTGGCGGACTTGGAAATAATACATGAGGAGATTGGAAATTTGATACATCTTCGATACTTAGGAATTAATTGTGATAATTTGACTATGCTGCCAAGATCTCTAAGTAATCTCTATCACCTACAATAATACATAATCTTTGGTGAGTATCATAATGGTGTTGTGATTTTTTTACCAAGTGACATTAATAACCTTTCTAACTTGCGTTACATGGACAATAATTGTATTTCATCGATATGTGGGATTGGGAAGCTAAAGCATCTTACAGAACTGAATAACTTTGTTGTTAGAGATGTGAGTGGTTATAGAATTGGGGAGTTGGAGAATATGAATGATCTTCGCATTTTAGAAATCTACAACCTTGAAAATGTTAAGGATGCCGAGGAGGCTTGTAGCGCAAATTATGTGAAAAGAGGAGGCTCACAAATTTAACCTTAAAGTGGGGAAAACACTGATTTTGAGGAATATCAATTTATATGAGAAAGTGCTCGACAACCTTCAGCCACCAAAATGTCTAAGGGATCTGGAGATATATAGATACATGGGTGCAAGGTCTGCTATATGGATGAACAACGTCAATCTTATCTCCAATCTAGAGGTAATCGAATTGAGAGAATGCTTGGAGTGGGGAAACTCTTCCACCTTTTGGGCAACTTCCCTTCCTCAAGTCACTGACACTTTCTAACATGCCGAAAGTAAAATGGCTCCAAAGTAAATATAATGGGAATGATAAATACCGTACCTTTCCATTGCTAAAGGAGTTATATATTTACGAATTAGAAGCATTTTGAGGATTGGTTTGAGGCAGGAGTAGCTGCTGAAGATGGATGTTTCTTTCCTTGCTTAATTGAACTATATATTAATGATGTTCCTATGCTTCGGGAATTACCGAACCTTCCTCCCTCTTTTGAAAAAGTCTATTTATATGGGGGGGGGAATGTCATCCAGAGTTAAAAAAAGCGCTATCGAAAGGATGGAGGGCTACGATCGGCACAAGATTGCTCACATTCCCGATATCCGTATCGAAATGATGGAGGAGGCTACGATCGGCTAGCTACTTTAATGAAAATTTGAAAATACATAAGCTGCAAACTTCTTCTTATCTTATCTGTTTGATATATATGAAGTGTGAAGAATGCAATCTCAGCATGAATCAGTTTGTATCACTTGATCGATGTACTCTTATGTATCATTTGGTGGTACTTTTGTATATAAAATCTATTCTTCTTTTAATATTTCATTACATATGCCATTAAATTCTAGATTTTTATCATTTACAAGATACAACTGAAATCTATACAGTAAAAAAAAATTCAACTCTTCGATTTTTTTTTCTTATTGATAACATCCATTTCTCGAGAAATTTTAAGTTTCTAAGTTGATTGAAATTTTTTATATTCTCTTATATAAATTAATTACATTGCTACTTTTCAATTCCTAGATAAAAAAATTGCTGCTATTAATTTGACTATTGAAGATTATTTTTAATAATGAATATTTATTTATAATATAAGATATTAAATTATTAGTTGTTAAATTTTGAGCTTAATCGATTATTATCACTTATAAAAAAATTTCTTTTTTATGAGTTATTTAAAAACTTTTGAAATTTAATGTTCTTTAACTAAATTGAGTAAATCGAATACACATAACAAATAAATCGAATAAGAGCAAATAAGATTAATAAATTAAAATTAGCAATAACAAATAAGAATAAATTGAATATCAATGATTATTATCACAAGAACAAATAAATCAAATAAGAATATGCTATTCACAAACACTTTTGAACTAGAGCCAAACTCTAAGGAATACAAATTTCAAAAGAGCCAAACACGAACAACAAGCAAGGAGCTCACTCAAAATATGCTCATTTACTATTAGAGCCCTTTGAACCCATTTTAAGTTCAAATATTACACGAATTTCAAATCTTATTCAATCATATTTATAATTTTTTTTTGCAAGTTCAAGTCGAAACCTAGCTTAAATAAAACCTTACTAATTATTGAAACTAACATTTTAAACATATATATAACATCATTATAATCATAAATTTAATAAAAATTAGCATAATTTATTAAATATTATTTAAATTGTTGGATAAAATTTACGTAAAAAAAAGTTTAAATCTTCCAATCCATCTATATATATATATCATCCTCTTTATCGGGCATGAATCTCGAGGCAAACTCAACGTCTTAAAAATTCAAACCCGACGACACCAAATTCAACTCAATCCAAGCCAAAATGGGTCCAAATCGAACTTGAAGCGTTGTTGGAAAGTTCAAACCACAAATTGGATGACCAAATGACTTTTAAACGTGACATGCTTATGGTCAAATCGAGCGGCTCGATGAGACTAATCCAACGAACCTAAGATTGTCAAATTCTTAAAATCATGAATCTTTCAAATGACCAGTAAACAATCCACTAGCAAGGGGATCAATATCGACCGTCCATTCAGACCACTCCCAATATATCCTTGATCTTCCTTCAATTTATTGGCTATGTCACTCTCAAAAAACTATAAATAGACCCCTCTTTCCATGAGAGGAAAGAGGGAGGGAGGATGTGGGGCCAAGCAAGGAAGAGAAGAAAATGAGAGAAATTAGAGTTCTCTTGCCACTCGACTCCTCCGACCGCAGCTGAACTTTCACCGTTCGTCTACTAAAAACCGGACTTATGCCCGGCTACCAACTGAAGCCAGATTTACACCGAAGGATAGAAGAAAAAGGAAGAAGAGAGAGAAACTTGAGTTCTCTTTCCCCCAAACTCCTCCTCGACCACCGTCGCCTGACTGTTGCTAGACCATCGTCGGACTTCTGCCCGACAACCGACTAATGCCAAAATTTCTACCAGGCCAACAACTATCATCAAACTACTGCCCCATCCGCAACTAAAGATGAATTTATACATGACCATTGAATGACAACAGTCTTTTTTGCCTCCGTCGCCCATCGACTACGATCCTTCCAACCATCATCACCTGAGTACGATTTTTCTGACCTCCTTTGCCATACAACAGTCTTTTTTACTACTGTTGCCCCCGCCGATTATGATCTTTTTTATCTCCATCATCCCAAATTTTAACATCTTACATCCAAATTTAACAATAACAATAAATAAAATGAATAAAAGTTCATACATAAAAATAACTGCAAAAATATTATAATCTCAACTCATTGCCAATCTATGCATAGCCACATATAATCTTAAACTCAAAATTATTCAATATTTAAAAATAAAATTCATATTACCTTAATTAGTAGTAAAAAAGACACTGACATGCATAATGCATAGCTCCTTCACAAAAGATGCTCATAAGCATTTACTAGTTCTAAGCATTATCTTCCAAATTCCACACTTTTTTTCTATATATTTTCCATTGGGGACGTTTTCATCAATAGGTCAGAGCAAAAGTCAAAGGCATGATTAAAATATTAAAATTATGTCTCTCATGTGAGCTATGGAATACTCTTCATAGGATGGATATTCACAAAGCTTTAGTTATTGTAAAAAATTGAGGTGTCTCAAATGCTTGAGAGCATTATCAAGAAGCCTAGAAACCTAAACAACTTCACACGTGCACCAACATCTTATTCACATGTGCTTAGCATCCTGTCTATGAACTCTTGTCCACGTGTACCAGTTTTGCATGTGCCTTGTTTGTTTGCATCATCCGCCTTCGTCACCACACTTATCACACCCAACTCGTGTCGCATAATCTCAACTGCTCGGCTTTTTCAATGAACTTTGTGCTCTTTTTTCGCGCTCAACGCTTGTCCTCAGGCCTGATAAGATGATTTCAAATTTAGCTATCGACACATATATAATATCACATGATCGATCAATCAATACATACTTGTTATGGCATTGCACGAACTTTTAGACTATGCTGATTTTAAATCAAAGTTAATGAGCCATATATGACTCGAATTGAGATCAACAAGAGGAAGGCTATAATCAGTGCTCACTTAACTGAAGATCAAATCATTAGATGCCCAAATGTTCGAATTGGAGTATGATTGCACCACAAAATGTATGAAATTAGGTGAGCCCAAATTTCATAAAAAATTGAGCTAAATGTAGGCCCCAATAGGCAAATGACCTATCCTCTCATGAGCTGTAACTATTTTTACTTATTGTTACAAGAAACAATAATTTAAATAGTATTTAAATTATTAAAAGAAAAAAAAGGGGGAAAACGTAGAGCTGGAGTCCCAATAGACAAAAATAACACGCGAAGATGCCGCCAACAAAAAAAACAAAACGAGCTTTCCAACCTTAGCTGTAATATATGATAACTTTTTTTTAAATATTTTTATCTTCAAAAAACTTAATATTTAATTGGAAACTTTAAAATTTTAAAAATTTATAATGATAACTTTATTTAATTTTTTTTCTTTCCTCCACATCAATAATCTACCACATAGGCTATAGGCAAAATAAAATGGAATATTAAAAAAAGTCTTATAAAAAAGCTTATTTATGTTCATCGTCAATTATTTTATGTTGAGATTATGATTTCTTTTTGGGATATAGCTTTCTTACTGCTTTATGAAACATTTTTTAGTAAAAAAATTTTAGGTTCTGATGCATAAAAAATAATGAACTTTTATGTAAATCTTTTTATTATTGCAGGCTACTTAAGGAGGTTTTCCAGATAAGTAATTTTGTTCCCTCTAACTATGTGTTTTGGGAAGTTCAACTCCAATTACTCCACGGATTTATGAAAACTTTGCATGAAAAATAGAGGGGTCAATAAATGACTAGATCCGTTAATTCGTTCTGAAAAAAATCTGAGTTCAGGTTGACATGTTTAATGAATGGGTTGGATTCGAGTTGGTTTGTTCAACTCGTTTATTAAACATAGTAGAACATAGTTGACCCATGAGCCCACTTTCGATCCGAAACGATCCGAAAATGACCCATTTGATATCTTTTTTTTCTTTAAATATTTTTATTTGTGGGTCTAATCTTCTTTTTTTTTTTTTATCAAATATCATAAACTTTCTATTTAAAAAGTTATAAAAAAAATTTAAACAAAAACGGATAAACAAGTTGGGTTCTAGTCATTCGGGTTGCTAGCGGGTCGGGTTTATGGTTGATCTTTTTGACCCGTTTATTAGACAGGTTGGATTTCTAGTTGATGGAATTTGGGTCAAGCCAAAGTTGTGTTGAACTTGAACCCAACCCGTCAACTCCTTTTGACACCTCTAATGAAAAAAATAATTGATATAAGATGTTTGGCTTAACTCAACTAGAAATGTGGTCATAAAATGAGAGGATTTTTGTTCAATTTAAAATTTTATTTGGCATAAACAAAGTTGAAACCTGACATCAATATCAATGAGATGAGTCCATCAAAACATGAACAGCAATCATCATAGTCCAAATTAACCCAAATCGAGTATATTTGAAGTATAAATGAAAACTTTATGAAACTATTTATTTTATTAAATATGATCTTTGAATCATGCATGGTTGCCATCATATTATATGAGTGTCTTGATGAGCTGAATCAAACATGTCCAATATCACTCAATTATGATATCAGTATGACCCTTAAATAATGATAGACTATTTTATGGTCGAGTGAATCAACACGAGCCTTCCGATATAATGTTTGGTGATTTTGGCTAAAATTACAAAATACCCTTCTTAACAAGTGTTATAAATAGACTTATATTCTTCACATGAAGATGATTTGAAATTGATGAGAGGTTAAAGATCTGAAAAACTTCAAAGCTCTACCCAATGATTGATGCTGATAATTACTACCATGAATTACAAAAAATTGGCCAACATCATTTGATTATCATAGCTATTTTTTCCACAGTAGTTTTACAATCATTTTTACAAAAATTGTAGCTGTCCCAAATGAATCCTTAGAATTTTATTTGTGATCTCACAACATACAAAATGCAAAACAAATAACTGTATCTTCCAACAAGTTTATTCATAATATAACCTTACTGATTATTTTAAATATAATAAACAACTTTACCTCAAACAAAATCGTCAAATTTTATTTTACTGTATTTTTTTAATATATTTGTGTTACAATAATTAAAATTGTGAAAGTTATTGATTGGGTATTTTATGAGAAATCATAAGCTCACACAACTTTATTTATTTATTTTTTTAAATTGATTCTTCTTTGCTAAAAACAAAATCAGTTGTTAACCGGAAAAATCAAATATTTATGAAGCCGGCCAAAAAATTAATTATATTTATATTATGTTAAAAAAAGTAAATGAAGATATTTATTTTATATTATTTTTTTAATAAATTGGCTTACAAGCTGATTAGTTGAATCAAGACAAGCTTCAAACTGACATATTAATTGATCAAATTCGGCGCATGAATCATTTAGAAATACCCAATAATTTAATTTTTATTATTTTGATTAATTCATCTAATATTTTTTAGGAAACAATTATGAAGTTGCTCACTAAATCAATATTTGCCTTTTAAAAATTTTTAAAAAGCATGTAATAAAATTATATATATAAAGATATAAACTAATATTATTTTAGAAGATATTATTATTTTTCCTCACATTATTCTTCATAAAAAATTTTGAATGGTTAAATTTAAAATAATTAAAAGATAAGTTTTCACTATTTTAAGTTTGATAATTTTAAATTAGGAGAAAATTGAAATTAAAATACTTTCACCTCAAATTCAATCCATCCAAATGGGGAATGGTCAATACCCTTTCAAGAAAAAAAAATCAGAACCCTACTAAAAATATTATAAATCTTAGGAATCATTCCTAGCTTTGCCTCTATAGGGCGCGAAATTATTACGTGTGGTCACTGGACGCCGTCCAGAGGCAAATCAAAATGTGTCACGTCACCAATTTAATATGTATTATTACTGCATACCGTTGTGTATCGAGTGACGTGACGCATCCTAATTGGCCTCCGAATGATCCGGTGATTAAAGGTTGTCAAGCTCCTTCTCAAGTAAATCAATGTTCCTCGAAAGTGCAACTCCAATGTAAGCTCAAATATGTAAGTCTCCTCTTGTCATATAATTTGGCAATACAAGCCTCCTCATCGTCCTTCACATTTTCAAGCCAGTAGATTCCTAATTTACAAAGATGATTCATAGACTTTAGCTCCCCAATTCCATTACCATTCTTATTTTCAAGATCAAACCATTCGAGTTCTTCAAGAGAGTTTAGCTTTTAAGTCCCATGTATTGAAGAACTATATTTTTGGAGCCATAAAAGTAGTTATTTTCTTGCAATATGCTCTGGGTGCTCTGCTAGGGTTTTTGTCCCGATCGGAGCCTCCTTCTCTGCTGTCCTTTTCGTGGCCGTTGGTGGCTCTTCTCCTCTCAAGGAAGTTTTGAAATCCCCTTTTTTTTGTTGTCTTCTTAATTTTTGTTTGTTTTTTTCTTTCGTCTGGCTTCTCCTCATTTGTCAATGGAGGGTAAACGCCTGGTTGATCCTAATTTTTTGGCTGGCAAATCTACCTCAAAGTCTTTGCACGATGCTTTATCTGGTGGTTCTTACACCTCTCTTTTACCGGATCTCAAAATCGCTTCTTACTGCGGTTTGCCATCGTTATGGATTTTGAAGAAGAAGTTTTAGCGTTAGCGGCTCCTTTTGAGTTTGCTTTGGTCGGCAAATTCCTTTCGTGTAGACTATCGTTTGAGTCTATTCAATTTTTTTAACCTCAAGCTCAATGGTTAGTTTTCTGTTATCGTTCTTAATCTTAGGCATGTGTTAATCAAATTTTTCAATGACTTAGACTACTGTTGTGTGTTTGCACACCATTCTTATTTTGTAAATATATGTTTCATTAAGATTTTTAAGTGGATGCCAACCTTTGATGTTGAAATTGAATCACCAATTATTCCTATATGGATTTCTTTTCCTAACATGCACCCCCATCTATTCTCCCCTAGGATCATGCATAGGTTGGGTTCTATGTTTGGTTGGCCTCTTAAGATTAATCATGCTACATCTTCTGGCTCTAGGCCTTCGGTGGCAGTGCCCTAGTTGAGTTGGATGTTACTAAATCTTATCCTAATAGGGTATGGGTCGGTCCAAAAACTTTAGGGTATATTCAACCGGTGGTTATGAAGGATTTTCCTTTTTATTGCTCATATTGTAAGTCTTTGGGGCACTCCAAATATGAATACAAAATCTTTCATCCCCATTTAGCTTTAGCTCATACTGTTTTGAATAAGGCTGATGAACCTATTTTTAATAATGTTAATGTTACGTTTGGCCATGTTGATGGCATTCAGAGCTGTTGATGTTTTGGTTCCTCCTTTGGAGGTCTCAGTAGAGGCTCCTATGCTTGCGGTTTGCTCCCAGATTATTGTTGATGTCCCTTTAGGTTGTTTAGACCCTCCTATTGTTTTGGAGGGGGATAATGCGCCTGATATGAAAATTTGAAAATACATAAGCTGCAAACTTCTTCTTATCTTATCTGTTTGATATATATGAAGTGTGAAGAATGCAATCTCAGCATGAATCAGTTTGTATCACTTGATCGATGTACTCTTATGTATCATGGTGGTACTTTTGTATATAAATCTATTCTTCTTTTAATATTTCATTACATATGCCATTAAATTCTAGATTTTTATCATTTACAAGATACAACTGAAATCTATACAGTAAAAAAAATTCAACTCTTCGATTTTTTTTCTTATTGATAACATCCATTTCTCGAGAAATTTTAAGTTTCTAAGTTGATTGAAATTTTTTATATTCTCTTATATAAATTAATTACATTGCTACTTTTCAATTCCTAGATAAAAAAATTGCTGCTATTAATTTGACTATTGAAGATTATTTTTAATAATGAATATTTATTTATAATATAAGATATTAAATTATTAGTTGTTAAATTTTGAGCTTAATCGATTATTATCACTTATAAAAAATTTCTTTTTTATGAGTTATTTAAAACTTTTGAAATTTAATGTTCTTTAACTAAATTGAGTAAATCGAATACATAACAAATAAATCGAATAAGAGCAAATAAGATTAATAAATTAAATTAGCAATAACAAATAAGAATAAATTGAATATCAATGATTATTATCACAAGAACAAATAAATCAAATAAGAATATGCTATTCACAAACACTTTTGAACTAGAGCCAAACTCTAAGGAATACAATTTCAAAAGAGCCAAACACGAACAAGCAAGGAGCTCACTCAAAATATGCTCATTTACTATTAGAGCCCTTTGAACCCATTTTAAGTTCAAATATTACACGAATTTCAAATCTTATTCAATCATATTTATAATTTTTTTTTGCAAGTTCAAGTCGAAACCTAGCTTAAATAAAACCTTACTAATTATTGAAACTAACATTTTAAACATATATATAACATCATTATAATCATAAATTTAATAAAAATTAGCATAATTTATTAAATATTATTTAAATTGTTGGATAAAATTTACGTAAAAAAAAGTTTAAATCTTCCAATCCATCTATATATATATATCATCCTCTTTATCGGGCATGAATCTCGAGGCAAACTCAACGTCTTAAAAATTCAAACCCGACGACACCAAATTCAACTCAATCCAAGCCAAAATGGGTCCAAATCGAACTTGAAGCGTTGTTGGAAAGTTCAAACCACAAATTGGATGACCAAATGACTTTTAAACGTGACATGCTTATGGTCAAATCGAGCGGCTCGATGAGACTAATCCAACGAACCTAAGATTGTCAAATTCTAAAATCATGAATCTTTCAAATGACCAGTAAACAATCCACTAGCAAGGGGATCAATATCGACCGTCCATTCAGACCACTCCCAATATATCCTTGATCTTCCTTCAATTTATTGGCTATGTCACTCTCAAAAAACTATAAATAGACCCCTCTTTCCATGAGAGGAAAGAGGGAGGGAGGATGTGGGGCCAAGCAAGGAAGAGAAGAAAATGAGAGAAATTAGAGTTCTCTTGCCACTCGACTCCTCGACCGCAGCTGAACTTTCACCGTTCGTCTACTAAAACCGGACTTATGCCCGGCTACCAACTGAAGCCAGATTTACACCGAAGGATAGAAGAAAAAGGAAGAGAGAGAAACTTGAGTTCTCTTTCCCCCAAACTCCTCCTCGACCACCGTCGCCTGACTGTTGCTAGACCATCGTCGGACTTCTGCCCGACAACCGACTAATGCCAAATTTCTACCAGGCCAACAACTATCATCAAACTACTGCCCATCCGCAACTAAAGATGAATTTATACATGACCATTGAATGACAACAGTCTTTTTTGCCTCCGTCGCCCATCGACTACGATCCTTCCAACCATCATCACCTGAGTACGATTTTTCTGACCTCCTTTGCCATACAACAGTCTTTTTTACTACTGTTGCCCGCCGATTATGATCTTTTTTATCTCCATCATCCAAATTTTAACATCTTACATCCAAATTTAACAATAACAATAAATAAATGAATAAAAGTTCATACATAAAAATAACTGCAAAATATTATAATCTCAACTCATTGCCAATCTATGCATAGCCACATATAATCTTAACTCAAAATTATTCAATATTTAAAATAAAATTCATATTACCTTAATTAGTAGTAAAAAGACACTGACATGCATAATGCATAGCTCCTTCACAAAAGATGCTCATAAGCATTTACTAGTTCTAAGCATTATCTTCCAAATTCCACACTTTTTCTATATATTTTCCATTGGGACGTTTCATCAATAGGTCAGAGCAAAAGTCAAAGGCATGATTAAAATATTAAAATTATGTCTCTCATGTGAGCTATGGAATACTCTTCATAGGATGGATATTCACAAAGCTTTAGTTATTGTAAAAATTGAGGTGTCTCAAATGCTTGAGAGCATTATCAAGAAGCCTAGAAACCTAAACAACTTCACACGTGCACCAACATCTTATTCACATGTGCTTAGCATCCTGTCTATGAACTCTTGTCCACGTGTACCAGTTTGCATGTGCCTTGTTTGTTTGCATCATCCGCCTTCGTCACCACACTTATCACACCCAACTCGTGTCGCATAATCTCAACTGCTCGGCTTTTCAATGAACTTTGTGCTCTTTTTCGCGCTCAACGCTTGTCCTCAGGCCTGATAAGATGATTTCAAATTTAGCTATCGACACATATATAATATCACATGATCGATCAATCAATACATACTTGTTATGGCATTGCACGAACTTTTAGACTATGCTGATTTTAAATCAAAGTTAATGAGCCATATATGACTCGAATTGAGATCAACAAGAGGAAGGCTATAATCAGTGCTCACTTAACTGAAGATCAAATCATTAGATGCCCAAATGTTCGAATTGGAGTATGATTGCACCACAAAATGTATGAAATTAGGTGAGCCCAAATTTCATAAAAATTGAGCTAAATGTAGGCCCCAATAGGCAAATGACCTATCCTCTCATGAGCTGTAACTATTTTACTTATTGTTACAAGAAACAATAATTTAAATAGTATTTAAATTATTAAAAGAAAAAAAGGGGGAAAACGTAGAGCTGGAGTCCAATAGACAAAATAACACGCGAAGATGCCGCCAACAAAAAAAACAAACGAGCTTTCCAACCTTAGCTGTAATATATGATAACTTTTTTTAAATATTTTTATCTTCAAAAACTTAATATTTAATTGGAAACTTTAAAATTTTAAAAATTTATAATGATAACTTTATTTAATTTTTTTTCTTTCCTCCACATCAATAATCTACCACATAGGCTATAGGCAAATAAAATGGAATATTAAAAAAAGTCTTATAAAAAAGCTTATTTATGTTCATCGTCAATTATTTTATGTTGAGATTATGATTTCTTTTGGGATAGCTTTCTTACTGCTTTATGAAACATTTTAGTAAAAAAATTTTAGGTTCTGATGCATAAAAATAATGAACTTTTATGTAAATCTTTTTATTATTGCAGGCTACTTAAGGAGGTTTTCCAGATAAGTAATTTTGTTCCCTCTAACTATGTGTTTTGGGAAGTTCAACTCCAATTACTCCACGGATTTATGAAAACTTTGCATGAAAAATAGAGGGGTCAATAAATGACTAGATCCGTTAATTCGTTCTGAAAAAAATCTGAGTTCAGGTTGACATGTTTAATGAATGGGTTGGATTCGAGTTGGTTTGTTCAACTCGTTTATTAAACATAGTAGAACATAGTTGACCCATGAGCCCACTTTCGATCCGAAACGATCCGAAAATGACCCATTTGATATCTTTTTTTTCTTTAAATATTTTTATTTGTGGGTCTAATCTTCTTTTTTTTTTTTATCAAATATCATAAACTTTCTATTTAAAAAGTTATAAAAAAATTTAAACAAAAACGGATAAACAAGTTGGGTTCTAGTCATTCGGGTTGCTAGCGGGTCGGGTTTATGGTTGATCTTTTTGACCCGTTTATTAGACAGGTTGGATTTCTAGTTGATGGAATTTGGGTCAAGCCAAAGTTGTGTTGAACTTGAACCCAACCCGTCAACTCCTTTTGACACCTCTAATGAAAAAAATAATTGATATAAGATGTTTGGCTTAACTCAACTAGAAATGTGGTCATAAAATGAGAGGATTTTTGTTCAATTTAAAATTTTATTTGGCATAAACAAAGTTGAAACCTGACATCAATATCAATGAGATGAGTCCATCAAAACATGAACAGCAATCATCATAGTCCAAATTAACCCAAATCGAGTATATTTGAAGTATAAATGAAAACTTTATGAAACTATTTATTTTATTAAATATGATCTTTGAATCATGCATGGTTGCCATCATATTATATGAGTGTCTTGATGAGCTGAATCAAACATGTCCAATATCACTCAATTATGATATCAGTATGACCCTTAAATAATGATAGACTATTTTATGGTCGAGTGAATCAACAC
This sequence comes from Dendrobium officinale, assembly GCA_019514585.1. NCBI lineage: Eukaryota > Viridiplantae > Streptophyta > Magnoliopsida > Asparagales > Orchidaceae > Dendrobium > Dendrobium officinale. Next base: position 4,037,643 of record CM033699.1, on the reverse strand, counting down.
GAGCCTTCCGATATAATGTTTGGTGATTTTGGCTAAAATTACAAAATACCCTTCTTAACAAGTGTTATAAATAGACTTATATTCTTCACATGAAGATGATTTGAAATTGATGAGAGGTTAAAGATCTGAAAAACTTCAAAGCTCTACCCAATGATTGATGCTGATAATTACTACCATGAATTACAAAAAATTGGCCAACATCATTTGATTATCATAGCTATTTTTTCCACAGTAGTTTTTACAATCATTTTTTACAAAAATTGTAGCTGTCCCAAATGAATCCTTAGAATTTTATTTGTGATCTCACAACATACAAAATGCAAAACAAATAACTGTATCTTCCAACAAGTTTATTCATAATATAACCTTACTGATTATTTTAAATATAATAAACAACTTTACCTCAAACAAAATCGTCAAATTTTATTTTACTGTATTTTTTTAATATATTTGTGTTACAATAATTAAAATTGTGAAAGTTATTGATTGGGTATTTTATGAGAAATCATAAGCTCACACAACTTTATTTATTTATTTTTTTAAATTGATTCTTCTTTGCTAAAAACAAAATCAGTTGTTAACCGGAAAAATCAAATATTTATGAAGCCGGCCAAAAAATTAATTATATTTATATTATGTTAAAAAAAGTAAATGAAGATATTTATTTTATATTATTTTTTTAATAAATTGGCTTACAAGCTGATTAGTTGAATCAAGACAAGCTTCAAACTGACATATTAATTGATCAAATTCGGCGCATGAATCATTTAGAAATACCCAATAATTTAATTTTTATTATTTTATTTTGATTAATTCATCTAATATTTTTTTAGGAAACAATTATGAAGTTGCTCACTAAATCAATATTTGCCTTTTAAAAATTTTTTAAAAAGCATGTAATAAAATTATATATATAAAGATATAAACTAATATTATTTTAGAAGATATTATTATTTTTCCTCACATTATTCTTCATAAAAAATTTTGAATGGTTAAATTTAAAATAATTAAAAGATAAGTTTTCACTATTTTAAGTTTGATAATTTTAAATTAGGAGAAAATTGAAATTAAAATACTTTCACCTCAAATTCAATCCATCCAAATGGGAATGGTCAATACCCTTTCAAGAAAAAAATCAGAACCCTACTAAAAATATTATAAATCTTAGGAATCATTCCTAGCTTTGCCTCTATAGGGCGCGAAATTATTACGTGTGGTCACTGGACGCCGTCCAGAGGCAAATCAAAATGTGTCACGTCACCAATTTAATATGTATTATTACTGCATACCGTTGTGTATCGAGTGACGTGACGCATCCTAATTGGCCTCCGAATGATCCGGTGATTAAAGGTTGTCAAGCTCCTTCTCAAGTAAATCAATGTTCCTCGAAAGTGCAACTCCAATGTAAGCTCAAATATGTAAGTCTCCTCTTGTCATATAATTTGGCAATACAAGCCTCCTCATCGTCCTTCACATTTTCAAGCCAGTAGATTCCTAATTTACAAAGATGATTCATAGACTTTAGCTCCCCAATTCCATTACCATTCTTATTTTCAAGATCAAACCATTCGAGTTCTTCAAGAGAGTTTAGCTTTTAAGTCCCATGTATTGAAGAACTATATTTTTGGAGCCATAAAAGTAGTTATTTTCTTGCAATATGCTCTGGGTGCTCTGCTAGGGTTTTTGTCCCGATCGGAGCCTCCTTCTCTGCTGTCCTTTTCGTGGCCGTTGGTGGCTCTTCTCCTCTCAAGGAAGTTTTGAAATCCCCTTTTTTGTTGTCTTCTTAATTTTTGTTTGGATTTTTCTTTCGTCTGGCTTCTCCTCATTTGTCAATGGAGGGTAAACGCCTGGTTGATCCTAATTTTTTGGCTGGCAAATCTACCTCAAAGTCTTTGCACGATGCTTTATCTGGTGGTTCTTACACCTCTCTTTTACCGGATCTCAAAATCGCTTCTTACTGCGGTTTGCCATCGTTATGGATTTTGAAGAAGAAGTTTTAGCGTTAGCGGCTCCTTTTGAGTTTGCTTTGGTCGGCAAATTCCTTTCGTGTAGACTATCGTTTGAGTCTATTCAATTTTTTTAACCTCAAGCTCAATGGTTAGTTTTCTGTTATCGTTCTTAATCTTAGGCATGTGTTAATCAAATTTTTCAATGACTTAGACTACTGTTGTGTGTTTGCACACCATTCTTATTTTGTAAATATATGTTTCATTAAGATTTTTAAGTGGATGCCAACCTTTGATGTTGAAATTGAATCACCAATTATTCCTATATGGATTTCTTTTCCTAACATGCACCCCCATCTATTCTCCCCTAGGATCATGCATAGGTTGGGTTCTATGTTTGGTTGGCCTCTTAAGATTAATCATGCTACATCTTCTGGCTCTAGGCCTTCGGTGGCAGTGCCCTAGTTGAGTTGGATGTTACTAAATCTTATCCTAATAGGGTATGGGTCGGTCCAAAAACTTTAGGGTATATTCAACCGGTGGTTATGAAGGATTTTCCTTTTTATTGCTCATATTGTAAGTCTTTGGGGCACTCCAAATATGAATACAAAATCTTTCATCCCCATTTAGCTTTAGCTCATACTGTTTTGAATAAGGCTGATGAACCTATTTTTAATAATGTTAATGTTACGTTTGGCCATGTTGATGGCATTCAGAGCTGTTGATGTTTTGGTTCCTCCTTTGGAGGTCTCAGTAGAGGCTCCTATGCTTGCGGTTTGCTCCCAGATTATTGTTGATGTCCCTTTAGGTTGTTTAGACCCTCCTATTGTTTTGGAGGGGGATAATGCGCCTGATATTATTGTTTCTCCTATTATTGTTAAGAAGTCCCCTAGTGGTTGTGTTTGTGTGTCAACATATGCATCTCCAATAACTGTCTCGGATACACCTGTGGGGGTTATTACGCTTGCTCAATTTGTTGATGTGCCGATGTCTCTAATTTCTAATGTTGCATTGCAAGCTTATTTGGGCAAGTTGAGAGATTGCTCTGTGAACCACTTGGATTGGTTGGATGTTTCCCTTATTAGTTGAGATGGGGGTGGGGCTTTTTTGGTTGACTCATCTTAGGGTTTTCATGAATCTTATAGGTTGAAGGTGGGTCATTTTGTGGAAAAAGATTTTTCCTTCGGTGGGGGAATCGTCGTCACAGGAAATCCAAATAGGTTTTTGGCAGTTTCTTATGTTTGGAGGTTGTTTATTGAGGTTGATGGGGGTTATTGGTTGTGGTTTGTATGGTTTTTTGGATTTGGATTTGCGACTATTTTACATTGGCCTGGTTGGTAGCCTGGGCAATGATGAGGCAAACCTGCTCTCCATATTTTCGTTTGGCTTGTTGGCAACCACTGCTGGCAGCATCTTGCTGGTCTTCTTGCGGGATCCTATTTTTGTCCGTTTGGGTTTTGCCTCCCCTATGGATGGTTCTGGTCTACCGTTTGGATGATCGTAGTGTTTCGCCACTAACTAAGCCCAGCTTCATTGATTTCTCAATTTTGATTGTTTGCTTCCCTGTGGTTGTTCTCTTTTAGCTAACGTTGCTTAATCCTTTTTTGGATGGTTGTATCTTTCCCTTTTTATAGAATAAAATGTCTCTCTCTCTCTCTCTCTCTCTCTCTCTCTCTCTCTCTATATATATATATATATATATATATATATATATATATATATATATATATATATATATATATATATATATATATGTTGGGGTCATATAGGAGCAAGTTAGAAAAGTTATTTATGTCACTTGATAAAAAATCATCATGTTTCGGCCCGCTTACATGCCATGAATCATAAATTATGTATTGCAAGTGATAGAGATTACTTAGAAATTTTGACAGCTAGGGACCTTATATCCACCAGTCTTTTAAGTATAAAAATGTATCAAATATTTAATCTCCTAATGTATCATTTTGGTAGGAAATGGATGCAATTTTTTTCAAGTCAGCGAACGACAATAAGAAATTAGGAAAAAAAACACATTAAAACTATTTTTTATCAAGATATATAAAAGAAAATACAAAGATACAGTTGGATCTTTAATTGGAGAGGAAGATACGACTCTCCCAAATCCTTAGCCACTGGCTAGAGCACAAATAAACTAAATTCAGCAAACTCACAAAACATAATATGAAATTCAACCTATTATTGTTAACCTTAAATAGGCTTCCAATAATTCCCTCTCAAATCAACCCCCTTTCCCTAAATCATTCACTTTTATATTTAAATTCATATTAAATTTATTTCCTTAATTAATTTTCTCCCAATTATAATTAAAATTTTTCTAAACAATCCTCCCTTAATTCCTCCTCCTTTTTCCTATATATTTTTCTCTTAAATTTTGAATTCAAAATAGATCTCTTGCTTAAATAATTCCCTCCCAAATATAATTTAAATTTTCATAAATAATTCTTCTTTGATTAAGATTCTTCCTAAAATGCTCCCTCTTGATTAGGAGACTCTTTGATTCCCTCCCAATAAAGTCAGCCGGTAAGAATTATGGAGAATGATGAGCTGGTTTCATTTCCAAATGAGGCGGAGCGGTTTCTGAAAGTTTGGTCATCTCTTTGTGAGCTGAAATTTAAATGGCTCAAGTCCTAACAGTCTCTCCCTTCCTCCTTGGAAAGCTCATCTTCACTTCAGAATCTATCTATTTACGAAGTTCCTAAACTTGGGGAATTACCAATCCTTCCTCCCTCTTTGAAATTTCTAGCAATCGATAAATGTCATGATCCATATTTAGATAAGCACTACCAATTAGTTGAAGGCTTCGTTTGGTACAAGATTGCTCACATTCCTTATGTTCATATTTCTACTGATTCTACCGATTTGGAGAAAAAAAAAAAAGAAGCGAACTTTTTTCTTCTTATGCTATTTTCAAAGTTTTTCATGTTTTCTTGCTCGAGTCATGTAACTCAAACATATTGTTCAATATTCTCTTACTGTTGTTGTGAATCTCTATGATTAAAATGGAGTTTTTGTTTCAGCAAAATCTCTTGTTTGTGTGGAATTTTTGTTTCGGTTTAGTGAATGTCTCAGATATTTTTTCTGTGGCACTATCGGCTAACCAACTTATCTCTAGGAGTTAACATTTCTACTCACCCTGTCTTTTTTGTAATTATAAACCTGAAACTGTTTCTCAGTTATTCTTTGTGTGATTTCTATTTTAGCATTTTGAAAGTTCTATTTCCTGAGGCTGCTATTTAGACTTTAAAATTATATACAGGTTTTCAACGGCATCAGTGATAATTCTCACCTTTAAATGGATGCAATTTTTTTTTTTCTATTTGGTTATCTGTGCTTCTATTTATTTCCATTGGTGTGAAAGAAAGGGGAGAAGGTATGATGACTCTATCTCCTCTCTAAATACTAATTTGGTTTTGATTAAAAGGGCCATCAAGGGTAAAATTAGCTGCCGGAAGAATTATGATAAATTCCTAACTTGTCTATGCTAATTTTTTTTATCCTTATATTGCTCCAGACTTTGGGAATGGACTATTATTTGTGGTTATTGCTGCTGCTGGATGCTTTTTGTATGTTGGGCAGATCGTTTTGGTCGGACAATGATGAGGCAAGATTCCTACAGAACCCCCTCGATGGGCTTAGCTTGCTTAGGCAACTTTGGTGGTTGATTCTCTCATTTTGGTTGGACAATGGTGGCCTTTGTTTGGGAATTGGGACTTCATGAAACTTGATTCTCTCATGGTTTTCCTCTGTATGGTTTTTTGGTTGCTCCTCTTATGAATGGTCCTTGCTTGGCAACCGGATGACGAACTTTTCTATTGATTTTGCAGGAAGCCTCCTGCCATTTCTCCCATGTCTGACAGGCCTCATGGCCTTCTTAATTTGTTTTTTGGTTATTTTTGCTGCATTCAAAGTGACTAAATTTTGGGTTATTTTGTCTTTTTGGGGTTGCCTTGCAACCTGCAGCTTATTTTGGTGATTAAAGCTTTGGGATCTTAGTTTTGGCATCCTTTTGGGCCTTTGTTTATAAATCTTTTTTTTTATTTAATGAAATTTACAGCGGTGGTAATGGATCTGTTTACAAATCTTTTTACCCTTATAACTTTTCCAAATAAAAAATTGTTCAAACGAAATTAATTTCTAATTTTTATTTTCAATTGTAGTGAGACTTAATTGGGGCTAATTAAGATTTGTAGTCTCCCATTAAATTGAAGAGTCTTAATCAGTAACATTAAAGTCAAATGAATTGATGATCTACAGGTCAACCTTTTGGAGCTTTGTGATCTACATTATTAAGTCTTTGTGACATTCTTTGGACTTTAATGTCATCAATTGATTAGAAGATGGGGAAGCTTGGCAGCAAAAGCAGAAAAGTATTCAATAAAGCTTTATTATTATTATTATTTTTATTTACTTACTTGATGTTACATTGAAGGTTTGAGCTTCTGCTTATCAAATAAAAACCAATTTAATTGTAATGAAGTTTTAAATACATCCCAAAGATTAATTTAAATTATTAAACGACATGAAAAAGGATATTGTTCAGAATATGTAAAGAAGATGAAGGCTCATTAACAGTGCAAATGTGTATCTAAATATTGAACTGAATAAAAATAAAATAAAATAAAATAAAAATATTAAACTTAATATTATATTTGAACAAGAACAATTTAGACTTTGTTTGGAATTGATTTCATACTACTTCTTAAATTTATTTATTAGTAGAAAATTTAAACTTTTTTACTAAAAAATAACTTTAAGAAGCAAGAAGAAAGCCGTCCCAAACGAAATCTTAGTCTCATGATGAAAACTATTCAATCTTGAAGCATCAAGGCATTCCAAATATTTTTATACTTAAAAAAAAAAAAATCAACTAATGATTATCCGACAGCTTAGACTTTATTTGATACAGTTTTTTTATTATTGTTTAAAATAATTTTACCAGTATAAGAATTTTTTAAAATGGATTTTTTTTTAGGCTAAAAACTAATTTAGATAGGAAGCACTAAAAAACTGTCCAAATATTTCTCAAAAAATAAAAAATAAAAAACTGTCAAAACGAAACGTTACTGTTCCTTTTTCTTGAGTTTTATAGCTTGTGCGACGCCACATTTGATCATTTCCAGCTAAAATTCCTTAGGGATGTTGCCGTCTCCGCTAGGCCGTCCGATTTCAAAGGAACGGTTGAGATGAAAGGATGTAAGGTCTTCCCTTATCTTAACCAGCATGATACCGTCGTGAGCCGGTAGACTATCTAATCTGCATCTCTCCCAATCTCCTTTTTTTTTCTTACTGTTCAGTTGTTCTGCTCTACATCGATCGTCGTTGCCATGGCGGATATGGTTCTTGATCCAATTATGGAGAAGATAATCAACGCTGGCTTCCGTTACCTGAAAGATCAAGTCAGATGGCAGACAGGCATGAAGGAGGAGCTGGTAAAGCTGCAAGAGAATCTCCCCCAGATCCAAGCTGTCATCCACTTTGCTTCCAGCCAAGAGCAGATCACAGAAGAATATCCGGCTCTTAACAAATGGCTATGGCAGCTCCGAGATGCCACTGATGATGCAGAAGACGTGTTTGATGAGCTGGAGTACATGGAACTTGAAAAACAGCTGACAAAAAACAAGAAGCTGAGAAAGGTGCGTTCAATCATGAAATCCATGAAGAAAAAACTTGTCAAAATTGGCAAACGTGCTCTTAAAATTGATCCCACCTTGAAGCGACTGGAGGAGGCTGTGCAAAGCCCGTATATTGATAAAAGAAGGTTACAAAAGTAATAAACCAAAACTATAGTCTTGGCACACAAAACAAAAGGCCAAGACTCAGAAGGAAGAAACCTATAATCTAGGTTCACAAAAACAAAATGAACCTAAACACAAAACAGTTAAGACAGAACTACAAATAACAGCAATGAGCAAGCAGAAATAAGCATTAATCTCAATAGGACTCAGGAGCTCTTGAAAGTGATCGAAGGCTACTCGGAGGGACGTCAAGAGCGAGCCCTTGGTTGCCACAAGGACCGTCCAAAGGGCAGCTGTGAAGACAGCAATCATCATCGTCCTATAAACACCGAACAGTCACCAGGAAACAGGAGGAGGGATCAGAAAATCAAAATCTCTTCCAGTTAACAGTTTTGCGTGCAATGGCCTTTGAAATTTTAGCTGTTATAGTAGCTTGTGAGTCCACAATTCCACCAAATTTTCTGTCATTTCTAGCACTCCATATATAATAGATGTTTGCACAGGCAGCCAACAGATGGTAGTTAATCCTGGATTGGGAAAGACCTTGATCGAGAATACTATGTAAAGCCAGAAAAAGATTTGGTCTCAGAAAGTGACCAGCCAACCATGGCAGAAAAGACTTAATAATGCCAAAGGTGAAGGCACATTCAAAGTAAAGGTGAGCAGTAGACTCCAGCTCCAAATTGCAAAAAACACAGTAGCTTGTAGTGCCAATTCCACGAGAACTTAAAACATCAGTTGTTTTCAAACCGTTTTTAAACGCCAGCCATGAATAAGCAGAAAAACGGAGTGTAGAATGCTTGTGCCAAACCAGCTTAAACCACGAAATAGGATCACAGTTACTGTAAAATTGATCTGAAAAGTTCTTGAAAGTGGGATAAAAGTTATCCAACCAAAGATGAGGTTCAAACTGGGGGAGGATGTGAACATTAAAGATCGACGCAGCAATATTATCCTCAAATCTCAAAGGTAATTCCCAATTGTTGCCCCGTAAAATTTTTCCAACATTCCAGTTAGCAAAAACATCCAAATAGTGAGACTGAGCATCATTCAACAGATCGGCAATAGAGGATCCATTGCACCAAGGATCCCACAGCAGGGACAGTTTACTATCAGGATAGATGTTTAAAGAAATGCAATGTTTGATGTCAGCTGCCTTACTATGCAGAAATTTCCAGTATTTAGAACCCTTAACAGACAGAGGTTTCCACAGAGATTGATAAGTATATTGCCACCAGTCAAAAAGAAGGTTGCTGTAAATGCTCGAGTGCAGAAATCTCCAAATAATAGAGCAAGCAAAATTATGGTAAAGAATGTCAATTGAAGGGATACCCAGACCCCCTAAAGCTTTAGGCTTACAGGTATCCTTCCACGAGATGATGTGTAATTTCTTTAGGTTAATATTTCCAAAGTAAAGGAAACGAGAGCACATACGATTAATAATTTTACAACAACCTTTTGGTAAAATAGAACCCCTAATCCAGTAAGCTATCGAGTTGCATATAGTGAATTTAAGGTACTGGATCCTGCCAGCAAAGGATAACAGTTTGGCCTTCCAGCCGTCTAGGGAGGCAGCAATTTTCTGGATGAGGGGTTGGTAATCCTGGAATTTCATATTTTTGGTAAATATAGGAAGGCCAAGGTATTTAACGGGGCTATCAGTGTGCTTAATCTGTAGCAAATCACAAATTTCATTGGTGCAGGGGGTGTTTCTGGAGAATAAAACAGAGCTTTTATTGGGGTTGATAAAGAGGCCAGAGACGGTGCCAAAATTCTCCAGAATGGAGCTAAGGGAGCTAGCATTAGCAACTGAAGCTTTACCAAAGATTAACAGATCATCAGCAAACATAAGATGTGAGATAGAGCAATTTCCAATGGTAAAAGCATTAAAAGTAGAATTTCTGGTAGCATTATCAATGATAGAGGATAACCCATCCATAACAATACTGAAGAGGTAGGGTGATAGCGGACAGCCTTGACGGAGACCAGTGGAGGAGCTAAGAATCCTTCCAAAGCTCCATTGATACAAATAGAGAAATGAATGTCAGCAGTACAAGCTTTAACCCATTTGATAAACAAATCCGGAAACCCTTTATCAGCCATTCTCTTATATAAAAACTCCCTCGTGACAGTGTCAAAAGCCTTGTTAATGTCAAATTTGCCACAAAAATATTTATCTTTACCCTTATGATTAAAGATGCGTGAAAAGGTTGGAGTAGCTCCAGTAGAAGATAAGATTAGAGAGAGTCGCCTTAGATGGTTTGGTCACATATAAAGGCGGCCTTCCGACGACCCAGTTAGGAGAGTAGAGGTATTAGATTTGACTTGTGTTAAGAAAGGTAGGGGTAGACCTAAAAAGACTTGGTTAGAAAATATTAGGAATGACCTTTCTTTATTAGATTTAAACGAGAATTTGGCTTTTAATAGGACACAATGGAGAAAAAGGATTCATGTAGCCGACCCCACGTAGTGGGATAAAGGCTTGATGTTGTTGTTGTTGTTGTTGTTGTACCCTTATGATTAAAGTTCCCAAGGAGCTCAGCAGCAAGAAGGATATTGTCTGTAATAATCCTCTGCAAAAACTTGATAGAGTTTCAAAAACTGGTGTTGATACTTTCCTTCATCTTGTAAAACACGCAAAGAAGGAGCTTCAGAAGCAGCAGCTTGAGCTGCACGGAGCACGTGAAACGGGATTCTTGCCTAAAAATGATCTCATCGGTCGAGGCAAGGAGAAGGAGCTTGTTATGGAGTGGCTCAGGAATCCATCAAATGAGCCTCGGGGAACTGATTTTTACGGAAAAATTTCTCTTCTATCTATAGTAGGCCATGGTGGTATGGGGAAGACAACTCTCTTGCAACATGTCTATGAAGATGAAATGACAAAGGAATTTCATCTTAAAATGTGGGTTTGTGTTTCCAACAACTTCGATGTGAAAAAAGTCATTGCAGATATGTTGGAATCTCTTGAGAAGAAGAGGCCTCGTTTGGATTCACTTGATGCGCTTCAAGGGAAACTTAAGGAGGAGGTGATGTCCAAAAGGTTCTTACTGGTCCTTGATGACGTTTGGGAAGTGGAGGAGGAACGGGATAAAAGTAAATGGGAGAATGTGCTCGCCCCTCTTGCTTGTGGGGGTTTTGGTAGTAAGATTCTGGTAACAACTCGAATGGACGCAATAGTGCTGATGTTTGCAAGAGTAATTACAAAGAAGGTGGAAATAGTTCAATTAAAGGGCCTAGAGGAAGATGTGTGCTTGCAGCTCCTCAACTCTCACGAATTTACTGGTGTAGAGAACCGCCCTGATGATCATAAAAAATTAAGAGCCATTGCTGGAGAGATAGTTAAAAAGCTTTTAGGATCCCCATTGGCAGCCAAAGTCATTGGTGGTGTTCTGAATGACAACTTGAATGAAGGGCATTGGAGGACAGTTCTAGAAAGCAATTTATTTGATCAGAATTCTATCCATTCCATCTTAAGACTGAGCTATATAGTTCTCCCAAATCATCTACGAAATTGCTTTGCATTTTGTTGTATGTTCCCAGAAGATCATGAGTTTGATAAAGATGATGTAGTCCGAATGTGGGTTGCTTTGGGTTTCATTCAGCCGTCTCAAGGAATGACTATGGAGGATATCGGAGGAAGGTATTTTGATGTTTTAGTCAAAAAAGCTTTATTTGACAAGGTCGGAGATGACTACAAGATGCATGATTTAATACATGAGTCGGCATCTAAATTTTTTGCACAGGTATGCGGTAAACTTTTGAATGATGAAGAGTCATCCCTCAAAATTTCTTACACTATTCGACACTTGTCTGTTCGAACTACAAATCTAGACATCTTAAAAAAGATTGAGAAGTTTAGACATTTGCATTCTCTTTTCTTGTTCTATGAAGATTCTAATCAGGATCTTGTGAGTGCACTTATTGAATTATTCAAAGCATCGAAAAGCCTGCGTGTATTATACATATGTTTATTATACAAATGTACAGATGAATGGGAAATGATACATGAGGAGATTAAATATTTGAAGATCAAAGTAGTTGATGTCACCAGGCTACCAAGATCTCTAAGTAATCTCTATCTCTTGCAATACATAATCTTTGATCGCTTATGGATGGGAAGCCTATCTGATGATTTTTTACCAAGTGACATTAATAACCTTTCTAACTTGCGTTACATGAAATTGCCAACGGATATTATTTCATCGATATGTGGGATTGGGAAGCTAAAGTCTCTTCAAGAATTGCATATATTTGATCTTAGAAATGAGATGGGTTATAGAATTGATGAGTTCAAGAATTTGAATGATCTTTGCAAATTAGGAATAAACTGTCTTGAAAATGTGAAGGACGCCGAGGAGGCTCGTAATGCCCAATTATGTGAAAAGAGGAGGCTCACAGATTTGACCTTATGTTGGAGTGACACTGATTCGAGGAACATCGATTTGGATGAGAACATGCTCGACAACCTTCAACCACCAAAATGTCTAAGGAATCTGAGCATAGAGAGATACATGGGTGCAAGGTCTGCAATATGGATGAACAATGTCAATCCAATCTTCAATGTAGAGAAAATCGAATTTTCAAATTGCAGGGAATGGGAAACTCTTCCACCTTTTGGGCAACTTCCCTTTCTCAAGACACTGACACTTATTGAAATGCCGAAAGTAAAATGTCTCGAAAGTAAATTTAATGGGAATGATAAATACCATGCCTTTCCATCGCTAGAAGTGTTACATATTAGCTACTTAGATGCATTAGAGGATTGGTTTGAGGCAGGAGTAGCTGCTGAAGATGGATGTTTGTTTCCTTGCTTAACTCATCTGTTTCTACTTGACTGCCCCAAGTTGAAAGAGTTGCCCTCTTTGCCTTCTAAGCTCAAGAGGTTGGAGATAGATGGAATTGGGTGGACAACTTTGAATTTTTTTAGCAATTCAAATCCTATTCCTCTGGCTGATGAAATTAGAAGACCTGCAGCACTAAGATACTTGTCAATTACAAATTGCCCCAATCTGATCTCTGGCGGAAGATACCGAGAAGTGGAGACCAGTAATAATTGCCATCTCATGCTCAGCAATCTCTGGATAAGTGATCCATCGCTGTTGCTAATGGAGCCGTTGAGAAGTATCGCCTCCTTAAAAGAACTGAGTATTTCATTAAATGATGAGCTGGTTTCATTTCCAAATGAGGCGGAGGAGTGGTTTCTGAATATTAGTTCATCTCTTTGTAAGCTGAACTATATATATCTCGCGTCCTTACAGTCTCTCCCTTCCTCCTTGGAAAGCTTATCTTCACTTCAGGAACTGTATATTGAGGATGTTCCGATGCTTCAGGAATTGCCGAACCTTCCTCCCTCTTTGAAACGTCTAACAATAATTGGGGAATGTCATCCAGAGTTAAAGGAGCGCTATGGAGAGGATGGAGGCTCCGATCGGCATAAGATTGCTCACATTTCTTATATCGATATTCGTCCCCAATAAGCAAACTTGTTTCTTCTTATCTTATTTATTTGATATATATGAAATGTGAAGAATGCATAATATTTCAGCATTAACCAGTTGTTTGTATCACTTGATCCATGTACTCAATTTTATTTATGTATCACTTGGTGGTCCTTTTATATATGTAAATATATTTTTCTTTAAGCTACATTCCTGATTTTTTGTTTGATATGAAATGTAAAGAATGCAATCTCGGCATTAACCACTTTGTATATGTCATGGATCATTCGCAACTGAAATCTAAATAATTCTTTTTAACTTTTTATTGATTTCTGTATACACACCCATTCTCTTCAATTGACTTTGACTTTTGAATTTTATTTCAATAGTTGAGATCAATTCCTTCGTCTTGTCCCATATTATCGAGGTCTATATATTGCCTTCCAAATCAGACATGTGATATTTTTGTTAGCCTTAAGTATAATTAGAATGTAATTAATATACAACAATAACAACATCAAACCTTTATCCCATAATGTGGGGTTTGATACATGAATCCTTTTTCTCCATTGTATCATGTTAAGAGTCAAATAAAAATGTCATTTCTAATATTTTCTAATCAAGTCTTTTTAGATCTACCTTCATCTTTCATAACATAGGCCAAATATAATACATCTATTTTCCTAACAGGATCATCGAAAGGTCGTCATTTTACATGACCAAACCATCTAAGGCGACTTTCTCTAATCTTATCTGTCACTGGAGGCCTGGAGCTACTCCACTCTTTCTGTCACTGCGCATTGAATCTAAACAAAGGCTTTTGTTTAACTTGTTTGACCAAAGCAATCATAGTTGACCAAATAACCCCTTAAGAGTTCAAATGCCAATTTCAACCCAAATGACTTCACCATAGCAGGAAACCACCTCCATTGGCACTAAAATATCATTTAGAACTTGTTGGACCCAAATCTAACTCATGATTTGTGCAAGTTTACCAAGTCAACTTTGGTTGATCAAATCATCCCTTAACATACACTAATGTAAAATTTAATTTTTGATGCCATTTTAAATCAATTCAACCTTTCAAAATCCTTCAATTGGACACTCCAAGCATGTCTAACATATCCCTAAGTAAAACTCCCATACATGGTCAAACCCCTGACATATTCTCAACACCCATGCAAAGTTCAATCCATTAACTTCAAGCTCCTTGATATAGTTTCCTACAACACCTTTGACCATCGCAAGGCCTATCCCAGTCATCATCAACTACTCAATAGGTCAACAAGTCAACAAACCCTTCCAAGCCCATGGGAAAGGATTAAATTATGGCCACATCACCATGCCACCATGGAAATCCCAATCCCTCATCTAAAACTACTTTTATCTGATGTAAAGGGGTTCATTTCCTTTCCTAAGAAGACCTAAACCAGCCACTTGAACCAAGCTTAAGCTTGGTTTAGCCAAATGAAGAAAAAGGTATGGTCCTCTCCCCATGGACCAAGGGAAGTCACACTCAAACACCAGCCCTATTCCTTGGCTTTAAACAGCTTAGGGGACACATGACATGTATCTAAGCTCTCCCCTAATGAATCTAAGCCACCCATTCCAAAAGCCAAGGGTTAAGTAAGTAAACTTGACCTAATGCAAAAAATTCATCCTCATTTCAAACAACTCCAGCTCCAGCTCTTTAAAACCATTCCCCATCTTGTCTAGCTCTTAAGGCTTTCCCAAGCTTTTCCCCACTAAAACCTAGCCTCAAATCACTATTTTAGTGAGGAGAGGGGAAGATAGTGAGAGAAAGAGGGTTTTCATCAGCAACTTTAAATCCAGCTGTCACCAACTTCTGGGGTCTTTAGAAAAGTTGTAGAGGACTTCACCAGGAGGAAAAGAAGCACAAGAAATAAAACATCCACTAGTCGGATTGTAAGTTATCTTGACTTTTAGATAGATCTTCAATTTAAAAATGCTCAAAATTTTCATTGTATGGATCCTCCAAACTCTAGACAATGAAAATTTATGTTCCCATAAAGCCATGTTTTAAATTTTGTTAAATTT
The DNA here is from genome assembly GCA_019514585.1 of Dendrobium officinale. Taxonomy (NCBI): domain Eukaryota; kingdom Viridiplantae; phylum Streptophyta; class Magnoliopsida; order Asparagales; family Orchidaceae; genus Dendrobium; species Dendrobium officinale. The sequence goes on along the minus strand of CM033699.1, from coordinate 4,022,445 downwards.
GGTTGAGTAATTACAAAGTTATGGCTGTTTGAAAATTTTAGTTCATTTTGAATTATTTTCCTATAAATCGATTAGAGCCGTCTGATCCTTTCTTCTGCAATATCGGACGGCTCGAAAGATGCCACATCATCTCTTCAAAAATGTGCGTGGCAGTTGAGAATTTAACCCGAGCCGATTGAAACACGCACATCGACGTGGCTAAATCCTCGTCACTTGGCTTCAATCCGACGGTGCCAGTTGGCTGCCATGTGGATTAGTGAGATGGCAACGGTGCACCATGTCCACGCAATCATTACGCTGGCAGTTAAGTCGATTTAATTTATTTAAAAAATTAATTTAAGTACCCAGAACTTTGAGAATTCATAAAAAAACTAATTTTCTTATCAAATTCAATGTTTTTGGCATCTTTTGAAAAGATAATTTTGTCTATTATTTATTAAGATTAAAAGTAAACCATATTAACCAGTGAATTGCAAGTTATCATTATTTGTTTTTTTTTTTTTTTATAACTATTTTCTCACAATCTAATAGTCAAACTAGATACAAATTTTTGTGAAATTTTTTTGGGCATCTTAGGCATCCCCTGTATTTTTATTTGGTTAAGATACCAAATAGATGATTGTGGTTTGAATTTGCAAAATAATGGGTCCATTTTGGACCCAAAACTTTGAAAAATTCATAACTCTTCAAATTTGTAGAATTAGGCTATGTAATTGTGTGGTGTGCATGCATAAATGTCAGGATTAAATGACCAAAGTTTCAGACCAGATTGAACATTAGTGACACTTAAGAAAAATAATTAAAGACAAGATTTAGACAACTTAGAAAATTCCTAAGAAATCGTGCACACACCTGATAGGGGTGAAACTTAGCAACATTACAATTAGTGATATTTTGCACTATAGGTTTAAATTTCATTGAATTTAGAACTTTTTAGGTCAGAAAATTAAGCATGTCAAAATTCAGCCTTTTTTAGGGCTTAGAAAATTCAAAAATTTAAAATAGATCTAAATTAAATCAAAAAAATGTAAATAATATATCAAATTGACTAGAATTATATTCATAACTCTCTCCCAAAGTCTTAAAGTATAACAGATCAACTTAATTCCTCTATAATTTGCACAAGCTTGTGCATCACCTTTATTAATCTTAAAAATAGGAATCAACACACTCATTCTCTACTAATCTGGCATCTTTTTAGTCTTCAAAATAATATTAAAAAGTTTGGTAAACCAAGAAATTTCCTTCATCTCCTAAGCTTTTTCACATTTCTATTGGAAATATTATCAGGTCCAATAGTTTTTCTAAACTTCATTTTCTTTAAAGTCTCTCTAACTTCAATTTTACTAATATGCCGATAAAAATAAAAAAAATTATTTTCATTTATAGTGGTAAGATCACTAAAGTCAATCATATTCTCTCAATCTTCATTGAAAAGCTTGGCAAAATATCTTATTCACCTTTGTTGAATATCCTCTTCTAAGAAAATTATTTTTTGAACTTCATACTTAATGCACTTCACTTGAACAAATCCTTACGACTTATATATCTTTGTTATATATATATAATCCTCTTTAGAATCTAATCTGTTTTATAAATCATTAAAAGCTAAAATATTTGCATCGTAGATTACTTTCTTAGACTCCATCTTACGAGCCTCTTTATATATTTCTCAATTTTTTGAGTTCTTACATCTAAATCAATTATTATAACAAAATTATTTATTTTTAATCTTTTCTTGCACATTTTGATTCCACCACCAACTATTTTTATTGTTACGAGATTTTTCTTTTGAAACTTCAAGCATATCATTTGCAACATTCTTAATATTACTGGTTACTTTTTCCCACATAATAGTCACTTTCTCATACATAGACAAAATTTTTAGATCTCGAGTCATACTCTCAAAATTTTTTTTGGTGTTCTTTAAATGCTCCTATCTAATCTCAGAACAATGTTTAAGTATATTTTTTTTATTTTACCTCTTCATCTTAAAGTCCAAAACAAATAAGCGCTATTGAATACATAAACTTTTACTCGGAATAACTTAACAATCTTCGCAATCTAAATGATCTATTTTTCTTATAAGAAAATAATCAATCTAAGTTTTACTATGTCTATTCTTATAAGTGATGAGATGATCATCTCTTTTTTAAACAAGGTATTACAATTACAAAATCATAAGCTAGAGCAAATCTAATATAGTTTTACAATCTTCATTAGTTGCTCCAAACTCATTGATATTATAAATGCTTTTAAAATTTGCTATCTCTCTACCAACATGTCCATTTAAACCTCTTATAATAAAAATTATTTCTTCAAGAGGTATATTTTGAATTAATTGTTCTAAATTATTCCAAAATTTTACTTTTAAACACATATCCAAGCATACCTGAAGAGTACAAGCACTTATAATATTAATAATCTTAGCATCAATAATAATCTTTAAATTATATTCTTATCTGCAATTCTATCATTTTTTATAATATTATCATTAAAACTATTATCTATAATCACACATACACCATTTATAATACGACTTCTACTAAAATATCAAATTTTAAATCCTAAACCATCAATCTCCGTAGCCTTCTCTCCAACTCATTTAGTTTCCTAAATACATAAAATATTTATCTTCCTATGAAACATAATATTAATCAATTTTATTAATTTGAATGTAAGAGAACCTACATTCTAAGATCCTATATGAATTCTAGTATCATAAACTAGCTTCTTTGCCCACATCCGTCCATGATATGGGAACCCTTGCCTATTTAACACTGCACTCGATCGTTGATGTAACCCCCCTTGCACCCTTCTCATTATATTTAGGACATACAGCATGTCGCTTCCAAAGAACGTCCTAGTATTAACACAATGCATTAAAGAATTCATGTCATAAATATTGACAAGTCTTATGCTGGTTATCAACTACCTAATGCAATCATTCACTTTTCTCATCCAGAACTTCGAACCTGGCAATAGTAGTGTTAAATAAAATAAATATTCTTTTTAAAAATAACATGTAAGTATTAAATAAAGCATAAGTAAAGATATGCACATTTTATAATAATAATAATAATAATAATAATGTGAAAGTAAATGGAGAATTATAATTTTGTATACAATTTAACATTGTATAAATATGAAATATCTATTTAATATTTATATTATTATTATTATCATTATTATTATTAATATTATTATTATTATTATTGAGCACTTACAATATAAAATTCTATTCAAAAGAAATAGAATTATTAAAATTACTATTCATAATTAAATTTTGAATAAAAAATTTTAACTTCTTCCATCCAAATTTAACAATAACAATAAATGAATAAAAGAAAAGTTCATATATAAAAATAAAACCTAAAAATAACTGCAAAATTTTATAATCTTTAACTCCTTGCCAATCTATGCATAGCCACATATAATCTTAACTCAAAATTGTTCAATATTTAAAACAAATTTCATATTACCTTAATTAGTAGTAAAAAGACACTAGCATGCACAATGTATAGCTCCTTCACAAAATATGCTCAAAAGCATTTATTGGTTCTAAGCATTATCTTCCAAATCCCACACTTTTTTTATATATTTTCCAATGGGCCATTTCATCAATAGGTCTGAGCAAAAGCCAAAGGCATGATTAAAATATTAAAATTATGTCTCTCATGTGAGCTAGGGAAAACTCTTCATAGGATGGATATTCACAAAGCTTTAGTTATTGTAAAAATTGAGGTAGCTCAAATGCTTGAGAGTATGATCAAGAAGCCTAGAAACCTAAACAACTTCACACGTGCACCAACATTCTATTCACATGTGCTTAGCATCATGTTTATGAACTCTTGCCCACGTGTACCAAGTCACATGTGCCTTGTTTGTTTGCCTCACCCGCCTTCGTCACCACACTTGTCACACCCAACTCGTGTTACATAAGCTCAACTGCTCGACTTTTAGGTGCATTATGTACTCTTTTTCGCGCTCAACGCTTGTCCTTGTGCACAACAAGTTGATTTAAGTCCTTGAGCTATTGACACACACATAATATCACCTAATCGACCAATCAATGCATATTTGTTATGACGTTACATGAACTTTTAGACTAAGCTGATTTTAAATCAAAGTTAATGAGTCATATATGACTCGAATTGAGAACAACAAGAGTAAGGCTATAATCGGCCGGTGCTCACTTAACTCAAGATCAAATCATTAGATGCCCATATGTTCGAATTGGAGTATGATTGCACCACAAATTTTGTATGAAATTAGGTGGGCCCAAATTTCATAAAAATTGAGCCAAATGTATGCCCCAATTGGCAAATGATCTATCCTCTCATGAGTTGTAACTCTTTTACTTATTGTTATAAGAAACAATTAAATTTGTTTTTAAATTATTAATAGAAAGAAAGGGGGAAAACACAAAGACGGAGTACAATAGACAAAATAGCACGCGAAGATGTCACCAACAAAAAACAAACGAGTTTTCCAACCTTAGCTGTAATATATGATAACTTTTTTCCAATATTTTTATCTTAAAAAAATTAATATTTAATTAGAAACTTTAAAATTTTAAAAAATAATAATGATAACTTTATTTAATTTTTTTTTCTTTCCTCCACATCAATAATCTACCACATAGGCTATAGGCAAATAAAATGGAATATTAAAAAAAAAAATCTTATAAAAATGCTTATTTATATTCATTGTCAATTATTTGATGTTGAGATTATGACTTTGTTTGGGATAGTTTTCTTACTACTTTATGAAACAATTTCTCAGTACAAAAAATTTAGATTCTCATACATAAAAATATTGAACTTTTATATTTGGAATAAGCCATGTGAATTTTTTTCCTACTATAGGCTGCTTAAGAAGATTTTCTAGATAAGTAATTTTGTTCCCTCTAACTATGTGTTTTGGGAAGTTCCACTACGATATCGTGTTTGGTGATTTTGACTAAAATTACAAAAAATATCGTTCCAAACAAGTTTTATAAATAGACTTATATTCTTCATATGAAGATGATCTAAAATTGAAGACTGTTTAATGATTTGAAAAGCTTCAAAGCTCTACACAATGATTGATGCTGACAATTATCACCAGGAACTATAGAAATTTGGCCAACATTATTTGATCACCATAGCTACTTTCTCCACAGTAGTTTTACAATCATCTTTATAAAAGTTGTAGCTATCCCAAACAAATTTTTAAATTTTTATTTGTGATTTCACAACAAACAAAATGCAAAACAAATAAATATATCTTCCAACAAGTTTATTAATAATATAACCTTAATGATTATTTTAAATATAATAAACAGCTTTACCTCAGACAAAATAGTCAAATTTTATTTAACTTTAATTTTTTTAATATATTTGTGTTACCATAATTTAAATTGTGAAAGTTATTGATTGGGTATTTTATGAGGAATCATTAGCTCATACACTTTGTTTATTTTTTTAAATTGATTCGTCTTTGCTAAAAACAAAATCATTTGTTAAATGGAAAATCAGATATTTATGAAGCCGGTCAACAAATTAATTATATTTATATTATTTTTAAAAATAAATGAAGATATTTATTTTATATTATTTTCTAATAAATTAGCTCCCAAGCTGATGAGTTGAATCAAAACAAACTTCGAATTGGCCGAGTAAAAGTAGCTTCCATAAAAGTAATCAAGCAATATATAAGTAGAAAGTATAGTGAAATCTTCTTCGAAGGGCTAGACAGTTCATGACGCAGCAGCCTTTCTATCTTCTAACATTTCTCCCCTCTCTCAATTGAATCCTTTTCAAAGACTGATGACATGAGGATCTCATAATTGTGGTAAGACTCAAATTTTAGGAGATTATAGATGAGTATTAAGTTAAGATCATGCGAAGTTTTTGTCTGGAAGATACATGGTATTGTGATTTGGATAGTATTCTTTATGATTACTGAAACAAGTTGAGATTTTTCGCTCGCTAGTATCTGTTTGAATCTTTCTCATTATCCATATTACTTGTTTTCGTTTATAAGATTCTGTTAAAACCTTTGGTAATCCTGTTATACCTTAGTTCTCTGATCGCATGCAATTTTTTTGTTTTTTTGTTTTACTCATTCATCTATTTCTTGATTTGAGTAACGGATTGCGCAGCCACACTGTTGTTTTCTCTGCTTATCAATGGCTATTATGTAGCTGCAAGTAAAGGTTTCAATACTTCTTGGCGGGAAGTAATTCTCAATCTACTTGAAATCACCAAGAGAAAAACCGAATAAGTACAAACACACAAAAATATCAAGAATTTTGTAAGATTCACCAATTGATGCTAATTCCTGATTTTGCAGCTGCAGTTTCCATTATGATGTTGATGATGATGGCGAAGTGTTTATAAATTATAAGAGAAATTCAGAGTCTGGTGCATTCTGACATCAGCCAACAAGATGAATGTCTTGGACTTGCCTCTGGAAACAGCCAGTAGAAATCAAATCATTAATGAGAACTTTGAGGTTAGTAGAACTTCCTTATTCTAAGTTGAAGCTTGTTTTGTTCTTCAGACTTGACCTTGGCAGATCAGTTTTTCATGTTTATAACTTCAGAAATTTTGTTCTTTCAATTGCATAAAATTTAAACTGATATTCTATTGATGTAAGCCGAGCATGATTGCTATGTCTAGGACTACATTCTGTTAATCCTGAGGAATTTTTATTTTCTAGTTTATGGTTAGATTGCATGGTTTTGATTATTGCATATTGATATTTCTATCTGCAAACAACTTACCTCATATCATTTCAATTTCATTGTACTTTGCAGCCTCATTTTATGGTTTTTATCTATAAATTTGTTTCTGATTTTAAAATGGTATGTTCTTCAGTGCCATTTTTGTTTTAGGTGTAGTAACAAAAACAAAACAAAGTAGTTTTTACTGTATCCTGAAAGATAGAAAGCTTTTGAATGTGCTCTTTCTATTTGATGTAACTGTTGTTTTCAGGTAAAACAATCCAGCTTAAAAAATAATTCTCATGAAGATGGAAGTTCTGTAAAGATGTTGATGAATGAGATGTATAATAGAGAAAAATCTAAATGTGGCGGACAAAATGTTGTTGCTCGATTAATGAACATGGATACTTTGCTGCCAAAAACAGGACCAGCAATGGAAGCCATGGAATGTTTAGATGAAAATTTATGGAAACACAGTCCAACAATGTCACATTGTGAGAGTACTAAAGTCAATCTGAGATCACTTCTTTTGACCACAGCGAAATCGCCATTGAATTATAAGCAGCAGTTTTCCATTCCTCCAACCAAAAGCTCTAGTTCTGCAAAACCACACCGCAGAGAACATTCACAAGAAGAGCAACTACAGAAATTTAAAAAAGAATTTGAAGCATGGCAAGAATCCAAATTATGGGAGTTTTCAAGCAGCCTTGAACAATACAGTAGTGAAGAACTTAAAAATGAACAAATTCTTGCACTGGAAAACCTCAAAAAAGAGAAGATGGCAGCATATACGAACATTTGCTTGATGCCCAAAATAGAAGATGATATGGCTATAAGCAGAGAAAAAGCAGCTAATAGTTCTGAACCTGCATCCACTGCCAAGTTTCAGGAGAAAAGGTGTACACCTTGTTCTCCCACAAGGATTGTGATTCTCAAACCTGGTTCAGATATGAAGGATGAAATGGAAGTACCGTGGCATGGCTCACTCGCGGTAGCTAAAAAAGGTGGTAGCATGGAAGATTTTCTTGAGGAGGTGAAGGAAAGGCTCAGATTGGAAATGGAGGGCAAGGGAAAAAATGGTTCTATCAGGAGGTTGGGAGTAGGTCATACTTCCCTTCATGAAAGTTCAACAGATGCAAAACAGCAGGCTCGGGAAGCAGCAAAGCATGGGGCAATGTTGCGAAGATCACAATCTCTGATAACTTATAGGAGTGCATTCCATTTTGACGAACAGGAGTCCTCTAAGTCCATCAAGAGAGAGACTAGAAAATTCATATATGATAGACTGAAAAATGTCTTAAAAGATAATACTGAAATGAAGGAACCTATGCTTGAGGATGAAAACATTGGGAAGTCACTCTCAGCAAAAGAAACGGCTATATCAAGATCAGTTTCTGGTTTCTCCAAGGAGGAAAAAGATGCTAGTTTTTGGGAGGAAAAGAAGGCTGTGAATGAATCAATACCTAAGCATTTAAGACATGAACAGATTAAAATGGTACCATTGAGTGATGAAGCTATGTCGCTTTCAAACTTTGATGGATCATTTTTTGCTTCTGGCACTGGATCTGCAGAAGATGGCCGAGTAGCACCTGAGGCTCAGAATTTTCAGAAGCATGAGGCATCTAAAAATGATTCAGCAGCTGTCAAAAAAAGAAAAAAATATGCCTTCAGCATCAAAAGCACAGTTTCAAATCTGAAACGGAATTTGGGTCTGAGGGGCAATTTTTTTGGGAAGAAGGCCTCTTCAATGGGGGAATCAACTGTAGACACAGTTCATCATGTGAAGTCGAATGAGACTGCTCCCTTAGCTATCATAAATTTTGGTATTGTGCAGGTATCATAAGATAATTTCATTCTAATTCTATAGAAGATTTTCTTTGTCTTGGAAATGATTTCTTATATGCATTTGCTTCAAACATAGGACAACTCGACTGAAGTACCACCAAGCCCTGCCTCATTTTCCTGCAGTCCGATTAATGAGCATCATAGTCCTGTATCCCCATTTGAAGATCCTTTTGGTGATGGTCATTCATCAGCACAAGTCTCAGGCGAGTTGAGCATGTCCTTATTAGGTGAGAACTACTGGTTTACTGCAGTTATGGCTATTATATGTATCAGCTTCATGGCTTTTCATTCAATTATTTGTTAACTTTCTTAAATGCACGACTGTATCTCATACTAGATAAGTGACTGATATTCTCAAGCCAGGTGCAAAACTTTAGCAATGCCATCTGTTAGAATCAGGAGGAAGATCTTGAGAGCTCATCTTGAGCTCTTCTTGCAAGAGAGAGAGAGGGAGAGGGAGGAGAGGGAATACACAAAGATTTGGAGGAAATAAAACTAAGCTTATTCAGATTTTTCCCCAAATCAATACAACATACAATGCCTCTATTTATAGAGATTAACAAGGGTGTGATAGCATGCATGAAGGACATAACCTAAAACTAAATCAATACATAACACCATCCATATGAAACCAAGGTCAAATATTGCAAATTTCATTATGAGTTTCATATGAAATTTTGTTTATTTTTCTTTCTTTTGAGCATAATAACTCATCTTTTTTTTATTTAAGTTTGACATATTAAATATTTCCTCATGCTGTTGTACCATGATTCATTTGTATTTTCTTTTTGCTTGAAGCATGAGAGATATTTTACAAACAACTCTATGATATCCAAGAACGTCATAGAATTAAAGGATTTATCTAAATAAATGGGTAATATCAAGATGAATTAATTTCAATTTGTTTATCTTGCGACATTTTTCTGAACGCTTGTTTTCAAAAAGTTATCTCATTTTTTTCACTTATCTTCTAATGAGGAAAGTTATGGCTTTTTTTTCTACCTATTGCTACTACCAGAGTTTGGAAGCAGTTCAGTACATGTTGAGAGAGAAAGATGTGGAATGGCAACTCAAACTCGACTTTATGAAAGTAATGAAACAATACTAACTGAAGGCTGTGGAGAAGCCTATATAAGAGATATCCTTGTTGTTTCAGGGTTTTACAGGTCCTGTTGGCCTTTATATCAAGCAATTTCAAGGATGGATGGACAAGTAAAACCAATCTCTTCTTGTGTTTTTGATGAAGTAGAGGAGAAGTGCAGAAAACTCAAGACTGTGGATGATGATAGCTCAACAATGAGCCTTGGGGATATCGATATCGATCGTAAGATGTTTGTTTGATTTAGTGAATGAGGCATTATCGAGTGTGCTAGATTCTTCTATGACCCAATTAATGTCGAAAAGATTGTCTCACTATCTCTCAAAACTACCTCATGGAAGAAATTTGCTTGATGACTTATTGATTCAGATTCAGATACATTCAAATCCTAAGGTTGAACAACCCCAATCTATAGATGACATAGTGGTCTGGGATCTGAAGTTGATGCCTTTGTTAACTGCTGCTCATGAAGATATAAGTTCTCTGGGTAGGGAAATAGAATGGGTGATCATGAGAGAGTTGATGGATGATTTATTGTCAGAATGGTTGGTTTAATTCATTATGTTATCATTAGTAGTATTTTTGCAACATTTTCTTCTACCACTGCTCATTCATTTGGTTACAGACTGATTTGACGTAGTAAGAGTGCATTCTTTGTGTGCATAACTGTAACTATTTACCTCATTGTGTCTGGTTATTAATGTGTTATCTTACAAGATAGTATGATGAATTGCAATATTATGTGCTTCAACAAACTGCATAAGAAAAGGATCAAAACGATCTCTTGATTCTTTATAAAAGATCAAAATAGTCCACAACGTACTGTATTAAATGATCATTTTTGTCTCTCAAATTTTTAAAAATGAATCAAAGCACTCCATGATGAGATTATTTTAAAGGAGTTGAGGAACTAAAATGATATTTTAATATAATTTGGGACTATTTTGATTTTTCAGTAAGTGTCAAGAGACCATTTTGACCCTTTTTCTCAATATTTTCTTATGGAGTTGGTTTATGAGTCTTTTTTTAATTGCTCTGGACAAATTTAGAGGTGCATTGAATGAACAATTCCCTTGACTCAATAAGTCAATCATTATAGGTCAAATGCAAATTCATGATTCACTTATCCGTTGCAATGCAAACCCTAGAAGACATAACAATTACTGACCGTCTTGTCTTGTTGAAGGTTGTCTATCTGTGCGTGACGCTCTTTTTTCTCAACTTTATTGTACTCTCATAAAACATAAAAATTTGTCTCTTTACTGTATTAAATCATCTTTAATCTCTCTTAGACAACTTAATTTTTGTTTAACTAAAAATTTTTTAAATAGTTAAAAATATTTTAAATATATATATATATATATATATATATATATATATATATATATATATATATATATATATATATATATATATATATATAATTGTATTTACACCAATGATGAATGTTTTTCACATAAGAGATGCTTATTATAACAAATTTAGTCAAATCAATATAAAGAGACACAAAGACCAAATCAAATGGAAGCAATTGAAGTAGGCCACCATAATGAACCCTATGCAACACACTTAGCATGCTTATAATGATATTGTGAATTTCTAAACTTACATAATATCATATGAGGTGTTTCATCATTAGCTTAATTAATTAGGTTTGATGTCATATTTTGTCTCTTTAATAGGACTTTTTTTAGTGGAATGATTCATCTTCATAACTAAAAGAGAAAATTTTGCATCATAATATTCAAATCCTCCTCAGTCATCAATTGCTTTGATAAATACAAAAAACAGATCATTATGATTGCATGAAAATATAATATTTCTTTTAAAACATCATAGAATTTTGATATATATATATATATATATATATATATTTATTTATTTATTTATTTATTTATTTTTGCCCATTTTTTTAGAAAATATGTGATAATTTTATGTCATAAAATAGAAACTAAATGAATTATTTATAAATCTTAATCTTCTTCATATGGAGTTGGTTTTTTTATTGTTAAATAAATAAGTTGAGAAATAATATTCAATTTGCTAGATTTTTTTCTTAAGGGAGCTGTTGTCATTGTCTTCAAGGAAAAGGGGCTATGTGAGTTCACATTAACAAAAATATGTAGCTTTATTTTTATTATTATTATTGTACCCTACCTGCCTTATGAACTGTTCCTTGACTATTAAAAAATAATAAATTAAAAACCCATTGAATGCAAATCTCATATATATATATATATATAGAGAGAGAGAGAGAGAGAGATTTGTATTCGCTTTGATCTATTTGTTGGGAGCTCAAGCTAACAAGAAAGAGATCTTGCATTCGAATCTTATATATTTGATGTACGTGTGAGTTTGCATTTAATTCATGTCAAAACAATAAGAAAAAATATAAAACTACATACAAAACAATGTATTATTTTTTGAGATAACATACTTAAAATTCTTTCAGCCAAAATCGTCTTGTCGTTTAATCATTTGAGTCAAAATCATTGTTGAGGAGTTCAGTGACTTTTCGATCATAAGTTCTCATCAACCTTAATCTTCCTATCATACTCTCTCTTTCTATAAATCTCAATCCGTGTATCTTCGGTGTGTGGTGAAAATTAATAACAATGATATCTCCTTACTCATCCATCATCTTTGAATGTTAGAAATATTTTTTATTTGTCTTTTAGTGTTAATAAGCAAATCTAATCATGATTTAAATTAAACTTAGCAATCAATCGAGCGCAAATCTTATACCAATTGCATGTGCATTTGTCTCACATATAGTAATTAAATAAACAACACCAATTAGGAAAAGAGATGCATAGATTTCACCCATCCAACAACCAAATTCCAACCAAATCTAATGTCCATAAGATTTTGATGACAATATTTATTCATAAAGCTTGACCAAAGGGAAGGAAATATGGACCCATATATGCACATGCTCTCCACTTCTTTCTTTGCCTCTCTTTATCCATCTCACTTGAATGTGACATCCACATGCTCATAAAGAAAGTTTGCTTCCATTATATCATTGCTCTAAAAAATAATTATATATCAACATGCCTAATATTAGGGCCTATCATTATAATTCATTTAATAAATTTTATCAATTAGAATTTTAAATATTTTTTATTAGTTGAAAGAAATATGATAGATGTATATTTAAAACATTTCATTAATTTATTGATATTGAAAGTGAAACCTCATACATCAATACATAAAAAGTCTGTATGAGAGAGTTTTCTCACTGTTTCGTTTTGCATACAGCAACCTAATTTTATTTGGCTATTCCTTTGTTGTTTCTTTTTCATTATTTTTCAAATATTTTGTGATGAAAAACTATTTTTACAATCAAAATAACTAAGTCTTTTTTTTTTTTTTTGTTACAATAACTTTACAATCAATTTTATAAAATACGGCAACAATCTAAAACAGAAAGCTTCCTTTCTTTAATGGTTCACTAAGCAAAAGCTTGAAGGAGATGTGATGGAAAGCTTTTAATTACTATTGAGTGTGTGGTCATAGCTAGTAAAGGAATCTTCTTCCATAATCTTTTGTAATGTGCACAAATAATTGAGTGGTGCATTGCTTTCAAATGTGGTAGTTGATTAGCTAAATTCTTTAGGGGGTTAGCTAAAACCCTAATTGGGCTTTTTTTATTTGAATGAAAAAATTACATAAACAATATAAAATATACTATTTTCAAAATATTAAAAATAACTCAATTCATAAATTTAAAAGAAATATATAAAAATCATTATTAATTCATAATTAATCAAATTAAACAATTGAATTAAATAATTAAGCCTGCTAGGATAAAAAAAAACCAAACTAAAAAAATGATTAACAAACTTATTGTTTCTTTAATTAAGAGAATAATGATATCATTAACAACATTATAAAACTAATCACTATTGATACGTCATCACAAAATTAGCTTAATCGGGCACGAATCTCGAGGCAAAAGCTAGTTGGAGACTTCAAAAATTAAATCCGTGAGCATCCGAACTCCGATTTCAACGAGCTTATAGTCAAACTGAGCGTCTCGGAAATACGAACCCAACGACACCAAGATCGACCCAATCTAAGCCCAAATGAATCTGAATTAAGAGTTTAAAGCGATGTCGGAAGGTTCAAACCGCAATTTGAGTTGCCAAACGGTCTCCAATTTTGACGAGCTTATACTTGAATCGAACGGCTCGACGAGACGAATCCAACGAGCCCAAGATCACTAAATTCCGACATCATTAAGGCCTCCAAATGTCCAACGAACGGTGCACGATCGTAGGATTCAATATCGGCCGTCCATTTGACCACTCCCTATTCGCCCTTGATCTCACACCTATTTACGGACCATGCCACTCCAGAAAATCTATAAATAGAGCCCTCATTCTTCACAAGGGAGGATCCCAAGCAAGAGAGAGAAGAAGAGAAGAGAAGGAAGAAGAGAAGGGAGGAGTTCCTCCTCGACAGCCGCCGGACCACCGCCGGACCACCGCAGAACCTCGCCGGACCACCGCAGGAATCTCGCCGGACCACCGCAGGAACCTCGTCGGACCACCGCCGGACCACCACAGGAACCTCGCCGGACCACCACCTTAAGGCCCGACGTTCAGTCCTTACTTCCTACCAAAGACCCGACGTCCTGTTCAAGGCCCGACACTCAGTCCTTACTTCCTGCCAAAGACCCGACGACTTGTTCAAGGCCCGACACTCAGTCCTTACTTCCTGCCAAAGACCCGACGACTTGTTCAAGACCCGACACTAAGTCCCTACGTCCTGCTGAGGACTCGACATCTTACTTAAGTAATTGATTGTAATCTGTTCATCCCTGGAGGTGATCCAGTCCTTTGTAACCCATTCAAAATCTAGTGGAACTATTTTCAACTGGGCTAGGCCTCGTGGTTTTTCCCTTTTAAGGGTTTTCCACGTAAAAAATCTTGTGTTCTTTGTGTGTGCTAGTTATACGTTCAACGCTAAGACGTAGAATCAAATCTCTATCGTCGCGTAATTTCTAGCCCGCAACAACTATAATTACGGATAATATAAATTTAATAAAGCCTTGAATGATCAATATAATGCATATGAATAATTTATGCACATAATCACTAAAAATAAAATAATAAATCAATTCTCTCATGTAACTAATTTAAAAATAAATAAAATAAACAAAAATTCAAATCATTATTTATTAAATTTTCAATTTAATAAAATAATTATTTTTTTAATTAAGTTGTTTCAATGAGCAATAATATGTAAAATACAAAACATATATATTTTTTAATGATGTGAAAAATAATAAGCATTTCAAAGTCATTAATATTTCATAATTAATTATTTATATTTTTAGTAATTTACATGCAAATAATTATAATGATATACAAATATAATTTTAATTATGTAAAATATATATAATTATCACAACTGTTGCGGGCTAGAATATACGCGGCGGTAGAGTTTACAAATTCACGTCCGAGCGTTGCACGAATATTCAGCACACAAATAGAAAAGGAAATGAACACCAATATTTTTACGTGGAAAATCCAGAAGAGGGAAACAACCACGGTGCCACGCCCAGCTGAAAAGTTCCACTAGTGTTTTTATAAATTACAAGAAACTGATTCGTCCCACAAATCGGGACGATCAGATTACAATTTGAAGCAAATTTACAAAGTTTTGCAAAATCCCGTCGTTTCCCAAAAACCCGACAGAGTTCCAGCGTATTCAGGTGGCGGGAAGAGCTCCGGTAATGTCGAGGAGGAGAGGATTCTCCCTTTCCCCTTTCTCTTCTTCTTCCCTTCTCCTTCTCTCTCTTCACTTGAGTTCTCTCTATATAGAATGAGGGCTCTATTTATAGTTTTTCTGGAGTGGCATGCCTTGTAAATATGTGTGAGATCATGGGCGAATAGGGAGTGGTCGAATGGACGACCGATATTGAATCCATCGATCGTGCACCGTTCGTTTGACATTTGAAGGCCTTAGTGATGTCGGAATTTGGCAAACTTGGGCTCGTTGGATTCGTCTCGTCGAGCCGTTCGATTCGAGTATATGCTCGTCAAAATCGGAGACCATTTGATAACTCAAATTGTGGTTTGAACCTTCCAACAGCGCTTCGGGTCCTTGATTTGGACCCATTTGGGCTCGGATTGGGTTGAATTTGGTGTCATTGGGTTCGTATTTTCGAGACGCTCAATTTGACTGTAAGCTCGCTGAAATCGGAGTTCGGGTGCTTCCGGATTTAATTTTTGAAGTTTCAGAGTTGGGTTTTGCTTCGAGATTCATGCCCGATCAAGATAATTTTATAATAACGTATCAACAACATTATTATGATTTTTGAAAAAAAAAATTATTGTATTGTAAGTAATCCGAACTATTTATATCAATTATATTTTTTTAATTAAAAAAATATAATATAATATGTGAGAATTAATCGATATGGTTCAATTCGGGCCGACAAATCATTCTGAGCCGAACCGCCGTTAGAAAGCTTTGAAAACGAATCATCAGCAGTCTACCAGAAGAGAGAGAATCTCTCTCCTTCCTTATATTCTCTCACTCCCCTTCCCCTCTCTCTCTCTCTCTCTCTCCATTGATCTGCTCACTTTCCTCGGACTACCACAGAGCGCGATTGCTTGTGTTTCCTCGGGAAGACGAGGATGAAGAAATGAGGTGAATTGGGGAAGAGAGGGGGAGAAGGAATGGAGTGGGTGAAGGTCGCCGCTTCTTTGAATGACGGAGAAGAGAGGAGAAGAGAGGAGGAAGAAGAGAGAGGAGAAGAAATGGGGGAAGGAGTGTTATACGTGAAGGTGATGACAGACGAGCAAATGGAGATTCTCCGCCGTCAGATCGCAGTGTACGCCACAATCTGTGAGCAGCTCGTCGAGATGCATAAGGCCGTATCGGCTCAGCAGGATTCACTAGCAGGTTCTTCTTCTTCTCCTTTCATTGCTTCTAATTGATTTGATTATGGGGTTCTAGATCGAACTGTGTTTGGTGGAATGCACGCACGGGAAGGAGATTTATGGCTTTCAGATCTGAAAAAGAGGGATTTGGGGGGGGGGGGGATAAATTGGGATGCGTTTTTCGAAATTGAGGGGATTTGATGATTAGGTTTTCGTTGAATTTACCTGCTTTAATTACTCGGTGGAGCTAACTGTTTTTTTTTTTTTTTTTTTTCTCTCTGATTCACTCTTTTTTAACATTAACTTTATTGGTTATTGCATTCCAAACTGTTGAAAATTACCCCCATTTTAACTTGCACAATCGATTACGTTTTTCTGTTCACTGGTTCTTCTATTTTTACCCTTAGATCTTTTTATTCAAGATTTTTTTGTCCAAACCCTTTCGGATGTTAGATTTTTGTTTTGCCCGCAGCTTATGTAAAAAAAGATTGTGCTAACTCTGTATAAGCTTCTCTTTTCAGAAGGAACTGCAAGTTGCTTCTGTTGTATTTAGTTCTTATAATTTCTTTTAAATAAGAAAAAAAACACTTTGATTGCTCTAAATTGTTGTAAATATCGACAATTAAAGTTTCTGCAAATCAAAATTTGATATAATTATCTTCTTGATTCTTATTCCTAAATAAGCCCGATGGAGATACAGCTGCTACTGGATCCGGTTTGACTTAAACCTAGCAATCAACGCCATTCAATCTTGATCAAATGGTTGGATTAGTAGCATACACATTAGTTGGGTATGGTCAATCGGTGTGCAACTCAGGCAAATTGTCTGAATTGCCCCCATCCATGGCATGTATTTATGCTTTTTTTTTTCTTTTTTTAATGATTTTTCCTAAATCTTTAAACATATTTTAAGCATGTATTTATGCTTGTAAGGCTTGCTCGGCACAACTAATTGACAGACCAAACTAACCATAAAAAGCCTTTGACTGGTCGTCTTTGTTGACCAAATGTTTCTGTGGTTGGTCAATCAATCTTTGGTCAACAAGGTGGTTAGCCATGATCACACAGCTTGGACTCTAGTGCGGCAATGTCCTATATACTGGCCATGCAGTCAGATAGCTTGACTAGTCATGCAAGTTCTTGGACAGCGAAGCAAAGATGATCAATAATGTTAGGCAAGTGAAATTATTATGTGTGGTGCGGAGGTAAATCAGAACGCATCACGTCATCATTTTGTTGTGTACCGTTATATACCGGATGACGTGGTGCATCTTGATTCATCTCTAGACCATCCAATGACCGTACGTAGTAATTTCTCGTTAGGCAAAAGAGTAATTCTAAATTTATAGTAAATGAATGTTAATTTAGGAGTAAGTACTATGAAAAAAAAAAATACAAAAGAGATCATGCATAAAAGAAATAACACTAAAATTTATACGGTTTCACTTGTCTATGTCTTGTTCACAGGAGCGAAGAATAGGTCTAATCAACTAACTGTTGCGTGAAGGGAATGTTTATGTGTGTGTATGAGATATATAATCTCTCTCACTTGATGGATTATTACGTGTAGAGTCCGGACACAAGCACCACTCAATTTTATCTCTGTGAATAATAATAATGCACTTGTATTGTTCACACTGCGCTTTTACTATTCACATAGATAAAACCGAACGATGCTCTGTGTCCGAACTCCGCACGAAATAATCTCTCCTCTCTCTGTAGAGAGAGAGAGAGAGAGAGAGAGAGATTATTGTTCCCTTTGTTTGCTATGATCTTCTTTTACTCCTACAAAATGATGAAATGAGGCTACTCTTAGTAATTTTGCTTTTTGATTAGGAATGAGATTTGGGAGCATGTATTGTGATCCCATGCTGACATCAAGCAGTCATAAAATTGCTTCAAGACAAAGATGGACACCAACACCCATGCAGCTCCAAATTCTTGAGAACATATTTGATCAGGGAAATGGAACGCCAACCAAACAGAAGATAAAGGAAGTAACTCTTGAGCTGACAAAACATGGTCAAATTTCTGAAACAAATGTTTACAACTGGTTCCAGAATAGAAGGGCGAGATCAAAACGCAAGCAGAGTTCTACAGCACCATCCAATACTGAATCTGAAGCTGAGATAGAAATCGAATCCCGAAATGATAAGAAAGCCAAGGCAGAAACAATCATATCCGAGGAGATGACTAATCCTTCATTCCATTATAAAGAAATGAACTCTGAAGTGCATTCATTGAACCCAGGGACCAACAGATTGCGAGACTACTCATCATTCTTCGAAGCTTCTCTTTCAAACCCAAGTATGAATCTTCCTTATCGACTCTTTTTTAAACTTTTTATGAAGAAAAGGTATTTCTGATTCTGGTTTTAGGGTGCTTTGGTTTGTTGCAAGCAGTTTGCAGTGCAAAGTTGCCATACATTAGGGGACTGTTGCATTGGATGTTTTCAAAATCCATTTATTTTGAAAATATAGCGTAGATGCAATACATGTATTTTAAAAGTTTATTTTGTGTTTGATATTATATATATTTCAAATTCTCTCTCTCTCTCTCTCTCTCTCTCTCTCTCTCCCCTTTGTGTTAGTTAATTTAACGTGTAAAACATTAACTTCATATAAAAATTGGAGAAATGTTTGGATTTACTGCGCTTTTACTATTTTTTTGCTGCACTTTTGCAAATACTCAACAAAATGACATAAAATATGTAATTATGAATGCACTTTTGCTAATTATTTGCTGCGCTTTTACCAAAGGGCAGAAAAAGCGCAACAAATCTTCAATTAGTACTTCCATAATTGTATATTTGCTGAGCATTTGCAAAAGGCCAGCAAAAGGCCGGTAAAAGCACAACAAATCTAGACGAATCTTACTGTCCAGTCTCCGCACACAATAACTTCTCGTGTTACCCGTCAATGAAATTATTTTTCATTCATTTATTAAATTATGCAATGACATGAACGTGTGCAGGAACTGACAACTTGGCGGGGAAGATGTATTATACAGGAATTGAACACATGATGGAAAAGATGGACGACTCCTGGGAACTTTAGAGACATTTTTGACATCAGACTGACCACAAATATAACAACAGAAGGAACCAGAAAAAAAGATTGTTCTGCGGTTAAACACAGGGCTTTCATCAAAATCTTGCAATTTTAATGGTGTTTTTAAGATCTTAAGAACTTCTAATTGTTTGTTCCCCAAGCTTAAAAGTATTTCTTGGTGTGATCAAGATTTTCGTAGACAGTAGAAGGCTTGCTTTGAAACTGTTGCTATTCTTTTTTTTTTATAAATAGAATTATTTGAGTAAGTTGCCATGGTTATTTTGAAATTAAAGCTCATTTGATTGCTTGTAGATGAAAAATATATTCTAAAAAGAGATTATCTTACTTTCACTCATTTCATTTGTGAAACTAAAATCTTCATCTTTTTGGAGGTTTTAAGGTTGTTAAGAGTTAGGGCTTGAATCAGCTGGCAAGCTATTCAGGCGTTGCCTTTGTTTGCTTTGTCATCTTTAGACATTCCACTATCAAATTTAACTCTGATTATTAAGAACATTGTATTAACTTTTTTTTCCTTTGTAATTAAAGATATTCTTAATAATCATTAACTAATATTAGTGATCCCAATGAGCTTCACTTTCCCAAATTTTTCATATAAGAAATATTATATTTATTTTTAAGTTAATTCTATAATGCTGTAACAAAAAACACATATATACTATTGCTCGCAATGAGATCAAACTATGCTGTACTTCCACTTAAATACTGCGTCTTCCATACAGAAATGTCATAGAAAAACTTTGCATCTAAACTATTTCACATATTTAGGCTTCGTTTGGGACGGCTTTTTCATTGCTTTTTAAAACAAAGTTATAGTACAAATTTTTTAATTTTTTTACTACTAAAACTCCATTTTCAAAAGCAATAAAAAAACCGTCCCAAACGAAGCCTTAATAGAAGAACAATAATCACTTTTAAAAAAATTCAATTTCTCCCATATTGAATCATCAGTTATGGTGATTCCAAATGTTTTAATACTTGTTTATCATATTTGGCTTCGATTGCTTTTATCTCAACGTTTATAAAATATTCAACAAAATTTTCCTCAAAAAATAAAGCATTTAATTAAATTTTAAATATATAAATATAATGTCAGAATGATTTCCAATTAATTTTAAATTGTTTCAATAATTTAAATTAAAACTTGATGATTTAGCTTAGTTTTAACTATTTAGAATATTTCAATAATTTTCGGCTAAAAGTACGTAGTGAAAGTCAACCTGAAGAATAAATCCAATTTAAATCTCTCAATCCCATTAGATCCAATATAACAAACGAAAATTTTCAACTAAAAAAAAAAACTAATTTTTGCTTGAATTATTAAGAGAACTAATCAGCTCAATAATGTCATCAGATCAAACAAATCAAAGTAGTTTGCATCAAATAATGGGCCTAACATATGCATACACAACAAGTTCAGCTCCAGGGCTCTATCTAACACTTGGAACTGTGGAACATAGAAGATGCAGTAAACTGTAATGTAGAGAATAATTAATGCGAGATGTAGGCATTTTGATGAGAATGCATGTCATATTCGCATTAAAAAAAATACCTATTTTTATGACTGTAGGAGTGATGAAATGCGTGGCAGTATCATCATCATCTGAAGGCTGAGAGTTCCAAGTAATTTGCCCATCATATGTGAATTCATCATTTTTTGGAGGAATTTTCTTGCCGTTTGGGTAGTTTAAGCTGCATAATATAACCAAAATTTTCATCCTTCAATGAAAAATGAAAAAAAAATGATGATGATGGTTTCAAACCTTTGATTTTGTTGTGGCTGAAGAATTAGAGCCCCGGGGCTGAGACCAGTTTGCAAATTTCACAGTTTGATCTGTCATTTTTTGGATATTGGAAGGAAATTTCTCAAACTTAACTGGCTTAGTTTGAGGTTGGTAAGTAAATTTCTCAATTTCTATTGGCTTAGGTTGATGACTGTCGGCATTTTTATGATCAACGAGCCTTTCCTTAGGACTGAAAGCAGGCTTCTTGGCTTGAGGATTGTCAGTATATTTCATAATTGCAGCTGGCTTTTGCTTTGTATCACAAGCGGGTTCTTCGAGCGGTGTATATTTCTCATTTTCAATATGATCAGAAGATTCACCAAGAAGGTTATCATTTTTGGGCAGAGTACTCTGAGGATGAAAAAACAATGAAAACATGAGCTTTAAGAGACTCAAATGTAATGTTTTGCCATAAATGGGGAGAAATTGAATCTTCAAATTGATAAATGTACCAATATGGTCAATTAAATCAAATTCAGCACTCAATGATAAACGTAATAAAGAACAGATAATTTTAGATGAGAATTTTAATCAGAGTGGACAAAAGTTGTAATAAATAAGCTTACCTCGTTGAATGTTTTTGGTTCACTAATGCATAGGCAATCTGCATAAAAGAGAACCTACAAAGGAAGAAATAAAATAAGCCTTCCCAAGTTCCTGGTGTCAAATTTTGCATGAGCCATTGCATAAATTACATATAATTATAAAATTTTACCTTGTTTAGTAAGCTAGCATTTGAGGAATCAGTTGCTAAAACGTGGACACCAAGACAAGTATCATAATTCTTGCAAAAGGGGCAAAATATAGCTTTGAATACACAACCATCTTCTTCACACCATACTCCATGCTTTGAGAAATTGTTCACATTGCCTTTAATGATTAGCTCGTTGATGGACAACATTTCACAGCTTAAGACATTTATGACTGTCGGGGGAGTCTTTGAAAGACACTCTGGCGTAAAGGAACCATGAGTTCCATATATCCGAATATATGACAAAAAGAGTTTTGATGATAGTATCATGAGGCTTTTAACAAGAAATCTGTTCTCAGGCAATCCCAAGGGATATTTGCAGGATGAGCAGCAAACATGCAGCTTTATTTCACTGCAAATATCAGAAGACTGAAAGGAAATATCCTGATTTTCAGATTTAAACAATTCTAGTTTCACTTTCTCATTATCCTCCAAGGAATATTCAGCTCCTGGATCAATATTTCTAGGAATATTGATGCTGCTAGGAAGAGCAAACTGAGCAATGGATTCATCAAAACACAGATTTGAAAAGTGCATTTCAGGATAGCTATTGTTCTGCAAGACATTCAACCTCCTTTTCTTCTGATTACAAGAGCTTACGCTTATAACACAATGCTGACTTTGTTTCTGAATTTGTTTGGCGTCTGGAGTCTCTGAGGATGCTAATTTTTTTGGAGTAACGGTTGATAGGCCAGTATCCTGAGAAGCAAATCCATTTGCAGTTGTGCCACATGATA
This sequence comes from Dendrobium officinale, assembly GCA_019514585.1. NCBI lineage: Eukaryota > Viridiplantae > Streptophyta > Magnoliopsida > Asparagales > Orchidaceae > Dendrobium > Dendrobium officinale. The sequence continues at coordinate 3,999,556 of CM033699.1, read as the reverse complement.
AGGAGGAAGGTATTTCTGGAAACTGATGGAAGTTTTGGAGAACTGATAAATTTTCTAATTTAGGATCAGAAGGTAGTGAAGATGCTATTTTTGTAGGTGTAACTGATAATATGCCAGCATCCTGTGAAACTAATCCATTTGAAGTTTTACCACATGATAACGAGGTTGGGAACTCTGAAAACTTATGTAAATTATGGAAAATTGGGAAAGTGTCTTGCCCAGTGCTTCTGACATCTTCATCAATAACCATGGGTAAATCTGGACTGCTTCCAGGGGAGAATGATTGAGACCTGTCATAATTTCAATTTTCCACGCCAAAATGAAAAATGAAATCACAAAACAAAGCAGGTTAAGGGTAAGTGATAAAAGCCAGGAGTGGTGAGAGAAATATAGAAGTAATTACCTTAAACAATTCAGAGATTTATTTTCAGAATCGCTGTTAGTGCAGAAGTTTAAAATTTTTTCATTTGACTCTCCAGCCCTTCTCTCAACTGTTGGAGTTTGTGGCTGGAAGCCAAGAGAACTATCATTAACTAAACAAGCTGATGTTATAGTGAACTGGTTAATCTTGGCTGAAGTCTTCTTATCTGAATCAATTTTTTCGATACGATTGCTAGACTTATTTATTTTCTGATTCCCCTTTGGTGGAGTCGCCTGTTTTGATGACTTAAAAGGCTCGGATTTCCCCTTATTATTATTAAGATCAGTAAGATCATTAGAATCCTCATCCGAAATCTGTAGTTGCTGTCAAATAAATCATCACAAAATAACATCAAGTAAATTTTAGTTTAATGAAATCAAAAGTAGGTTATCAATATAAGACCTTCGTATCTCTGAAAAAGGTTTGCAGTCCCTCCAATGAGTCATCGAAGCTCTTATAAAATTTAATTGAGCTCCTCAACCACTTTGATATATAAGCAAGATTACGTTGCTCCCTATAACGCTCATCTGGAAGTAAGCCAAAATGCACAAAACATAAAAGATATCAGACATAGTATATCAACACAAATATTGCAACAAACACATACGTAGCGGTAGAACACATTTTCTACAAAGCTGTAAAAATCTTTTCTTAAATATTAGGATAGAGTGGAGGCACACCGAGCCCTTCGTTGTTTCCACCACTACATAGATACACGGTCACGAAGACAGCCTAGGAGGAGAATGATTGCTTTTTTCCAAATCATAGTTTTGCACCCACGGATTTATCATCTTCAAGTTCAAATTCACAAGCTGATTATAGATAAAATTTCATTAATTTAATAATAACTTTATAATTCATCAAGCATATGTCAAAACCAAGAAATAATTAAGTGGCATATCACTTTAATATCTAGTTTTATAAATGCTTTTTCTAATCAAAACCATCAAATAATGTATAAATATCATCAACAACCCTTATATTTAATTCCAAGACACTTGAAATTCTATACTCATGCAATTGAAATCATTCATTGTGAAAACTTGGATGCATCCTATTTATGTAAATATTGGAATCACACACGCCACTATTTTTAATGATATTCAAGAGGATGGATGCTTTGATATTTTTAACTCTTGTAAAAAAGCGAGGACACTAGCTCATGGATAGTTTTGAACTTGCATTTAAATTCCATAACATCAAATCCTTATTGAGTAGAGGATGTTTATTATCCTAAAAAGAAAAATATATGAATACATGTGTCTAACCTTTCCTAATAGTCCGTATAAGGATCCAATTTATGGCAATATCAACAAGTCAGCTCGTTCTACATCAATTCGACTGTCTCAGACAAATTGGGAAGTGCATTATTATGAAACCATTAATTTAAATTATGCTAAGAACAATATGAAAAACTCAAACTTATGTAAATTATATACTCAAACATTATTGTTTTGTCATTAATGTATAATCAGTATGCTCGCCTCATATTTCTATTCATATAATGAGCAAGCAAACACTTCTAGATTGTGAAATACATTTGTAGGATCCGAAAAATTCGGCCGCAGCCTCCACCCGCTTGCTTTTTTTTTTCGAGGGGAGTTTTTAACGAAGTTAAGTTCTGGGGTAAATTTCAGGAAGGCAGATAGGATTGTAGATAAGACACTAACCAGAGATTTTGCCCTCATTTTACAAGAACTTCTTGATCTGAGTTATGGTTTTCTATAGGCACAAGCCCCTATAGTTAATTATTACTCTTGATCACGAGAGAGAACTTTCGATTAAGGTTAATCATCAATGAATACGTCGTACTCGTAGATACGCGGTATCCGGCATATAGTAGCAGCATGGGCATATGTATTTGGAAAGTTTGATATTTAAAAATTAAAATTTCACCATCTTATACTTAAAGCGGATAGTGGGGGGAAGTGATTATGAGCCCGATCAAGATCCCATGGTTTCGTCATCCCGGGTCATTGTGGTCCCTAGTCTACTTAGTCAAAGGAGGTAGTCGACCCAACCTGAAAGAAGGATCCTTGTCGGCAGTCATGGGTTGCTTCGTCCAAGGAGACCTTATAAACTTGTAGGGACTGTGTGTCTAATGGGGCAAAATTTGAATCCACCTTAGCTAATAGAGGGCTTTTGTGCCCTATTGATTCTTATCTCAAGAATTTGATGCCACTAAGGAACGTATTGGCTCTGGCCATAACTATTATTTCATGGTGCCATTTGGATGCAAAATCACTAGGTTCAAAGAGCCCTGGGTCATAACCATTTATCATGCGGTGTCATTTGGCGACAAAACTGTCGGTTAGAAGACACATATCACGTCCTTAATAACAGGAGATTATTTGAGAATGGATCCTAGTGATATTTGCGACTAGGCTCTATGTGAGCCGAAGTAAATTTCAATTTGTCCACCCCGGCAAACTATTGCGGAGGGTGAATGGATTTTACTTTAAGTGGTTGGATGGTTATGTCTAGATTTTGGAATGATTTTTGGATTCTTAAGTATTTGGGATGGTATCTTGAATCATTTGGAATTAACCCCTCCGGTTGAGATTTACATTCAATGCGGCCATCATCGAGGTGACTTTGAGGTCACTTGAAAATATTTAAATTTTGTGAAATTTTAGAGGCATTTGAAATGGTTGGAGTTAACCCCTCCGATTGACATTTTCATTCAACACAGTCATCATCGGAGTGTTTGAGGTCATTTCCCTTTATTTATTGAACATTGTCGACTCTGTCGAGCTATCAACAGAGGATCAGGCTCATAGGTTTTATGCCTTTGTTTGTGATTTTTTTATTGAAGGCCTAATATTAATGTATAAAATATCCTGGTCGAGGTCAACCGTATATTTATTTAATGATTAGAGTCATGTCGACTCATATCTACCTGCATAGAAGAATCGGGCTTAAGCTTGGGTTTATTTACTGACCCGCACATCATCCCTAAATATCACGTGTTCCCACAACACGCTCGTCGGGGCTCATGCGAGTTTTGTGATTGCCCTTGCCTCTTTTATATACCTATATGTATACAAATTACGGTGCATGTGTGGGGGTACTTTAAAATATTTGTAAACGTCATCTGTCCGCTTGCATGAATATTGCAGATTTAGTGGCATATTAGGTGGACAACGGGTCTCTCTCAGTGGCCCATAAGCATTTACATTTATTGTAGTCATATGGCATTTTGTTCATAGATGACATTTCGTGTACACAACGGGTTTCTTACAAAGGTTCGTGGGTACTTGCATTTGTTGGATTCTTTATGCATTTTGTTGTGGGCTTTGGTCCCTATAATACATCTATAACTGCCACAGATAGATGTATTCATTCGTAAACTAAAATTGACTACAGGATACTGCATTTACTGAAATCTTTATGCATCTATCCACAGGTGGAATGTGGTGCGTACATCTGTATTTATAGAGAGATTGTATATATTGCAGATCTTTTATCATTGCCTGTAGAAAGCTGATGTATTTGGCTGATGCTGAGTGGTTAACGACTGTAGGGATGATTTAGCATCCACTGCACATTAATAGTCATCACCTATGAGTGGACCACCATATGAGTGAGGACTCTTCTACGTTTTCTTGTGGTTAGCGTGCTGAGCGCATGACAGGTCTTCTATGAAGATCCGTAGGAGCTTGCGTATCTTCCAATTCTTGTGACAAGTGTCACTTACATCTTTTAGACATCTGATATCGATTGCAAAGAGATCATTGTTTTTATATCTTATCCATCATCATTATCTACAAAGCTAATATGCCTACTACAAACTCCAATCAATGCTTGCAAATAGATGTAGTGGGGGCTACCATATCTTCTTGCATGACTTATGTGAACTCCACATATCAACTGCCAACAGTATTATTAAGGATTTCATATATTTATTTGTGCATGGTTGTTGGTTGTGGGGTACTGCATTTGTTGAAGTCTCTTTACAACTGCCCACAAGTATTTGCTCTCATTGTGGCTCTTTTCGTATTTACTTTAAATAATGTATTGTATATATCAAGGGTCCTCTACAGTGGTCTGTAGATGTGTCGTTGTGTATACAATAGTTCTTTCGCCATCGCCATTAGGCAATTGCATTCATTGTAGCCTTACATCCTTGCTTGCGGAGAACATATGTACTTGAGTCCACAATGGATTTACCATACTTACTACATGTCCACTATTACTATTCACAAGTAATTCCATAAGTCGTCGTAGTTCACAGGGAACTTTTGTGTTCTTCCACAAGTGGGTTGACATTGATAGTTCAAATGGTATATTCCTCGCAACTCCTTTAATGACACTTATAGGGTCGTTATATGCATTACAAATGTAGGAAACTTCTCTTTTACAAGATCTGATGCATGCATTGCAACTTGTTACATTCGTAGTGTATCAACCTCCTCCATTCACTTGTGTTTATCACTTGTATGCTTTAAGAGTTTCTTCAACGTTCATTTGCATTGGGTCTTATTCGTTGATGCTCACCACACATTGATTTTTTAATGGTTGTAAAGGAGTCCAACATGTTTTCTTGTATGTCGCCTATATCAAAAAGTATTCCACCATAAGTCCTTTGTTTTCCTTAAATGTTGGTGTTTATTTGAGAATTTTTTAATCATAACTTAGGACTTTCACATTTTAATCGCATAGTGTATTTATTGCATTGAAGTCCAGTTCTTTGCAGTCCGTATTGAGTTTAAGTTTAGTTCGGCGTACAAGTTCAAGTTCTCTGTATCCAATTCAAATATTTGCTTGAGTTCAAATGTCCAAATTTTATACATTGATATTCAAATCAAGTTCAAGTTCTTTGCATTCAATTCGGTCCAGGTCCCTTGTATGCTCGAGTCCTTGTCATTTGATTCAAATCGAGTTCATTATAATTTGTTTGAGTTTGAGTTGCATAGAGTGCATTTCAAGTTTTTTATATTTATTCAAGTCGAGTTCTCATTTCAATTAGATTCAAATTTCAATTAGTCACTTGAGTTCTAAAGCATGTCCTTTTTAATCAATTTTTGCAAGTTCAAGTCCCAATTCCTTATATCTTCAGTCCAGATTTCGACAGCCTCCCGACATCTCTCCCATTTAGGGGAAAAAACAAGAAGCAACTTTCTCCTCCACGCTACATGAGCGCTTCAGGTAGATGTCGGGTGACACCGCGGCGGCATTTTCTTCAATCCCCACTATGCTACATGAGAGCTTAAAGGTCTCTGAGAACACATTAAAAAGAGAACACAGTAGTTCCCCCACGTATGGGTACTTATTTTGTCCCCTTCACGCTACATGAGCGCTCCGAGGATTACCCATCTCGTCGCAAGCGTCGCATCAGTTTCCCTCCCCCCGTGCTACGTAGGCGCATAGGGATGTCTGTTGACTCGTCACTAGTGTCGAGTAGAGGACTTGGAACTGATCAAAAGGGATCACGCTCTCCCCACTTCTTTTATTTTTCTCATTTTTTTTCTTTTCTTTTATTTTCATCTTTTTTCTTCTTTTTCTTCTTCTTCTTTTTCTTTTTTTATACAAATAATTAATTATAATTAATAAAGATTAATTATATTTAATAGCAATTAATTATAATTATAAACTTAATTATAATTAAAAACACTTAATTATAAATAAAATTAATTAACAATGATTAATGATAAATAAAATTAATTAACAATGATTAATGATAAATAAATAACATTATTAATAATTAATTATAATTAATTATAACTAATATCAACTATTTATAAAATTATAATTAATTTAAAATTAATTATAATTATCAATTATAATTAAAATTAATTAATTATAATTAATATTTAATAAAATAACTACTTATGATTAATTATAATTAATATTAACTAATTATATAAAAAATTATACTTAATTAATAATTAATTATAATTATTTTATAATAATTAATTATAATAATAATAGTAATAAATAATTAATTATAATTAAAAATAACTAATTATGTTTAATGATAAATAATTGTAATTAATTAATAATACTATTACTTAATTATAATTACTAATAATTAAAATTAAGTAATTATAATAAAATTATAATTAATTATAATTATTAAAAAATGCATGATTTAAGTTAGGTTTAGGGATTTAGCCAAAGAAACGCGTGACAGGGAGAGAAAGTTATCCTCACAGCTAGTGAGCTCCCTGTTTCCGATCAAACCGGAAGGGAAAGACTTCGGGATAGCGAAGTCGAACAACAACGAAGGGCCGAAGAAGCACTCGAGAGGGAGAAAGTTACCCTCACGGCTAGCGAGCTCACGTTGTTGCTTCCGACCAATGTGTCGTAACTTCCGATCCTAGAGGAAGGGAAGTCGTCGAAGGAGCGGAGTCGACCAACGATGAAGAGCTGAAGGAACACTTGAGGGGGAGAGCGGGAAGGTGTGAATGGAAAAGAAAGAGGCGAAACCTCTCTTTGCTTTGTCATTTAACGGCGAGTTGGTCGTGTGGGATGAGGTGACACCATACATGAGGAGATCGTGCGAGCATCGTTGACGACGTGCGGAGTTCGACGCAAGACAGGCACGAGTGTTTTTTTTTTTTTTTTTTTGTATGTCGTATACAGGGTCAACAACATTTAACAAACATGAAACACCATATAATTTTTTACATAAATATATATATATATTAATCCTAAAGCATGTTAGTAATTTAAAAACGTTATTGAAAAATTATTTAACAAGAACAGTTTAGAGTAAAGAAATGCTAAGCAAAAAAAATTATCTAATTACTATTATATATATATATAGCAACCTATAAATTACATACAAAGTTCAAATGATAATAAGTATACTTATAAAATTGAATAATAAAACAGTTTTACTAAACTAAACAATTATATGTAATTTAAATATGATACACGGAATACAAAATGCTTGTAAATATAATAATGAAAATTTAATAAGATGATGAGTTATATAAAAATATTAGTTCTAATAAATGCTATTTAATATACTTATAAGTATATCACAAACAGTTAAAGGAAACAAATATAAGTATTAAAATTATTATTTGTGTTCGCTTGGCACTTTAAGCTTTTAATTTTTTTTTTAATGTAAAAAACTAATCATATGAACTACTTATTTGAACAACCATACATAATAATTATTAATTATTAAATACTTTCACACTCAAGTACTCAACAACTTGATTTTCTATTGTAAGGAGGTAAACATGATCAAGATCTTATGTTTACGTCATCCCAAGTATACTGTAAGTTTCAATCTACCAACATCAATAATCACAGCCGAAATAATTGAAGTAAATCTGAGCAATAATAAGCTGAGTCCATATTTAAAATTATACCATGAAATGATTGTTATCTCAGAAAATAATCGAAAGGATATATTGCAGAGTTGGTCATACCTAACAAAATAATGGCTCCATAATCAAACCTGTGCCTGATGCAACGACCTACAAAAATTAATCATTACTCAGTTAGGACTATCATGAAAACATAAGATAAATGATTTGTAATTATAATAGCATTGCTAAAACATATTGCCCGTATAATTGTCTAACATATGAAAAGAGGGATAGATAGAATGATCTCATCATAATCTGCATAGTTTTTTTTTTTTTTTTTTTTTTTTTTTTTTTTTTTTTTTTTTTTTTTTTTTTTTTTTTTTTTTTTTTTTTTTTTTTTAAGAAAGCATGCGAGAGCAATCAGGACTGGAAAGAGACGTCAGGATATATTTCATTGGATCCTAATTTCCATCTTTGCAATAAATATGTGGGGTTCCAACAATATTCATACAAAAATATTTTTCCGAGGCATTCACTCAATTGCAATGAGTTAGCAACAAATTAAATAGGAAAAATGTAGTTCATTTTCATTTTTTTTACTAAAAACGTTCACAACATTTGGCAAGAAAATTGCATATAAATTAAATATAAGTTGATATACCTGCAGCCTGATTTAAGGCACGGAATGCTTGGTGGCAATACCACTCACTTCCACTTATGAGATTTTTTGAGGATCTGTAAGTGTCATTAAATTTCTTTTTCAACATCACCTGAATGTCATTTCTAACACAAGTTCAAACAATTAGAAGGACAAAATAATAACCGACAACATTAGATGATCTAATAAAATGTCAAGAGAAGGCTTACTTGTTCGGAAATGGAATGCCAACAATTACCTGAAGTTGTCAAGGTTAACTTTAAAGAACCATTGTGTATAAAATATGAGTGCTTCAAGATGACAAGGATAGATAACTAAATTTAATTGTCTCGTAGACACCTAAATATAGTCTGAATGTGCGTGCATGTGCATGAATCTTCAATATTATGAGAAGGATACAACTACTCTTGCATTGTCATCTGAGAAGTCAATTCCTTCTGATACCTTCAAAGGATACATAGGGGGTTAGGCTTATTAGCATTATTAATACAGAAAGAAATAAATATAAAGATATTCCTTTATAGCCAAATAAAACATGACAAGTCAGAGTTTCCATATTATTTTCAGTTTTCTCAGAGGAAGGTGCTTACACTTAACGGTATAAAAACAAGCAACGAATATTAAGCGTTGAGGGCATGTACAATTATTCAAAGAATAAACTAGGTATCATGACGATATACATGACTTGAGAAAATAAACTTTTTGAATATCTCTGCAAAGTATTGAGAAATTTAAAATTTCATCTAGTACATTTATTGATTCTTTTGGTCTTTTTTTTTTTTTGCAAGTTAGCTTTCTCAAATCTATGAAAATGAAATAGGAGTTAATAATTCCTTTCAAAAAGATAATGAGCGTCCTTGACCAATTCGGAGGAGACTAAGAATGTCTTCCATGATAATGAGATCCATATGGTTAAAAAGTATTTTTTTTTTGCTCCAAGGCAAACGGAACTGCAATACTTATTTGTCTAAATAATATGTGCAATCTCTACTATATTCAAATGATCACCCATTGAAATTGATGGTACCCACCCTGTGAATCCAAAGTAAATTGTGGAACACGTGTTTCATAATCATTAATTTAATATCTGTTTGGATCCATTTAAATCGTTTTAATTTATAACATAATATTTATCAACTTAGCAAGAACTTTTAGATTATATAAGAAATTTAATAAAATGAATAAACTTCTTACATAAATCAACTTAAGATTATGAGAATAATTCCACCAAGTGTACCGGGAAGAAGTGAATAAATCTTCGTTGGAAATAAAAACTAGATAGATCTTGTAACCCTACCAAGAGAATGATGCTAAACAAATATGATGAAAAATTAACGATAAAGATTTTGCCTACAAATTGGGAAGAATATTTATAAAATCTTAATTTAACATATTAAATGGGAAGAATAACATACGAAACTTAATTTTAGAAGGTCCATTTGAAACATATTAACAAGTACATATATATTCATTACCTTTCATTTATTTTACAACAGCATATATCAAGAAATTTAATGAACAGATAATGTCCCTCACTTCAATGCAGGAATTCTAAGGATTACAGTTTTCAAATGTAATTAGTATGATGCCTAGTATGACTACAATCAAATTAAATTAAAGATTCACAGTTAACAAACCACCAAATAATTCTAATAATTTCTTTAAATGTAAGCAAGCATTTAAATGAATCAATAGATCTGTCTCATTTTGAATGATGTGTTTCAGCAAAAGATAAAAAAGTAGGTATTTGGAGCATCGTTGATAATCAATAGGTATTGATTGTTTAAATGTTAGTTAACAATTATCTGTTTGGAAACTAAGAATTCAGCACAAATAAAACGGCATGTAATTCTTCACAAAATGCAGTACTACTGACAGGAACATGTAGCAGTAACAGTAAGTGATGGCAATCCTTATGGAAACTCGTTTACAATTTTAAAAATAGGTAATACTACTCTTTATAGAAAAAAAAATCTGAAGTTTCACTTTTGATACATTAACATAGATATAACACATAAGACTCCATAAGTTAATAACATGCTGTTCAGGTTAACGCGAGTTTCAACAAAGTTAGAAATGAACGCTTATGCCCATTAATTTGTTGTAATGAAATTTTTTTCACAAATAGTGTCAACCATTATCTATACCAAAACTTCAATGAACATATGTGCAAAAAATACACGTTAGATCTCTCGGCCCTTTAGACAATGCAGCATTTCCTGTTTGAGATTAGATATGCATTATTTTTTGTAATTTTAGAAAAATACATTGAAATGCTTACTGTTTTATGGCAAGCATTCACACATAGCCACAATCAAAATAGAACCAGCAACAATTTCAACGGTGAGTACAACTTAGAGAAACCATTAGACCATAGAACTTTAGCAAGCAGAGAAACAGAAAGACTTAACAACACCATGGAAATTCAACATTCAAAACACAAAATGGATAAAAGCACATTACATTATAATAAAACACAACCCATCGGTAAAGAAAATATATTAAAAAAATAAATCAAATTTTCGGTTGTGCAAGTACTAGAAATGAGGGTATTTTGATCGCTCACCTTTCCTCGACAAACCGCAAGAAAAGCAGCCCCTTTACTTAAATTTTGATGAGAATCCTTAAAGCCAGAATGTTTGAGTGACCGCTTTAGACCAAGTCTAACTTTTCCTGGTACATTTTTACTTTTTCCAGAAATTGTATCATAGTAGCCTCTCAGAACTGGCTCAAACTCATTGGTACTTCCCCTTGGCTCTGTAAGAAACATATGTGATACATCATCAAAAAATTAGTTTGATCGGGCACGAATCTCGAGGCAAAAGCTAGTTAGAAACTTCAAAAATTAATTTTGGGAGCACCCGAACTCCGATTTCAGCGAGCTTACAGTCAAACTGAGCGTCTCGGAAATACGAATCCAACGACTCCAAATTCGACTCAATCCGAGTCCAAATGAGTCCAAATCAAGAACCCGAAGCGTTGTTGGAAGCTTCATAACACTGTTTGAGTTACCAAACGGTCCCCGATTTTTACGAGCTTATACTCGAATCGAACGGCTCGACGAGACAAATCCAACGAGCCTAAGATCGCCGAATTCCGACTTCTCCAAGACCTTCAAATGTCCAATAAACAGTGCACGATCGTAGGATTCAAGATCGACCGTTCATTCAACCACTCCCAACTAACCCTTGATCCTCCACCTATTTACGGGCTATGCCATTCCCAAAATCTATAAATAGAGCCCCCTCTTCTCTCGAAAGGGGACCCCGAGAGCTTAAGGAAAAAAGAGAGAGATCGGAGATCGCTCTTACTTCTTAGCCTCCTCGACCACCGCCGGAGTTTCGTCGGACCACCGCCGGACCACCACCTAACGCCGTCACTCCGCCGGACCACCACCTGACGCCCTGTGCTCCACCGGACCACCACCTGACACCCTGTGCTCCACCGGACCACCGCCTAACGCCGTCATTCCGCCGGACCACCACCTGACGCCCTGTGCTCCACCGGACCACCACCTGACACCCTGTGCTCCACCGGACTACCGCCTAACGCCGTCATTCCGCCGGACCACCACCTGACGCCCCGTGCTCCACCGGACCACCACCTGACACCCTGTGCTCCACCGGACCATCGCCTAACGCCTTCATTTCGCCGGATCACTACCTGACGCCCTGTGCTCCACCGGATCATCACCTAACGTCGTCACTCCGCCGGGTCATCATCTGACGCTCTACACTCTGCCAGTCTTTCACTTGAAGCTCTCATCTTTGCCAGGCCATCATTGAAGATTCTCACATTTGCTAGACCTTCATCTAAGGCCCGAAGTTTTTGTCTCGTCATCATCTAAGGCCTGAAGCCCTGCCAGACCATTACTCGACACTCGGACTTCAATTGTATAGTTGTTATCTGTAATCTGATCGTCTTTAGAGACAAATCAGCCCATTGTAACCAACTCAAGTTCTAGTGAAATCTTTTCAACTGGGCTAGGCCCCGTGGTTTTTCCCCTTTTAAGGGTTTTCCACGCAAAAAATCTTGTGTTCTCTGTGTGTGAACTGGATATCCGTATAACGCTAAGACGAACAATTAAAACTCTATCGCCGCGTATATTCTAGTCTACAACAGTTTGGCGCCGTCTGTGGGAAACAGCTAATCCCACTATCCTGAAGTATCACCGCCATGGTCAACAGGCGTAGTAATCGCATCCTTGGAGCCTCCCATTCCAACTCACATCAATCTCGGGATCAGTCCCTGAATCAAGGACACCAGGCAACTGTCTCTTTTCACCCCGGTATTCGAAACCCTGCCGGAGAAGGAACTTCAGGACCATCGCTGGAAGATCGTATCAAAAAGATGGAGGACTCGCAGAATGAGATTCTTCAACTACTACGAGAAACTCGAGGACCGACACTAGCACCTCAAGAAGATACACTTCTTCCTCAAGACCCACCAGAATTTGAAGATGTTCTTCATGTCAAAGTTCCCCTTCCACCATCAAGAATACGTCCTCCAACACATCCGGAAAATGAACTTGCTGACACAGCAAGCTCTACACATCCTTCGTGGGTAGGCCGCCAACATCGCATTCCTCCAGATACCCCTGAAGACTTAACTCAACAACACATCGCCGAACTCCCCCGTAACGCTCTACGCCATGAATTACGAAGACTAGTACGAGAAGAGTTCCCCGTTGAAAATATAAGACAATCTCTTCGTCATAGAGATTTTCAGGAGTCATCACCCCTGACTGAAGCCATCCTTCAACACCTTATTCCTGCAAGGTTCAAACTTCCGAACATCGATTCATACGACGGGACATCTGACCCGTACGAGCATATCGATCACTATAGAACCATAATGCATATCCAACAAGCCTCTGATGCGCTTTTATGCCAAGTCTTCCCAGCTACCCTCAAAGGGCAAGCTCGAACATGGTTCTATTCACTCCCCGCCAGATCTATCCCAATGTTCGTCAAATTAGCCAAAATGTTTGTCGAACATTTTGTTGCAAATTGGAGGATGGTCAAAGACTCTTCCCACCTCTCAGGAATTCGCCAGAATGAAAATGAGTCCCTCAAGGAGTACTTTCAAAGATTTTCTACAGAAGCCCGGCAAATTCCAGGAGTTGATCCCGAGTTACTTAGAGGCGTATTCCTCGGAGGGCTTCGTCCTGGACCATTCTACTCAGCACTCATGCGAGATACGGTCCATTCATATACGGACCTGATCCATCGTGTAGAGGCCCAAATCTCTGCCGACGAAGCCATTAACGCTCATCGGAGGCAGTTTGAACAAACAACCGGGAAGCGAAAGAGTACACCAGGAATGGAAAATCCGTCCCCACAACAGAAGAAGCAGGGGAACTATAATCTTCCCCCTCGACCCTCACAGCCACGACGAGAACGTCGCCAAGAGAAGGAGTACACACCGCTTAATGTATCCAGAGCAAATGTGTTGATGGCCATCCGAGACCAGGAGAGCGTAAAGTGGCCACAACCTTTGAAGCCCAATGTTGGAAACCAGGAACAATATTGCCACTTCCACCGGAGCCGTGGTCATACTACCGAAGCATGTAGACAGCTTAAGGAAGAAATCGAAAGACTGATCCGACAAGGATATCTCCGACAATTCATCAAGAATCCACCAATACGAGATGATGATGCTCTAGCTGGGGGGCAGAATCGACAACAAAGACAATCGACTGACAATCGACAAATAGTTGGTGAAATTAAAACTATTGCCGGGGGGCCTATAATGCCAAGTCAAGTCTTGATTGCGGCCACCAAAGAACCAACACCAAAGAAGTCTCGTGCCGATCATTCCATTGCTTTTGATGATTCTGACTTAGAGGGAATAACTACCCCTCATCAAGACCCACTCGTAATAAGTGCAGGGATCGGCGACCCATGCTATAAAGTCAAAAGGATCTTGATTGACAACGGAAGTTCCGTAGATGTTCTATTCTACTCCACATTTCTCAACATGGGCCTCGCTCGAGAGAAGCTTCAACCCGCTGCAGGCCCGCTATATGGATTTGATAATCGACCTGTACGAGTGGAAGGTATGATAAACCTTCCTGTTGTGCTGGGAGAATTCCCTCGACAAGCCACACACTCCATCCAGTTTATTGTCGTGAAGTCGGAGTCAGCATACAATGCTATCTTTGGAAGACCATTACAGTCAATCTTCGGGATCGTTGCTTCAATCCCACATTTCAGGCTGAAATTTCTCACCCCATTAGGAACTGGTGTAGTACGAGGAGATCAACAAGAGGCACAATCCTGCTATCTTCGACAGGCTCAACCACGCCTATCAATTACCTTAAGTATCGAAGACTTTGATCTACGAAACGAGGATATTCCTCAGAAGGCCTCCCCCGTCGAAGATCTTGTTTGTATCTCCCTATCCGATGAACATCCTTCAAGGACTATACAGATCGGATCATTACTCTTAGAGGAAGAGAAGATAAAATATGTAGAATTCTTACGAAGAAATCAAGACATCTTTGCTTGGAATCCGGCAGACATGCCCGGAATCAGCCCTGAAATAATTGTACACTCTCTCAATGGAAACCCAACATGCAAACCGGTTATTCAGAAAAAACGGAGTTTTGCACCGGAGCGCCAAGAAGCTATTGAGAAAGAAGTCGACAAACTTTTAGAGGCTGGATTCATACGAGAAGTGCACTATCCCACATGGCTGGCAAATGTGGTGATGGTAAAAAAGACTAATGGAGCATGGAGGATGTGTGTTGATTACACAGACCTCAATAAGGCATGTCCGAAAGACTGCTTTCCACTCCCTCGAATCGACCAACTTGTTGATGCCACGTCCGGACATCAAATGTTGAGCTTCATGGATGCTTACTCAGGCTACAATCAAATAAGAATGAATCCTGTAGATAAGGAGGCAACTGCTTTTCAAACAGACAGAGGACTGTACTGCTACCAGGTTATGCCCTTCGGATTGAAGAATGCAGGAGCCACATATCAGCGCCTCATGAATAAAGTGTTTAAAGACCTTATAGGGCATACGATGGAAGTCTATGTAGATGATATATGCTGGTGAAAAGTCTTGAAAAATCTCAGCATATTTCTGATTTGGAGCAATGTTTTTGTCTCCTTCGATTTTACAACATGCGCCTCAACCCCTCCAAATGTGCGTTTGGAGTAGCCTCGGGAAAGTTTTTGGGTTTTATGGTTACCAACCGAGGAATTGAGGCCAATCCTGAGAAGATTAAGGCTCTAAGGGATATGGTGCCTCCCAGAAACATCAAAGATGTACAGAGATTAAATGGAAGAATTGCAGCACTCTCTCGCTTCTTAGCTCGCTGTGGAGATAGATATCTTCCCTTCTTCAAAATCCTTAGAGGTGCTCGTAGTTCAGGATTTCAATGGACTGATGAATGTCAGGAGGCCTTTGAACAACTAAGAACCTATCTAGCCTCACCCCCGTTACTCTCAAAACCAGTTCCGGGAGAAAGATTATATTTGTACTTGGCTATTTCCACCCAGGCAATCAGTTCAGTCTTGGTCCGGGAAGAGAATGTTATACAACGACCTATATATTATGTCAGTAAGATCTTATCTGAAATAGAAGGACGTTACCCCTCAGCAGATAAGACAGCTTTGGCGTTAGTATACTCAGCCAGAAAACTTCGCCCTTATTTTCAAGCCCATACAATTGGAGTCTATACAAATTTGCCACTAAAAAATATTCTGCAAAAGCCAGAAGCCTCTGGCAGACTCATCAAGTGGTCTGTAGAACTAGGAGAGTTCGACATTCACTATCTGCCTAGGCCTGATATCAAATCACAAACACTTGCAGATTTTGTGGTTGAATGCACTATCTCAATGTCTAACGATCAAACAAGTGCTTCTCCTTCTCCCCAGGGCTGGACGTTGTATGTTGATGGAGCCTCTGGAACTTCTGGCGCCGGGGCAGGAGTTCTGCTAATCTCTCCACAACAAATTACTCTCGAATACGGACTCAGATTCAAATTCCCTGCAACAAACAACGTGGCAGAATACGAAGCTCTTATTGCCGGTCTAAGGCTGGCAATCAACTGTGAAGTGCAAAACCTGATAATCTACACTGATTCACAATGAATCGCCTCACAGGTGGAGGGTGAATTTGACATCCACAACCCTCAACTAGCCCTATATTGTGATAAAGTAAAAATTACTCGTAGCCAGTATAAACAAATATGAGATCATCCATATTCTACGAGAGCAAAATGCACGAGCAGACGCCCTCTCCAAACTAGCTACCTCCACAACCGGTGATACTTTCAAAAGAAAGTATATTGAAGAAAATTCACTTCCCGAGTATTCCAGGCCCATGGATAATACAATCAATAGATGAGTCAAGGGAGACATCCTGGATCGATCCCATTCTAACTTTCTTACAAGAAGGTGTTCTTCCTGAAGACTCGACGATAGCAGCACGACTTCGAAGGCAGGCAGCAAACTTTACTATTGTCAATGGAGAATTATACAAACGAGCCTTCTCAGGACCCTATCTCAAGTGTCTTCCTCCTTCAGAGTCAAATTATACACTCCGAAAAGTACATTCAGGCATTTGTGGAGAACACCTGGGTGGAAGAGCATTAGCCCAAAAAATCCTAAGACAAGGATTTTACTGGCCAACGATGAAGCAAGACGCACTAGAGCTCGTACGAAAATGTAATAGTTGCCAGCTACATGCCAACCTCACCCACCTACCTGCCATAGAGATCTCAACATTACAGAGTCCCTGGCCTTTCGCCCAGTGGGGGATTGACATATTAGGACCCTTTCCTATAGCCACGGGACAACGGAAGTTCATCATCTTGGCTGTGGACTATTTCACAAAGTGGGTAGAAGCAGAACCTCTGGCGAAGATCACTGAAACAAATGCCAAACAATTCCTATGGAAGAACATAATATGTCGCTTTGGCATTCCAGCAAAAGTTATCACCGATAACGGAACACAGTTCACCGGAAGGATCTTCACCACTTTTTGTAAAGATCTCCACATTCAACTAGTACACACAGCTGTGGCTCATCCTCAGACTAATGGACAAACAGAGGTCACTAATCGAACCATTCTGAGAGGATTAAAGACACGGCTGGATAAGGCTGGGGGGCAATGGGCTGAAGAGCTCCCAAATGTCCTTTGGGCCTATCGTACCACGGTAAGGACTCCAACAGGAGAAACGCCATATAACCTCTGCTTTGGCACGGAAGCTATCATTCCCGTCGATATTGGAGTCCCAAGTCATAGAGTTCAAACTTTTGACTTTAACACCAACGACGAAAAGCTCAGACACAATTTAGACCTCCTTCCAGAAGCAAGAGAAGAGCAATGCTTAAGGTTGCTGCCTACCACCAGAGAGTTGCCCGACATTATAATAGAAGAATGAAACCACGGCGTATATCGATTGGAGATCTTGTTCTACGCAGCATCGAGGCAGCAGGAAAAGGCCCTTAACGCAATAAACTCTCCCCCCTTTGGGAGGGTCCATACTTGGTAGCAGCTATGGTAAAGCCTGGTACTTTCAAATTGAAGGATGCTGAAGGAAAGATGCTCCCTCGAACCTGGAATGTTGACAATCTCCGCAAGTACTATCAGTAGAGCACAATAATGCTACTTATTTTATGTGTTATGTCTTCAGTATTGTGTGTTTTTTTTATCTTCAGTAGTCATTTGACTCTTGTTTGTTTGTAATGTTTATAACTTTTTCAGCCCTAAGTTATCTTAGGGAAGTATGTCTTTATTTGATATAGTAAAAGTATATTCCTTCGTTGAGTTGATTTATCATCTTCTTCAAATAAAATCATGTTGATATATTCACAAAAGCTTTAAATTTCAATCCTGAAACCTTTGATTTGAGAAGTACGCAATATTTATTGCATCTCAATCACAAGATGATCGGCCTCAGAGAGGTCCGATCCGACTTCTTCCACACAGGTTAACGTCATCGAGCAGAGCTCTGGCAAATAACCTCGGATAGGTCCTACATCCTTGGTGGATTATCCTGACCTCTTCCACACAGGTTAACGTCATCGAGCAGAGCTCTGATAAATAACCTCGGATAGGTCCTACATCCTTGGTGGATTCTCTCGACCTTTTCCACACAGGTTAACGTCATCGAGCAGAGCTCTGGCAAATAATCTCGGATAGGTCCTACATCCTTGGTGGATTCTCCTGACCTCTTCCACACAGGTTAACATCATCGAGCAGAGCTCTGATAAATAACCTCGGATAGGTCCTACATCCTTGGTGGATTCTCTCGATCTCTTCCTCACAGGTTAGCGTCATTGAGCAGAACTCTGGCATATAACCTCGGATAGGTCCTACATCCTTGATAGGTTCTTCCGACCTCTTCCTCAAAAGTTAACTTCATCGAGCGGAGCTCTGACAAAACAACCTCGGATAGGTATTACATCCTCGGTGGATTCCCTCAATCTCTTTCACAAAGATTAACGTCATCAAGCAAGACTCTGACAAAAATACTTTGGATAAATCTTATATCCTTAAAGGATTCTTCTTCATCCACACAAGTTGGAGCACATTTATTAAAAGCCTCAGACATATCGAGTACCTTAAAAGAGCATAAAGAAAAAATTTTCACTCAAGATGGAATAATATTCACTAATAAATACATCAGCAATCCACTACTAAATCAAAGAAGACATCACATGCCAACACAAACGCCTAATACAAATGATAAAAAGGTACTGAGAAAGATAAAGTAATATAACTGATAAAGATCTACTCTATCTCCACTATCTCATCATCAGCCTCTAAGGCAAATGCCCTCTGCAACTCGCTCTCTATCTCGTCGCCATCGGAGTCTGAAGAAAATTCATCTGAGGCCTGACTAGGTGTCAGCCCCTCAACCTCAACTCCGGTCTTCCGCTGCACCAGACGAACTCCCTTCAAGAAGCCTCGAATGAATCCTTCTTCAATGCACTGCTTCTCTAAAGCCTTCACCTCTACTTCATAAATGTGATCACGAGCCTCCTGGATGTGATCCTGAATGATGATCTTGAAGGCTATAGACTTCTTAAAATCTTCAATAACTCCCGAAGATTCAAGGCTGGTCAGAACGGCTTCCTTTTCAGCAATAAGAGTCTGAGACCTCTTATTCTCAGCTTCAAGCACTGCTATCTTCTCTGCAGAGGATTTCTGATCTTTCGAGAGCTGGGCAATCATTGATTGTGCCTCCACTAGGTCGATCTGAAGCTGATCTGTCTGATGATTTTGAAGAGAAGCAGAGTGCACCATATTTGCCAACTCAGTTCTGCACCCGCACAATTCTTCCTCCAATATCTTCACCTCTTTGGCCTTCAGATCGTACTTCCGCTTGAACTCTCCGTGAAGGTACTTGACCCTCACAAATTCGTCGTTCCAATGGTTCAAAGCATTAGTAAGTTCGACCTCAAGCTCCGTACGTCGCGACAACTGAAAGAAGAAAGAAAAATATATTAGAGTCATCATTAAAAAAAAAAGGGGTATCAGGAGAAGATCACGTACCAAATCACCAGCTTTGCGACGCCCAATGCACTGATGGCTCAAAACATTCTCAGGAATATGAATTATGGATGGAGAAGAGACAGGTGCAGCCTTGCTCGTCGCAACCCCCTCCAACTTTTTCTTCTTCGAAGCCTGGAGATCTTCACCTCTCGTCTGTCTCTTAGTTGCCGCCTTTGGAACTCTAGCAGGACGTTCGAGAATCTTGGAAGTTGGTTTTAACATCCTTGCATCTGATCTACCGGCTTGAACTGACATCCCGACCTTAAACAGGAACTCTTCTTCTGTGTACTTATTCATATAACGAACATCATATAGAAGATGCTCAACGTCAGGAACCTTGAGAAACCTCTTTATATCTTCCTCTCCAACATGTAAAGGGACAGGCAGGTCCCTCAACTTACCCTGTTTCTCTGTTAAGCCCCATTCATTTTTCACAAAGAAAAATGCATTGGCCCAACTCTTTGCCGGATCCCGGGTCCGCATATCTAACCATTTGGATCTGAAAGTAATACGCCCCTGTGCATCGCTAGTAAAATCTGCCCATCCGGGAAAGACGCTCAGGTGTCAGAATGGCCCCTCGATCCCTGAAAAGTGCAATCAACCCGATCGTCACCGACATACCCCTGTATGTAAATTGGGATATAGACACCCCACAATGCATCAAAATCTCGATAAGCTCAGCAGGAAGTGGAAAGCGCAGCCCTGATCGCAAATGGGTCTCACAGATTGTCAAATATCCAGGAGGTGGGGCGCCAGCCCGATCAGATCTTTTAGGAGCCACTGCAACTACATCATTAGGAAAGTGAAACTTCTTACGAAAAATAATCAAAGAATCACTTGTAACGGTGGATGCCAGATCATCTTCCCATGCTCCTTTTTCAGGCCTCCGCCTGCCATTAGGTGGGACGACAGGATTTTCCCTGACCGCAGAATCTCTAGAAGGAAAGTGGTCGCCCGACATTCCTTCAGTATAGCAAGAGCATTGAAAAGAGAAGAAGAAGAAGAAAGCTATTTCTCACAAAGAGGGACCCTGCTATTAGACAATGGAATTGTCCTAGCGGCAGGGGAAGGCCTCTACTGAGAGAAGAGAGGAGAAGAGACGGAGAAGAAAGCTCTTTCTCGCAAAGAGGGACCCTGCTATTAGACAATAGAATTATCCAAGGGGCAGGGGAAGGCCTCTACTGAGAGAAGAGAGGAGAAGAAAACTCTTTCTCGCAAAGAGGGACCCTGCTATTAGACAATGAAATTGTCCAAGGGGCAGGGGAAGGCCTCTACTGAGAGAAGAAAGGAGAAGGAGAAGGTGCAAGAGATTAGGCCCAGGGGGGGCTATTTATAGGAAGAAGGGTAAAAAAAAATTCGGGTGCCACGTCATCAGCCACGTCAGCGCCACGTCATCAATCCGCCCTGCATATAGGCGCCATGTCACCAATCCGCCATATATGACATTGCCACATCAGCCACGATCCTGCATGTCGTGGCCAAGTCAACCATGACCCAACATGTTATGGGTGCCACGTCATCCACGATCTGTGTCGTGGCCACGTCAGCCATGACCCAACAGGTCATGGGTGCCACGTCATCCATGATCAGTGTCGTGGCCACGTCACCCACGACCCAACAGGTTATGGGTGCCACGTCATCGATCCGCATGCTACTGCCACGTCATCGATCCGCATGCTATTGCCACATCATCGATCCGCATGTCGCTGCCACATCATCACAAAAATTCTATACCTTCCCCTGGATTCGAACCCATGACCTTAAGCTTGGGATGACAAAAGACTTACCACTCTTCCACCAATGAAGAGTTGATATATTCATACCTATTTTATTATTTAAATTATAAGTTACATCATATGTTTTTGACCGATTTTTATCCCGGAAAGTCCAAATTCAACATTTTTGGGGTCTCTGGACACGTTTATCGACGTTCCGGACTCGATTTCGATACTTTCAGACCTCAACGGGTCCTCTATGATCAAGTTCGAGCAAGTTATAAATTTTTGGAACGCATGTTTTTGCGTTTCTGCCGGTATAAAATTTTGGAACAAATATTTTCAGACTTCTAGAATTTCGACGTCCGAAAATAGGGGGGCAACTGATACATCATCAAAAAATTAGTTTGATCGGGCACGAATCTCGAGGCAAAAGCTAGTTAGAAACTTCAAAAATTAATTTTGGGAGCACCCGAACTCCGATTTCAGCGAGCTTACAGTCAAACTGAGCGTCTCGGAAATACGAATCCAACGACTCCAAATTCGACTCAATCCGAGTCCAAATGAGTCCAAATCAAGAACCCGAAGCGTTGTTGGAAGCTTCATAACACTGTTTGAGTTACCAAACGGTCCCCGATTTTTACGAGCTTATATACTCGAATCGAACGGCTCGACGAGACAAATCCAACGAGCCTAAGATCGCCGAATTCCGACTTCTCTAAGACCTTCAAATGTCCAATAAACAGTGCACGATCGTAGGATTCAAGATCGACCGTTCATTCAACCACTCCCAACTAACCCTTGATCCTCCACCTATTTACGGGCTATGCCATTCCCAAAATCTATAAATAGAGCCCCCTCTTCTCTCGAAAGGGGACCCCGAGAGCTTAAGGAAAAAAGAGAGAGATCGGAGATCGCTCTTACTTCTTAGCCTCCTCCTCGACCACCGCCGGAGTTTCGCCGGACCACCGCCGGACCACCACCTAACGCCGTCACTCCGCCGGACCACCACCTGACGCCCTGTGCTCCACCGGACCACCACCTGACACCCTGTGCTCCACCGGACCACCGCCTAACGCCGTCATTCCGCCGGACCACCACCTGACGCCCTGTGCTCCACCGGACCACCACCTGACACCCTGTGCTCCACCGGACTACCGCCTAACGCCGTCATTCCGCCGGACCACCACCTGACGCCCCGTGCTCCACCGGACCACCACCTGACACCCTGTGCTCCACCGGACCATCGCCTAACGCCGTCATTTCGCCGGATCACTACCTGACGCCCTGTGCTCCACCGGATCATCACCTAACGTCGTCACTTCGCCGGGTCATCATCTGACGCTCTACACTCTGCCAGTCTTTCACTTGAAGCTCTCATCTTTGCCAGGCCATCATTGAAGATTCTCACATTTGCTAGACCTTCATCTAAGGCCCAAAGTTTTTGTCTCGTCATCATCTAAGGCCTGAAGCCCTGCCAGACCATTACTCGACACTCGGACTTCAATTGTATAGTTGTTATCTGTAATCTGATCGTCTTTAGAGACAAATCAGCCCATTGTAACCAACTCAAGTTCTAGTGAAATCTTTTCAACTGGGCTAGGCCCCGTGGTTTTTCCCTTTTTAAGGGTTTTCCACGCAAAAAATCTTGTGTTCTCTGTGTGTGAACTGGATATCCGTATAACGCTAAGATGAACAATTAAAACTCTATCGCCGCGTATATTCTAGTCTACAACAATATGTAATTGCATTTATAAAGTCGATAACTCCAATTGCTTATTGTCTGTAATATAAGATGCACTAACTCCTGTAACTTAGCATATGCTGTCAGTATACATGGCAGACATAATCAAAATCATATCAAGTGATTTTGAATTCATTAGAGATTCTTAAATCTAAGTGGATGCCTATGTAAAACAGAATAACAAAAAATACAATGTGTAGGGAAATCTTACCAATGAATAAGTCTTTTTGTGCATTTAACCTAGACCATTGGCCTGTCTGATGCCAACGAGCTTGTAGCTTCTCTAACAATTTATAACTAGGGAAGAAAACAAGAGCACCACCTGGTACAATCTTACAAATTTCCTCCAACGTTGCTCCCAGTGAATCCTGGATAGGCAATGTTTAATCAGCATATAAAGTCGGTGTAGCCCAATGCAAAAAATCAAAAAAAAAAAAAAATTGAACTTATGTCAAATTGACAACATACCTGGAAAGCATAATTATCAGCAGATCTATAGCTAGCATTCAACTGAATATTCCCGACTCCAGAAGAGAAAACTGCTGCCCAAAGCTGAAAAGGATAATCGTTGAAAATAGAAATCCAAAGAAAGATTCAAAGACATAAAAGAATATTATACATACCTGGGACTCCGTATTAATCACATGTGGTGCTTCCATGCAAGTGTCAAACCGTACACCAAGTTCGGATGAAAAAGAGCTTACAGGAGAAAGCGTCCTGTATACCCACACAATTCGAAGTGAGAACATTGATAAAAGGAAATTTGCAACAATAACATATTTAAAATAGAATAATACAGAAATTCTAACTGTAGAAATGGTGAAGTTACAAAGATACCAACGGACACATTTCATTACAGATTCCCAACAAGTTTTGTGAAGATAGACCAAGTATTGTTAAAGGTGCCATATGCATATTAATGGCAAATCTAAGTGGGGTTATTGGACCAAAAATATTAGCAGTATTGTCAAAAAAAAAGATCAAAACAGCCCATTGACTCTTTATGAAAGAGTGAAATAGTTATCAACTATATCAAAGAATCATTTTAGTCCCTCAACCCCTTAAAGTGGAACTATTTTGATTTAAGAACTTGAGGGATCAAAATGGGCCTTTAATATAGTTGAGGATTATTGTCAAAATGGGCCTTTATTTTTAAGAACTTGAGAAACCAAAATGGTTCGGTCCAATTTTTAAAGAAGTGATCTGAATTATAATATATTATTTTTCATTTTATTGTTTTGATATTTTGTTTAGACTACATTTAACACAATATTAACCGATAACCTAGCTTATTTAGGGGAGAGAGTGGACCCTCGAGAAGTACTCTGGAGAGGAAGATCCTTGTCCCCCTCTTCAATCTCTACAAAAGTCTTTTGCATGAAAAAGGGGCTAAGTGCATATTATTGCCAAGAGGCTTGATAGAGTGTCGATTAATTAGAGTATGCTTGCTACTTAACCGCACTTTGAAGTAGACTTCACAAGACCAAGTATTTCTAATCATACCCCGGATATAGTTATCTTCAGGCAGAATTCAGACTAAAGTGGAGCACCTAAGAAGTGAAAACATCACTTCTCGAATGCCTCTTGTACTAATGTATGTATGTGCCAATCTTTTCAATGTTTCCTCAATGCCAAGGGGGTCGGGAAAAAAATATTATAGTTGAAGAAAATTTTAAAGATGACTCTAACACAAACTACGAGGATTCTTCTAAAGAATGTTAAAGTGAGGATGAGGTTGCTTGTATCTTGATCCTCGGGCCATATTTAAGATTTAAGTGATTGTTTAATTTGAATTTATTTCCAAATTTTTGTGTTATACTAATATTTACTTTGAACAAGTATTATGTTGATGGTTTATTTCATTTTTTTTATTTTTTTTTATTTATTTCTTTTTTTATTTTTATTTTTTTATTTTTTTGTTATGGGCTAAGACCTCATCCCACTAAGGCAAAATGCATTGATTCTCAATTTCTCCTTTTTAAACCCTACTAGGAGCATGCATGCAGAGCGACAACTAGTCGAGCACAAGAGTGGGCTAAGGGGGGTTCTTGTGCGATGGAGAAGAGAGACAAAGAGAGAAAAACTTCAGATTCAACACTTAGTTCAACCTATTCTGATCCCAGGTAAATTTCTTGAATCTTTGTATTCTTCTGGATGTGCTTAAGAATGCTTTATATGCATGTGAGACACTATATGTGTTCAGTGGTGATCTCGAGGGTCAGTTTGCATGTTAGAAAAACTTGAATTTTTCACCCTTGGGCGGCCATGGCATTGGGTTTAGAAGCACCCCGCCGAAAGTGCTCTCAGAAAAATATGCAATTAATTCAGTACTATGGCATGTGGCAATGTTGAAGGTTGCCTAAGGGAGTGCCTCAACAAAGTCTATTTCAAAATTTAAAAGAAATTGGTATCTTAAAATTCAGCGGCCATTTTAAAAATTTTGATCATATAGTTACAAGAAAATCGCTATCAGGTTTGATCATTTTTAAAGTTTTCTGTTATTGTGTGTGTAATTTCATTGGAGCGGATCTTTTGTTTTTTCTCCAACTTCAGAGCAGACCATATTCACAATACGTCTTTTAGCCTAGGTTTGAATTCCTATGAGAAATGAAATCCAAAACGCTGAATAAACAAGTGCATTAGTACTTATTTGGACTCATCTTTATACAAAAGCATTGATACGTACCCAGATGTTAGAATCACAGAGAGAGACAGTTCTGCGATCTCTTTAAAGACGACAGCTGGGTTTAAGCACCACAAGCTTAGAGAGATCGTCCAGTCACTGGCAGCATTATCTGAAAAATGCACTTTAAATATTTGAAAGAGCCAATATACAGCAGCCAAGATGCCACTAATAATATGCTGTTGCGATATCTGGATAAAATAATGATAAAGGAATTCGACAAAAATGGAGAGCAATCATTGGATAGCATCAAAGAAATTCTAGTAACCGTTGAATACTAATTAAGAATTAGGAAAGAAGCCGTATTGATTTCAAGGCCACCAAAACGAGAAAATATTTGTTGACACAGTATTTAAAGAGACCTTGCAGAATTTCAAAATAAAAACAAATGGCTAAAAAGGTTAAAAACGAACAATTATAAACCCAAAAGGTTTAATCCAAATGTCAATTTGCTTTTACATATAATATGAAACTTCCTTTTGAGAATAGCATTTTATAATTCAAAGTTCTAAGAAACAAAAAGTCCAAAACATGATAATTTTGAAAGATGCATATCATGACCGATGTCACTTTACGGTAGAAATATTGGCCTAGTATAAAAAGGCACAATTTTCTTCAGATGATCCTTGGGATAAGAAAGTGTGAGAAAATAGTTAAATCAGAATTTTTTTCTTTGAAGAAAATATTTGAAATATGCTACTTACTCCCATCTCGCTTGACAGAACGTTGCAATGCAAGCTGATAATCATTTGCATGACATCCATTCCCGGAGAAAAAATAACTAAGCGAGGAGAAGAGTCCTGTGGTAGAAATTGTTACTCATGTAATACAGCAACGAGTTAGAAACCAAACAAATACAGTAGGATTTCTCACCTTCAAGAGTTATTAATGAGATGCCAGTTAAACGTGGTTCATCTGGTGCTGCATCGGATGCTGCTTTGATTGCCTTCATTAAAGAAAATTGTAATAAATCAAAATATTGTATGAACCATCATGCACTAATATGAGAATGCTGAAAAAGCACCTTTGTAGCACATTCTTGAAGAACCGGAAAAGATTGTTGAGAAATTCCACCTTGTTGAAGCTCTTGCGTGGCCTTTTCACCAGTCCAACTAAATGAGTTGCATTGCATACACCAAAAGAAGGCTTAAATGAGCACAATAAATAAGGTTTAGGGTTTATTTCAAACAATTCATTTAATTAGAATTTTCTAGTTTTCTTTTAATTAAAAATTGGTTTAATTATTTGCTTGGATGTTATTTATTTTAAATGAGAATTGTTTAGGATTAGGAAGGATTAGATTTGAATTGAAGTTGATTTGAACTTATCTGGCAAACCACACTTCTATGAAAAGGATATGAATTTCCATCAGCAACCACATACCTATTGATTTCACCACTAGATTTGATCCTCACTTTGCATCCTTCGCAATGCACTGCTACAAAACCGCACCCACGTGTCTGCTCTACCTCAGGCCATGCCCATCCAGACAACTTATCCCAATGTATGCACCTATCCTCACTTCATCTAGCTAAAAACCCTATGATCTACCATGTATCATCTACTGTAAATGCTTCCCAACATTTGTGATCTACTCCACTCGCAACCCAATATTGCATCTTGCTTCACAATATAACATGTACCCAGGAGGCCCTGCCACCATGTGATATTTCCTCGTTGAAATCCCACAGCACATGTCACCCTCTGTTGTCCTAGTTGATGCAGTACAGGTTATGCATTCAATAACGAGGGAACAACTTACCTATGGCTAACGAACTTTTATTCCCCACTACCTCTTTTCCGTTTTAATAGCCTGTTGCTTTTTATTATCTTTTTACTTATTAGCTAATAGAAGTAAATAGGAGAAATACATATAGGAAAAGAAAGAGAGAGGAAGGGAGCTTTTGTCATCTCTACACAAAGTTTTTCAATACAGAATACAGAGAATACAAAGGTATTTCTCTTCAATTGTTGTTTTCCTTTGCTGTGTTGTTAACTTGTCTTCCAGGTTCCACTGGTCCTGCAGAAGGTATCAGTTGGTATCAGAGCTATTTCGCTGGAAGAGGAAGTATGACCGACAAAGGCAAGGAACCAGCTCGGGAGGATGTCCGCACCATTGATGCGTTGTGGACAAACCAGGAAAAAGTCAATAGGAGAATTGACGAATTAGCGGCAGAGATTCAATGTCTTGCCGTCGAAGTTCGCCGGGGGTTCAATCCAGCCAGGGCGATAGAGACTCATCGACATCGGGAAGAAACGCCTGTACATAAGCGAGCTATCCGGCAGAATGATGACGGACAACAGAGAAGATACTTACAAATCAATCCAACCGAGCGGGAAGAGTCGGAAGACGAAACCCCTCCGCGCCGCCGCTATTACGATCCGAAGGATTCCAGTGAAGAGGAGACGGATCAGCGATTCAACACAAATTGGCACCGAAACAGAAGATTTCAGCGCTTTCAGCAACCGGCGGGTGAGTTCAAGGTGAAACTAGACATTCCATTTTTCGACGGACATTTGCACATAGAGGATTATCTTGATTGGGAGAAGTCCGTCGAGAATTTCTTTGATTATATGGACATTGTGCCGGAGAAGAAGGTAAAATATGTGGCGTGTCGCTTGAAGGGGGGCGCCAGCGCTTGGTGGGAGCAAGTATTACAATCCCGCAGGAGGGAAGGACGTGGCTGCATTCGCACTTGGACTAAGATGAAACAGCTACTGCGAGCACAGTTCCTACCGACTGATTTTGAGCAAATTTTGTACATGAGGTACCAACATCGTACCCAAGGCTCGCGCTCCGTTAGCAAGTATACTGAGGAGTTCAATCGGTTAAGCGCGAGGAATGATCTGCACGAATCACCCACTCAAGTAGTTGCTCGATACATCGGTGGACTCAGTGACAGTATCCAGGATAAGTTGGAGTTAAATTCGGTTTGGTCGATGCCGCAGGCGGTGAATTTAGCAATGAAGGTAGAGGTACAACAGAACCGTAAAGCTAAAACCCCCTCCAACCGGCGTCATTGGCAAGAGTCACAGACAAAATCTCATTCCCAGGTGTTACCGAGAACAAACCAGACGACATCTGTATCGGCAGCGTCTAGCAGTGGAATGGATGGGAAGACAATATCAAAACCGAAAAGTGCCCCTACGGCCAATCCATATGCAAAGCCTACGACGTTGAAGTGCTTCCGCTGTTTCCAACCCGGACACAAGTCCAATGAGTGTCCACAGAGACAGCAGGTGCAATTAGCTGAAGCAGAAGAAGGGGAGGACCCAGAACAGGCGGAATTTGAGGCCGAAGAGGATATTGAAGATGTCCAGGCGGATGAGGGGGAGCCATTCCTTGGCATTTTAGAAAAACTGTTGCTAGCACCTAGACAATCCCCTACCTCCCAGCGACATGCTATTTTCAAAACGAGGTGCACTATAGCGGGCAAGGTATGCGATCTTCTAATTGATAGCGGCTGCACCGAAAACATAGTTTCACGTTCTTTGGTCCAAGGTCTTCAGCTTAAAACAGTTAAGCATGCACAGCCATATTAAATCAGCTGGGTAAAAAGGGGCATTGAAATCTTGGTCACCGAATCATGTCGGGTATCCTTCTCCATTGGCAAACAATATGTTTGCGACGTTTTGTGCGATGTGCTTGATATGGACGTCTGCCACCTGATTTTAGGACGACCATGGCAGTTTGATGTAGATGCTCGATATGAAGGTAGAGCCAATGTATACTCGCTTGACTGGAAGGGCAAGAAGTTGAGGTTGTTACCTAGGACAACTGAAAATTCAGCAATAAGTAAGGGTGCGGCCAAACAAGCTGCGGCTCATTTGGTCTCAGGACCTGTATTACTTCAAAGTTGGCGAGAACCCTCACCTATGTTCGCCTTACTGATCGTGGAAACGACTACAGCTAGGGAACCAGGCGGAACCGCTCCTGCTGAAGATGTGGGCAATCTCCTCAAACAATTCGCAGATGTGTGCCCAGCTGAGTTGCCAGCCGAGCTCCCACCGCTCCGAAGCATCCAACATCAAATTGATTTTCACCCCAACGCCATCTTACCGAATTTGCCACACTACAGACTCAACCCGAAAGAACAACAGATCTTGGCCGGGATCATAGATGATTTGGTTCAAAAACAGCTCATCCAAACGAGTTTGAGCCCCTGTGCAGTTCCGGCGCTACTCTTACCAAAGAAAGATGGCAATTGGAGAATGTGCATTGACAGTCGAGCGATCAATAAGATTACTGTCAAATATAGGTTTCCGATGCCGAGGATAGAGGAGCTACTAGATAAGCTTACGGGATCAACAATTTTCTCCAGAATCGACTTAAGGAGCGGATATCACCAGATTCGGGTCAGGCCAGGGGACGAATGGAAAACGGCATTTAAAACTCCTCACGGCCTGTATGAATGGAAGGTTATGCTGTTTGGTCTATGTAATGCACCTTCGACGTTTATGCGAGTAATGAATGAGGTTTTGAAACCTTTCCTCGACAAGTTCTGCATCGTATATTTTGATGACATTTTGGTCTATAGTGATAACCGGCATCAACACCTTCAACATCTGAAATCCCTTTTTGAGTTGTCAAAAGAACAGAAGATGTTCGTTAATCTTCCGAAGTGTGCATTTGCAACGTCCCATATCCGTTTCTTGGGGTTCATAGTCTCGGCAGAGGGAATTCAAGTGGATCCCGATAAGGTTGCTGCAATACGAGACTGGCCAACGCCTACAACATTTTTTGAAGTCCGTAGTTTCCACGGGCTCGCCAACTTCTACAGGAGGTTTATCAAAGGTTTTAGTCTCATAATGGCTCCAATAACTGACATCCTGAAGCTTAAATCGTTCCGATGGGATTCCGAGCAGCAACAGAGCTTTCAGAAGATCAAAGATGCCCTCACCACTGCACCAGTGTTAGTGCTTCCCAGTTTCGATCAATTGTTTACAGTGGACACCGACGCATCCGCCATAGGTATCGGAGCAGTTCTATCACAGTTAGGAAAACCGGTGGCCTTCTTCAGTGAGAAACTGTGTCCTGCTAGACAAAAATGGACAGCTTACGAGCAGGAACTTTATGCTGTAGTTTGTGCCTTAAAACACTGGGAATCTTACTTGTTGCATCAAGAATTTATTCTTTGCAGTGACAATAAGGCATTACAACACATAAATACTCAGCGAACAGTCAACCGTATGCACGCCCGATGGCTTCTCTTTCTACAACGGTTTACGTTCACTCTAAAGCATAAGCCCGGAAATGAAAACAGAGTGGCAGATGCGCTCAGCAGGAAGGCGACACTGCTCACCAGTTTGCAATCCGAAAACGTGGGACTTGAGCATTTGAAAGAACTGTATGAAGAGGATGTGGATTTCGGCACTATATGGGCACAGTGCAGTGAAGGCACACAAGTTGAGGACTACTCTATACGGCACGGTTTCCTTTTTAAACAGAATTTACTATGCGTCCCTCAATCATCTTGGCGTCAGCACCTTATCAGAGAAATTCACAGTGGCGGTCTCGCAGCACACCTTGGCAAGGAGAATACGCTAAAGCAACTGCAAGCTAGATTTTTTTGGCCTAGACTCAGGCGGGATGCATTCCGCATTGTGGACGGCTGCCCCATTTGTCAAAGCTATAAGGGTGGAGCACAAAATACCGATTTGTATATGCCATTGCCGGTACCGGATTCCATTTGGGAAGATCTCAGCATGGATTTTGTTCTTGGATTGCCTAGAACAAAGAAGGGGCATGACTCAATTTTGGTGGTCGTAGACCGGTTTTCAAAGATGAGCCATTTTATTGCTTGTAAAAAGACCGCCAATGCAGCGCATATAGCTACAATTTTCTTTCACGAGATAGTTCGATTACACGGCATTCCGAGAAGCATTACTTCGGACAGAGATGAGAAATTCATCAGTCATTTTTGGCGAGAATTGTGGAAAAGGCTTGGTACTGAATTGCGATTCAGTTCCGCATATCACCCACAGTCGGACGGTCAGACAGAGGTGGTTAACCGCACACTGGGCAATATGCTTCGATGCTTGGTGCAAGAACATCCCAAGCAGTGGGAGGACGTCCTCGGCAAGGCAGAATTTGCTTTCAACGCTATGCCCAATCGATCAACAGGTAAAGCACCCTTTACTGTTGTTTACACTAAAGCTCCTAACTTGGCTGTAGATGTTATTGTTCTACCAAAATGCAAGTCAAGCTCGGCTACTAACTTTACGGAAGACTACTCCAAGTTACTTGATGATGTTCGCCAACAAATTATTCGCTCTAATCAACGGTATAAAGCTGTTGTTGATGCACACCGCCGGCCATGCAATTTCCAAGTAGGTGATCTCGTTATGGTGCGATTACGCCGAGAACGATTCCCACCAGGAGCTTATTCCAAATTGGCAAAGCGAAAGATCGGTCCTGTCCCTATTGTGGCAAAAATCAATGATAATGCCTACCGTGTAGAACTTCCATCTGGATGTAACACATCGTCCACATTCAACGTCACCGATATCTGGCCATATCATTCTACCTATGAGGCTCCAATTACACTCAGCTCGTCGGAGTCGAGCTCTTCTGAAGCCGGGGAGGACTGATGCAGTACAGGTTATGCATTCAATAACGAGGGAACAACTTACCTATTGCTAACGAACTTTTATTCCCCACTACCTCTTTTCCGTTTTAATAGCATGTTGCTTTTTATTATCTTTTTACTTATTAGCTAATAGAAGTAAATAGGAGAAATACATATAGGAAAAGAAAGAGAGAGGAAGGGAGCTTTTGTCATCTCTACACAAAGTTTTTCAATACAGAATACAGAGAATACAGAGGTATTTCTCTTCAATTGTTGTTTTCCTTTGCTGTGTTGTTAACTTGTCTTCCAGGTTCCACCGGTCCTGCAGAAGGTATCACTAGTCTTGCATGTGTTTCCTCCCTTCCACACAATGACACAATACAACACACCGCCCATGTGAATAGTCGCACAAACATCTCATCAATTTAGTCGAATGCTAACTATAGTCTCTAACCATATTCAATTTATAGCTCCGCCACTTGATTTCTACCAGTCATCGACAGTAATTTAACTTATCAATCTATTAAACCATAGATTTTTTTTTTTTAATTTCAATAATACTTCTTTTGTTTGAATATGTGATACTGATAATTGCAAAAACTAAATGTTAATTCAAAAAAAATGAATTGAAAAATCACGGTTGATAGGAAAGTGAGATACAACCAAAAATCCTTTTTTTCTGTAGCATATTTCTAGGTATTCAATCCAAGATCCTTGACACACTTTTTGTAGAGTATGGAACCAAATGCTAAAGACCAAAAGAGACCATATTTAGCCAAATTGATAATGAAGGTACCAAACTTGGAGATGAATGAAACTTTAACTTCTTATTTGATACATCACGAAAAATTATCTTAATTGAGCATGAATCTAGAGGCATATCCAAATTAGAAACTTTTGAAATTAAATTTGGGACTATCTGAACTCTGATTTTAAAAAACTTATATTCAAATTGAACATCTCAAGGAGACGAACCCTACGACACCAAAATTGATCTGATTCGAACCCAAACAGGTCCAAATCAAGAGATCTAAGCATATTTAAAAGGTTCAAATCATTAATTGGATGACCAAATGATATCTAAGTATGGCATACTTATAGTTGAATTGAGTGGCTCGACGAGAAGAATCCAACAAGCACAAGATTGTTTAATTCTGACATCATTAAGGAATATAAATGCTTGAAAATGCTCTATGATTCAGGGAATTAGTATGGGTCATTCGATGGTCACTCCAAATCTACCCTAAATATCATCTATATTCATAGTGTGTCACTCACAAAAATCTATAAATAGACCCTCAGCCTCTACATGAGGGAGATTTTGCTAGACATTGGAGAGCTCTCTGAGGTGGCTTCGAGGATCTAGAGCTCCATCCAAGCACCACTACAAGCAAACTTCTATCAACCAACTAGACCACTGCTCGACTTCCCGACCATCGTCGGAATTCAAACCAACCACCGTTGGACCACCAATCGGTTGCCGATAGCCGCCACGCCACCACCCGACCGTCGACCACCACTGTACTTTTTCCCAACCACCACTGAACCATCGAAGTCGGTCCACTGCATGGTTGCCAACCTCTGTCAAGCCACCACCAGACGTCACTCGGACTTCCGACTGACCATCGTCTACCCTCCGAACACCATCGGACTTCCGTCCGGCCGCCAACTGCTGCAGGACTTCCATCCGGCCGCCAACCTCAATCGCACTTCCATCCAAACGCTATTGAACTTTAACGCAACCACTATTTGGACTTTCTACCCTTCAAACTACTATAATTGCTCCATCTCTAAGTTAAATGATGGGTCAACTTTTGTAATTTTCTCAAATTTAGTGGAATCTTTTCACATGAGCGGGGCCCGTGGTTTTACCCTCTTCGTATTTTCCACATAAAAATTTTTTATTGTTGTTTCGCTCTCTCTTCAACTATCTATTGGTGTATTGGATATTTTTGTACATCACCAAGACGAAAAACTTACTCTACTGCGTATATTCTAGCTCACAACACTATTAAAGAGATATTTTATTACAAATTGAAAAATGTTCATCAAAACCATCAATCACATCTTTGTACCGGAAGCATAAGACATTCAAATAATCAATAGCAATCAAAAGGTGTAGGGACCAAAACATGCAAATAATTGAGTAATCAATGATGGAACTCAAAATTCAGTTACACGGCACATATAACCATATTCACATACTACCTTACGTATTTGAATCAGATATAGATAAGAAATTCACTTCAACAAGCACTCCCAGGCCAAAACTCAGTCTTTCATTGTTGTACATTATTTTGTAGATTGGTTATATTAAAGGAGCTCAATGCAAAAGAAAGCAACACCAAAATTATCAGATTTATCCCAATAATCCATGTCAGCTTTATATGCTCCAGCTTTAATTCTTTTTAAAGGTTACAACTTATATTCTGTTGCACAAAAATATATTTTTAAAATCTTTACTCATGTTTAACTTTAATACATCCGTTTTACTTCATAATTATTTTGCATTCCTTTTAAGAACCATATTGGAGAAACTGTCACTCTATATTATACATGCCCAAACCATCTAATTTTATCTGCCAAAACCCAATATCATACAATATACAATTGCTACTCTTATTGAACCACAAAATTTAACTATCATAAACCTTGCACTAGCCTCCAAAACTCTGCCACATACATCTTTAACATTTTTATTTATGGCAGTTTCAACTTAGCTATGAATGAAATTTTATCACCCAGCAAGTGCAAACTGTGCAATCAATAAAACATGCATAATCTGCAATTAAAGAGAAAATAGTAAAATTGCAAATACTCATTCAATACTTCAAAACATTATGCACGAAAAAAGTGAATCAGATATAATTGATTGCTTGAAAAAATGAGAAGCAAAATAAATTTTGTGAAAGAAACATAGGCAGCAAGTGCATGTCCACCTTCAATTATTTTATTCCTCCAATCTTGTCATATACCATAAATTTTAAAACTATATACTTGTCATTCAGAAAGACTAAGATACTCAAACCAAATTTCTTGAACTTCAAAAGGACACAAAATACAAATGTTATTGGCAAAACAACAAAAACTGTGCTCAATCAACCAAGGATTAATAATGGTTAGTTTTAACAAAATAAAGGACAGTTGGTGTTCATCAATCCAACCAAACACCTTTGAAAATTTAATCCTCTCTAGTTTAGGACAGCCTAAATTTTTTTTTTTTTTAAAGGATGATCAATGAGGAAAAAAACTCACGATGATAAATAATGCTCAAATTCACATTTCTGCAAATTATCTTTCCTCATATTGATCCAACCTACAATTCCCTGAAGATTTGAACGCATATGGTAAGGTAGAGTGTAACAAATAAGTGCGATATTTCTAACCATAAAATTTACCTCAATGACATCATATAGTGGTCTATATGTCACCGCAAGATTATCATTCATGCACAACTGCTCTAATTCTACCTGAAGTGCTTCAGAAGAAAAATAATTACAATGAGTGTATTTTTTAATCAATCGAGCAGGAAGCAATGGCGTTGAAAAGTAGTTTTCTAACCATGAAGCACTTCTTCTTCAATATCCACACTGCCACCTTCACGTGCCATGTCTTCAATGTTGCTATTCAAAAGGCATAGAATAAGATGTATTTATGTATAGAAAAGTGTGAAAATCAAGCCAAAACTTACTTAAAATAAACGTACAGAAAAAGGTTAGCAATTAAATGTTCGTTTTGCAGCTAATAGGGAAGGTTGTGCTTACAGACCATGCAAGCTAGCAACAGTAATGTTAATATTTAAAACATAAATATAGTATTACGGAGTTCATAATCACTTGCACTTCAATATAATTAGCACAGCTAAATCTATAAAAGCAAACTACAAAGTTAATATAGTTACGAAATCTGGTTTTGAAATAGCTTTTTCCAAAAAATTTAAAAAGCATACTGGGCTTCATCAAGAATTATAATGCATCCTTTGATATCAACGTCCATAGCTCTCCGAACAATTGGATTTATGATGTAGCTGTATGGACAAAAGACTAACTGTGCTTCAGCTGCAAGAGTTTGAGCAGCAAAGTATGAACAACCTGAAAAGGAGGGAAAAATAAAACAAAGGACGTCAGTCCAACATTCTAGAAGTAGTAATAATTGTCCAAAGCACGAGCAATGGTATATCAAACCTTTTACACGTTGACCAATCCTCACTAGATCCTCTATATCATGAACCTCAAAACATCCACCAATCTGAAGAGAAGGATGACTTTTGACTTTATTTGCATTTCTGTTAGCAAATTACTTTAACATCACTTCGACCAGGACTAATCAAAATATATGAAAAACAGAAATATATTTGAACAACTTCCACCAAATTTGAATCTACTAACTTGAACTCAAGACAACCTCCAGATTGATCCTTCAGGAGCAATTTACTGCAGCATATCCAAAAATGTCACAAAATACAAGTGATGGAAATATCTTTTAGTAGTCAACTGAGCCAGAGGATGTACCATACTTCATCCACGTTTTCTTTACCGCATACATACTTATTGGTACAATAGTGCTTGCGTGATGCCTAATAAAGATGACAATATATTTCATTTACTACTAGACCAAAAAATTTAGTACCTCAAAAGAACCTGAGTCATGATGAAAAACAATCTAAAAAAACAACCAAAACTCTAATGAAAATATTTCTCAACTGCATACATCTGTTTGATATTATGTGCGGCTAAGGATATTAAACATTAAATAGTAAATAGGTGTTTAATATATATGTTACCATGCATGAACATAAAAGTTGCATACTAACTACTATGTGAAGAAAATTCACCAGATCTAGAGAAGCCAATACTAAATTTGCCCATTCTTTGCATGAAAAAGAAGTGACCAACTATTTGCATTACATTTTTCATCCAAACTGCTTGCTATAACCACTAATAAGATGTTTTTTGGGTAAAGGTCCGTCTATTTTGATCAAACTTTGGTCATTGCAAGCTTTAAATTTCTATAATTTATTTTAAGATGCAATACAAGTTTGATTTAATTACAAATATATAGTATTAATCTCAAAGAAAATGCAATATCCTTAAGACCTACTGTGATTAATTTTTAATTAGGATATCCTAACATAATAATTTTCCTGCTATTTAAACTTGCTAACTTATTTGCAATATGATACGCCAAGGTAAAAGTTGAATGTCACCAGAATAGCCATAGGCACGCGGTAAGATGTCTTCCTGTATTCCCGAATCACTTGACTGATCTGAGAGTGTGTCCTCCTTCAAATAAAAAAAATCGAACATAATCAATACGAAATAACCACTAATCAACAACCGCAGCCACCGCATGGTAAAACACTTACGATGCATAATAAATGTTGGGAGTCGTGAGCCTCTTCTGGGTCTTAGCTTTCGTTCCTTGCTGAGGCATCTCTGGATTCCCTGCGAGGATAAAAACAAAACCCTGATTCTACAAAAGAAAAGAGAGGAAAAGACAATTAGATTAAAAAAATAGAATGGATATCTTACCAGATGCATCGGGATCAGGGATGAAACCACCACCGTGGAGAAGGGGATCGGCAACCTCAGCATTCGGCGAGACAATGGAAGCGGGGCTGGAGAGGTGACGAAGACTCTGTTGCTGCTGCCACGCAAGGGAAGCGCAGAGAAGGGATAGGGTTTTACCGGTGCCAGTGGGGGACTCAAGGAGAGCATGACAGTGGCCCTGTCGGCGTGCGCGGTCAAGAGTGGAGATGACGCGGCTCATGAAGGCCAGCTGAGAGCCGTAGGGTTTGTAGGGGAACTCTACCGGGACGCCGCTGATGTGGTAGATGTTGGATTTGGAGGAGAGAATAGGGTTAGTGTTTGAGGTATCCATGGCTGAGAAATTACTTCCAGCGGAGGGGTTGAGATTGAGGTTTGCCATGAAAGAATCGTCGGAGGAGCGCGCTAGGGATTGGCATTGTGCTGAGGACTGAGGAGAACAGCGAGGGCGGGTTTTGACCTGGCGGGAATCTTTTTCGAATTTGACATTTCAGAAGGTTTCTCCCGCGTTGGCCGCGACTACATATGGTGGTCTTGTCGGCGAATTTTCCAACTATGGCTTACATAAGCTGCAATATTGTAAAATGCACTTGGATTTTGGCAAGGGCAAGACTCCATATATTTTGGGTTTGTAAGGATTTAGAATATAAAAAATATTTCCCTGTAAAAACAATATTTTAATATTATTTGAATGAGTGCAAAAGGAATACATAATTTTATTTTTTTAATTTGATTTGAAATAAAATAAATGCAATCTAAGATATTATAAAGTTGTGCCCGTGGTGAGCAACGACCAATGTTGGAGGGTGGCAGTGGCAATCAGCGGTGGCGGTCAGTTGGGAAGGTGGTGGACATGGGCAGCATCAATCTACCACCGGCGTCGATGGCGGCTGCTGCAAGAAGAGGCGGTGGCCGAAGGAAGACGAGGGTGGTGGGTGGAGGCTAGCAGCAGGATGGCAGAGTAGTATAAGCGATACTTACTCAAAATTGAACTACAATGAAATACATTGCATTTACTATACCTTTGATTTATTTTTCATCCAACCAAACATCGAACTTTTTCATAACTATGTATTTACTTGTGATATATCATAAAAGATTTTTTATCAAGCACTTATCTCGAAGCAATTTTAAGTTAGAAACTTCGAAAATTAATTTGGAATCCATCTAAACTCCAAATTTAGTAAACTTATAGTTGAGCTGAAGTTCTCGAAAATACAAACTCATCGACACCAAATTTAACAAAATCTGAGCTCAAATAGGTAAAATTCAAATACCTGAAGTGCGTTTGGAAGGTTCAATATATAATTTGGATTACCATATAGTTTTCAAATGTTACATGTTATATAATTCAAACCCATCATTTTATTAGGGGTGTCAATTCGGATCGACGAGTCGGGTACGGGTCGAACCCAAGCTGACCCGGATCAAAACGAGTCACCTGAACCTGATCCATTTTTGTAAATGTGTCGAACATTTCAACCCGGACCAGACCCGCTCGGGTTTCCGAGTTGACCCGACCCGACCCGAGTGTAGCTGTGCAGGATCGCGAGCGGCAGCGGTGGAGTTCAGTCGCGACTCACAAGCGCGCCTGCAGAGTGGAGCTGGTGAGGGTTGAATTCAGGATCCGCCCATTCCGCCGAGGTCACAGGACCGGGACACCGGGTTTGGCTGGATGCCTAGGTCATGGGACGCCTGGTCAGGCTGGATTCTGGTCGCGGGATGTTGTGATAAGCCGAGGTGCCGAACGCGGGATCTGCTGTTGCGCAGAGTGTTAGACGTGGGATCCGTTGGTCCGGCTGGAGTGCTGGACGCGGGATCAGCGGCTGTGAGGGCTTGCCAGGCTGGACGCACGTGAGTTCGCGGGACCTGACACGAACGCGACCTGAAGAGCTGATGGGACCATCGGGACGCGTCCTGAGTAGCGGATTTACAATACGGGTCAATCCGAATTGACCCGCAGGTTGTTGGGTCGACTTGAACCCAACTCGTTTTTCAAACAGGCCAAAAATCCAAATCCGGACCCAACCCATTTCGCAAACAGGTTGACCCAAACCCGAATTTTTTCGGGTCGGGTCGAGTTTTGGGTCGGGTCAAAAGTTGACACCCCTATCATTTATTTATGAGCGGGGACCCAAACAAGAAGAGAAAAGAAGGAAGCAAGAAAGTAAGAAGATAATGAAGAAAAAGAATAAAAGTAAGAGAACTCTATTGCCACCATACTCATCGACCACCGTTGAACTTCCCCCTAGCAGTAGACTGATGCCGAATTTCTGCTCGATCGCTAGCTGAGGCCAGAGTTTTGCTCGACAGCCGACTAAAACCGGATTTCTTATCGACTATCAATTGAAGCTGGATTTCCACCTGACCACCAAACGTTGTTGGATTTTCGATCTCCATTTGTAATTGAACTTCAACCCGGGAGTTAATTATTGTTATCTGATTGTCCTAAATTTCAAGGATGAGTTAATCATTTGTAATACAAGCAAATACTAGTGAAATCATTTTAACTAGGTGTGGCTCCATGATTTTTCTCTTTTCTAAAGTTTCCGCTTAAAATTTTGCTCTTACATTTTTCTTCAGTTAGTGTGTTGGATATATGTACAATGATGAGACAAAAGTTTTATAACTATATCAACACATATATTTTAGCACACAACAACTTTAATTTAACTTCACATTACTTTCAAACGAACCACCATAATAAATTGAATAAATATTATGAGGATTAAAATATAAAAAAATAAAAATTCTTAATTATTCTGTGTAGACGTCGAACGTTGTCCAGAGACCGACCATAATGAGTCACATCAGTACCGTGATTAATACCACTTGGTATTGCTAGCGTGGCTCATTCTTGTTGCTAAGTTGGTCTCTGAATGTAGAACTGTGTTTGACATTTGCACATAATAATTTCTCCCATTTTTTTAAGTGGGGAGTGCTTCTTTTGGTCAAGCAACTCCGAAGCGAAAGTTGATTAACATGGCAATTAGATCTTAGAAGACATAAAATTTTGTAACGGGCACTCTTTGTTTGGAGGCTAGAGATGAGTGAAAGGGAAAACAAAAGCTATGCTCGAGGTCGCGAGTCTTAAGAGACGAGCAAAGGAGAAAACGAAGCAGACCGTTTGAAACAAAAAAATACTGAAAATTTAATTATCTACTTGGCAATGAAGCCTCCTTTTCCACTTTGCTTGGTGGTGATTGGGTAAAGACTTACATAATTGATTTTTTTTATTATTATTAATGGGGGCACCTACCTCCCCCTTAATTAAGGGGAAAAGGGGATATATATATATATATATATATATATATATATATATATATATATATAATTTTATGTCATATTATTTACTTATAAAACTTCTAAAACTTTTTTATTTCATGTATGTTACACATAAATAATTTTAATATCGAATATATTATTTTTATATTTTATTCCTGCAACTCATAACAGTATATAATTCTATAAATTTCAATTTTTATTTATAAATTATAGATACGAAATATTAAAATTTTGAATATTAGATAGGCAAATAAATTAATATAAAGTATTATTTATGTAAATCCAAAAATTAAAAAAACACCGCATACGTCGCGGCTCCAAAAGTCCCAAAGTTCCTCTCCTTCCGCATTCGCCACACTACCCGGCAGCGCCTTCATGGCTCGCGAAACAACGAAGGTCTCCCTTCGTCTCCCCTCCATATTTCTTCTCCTAACCCAGAGTATTTTACATGTTTTGGAGGTCACAAAAGCTATATATATTCATTGTAACATTTATCTATCGTACCTTTTTATGAATAATCTTATGTTGTTTTCCTGGTGTAGCTGGTGGTGCATAATGCGAATCAAGATATTTTGTGCTCTATTGAATGTTGTAAACTTGACAAAGCAAGGGCACAAGTTGCCCATGATCAAAGAACTAAAAAACTATCAAATAAATAACTATTAGATAAAGTTAAATCAAGCCGTAGTTTCATTGAACTTGAACTTTCTCTTCTGATCCTGATTTTCATCCTCCTCAGATATATCCAAATTTGGCATCTATTGATTTCTTTTAAAATCCATTGCTTATTTTTATTCATAGAAATAAATGCTTCCTTTTTAGATGTGTAAATGGTTAAATTACTCATTTGAAATTCTAAAGCTTGTTGAGTAAAAGTAAATTCTCCAACTGAATCAATCTTGGTGATGTAGCCCAATCAGATAAAGCAATCATCAAAGCATGATATTCTCATGTTTATTTTTATCATTTTGAGAACTTTGATATGGATGCCGATCTCATCAAACAATATTCTAAATTTTAGCAAAAGTTGGGAGATGATCATGCTACTTTTACTTTAATGATGCAATCTTGTTCTCCAAAAACTGAATTCGTGTCCATTTGTTATTAAGTACACTCAACATAAGGTTATTAAGTCGAAAAATATCCACTCAACAAATAAGTTAAGTTCAGGTTTTTTTCATATTTAATATCTGAAATAATTTTGAGGAACTCTGGATAAATATTTGAACTTCCTAAAGTAGCATCGCACGTTGTATATCTTTGTTACACATATCATTGTGATAGTTTATGTACACATCTGTCAGCACAAATCTTGTACAGTTTGGAAGCAGGATGATGAAAGTGGCACAACTCATTTATACACTATGGTAATTTATTCTTCTAATATTTAGCTTGGTTTTTGTTCCTTAAGCAACCTTCATTACCATAGAAGTTTGTGCAGATTGTTCCCCTAAGGAATGCAGATAATTGTCTGCTTGACTCCTTCATCTTTGTCTCAATTGAACAGATTTTTCCTATATTGAAGCTTAGAGTTTGGCAAGAGTTAGATTATTATATTTTCATGGTTATTGATTTAATTTCCAGTTGATAAATATGTGTTTGTAGCTGTTCCCTTGAAACTTGAGAGACTATTAAGAGCTTCAGATTATAAACTACCTTGGGCCTTCTAAGTTCAGAAGAAAGGCTATATGCCCTATCAATGAATGATACTTTCATTATCTGATAGCCTGATCAACTAAATCTCCAACATAATTAATCATACAAAAACTAGTCTCATACATTTCCCGACATGCATTGGATGTGAACCCGGACACACATCCACACGCTCAAGTACACCATCCAACTTGCTGAAAATCTTGTTTGATATATTTTATTCCCCAAAATTTTTATTATGGGATTCATATTGGATTTTTTGGGATTTACTTAGATACCACTTTAAACCTTTATATTTACATATCTAACGCCTAAAATCCTTACAATTAAAAATTATCACTCTATTGCAGTACTTCACCCTCTTTCTTAAAATCCCCATTTTCTCTCCTGGGAATGCAGCAGCTCTCTTCTCTCATGCGGTTTTTTCTTCGTGAGACCTAAAACCAGCTCAAAATTTTATTTTTAAACCAGCTCAACTTGGTGAGCCTTCTCCAGCTTGAACTCTCTCTAATCAAGATCATCCCGGTGTCGTCGCTCCTTTGTCTCACGTACAAAGGCAAACTAAGTGCTTGACCATCAGCAAAATTTTCTCCTTCATACACCATTAAGTTTCTTGCTGGCTTCAACTTTTATGATCATAATTTTGAGTTGTTAAAAATGACATCTAGGACTGTCTAGTATATTCAGACGCTCACCAGGTGCTCGTTATTTGCCCCCTTTGGATGATGCTTTCATCCTATTAACTGTTGCCATTCAGCTGTCTTCCTGAATCTTTTTCCATAAAATTGCCAGCTTGCTTTTGGTGTTGATGTT
This sequence comes from Dendrobium officinale, assembly GCA_019514585.1. NCBI lineage: Eukaryota > Viridiplantae > Streptophyta > Magnoliopsida > Asparagales > Orchidaceae > Dendrobium > Dendrobium officinale. Next base: position 3,955,687 of record CM033699.1, on the reverse strand, counting down.
TGATATACTAAAACTGTGAAGGATATATTATGCTTGATTTAACTTATCCTGATTTTTTTTAGTAGTTGGGTTAAGATACAAAATTGACATTACTTTATTTTCATATAGTATGAGCTATTTACCAAATACAAAATTGAAAATTGTCATTGATTTTTAAACCAGAAGGATATAGCTGAATGAGATGGACCAATTGGCTAATTGGAAGTCCACAATTCAGGAATATAAAAAAAGTAATGAAATATTCAACCAAAAAGAAAACTTTATACCCGTAATAATACAGAAAAACGCATAGCTTTTCCCCCAAAAATATGGTTGGGAAGTGCATGTGGAGATCTGCAGTATTTGTAACTCAAGTAGGAATGAGAGTTGGATTGATTATGAGCAACCACTATCCAGAAAAGACGGTAACAAAATGAGAAAAGTACCTTAGTGGGCGTGCTATGTTGGGAACCCCCATTCCGAGTTTGATTCTCTCGAGCGGTAGTCGCCCCTTCAGTGGGGGCCCCAAAGTGTCGACTACATGTACAGTGGCGTGGGTGGCCCGGTAGGTCGGTCGGGGTTTACAGAACACCAAGCGCGTTCGGCAAAGCCGGGCGTGGCAGTGGATGGTTCTTCATCACAAAAAAAAAAAAAAACCTATTTACAGAACACTGCACAATATAGTACAAGTTAAACTTAGCAGTATACGGCATAAATCAAACATGCAGTCTGCCCAAAATTTTCAATAGTTAAACTTTTGGCTCTCTTTTTCGGCTTATGTCCATTTCCTTGACAGCAACCATGCAATAATACGGCAAGGCTTTATTTATTTATTTATTTATTTTGGTTCAGAGACGAGGAGTTTCAGTATATAGATGTAATGCCTAATTTCACCATTGATTGTTGACTCTTATGTTATAACCAAAGGAAATAGATAAAGAAGAAAGCATAGTAGAAATCCCGTATGAATCTCATACCCATCGGATCCTCAAAATCGTGCTGAAATCCCGCTGAATCCCTGTGTACGCAGCGCCGTTTGAGTCGCATCCTGAAATCCCGCCCGAAATCCTGCTGAAGCCGCTGGACTCGCGTCTCTTCCCAGATTTCCTGCGACCTCGCCTCGATCGAACGACCACGGGCGTCGTTAAATAGAAGCTGCGGGCTTTCTCACACGGCTGCTTCTGCTCTCGGCTCTCTTCCACTTCCAAATCCCGAAATCCTCTCCCTCTCCGTCCCTGTTCGACCCAGCTTCCTTCTCCGACTAAACCCACGAGCTCCAGCAGCCGGATCCCATCAAACACAAGTCCCGACCTCCACTCCTACATACGCCAACCTTCACACGAACAGCCCCCAACCGAGCTAATCCACATCATTCCGAGACTCCAATCCCGTCTCCTTCTCCGATCGAGCCGCCTGCCCGATTCCGTGTGCCGATTGGGAGCAATCTCGATCTCTCTTCCTTCGGTCGAGACAGAGAAACAGAGAGAGAGAGAGAGAGAGAGAGAGAGAGAGAGAGAGGGCCGATCTCCCCTTTACCTTGCCCGATCCTCTCTGTGCCGAGCCGAGCTCCTCTCCACTCTACCCGATCCCCCTCTTATCCTCACTCAAATAAACCCCACTCAGCTCACTCACTGACTCACCCTGACTCAGTCAACTCAGCCACTCAACCCACTTAAACCTAAGACTACCCACTCAGCTCACTCTCTGACTCAGCCCGACTCACCCCCACTCAGCTCAACTCAACCAGCTCACTCACTCTCTCCTACCCGATTTGAGTTTAGGTATATATTTTATATTTATTTTATTTATTGCTATTATTATTAATTATTTTTAATTATAATTAATTTATAAAATAATTATAATTAGTTTTAAATTAGTTATAATTTTTATAATTAGTTATATTAATTCTAATTAATTATAGTTAATTAACTATAATTAGTTATTGTTAATTATAACTAATTATTTTAATTATAATTAATTAATTTCAATTATAATTATTTATTATAAGATATTTATAATTAATTATAATATATGGTTAATTATAATTAAATTTTTATTAATTATAATTAATGATAATTAATTGTCATTAATAATAATTAATTATTTTTAATTATAATTAATCTAAAATAATAATAATAATAATAATATGATTCTTTTCTCTCGATGTTTGCGACGGGCCGGCAAATCCCCCGAGGCGCTCACGTAGCGTTTAGGGTGGGAAACCGGTGCGATGCTTGCGACGAGATAAGGATCCCTCTTCAATGCTAGCAACGAGCCGGCAAACCCCCGAGGCGCTCAAGTAGCGTTTAGAGTGGGAAACCGGTGCGACGCTTGCGGCGAAGGGGATAAAAAAATGTGTTCTTATTTTATTTTTATATAAGTACCCCCAAACGCCCACGTGGTGTAGAGGGGGGAAATCTGTGTTTTTCTCTAACACCTGTTTTCTTCTTATAATCAACAAACCTAAAAAACCCTTAAATGCTCACGTAGCAGGCGGGGATAAAAAAATTTCAAACTGCGACCGCGGTGTCATTTTTTGACACCTACCTGAAGCGCTCACGTAGCGTCGATGGGAATGGTTGCCTCTTGGTTTTTCCCCTAAACGGGGGAGACGCCGGGAGGCTGCCGAAATTTCATTTGAAAAGACTGAGGACTTGAACAAAAAAAAAAAAGAACTTGAACTTGCAAGAATAGCAGGGGACTCGAATGAAGGGGGGAGGCTCTTCTTAAGCCTAAACTGTATTTGGACTAGAACTTGAAATTGAGCTGCACTTGAACTGAATTTGAATAAAGACTTGGACATACAAAAATGACTACAAGAACTCAAACTTTGACTATAGGCAAGAGAACTCGAAGAAGACTTGGAAAATATAAGACTTGAATTTGAACACTCATGCAAATTTTGAACTCAAAGAAATTACAATATACTCAAACTTGGCAGTGGATCATATTTGATTTGAACTGAGCTCAAACCTGAATTTGACATGAACCACATTGGACTTGATATTAAACATTCAAACTCAAATTACTTGAACAAAATTGTGATGAGTACAGAAGCTCGCACACAGTCGATGTTTCTCAAGTGAAAATAAACATTAGACTCCAACAAATGACAACGATCAATAAAATGAAGTTTCTCATAAAGATCAAGGGTCCTCATGTAAATGTCGACTAGCAACAATACAAAGATCTTCAAACAAGTAGCCCCTTCGATCATTTAAATGTATTCAAAACAATGTCATGCATTCAAATAAGAATTTATGCAATGAGTCCCTTACACTTGTGAGAGTCATGTGGATTAGAATAAAGACACTGAGGATACTATCAAGTTCCTTACACTGGCTATAAATCAACTTTAAAGGCCAAGAACTCACAAGTGGGAATTTGGTTGTAAATAACAAGGAGATTGTGATGTTATGATATGGGAGCTATTAAAGCCTACGAGATCATTCACAAAATCAAATATGTAGGAATCATCATCTCAATTGAATGGTTATCATATAAAAGCTCCAATGGGTGTTGTAGTTGACCCCTAAAAGCTACTCCAACAAAAGTGCAAATCTTCCATCCACAATAATGAACTTGACAGAAGCTTGTAGTATCTTGAGGATACATGCAACAATTGTTAGAAGATTTGAAGAATGCATAAGCAAATACACCAATTGTAACGAACATATGCATGTGCAGCGATGAAAATCAACGATGAATAATAAATGCTACAAACACATTTGCAATCAGTGGTTATGAAATACATTGATCCACTGCAAGCAAAGATTGAAGATATGCAGTGGATGTAGGCTCCTACGAGTTATCGTAGAAGATCCGTTGTATGCCAAACATGATATTCACAAGCGAAATATAAAAGGGCTACGATAAATACCAAATCCTACGAGCTGCTAAAGGAGGCCCATCATACATTCAACTCGATATCTGTGAGCAAATGCTAAAGATCTGCAATACATACATTCTCTTTACAAATTAGGATGTATGTATAATATGCCACTTATGGGTAGATGTAAAAGTACTTCAGTAAATGCAGTATCCTGTAGTCAACTTCAGTCTAAGGATGAATATCTACCTCCAACAGTAATGGTTGTATTGCAAAGACCAAAACCAAAGTATAATGTATAAAGACTACAAGTTCCTACGAGCTTCTACAACTAAAAGACAGGAGATTAGTTAGTGCACTATGACCCGCCTACGAAAATCAACAAATAGTGCACGACAGTCTACCTGTACGAAGCAGCGAACAAGTTTATTCAGAAGCTGCTACGCCACGCCACCGGATCTGCAACATCCGTACAAGCAGACAGAAGGCGTCTATAAATATTCCAAAAATACCCCTTGCACGTGCACTATAAATTGTATACACATAGGTACACTAAAGGGGGAAATATATTCTCAACCCGCATGGGCCCCGACGAGCGTGTTATTGGTACACACGTGACGTCTAGGGATGCTGCGCGGATTGACAAGTGAATTCAGGTTCGAAACCGATCCTTCTATACGGGTCAATAGGAGTCGACAGGGCTCGAACCATTAAGCAAATATAAAGTCGTGGCGACCGGTATATTTGCTTTAAAATAATCATATTGGGCCTTCAAGGCCTACAACAATAAGAATTCACTAATAAAGGCTCAAAGCCTACAAAACCCGATCCTCTGCCGACAGCCCGACAGAGTTGACAAGGTTCAATCCATAAAAAGAAATGACCCCCAAACACCCCGATGATGGCCGTGTTGATTGTAAATCTCAACCGGAGGGGTTCCCAAATACTTTCAATTGTCTCCCAAAAGTCCATTCCAAATGTCTTCCAAAGCTCCACCCAAAATTCCACAAAAATCCCAAAAGTCCAAAAATATTTAAAATTGAAATCACTCATCCGTACTTAAAGCAAAATTCATCCACCCTCCGCAATAGTTTGCCGAGGCGGACAAATTGAAATTTACTCTAGCTCACAAAAGAGCCAAATGCCTAGTCGAAAATATTACTAGGATCCATTCTCAAACAATCTATTGCCAGTAAGGACGTGGTACGTGTCCTCTAACCGGCAGTTTCGCCGCCAAATGGCACTGCAGGTAAACGGTTATGACCCGGGGCCCTCTGAACCGAGTGGTTTTGCCACCAAATGGCACCACAGATAGCGGTTATGGCCAGAGCCAATACGCTCCTTAATGGCGTTAAATCCTTGAGATATGAATCAATAGAATATGATCGATAGGGCACAAAGCCCTCTGTAAGCTAAGGTGGATTCAAATTTGTCCCCTTAGACAAACATTCAACCCCGGTCTACAAGGTTCCCTTGGACGAAGCAACCCATGGCTGCCGACAAGGATCCTTCTGTCAGGTTGGGTCGACTACCTCCTCTGACTAAGTAGACCAGGGACCACGATGGCCCGGGATGACGGAACCATGGGATCTTGATCGGGTCTATCATCCATTCCCCCACCATCCGCTTTAAGTACAAGATGGTAAAATTTCTATCGTATTTCTATACGAATCTGATTGACGACTAGCCTTAATCGAAAGTTCTCTCTCGTGATCGGGAGGGGTAATTAACTATAGGGGCTTGCGCCTATAGGAAACCAGAACTCAGATCATAAAGTCCTCGCAAAATGAGGGCGAAATCTCTGGGTAGTGTCTTATCTACAAACCCATCTGCCTTCCAAAATTTACCTCGGAACTTAGTCCGTTAAAACTCCCTCGCCGAAAAAGAAGAGCGAGCGGAGGCCGGGGACGAATTTTCGGAGCCCACAGATTTCTAGCGACTCCGCTGGGGAATGGTTTCTCTTTCCATCTCTGGCTAGTCACTTATACGCTATAGTAGCAGCTAATCTATACTGAGTTCTATACGGTGAACATCAGGATGTGACATTTGATCCTTATGTCCAAGGATCCATCACTGAAAGGTCCCGATAGAGCTAAAAGCCAACCATCTATTATGATGGTAAAGTAAAGAAAGAAACAAGATATGTACGGTGAGCATTGGGGTGTGACACTTGGATGTATATCCAAGAATCCACTGCCAAAAGGTCCCAACATAAAGAAAAACAAATATAGAGACTAACATCTTTAAAAAAAAAAAAAAAAAAAAATTCAAATAATGGTGTGACATCTAGTGTGTACCCCTAGAGATCCATCATTAAAGAAATTTATCAAGTGGGTCCCAAAGATGGCTCCTACAGATAATGTTCTTGATGGTAGACACCTTGAATAATCCTTCAAGAAATCCCATCGCTTTTCAATTCTATCTTCTCGGACTGAAGAAGATCATTGCCTAATCTTCATCAGTGTTGTTCTGTCAGAAGATCAAATAAAAGAAATAAAATAGCTTCTCTGTGAATTCAGGGACTGCTTTGCCTGGACATATGCTGAGATGCCTGGCTTATCCCCTGACGTAGCAGTTCACAAATTAGCAATCAAGCCGGATGTAGCACCCGTCAAACAAGCTCCAAGGAGAATGAGATTGGAGATTGAAGAACAGGTAATTGCAGAAACAAAGAAGCTAATAGATGCAGGATTCATCCGAGAAGAAAAGTACGCTGACTGGATTGCTAATATCGTCCCAGTGAAGAAGAAGAACGGGCAAATTCGTGTCTGTATTGACTTTAGGGACCTCAATAAGGCGTGCCCAAAAGATGATTTTCCACTCCCTGTATCCGAACTCCTAGTGGACAACACTTCCAACTACGACATGTTCTCCTTCATGGATGGATCGTCAGGATACAATCAAATCAAGATGGCGCCCGAAGATGAAAAACATACATCATTCAGAACGCCCATCGGCATTTTCTGCTATACAGTCATGCCCTTTGGCCTGAAGAACGCTGGTGCCACCTACCAGCGGGCAATGACTCACATATTTGATGATTTGATACATCAGAAGGTCGAGTGTTATGTAGATGACCTTGTTGTCAAAAGTCTTGGCCGAAATGATCACTTAAAAGATCTCAGAATCGTATTTGAGAGAATCAGAAAGTTTGATCTGAAGATGAATCCTCTCAAATGTGCTTTTGGGGTTTCCTCCGGCAAATTCTTGGGGTATGTTGTTCGTCATCGAGGAATAGAGATCGACCCCAACAAAATTAAGGCAATAACGGAGATGCCACCGCCAAGGAACCTTCGACAGCTTCGCTCGTTGCAAGTACAACTGGCTTTCATTCGAAGATTCATATCAAATCTATCGGGTAGGTTCCAGCCATTTTCAAAGCTAATGAAGAAAGACGTCCGTTTCAAATGGGATGCAGAATGTCAGGAGGCGTTTGATAGCATCAAGAGATATCTGCTGAATCCGCCCATTCTAGCAGCGCCAATTCCAGGGAAGCCTCTTATACTGTATACGACTGCATTAGAAGAGTCCCTCGGAGCACTATTGGCCCAGAATAATGAAGAGGGCAAAGAAAATGCGCTCTACTACATCAGTCGAAGGTTGATTGCAGCAGAAAGTCGTTATTCCCCAATTGAAAAGCATTGTCTGGCGCTGATTTTTGCAGTTCAGAAACTCCGCCACTATATGTTATCTCACAAAATCACACTGATATCAAAGATCGATCCGCTGAAGTTCTTGATGACAAGACCAGCGTTGACAGGTCGTCTAGCCAGGTGGGCGGTATTGTTATTGCAGTTTGAAATTACGTATATGCCACAAAAGGCAGTGAAAGGACAGGCCTTGGCAGATTTCCTCGCTGCACACCCAATCCCGGCCGATTCTCCACTAAATGACGATTTGCCCGATGAGCAGATTATGCAGGTCAAGGAGGATGAAAAGCTACCATTTTGGGAGATGTACTTTGATGGGGCATCATCTATCAGACCTGTCCGACCTCCAAATATTGCAAGAGCCCGAGCTGGTATTGGCCTCATTTTCGTAGCACCGGAGGGAGGTATAATGAGATTTTCATTCAGTTTGACTGAACCTCGGGCCAATAATGAAGCCGAATACGAAGCTTTATTAGCAGGGTTGGAGATTGCGATTGATGTCAGAATCCAACATCTCCAAATCTTTGGTGATTCTCAGCTCGTGATAAATCAGGTCCTCGGTATCTATAAAGTTGGTAAAGTTGAATTAGCCCACTATCACCGCCGAGCTCTTGAGCTTCTGAAGCAAGTACCAAATGTCAAAATGGCTCGAGTTCCTCGAGGACAGAATGCTAAAGCAGATTGTTTGGCCAAGTTGGCCAAAGAAATGGCGAACATCAACGAGGAAAGGCCTGTATTCATCGGGGTTTACACTCGTAGGGTCTTGGAGCCCGCTCTGTTACAATTCCCGAGGGCAGAAGGAATTCCGGATTCAAGTCAGCAGGATGAAACTCCAGTTGACCCTCGGCCTCTCCATCAGATTGTTATGGAGAATTATCCAGAAGAACATCATGTGGCCAAGAGACGTAAAGCCAGTCAAGCTTCAGAATCGTGGTGGCATTGTTTAGATATTGAAGTCGAAAATGATTGGAGACATCCATTCATTGACTACTTCAAGGAAAACAAACTCCCGACAGAAAAGTCTATGGCTGCACAAATCCGAAAAAGGGCGTTGCGATATGCATTTGTCAATGACATGTTGTACAGACGAGCCTTTGATCAAATGTGGCTAAGATGTCTAGGGACCAAGGAAGCTGATAAAGTGGTGACAGAAGTCCACGAAGGGCTTTGCGGAGCACATCAGTCAGGTCCCAAAATGGCCGCTAAAATTAAGAGAATGGGTTATTATTGGCCGACAATGGTTAGAGACTGTATTGACCACGCAAAGAGGTGCCACGAATGTCAAATTCACGGTGATGTTATACATCAACCGCCAAATCCTCTACACCCAACAATAGCTTCTTGGCCATTTGAATGTTGGGGCACAGACATAATTGGGCCAATAGATCCGCCATCATCAGCGGGACACCGTTTCATTCTGGCAGCGACGGATTACTTTTCCAAGTGGGCAGAAGCAGCTCCATTCAGAGAGGTCACATCCGAGCATGTGATCAATTTCTTTACCCATAATGTCGTCTACAGATTCGGTGTGCCGCGCCGTATAATCTCAGACAATGGTACTGCATTCAAAAGTACAAAAATCTACAAGTTCGTTGATCGGCACAAAATCGATTGTCGATATTCCTCTATATACAATCCAAGGGCGAATGGATTGGCGGAAGCCTTCAACAAGACGCTGGTGAAATTGTTGAAGAAGATCCTCACAAAGAACAAAAGGGAGTGGCATACGAAAATGGCAGAGGCGCTGTGGGCGTATCGTACAACCTATAAAACACCAACCAAAGCCACTCCTTACTCTCTAGTGTTCGGTGTTGAAGCCGTATTGCCATTAGAGATTGAATTACCGTCACTCCGGGTAGCAATTCAGAATGATCTCACTCAAGAGCAAAACGTCCGTCTTAGAATGGAAGAGCTCGATGCACTTGATGAGCTCAGGTTACAAGCCCAACAAAACTTGGAAATCTATCGAGGAAGAATGGCAAAGTCTTTTGATCGAATGGTGCGTCCTCGATCATTTCAAGAAGGAGAATTGGTCCTGGTGCTGAGAAGACCAATTATCCCACACCAAAAAATTGGTGGCAAATTCGTATCTAATTGGGAAGGCCCCTTCGTCATCGAGAAAGTATACCAAGGAGGAGCTTATCAGTTGATTGATCTGAATGGTCAGAGGCCTATGCCGCCAATCAACGGTCGACATTTAAAGAAGTATCATGCATAAAAATTTCATGATTGATGTATTTTGCAATTATCAAAGTTTTATGTGCATAGTTATCAGAGCATGCATGTATTTTTATTTTGAAATTCTCTTGTATAGCAAGAACGCATTTCAAAATCGCTCATCAGACTGGGGGCATTTTAAATATTTATTCGAGTCGACATCACGTTGCGTGCCGAAATCCTCGAATAAATATTTAAAATCTCAAAGGTACAAAAAGCATATCCAAAATGCCCCTGCGAGACAGGGGGCATTTTAAATATTCATTTGGGTCGACATCGTGCTATACGCCGAGATCCCCAAATGAATATTTAAAATCTTATATTTCAAATCTATTTCATTCTGAAACGACCCTGCGAGACAGGGGGCATTTTAAATATTTATTCGGGTCGACATCGCGCTGCATGCCGAGATCCCCGAATAAATATTTAAAATGATCAATTCAAATATTCTTTTGTGCTAAAGAATACAAATATTTGTTTTCCAAAGTATATGCAGGTGACCTCTCAAAAGAGTTAGAGACACCGTCTTCTCCAACAAACCAAGACTCAAAGGTCAAGAAAGTGACTTTTGTGGCTACACACTCCTACAAAATTGAGCCGGAAAAGCTTGAAATCTTTCAACAGCCTGAAGCTTAAGGTTCGAATGGGTGTAAAAGGTCGGATCCAACAAGCCCAAATATGACCGGATCGCTGGCAGCTCTGTCTACTCAACAAGCCATAAGAAAGGCCGTAGTAGCGGAACCCCCACTTTGTCAACCCGTCAGTAGGGACTGTAGGAAGAATGAAGGCAAATTTGACTCGACAAGTTCAAGTGGTCGTAGTCTACAAAATTCTCCTAAATGACTAGAGAATCAAAGTTCCAGTGGAAGGATGAGTCTCGAACAACTACCAAATATTCGTAGGCTCCAAAATCTAAAACCACAAAGGATAACTCCAAATCTGTCAACTTCAGCAAAATCAGTATTGGGTTGCGCAATTCCCATAGCTCAAGTCTGAAGCCTGAATGGGTGTAAGAGGTCGGATCCAACAAGCCCAAATATGGCCGGATCGCTGGCAGCTCCATCTACTCAACAAGCCATAAGAAAGGCCACAGTAGAGGAACCCCCATCTCAGCAATCAGAGGACAAAGAGCTATCAAATTCCAGCTCTATCGATCTGATGAACTCAAGTGATCAGATTAAAGTCTTCTCAAGTGGTTAAGGATCAAGATACTACCTACGTTCGGTACTATCAACCGAATCTAAAACCTGCAAATCCTTCAACAAATCCGTAAAGCACAAAGCGAGGATCGAAGGAATCTTTCTTCAACAAGTCCGTCAAAGCACAAAGCAAAGGACCGAAGAAAATTATCCCAAAGTTCGTGAAAAGCCCAAAGCTGAACTAAGAGGATTATGTCATCAACAAGTTCGTTATGCATAAAGCTCTGGACCGATGACTTTTCGCCATCGACCTAATACAAACCTCAGGGTTTAGGTCATTGGCATCTACTCCTTCATCAAGCCCGCCAAAGCTAGAAGCATAGGGCTGAAGGTACAAAAATCACCTGACAAGTCAACAAAGACAAATCAGAAAATTCTCCATCAATGTCCGCATCACAAAGCACAGGACAAAAGAAATCAACATCTCAATCGTCTATTAGTACATCTAAGAGCTTTATGGAGAAGGAAAGTTTTTAGTGTGACATCCAAGCAAAATCTTGGAGATCCACTAAAGGAGAATCGTAGTGTGACATCCAAATAAATTTTTGGAGATCCACTAAATGAAAACCTCTGTGTGACATCTAGAACAAATATCTAGAGATCCACAGGATCAAACAGCTTACAACAAACGTGATTCGCTATAGACGCGTACCACATTTGTTGGGGGGCATTTGTTGACTCTTATGTTATAACCAAAGGAAATAGATAAAGAAGAAAGCACAGTAGAAATCCCGTATGAATCTCATACCCATCGGATCCTCAAAATCGTGCTGAAATCCCGCTGAATCCCTGTGTACGCAGCGCCGTTTGAGTCGCATCCTGAAATCCTGCCCGAAATCCTGCTGAAGCCGCTGGACTCGCGTCTCTTCCCAGATTTCCTGCGACCTCGCCTCGATCGAACGACCACGGGCGTCGTTAAATAGAAGCTGCGGGCTTTCTCACACGGCTGCTTCTGCTCTCGGCTCTCTTCCACTTCCAAATCCCGAAATCCTCTCCCTCTCCGTCCCTGTTCGACCCAGCTTCCTTCTCCGACTAAACCCACGAGCTCCAGCAGCCGGATCCCATCAAACACAAGTCCCGACCTCCACTCCTACATACGCCAACCTTCACACGAACAGCCCCCAACCGAGCTAATCCACATCATTCCGAGACTCCAATCCCGTCTCCTTCTCCGATCGAGCCGCCTGCCCGATTCCGTGTGCCGATTGGGAGCAATCTCGATCTCTCTTCCTTCGGTCGAGACAGAGAAACAGAGAGAGAGAGAGAGAGAGAGAGAGAGAGAGAGAGAGAGAGAGAGAGAGAGAGAGAGAGAGAGAGAGAGAGAGAGAGAGGGCCGATCTCCCCTTTACCTTGCCCGATCCTCTCTGTGCCGAGCCGAGCTCCTCTCCACTCTACCCGATCCCCCTCTTATCCTCACTCAAATAAACCCCACTCAGCTCACTCACTGACTCACCCTGACTCAGTCAACTCAGCCACTCAACCCACTTAAACCTAAGACTACCCACTCAGCTCACTCTCTGACTCAGCCCGACTCACCCCCACTCAGCTCAACTCAACCAGCTCACTCACTCTCTCCTACCCGATTTGAGTTTAGGTATATATTTTATATTTATTTTATTTATTGCTATTATTATTAATTATTTTTAATTATAATTAATTTATAAAATAATTATAATTAGTTTTAAATTAGTTATAATTTTTATAATTAGTTATATTAATTCTAATTAATTATAGTTAATTAACTATAATTAGTTATTGTTAATTATAACTAATTATTTTAATTATAATTAATTAATTTCAATTATAATTATTTATTATAAGATATTTATAATTAATTATAATATATGGTTAATTATAATTAAATTTTTATTAATTATAATTAATGATAATTAATTGTCATTAATAATAATTAATTATTTTTAATTATAATTAATCTAAAATAATAATAATAATAATAATATGATTCTTTTCTCGATGTTTGCGACGGGCCGGCAAATCCCCGAGGCGCTCACGTAGCGTTTAGGGTGGGAAACCGGTGCGATGCTTGCGACGAGATAAGGATCCCTCTTCAATGCTAGCAACGAGCCGGCAAACCCCCGAGGCGCTCAAGTAGCGTTTAGAGTGGGAAACCGGTGCGACGCTTGCGGCGAAGGGGATAAAAAAATGTGTTCTTATTTTATTTTTATATAAGTACCCCCAAACGCCCACGTGGTGTAGAGGGGGGAAATCTGTGTTTTTCTCTAACACCTGTTTTCTTCTTATAATCAACAAACCTAAAAAACCCTTAAATGCTCACGTAGCAGGCGGGGATAAAAAAATTTCAAACTGCGACCGCGGTGTCATTTTTTGACACCTACCTGAAGCGCTCACGTAGCGTCGATGGGAATGGTTGCCTCTTGGTTTTTTCCCCTAAACGGGGGGAGACGCCGGGAGGCTGCCGAAATTTCATTTGAAAAGACTGAGGACTTGAACAAAAAAAAAAAAGAACTTGAACTTGCAAGAATAGCAGGGGACTCGAATGAAGGGGGGAGGCTCTTCTTAAGCCTAAACTGTATTTGGACTAGAACTTGAAATTGAGCTGCACTTGAACTGAATTTGAATAAAGACTTGGACATACAAAAATGACTACAAGAACTCAAACTTTGACTATAGGCAAGAGAACTCGAAGAAGACTTGGAAAATATAAGACTTGAATTTGAACACTCATGCAAATTTTGAACTCAAAGAAATTACAATATACTCAAACTTGGCAGTGGATCATATTTGATTTGAACTGAGCTCAAACCTGAATTTGACATGAACCACATTGGACTTGATATTAAACATTCAAACTCAAATTACTTGAACAAAATTGTGATGAGTACAGAAGCTCGCACACAGTCGATGTTTCTCAAGTGAAAATAAACATTAGACTCCAACAAATGACAACGATCAATAAAATGAAGTTTCTCATAAAGATCAAGGGTCCTCATGTAAATGTCGACTAGCAACAATACAAAGATCTTCAAACAAGTAGCCCCTTCGATCATTTAAATGTATTCAAAACAATGTCATGCATTCAAATAAGAATTTATGCAATGAGTCCCTTACACTTGTGAGAGTCATGTGGATTAGAATAAAGACACTGAGGATACTATCAAGTTCCTTACACTGGCTATAAATCAACTTTAAAGGCCAAGAACTCACAAGTGGGAATTTGGTTGTAAATAACAAGGAGATTGTGATGTTATGATATGGGAGCTATTAAAGCCTACGAGATCATTCACAAAATCAAATATGTAGGAATCATCATCTCAATTGAATGGTTATCATATAAAAGCTCCAATGGGTGTTGTAGTTGACCCCTAAAAGCTACTCCAACAAAAGTGCAAATCTTCCATCCACAATAATGAACTTGACAGAAGCTTGTAGTATCTTGAGGATACATGCAACAATTGTTAGAAGATTTGAAGAATGCATAAGCAAATACACCAATTGTAACGAACATATGCATGTGCAGCGATGAAAATCAACGATGAATAATAAATGCTACAACACATTTGCAATCAGTGGTTATGAAATACATTGATCCACTGCAAGCAAAGATTGAAGATATGCAGTGGATGTAGGCTCCTACGAGTTATCGTAGAAGATCCGTTGTATGCCAAACATGATATTCACAAGCGAAATATAAAAGGGCTACGATAAATACCAAATCCTACGAGCTGCTAAAGGAGGCCCATCATACATTCAACTCGATATCTGTGAGCAAATGCTAAAGATCTGCAATACATACATTCTCTTTACAAATTAGGATGTATGTATAATATGCCACTTATGGGTAGATGTAAAAGTACTTCAGTAAATGCAGTATCCTGTAGTCAACTTCAGTCTAAGGATGAATATCTACCTCCAACAGTAATGGTTGTATTGCAAAGACCAAAACCAAAGTATAATGTATAAAGACTACAAGTTCCTACGAGCTTCTACAACTAAAAGACAGGAGATTAGTTAGTGCACTATGACCCGCCTACGAAAATCAACAAATAGTGCACGACAGTCTACCTGTACGAAGCAGCGAACAAGTTTATTCAGAAGCTGCTACGCCACGCCACCGGATCTGCAACATCCGTACAAGCAGACAGAAGGCGTCTATAAATATTCCAAAAATACCCCTTGCACGTGCACTATAAATTGTATACACATAGGTACACTAAAGGGGGGAAATATATTCTCAACCCGCATGGGCCCCGACGAGCGTGTTATTGGTACACACGTGACGTCTAGGGATGCTGCGCGGATTGACAAGTGAATTCAGGTTCGAAACCGATCCTTCTATACGGGTCAATAGGAGTCGACAGGGCTCGAACCATTAAGCAAATATAAAGTCGTGGCGACCGATATATTTGCTTTAAAATAATCATATTGGGCCTTCAAGGCCTACAACAATAAGAATTCACTAATAAAGGCTCAAAGCCTACAAAACCCGATCCTCTGCCGACAGCCCGACAGAGTTGACAAGGTTCAATCCATAAAAAGAAATGACCCCCAAACACCCCGATGATGGCCGTGTTGATTGTAAATCTCAACCGGAGGGGTTCCCAAATACTTTCAATTGTCTCCCAAAAGTCCATTCCAAATGTCTTCCAAAGCTCCACCCAAAATTCCACAAAAATCCCAAAAGTCCAAAAATATTTAAAATTGAAATCACTCATCCGTACTTAAAGCAAAATTCATCCACCCTCCGCAATAGTTTGCCGAGGCGGACAAATTGAAATTTACTCTAGCTCACAAAAGAGCCAAATGCCTAGTCGAAAATATTACTAGGATCCATTCTCAAACAATCTATTGCCAGTAAGGACGTGGTACGTGTCCTCTAACCGGCAGTTTCGCCGCCAAATGGCACTGCAGGTAAACGGTTATGACCCGGGGCCCTCTGAACCGAGTGGTTTTGCCACCAAATGGCACCACAGATAGCGGTTATGGCCAGAGCCAATACGCTCCTTAATGGCGTTAAATCCTTGAGATATGAATCAATAGGATATGATCGATAGGGCACAAAGCCCTCTGTAAGCTAAGGTGGATTCAAATTTGTTCCCTTAGACAAACATTCAACCCCGGTCTACAAGGTTCCCTTGGACGAAGCAACCCATGGCTGCCGACAAGGATCCTTCTGTCAGGTTGGGTCGACTACCTCCTCTGACTAAGTAGACCAGGGACCACGATGGCCCGGGATGACGGAACCATGGGATCTTGATCGGGTCTATCATCCATTCCCCCACCATCCGCTTTAAGTACAAGATGGTAAAATTTCTATTTTTAAATATCAAATTTCCAAACATCCGAACTTTCCAAATTCTCAAATCCAAACCCAATTTCCAAATCTTCAAACTTCCAAAACACTTCCAAATCCAAATCCATTGCTGCTACTATATGCTGGATACACGTATTTCTATACGAATCTGATTGACGACTAGCCTTAATCGAAAGTTCTCTCTCGTGATCGGGAGGGGTAATTAACTATAGGGGCTTGCGCCTATAGGAAACCAGAACTCAGATCATAAAGTCCTCGCAAAATGAGGGCGAAATCTCTGGGTAGTGTCTTATCTACAAACCCATCTGCCTTCCAAAATTTACCTCGGAACTTAGTCCGTTAAAACTCCCTCGCCGAAAAAGAAGAGCGAGCGGAGGCCGGGGACGAATTTTCGGAGCCCACATTGATCAACAGGTACTAAATCTTAAGAAATGAGTTCAATTTATTCATCTGTATATATGAGCATCCAAGATTGTCAACTTTGTTCACACTATTCACTTTCTATCGAGGTGCGAATCATAGAAGAAAATGTTACAGATATTACAATTTGGATTAGAAGATGATTTCAATTATTTCAAATGGAGAGATGAAGTTGAGCATGTAGCATTTGGCATGAACTGTGCGTGAAGACCTTCCTTCTTTTGAGGACAGTTTAGATTAAAATCATGATAGCAATCCTAATTGCAATTATAGCCATGTTATTGATTTTCGTTAAGGCTTTTTGCTAATTTGAATTATTGTTTGAAAATCTTCCTTGAAAGACGATTGTTTGTAATCTTTAATGTACTTTGAATTATGTGTTCTTAGAAGATCTTACTAATGTACATTGAAAGATGATTAATACAGTTATTGTGTTATGTTTTATTGTGGAATTGTTGTACTTTTGAGTTAATATGATGACATTTGTGAATGCTGTAAATTGAAGTTCATTTGTTAAGTTCAGAGCAACATGAAGCTGCTCGACATCAGGCATTACTGGACATGCTCGAAGGAGAGGGCTCTTGCAAATGCTCCCATGATGACAGCAAAATTCACAATGATTTCATTTGTGAATGCTTTCTTATTTTTATGTTGCTCTAAAAAAAATATTTTATCCTCCTTTTCCTTTGCCACTCTCTTATCATTAATATATTTATGGGAATTTTGATCTTGCACTTTCATGTTATTCTATTGTTTGATTTGGGATGGATTTCTTACTGCTTCTTAAAATAGTTTTCAAGTATAAAAATTTTAAATTTTTAATTAAAAAACTGTTTTAAAAAGCAATAATTAAGAAAGTCGTCCCAAACGAAGCCTATATCTACAACGGAGTAGTCACTTTTGTATCATTTATGTTGCTAAGACAAGATAAATATGGACTTGGAGATTGATAATAAATAATTTAGTTACTTAATCTTTTTGTTTAATGTATGTATTTGCAGCAGATTATAGTAAACTCAGAAGCTATCATTACAATGACAAACTTCATAATTTGCATTGCAAAATGCATTCTTATTATCCTCACCCTGATCCCTCTCTCTCTCTCTCTCTCTCTATCATGGATCATGAAAAAATTATTAAGCATGAAATAACAAATTCTATGTTTTAAGCAATTATATAAGGCAAAACTAGTCATAATCTATCTTAAACTCAGAAGTTAAAGCAAACACTGTACAAAAAAGCATATAACACGTAAAATTTCATAAATTTTATTTATAATATTTTTTAATACAAGGTATATACAAGAGGCGTTGATTAAATTTGTGTGGGCTCCGAAAATTCGGCCCTGGCCTCCACTCGCTTTTCTTATTCGGCGAGGGAGTTTTAACGGACTAAGTTCCGAGGTAAATTTTGGAAGGCAGATGGGTTTGTAGATAAGACACTACCCAGAGATTTCGCCCTCATTTTGTGAGGACTTTATGATCTGAGTTCTGGTTTCCTATAGGCGCAAGCCCCTATAGTTAATTACCCCTCTCAATCATGAGAGAGAACTTTCGATTAAGGCTAGTCGTCAATCAGATACGTAGAGATACGTAGTATATGGCATATAGTAGCAGCAATATATATGGATTTTGAAATATATGGAAGTTTGGATGTTTGGGTTGAAATAGTTTGATATTTAAAATTAGAAATTTCACCATCTTGCACTTAAAGAGGATGGTGGGGGAATGGATGATGGACCCGATCAAGATCCCATGGTTCCGTCATCCCGGGCCATCGTGGTCCTTGGTCTACTTAGTCAGAGGAGGTAGTCGACCCAACCTGACAGAAGGATCCTTGTCGGCAGCCATGGGTTGCTTCGTCCAAGGGGACCTTGTAGACCGGGGTTGAATGTTTGTCTAAGGGGACAAATTTGAATCCACCTTAGCTAACAGAGGGCTTTGTGCCCTATCGATCATATCCTATTGATTCATATCTCAAGGATTTAACGCCATTAAGGAGCGTATCAGCTCTGGCCATAACCGCTATCTGTGGTGCCATTTGGCGGCGAAACCACTCGGTTCAGAGGGCCCCGGGTCATAACCGTTTACCTGCAGTGCCATTTGGCGGCGAAACTGTCGGTTAGAGGACACGTACCACGTCCTTACTGGCAAGATATTGTTTGAGAATGGATCCTAGTGATATTTTCGACTAGGCATTTGGCTCTTTGTGAGCTAGAGTAAATTTCAATTTGTCCGCCTCGACAAACTGTTGCGGAGGGCGGATGGATTTTGCTTTAAGTTTTTGATGGATTTATTTCATTTTAAATATTTTTTTGAATTTTTGGGATTTTTGTGGAGTTTTGAATTTTTCTGGGATTTTAGGTGGAGCTTGGAAGATATTTGGGATGGACTTTTGAGAGACAATTAAAAATATTTGGGAACCCCTCCGGTTGAGATCTGCATTCAACACGGCCATCATCGGGGTGTTTGGGGGTAATTTCTCTTTATGGATTAAACCTTGTCAACTCTGTCGGGCTGTTGGCAGAGGATCGGGTTTTGTAGGCTTTATGCCTTTGAAAGTGAATTCTTTTGATTTTAGGCTTTGAAGGCCTAATATAAATGTATTAAAACAAATATTCTGGTTGCCATAGCCATATATTTGTTTAATGGTTCGAACTCTGTCGACTTCTATTGACCCATATAGAAGGATCAGTTTCGAACCTGAATTCACTTGTAAACCCGCGCAGCATCCCTAGACGTCACGTGTGTACCAATAACACGCTCGCCGGGGCCCATGCGGGTTAAGATTGTATTTTCCCCTTTTAGTGTATCTATGTGCATACAAGTTAAGGTGCTGTGCGGGGATATTCTTGGAATAGACGCCTTCTGTCTGCTTGTACGAATGCTGCAGATCCGGTGGCGTGGCGTAGCAGCTTCTGAATAGACTTGTTCGCTGCTTCGTACAGGTAGACTGTCGTGCACTATTTGTTGATTTTTGTAGGCGGGTCATAATGCACTAACTAATCTCCTGCCTTATTTGTGGATGCTTGTATTTGTCGTATTCTCCATGCGTTTTGTTATGGTCTTTAACTCATATAATACATTCGCCACTGCTATAAGTAGACAGGTAGATGTATTCTTTCACATACTGAAATTGACTTCAGGATACTGCATTTACTGAAGTCTTTTTGCATCTACCCAAAGTGGCATTTGACACATACATTCGTCTTCGTAAAGAGATTGTATGTGTTGCAGATCTTTTTGTATTGTTGATTGGTGAACTACTTCATCTACTTACATGTCTTCTAATGCTCGTAAGGATTATTCCTTGTATATTTGTTCAAGCTCAAACTATACATCCCCTCCTATTTCATTGCTTGCAAGATTGAAAATGGTTGTCTATGTTCTGATGTTGATGGTAAGAGTGTTGTAAGGTAGCTACTTCATCTGCTAAATATCCTTCATATCTTGCTCACGAACATGTTGTATCATTTGCGGCATGAAATTGTATGTTTGTAGGGATGATCGAATCGTTGTTGACAATGCAGATCATATCACATTCATTATGTGCTCTTCACATTCCACTTGTGAGCATCTCATAATGCACTTTGATTACAGAGGCTCGATGCATTTATCTCATATTCAAGTAATATTGATTGTGCAAGAGCTTTTTGGTCTTCTTTATGGATGTGTCAGGATTCTCACTGCTACCATCATGCCACCCATTGTTTCTTGCAAACAGTTAGCAGACGTCACATTCTCTACAATCCTTGTTGATTGATTGTAGATGGTCATGTGAAATGATACAAGTCTTCTACCATCTTTTGAGGATGACTTGTGACTTGTATGGTGAAATCGTCTTCCTTGCTTTGTAATGTTTACTTGCTTTAACTTGCCATTGGAATGTATATCATCAACATTGAAGCTTATCTAACATGAGCTTCATTGTTCACACATTTGCATTTTTGACTAAGCATTTAATGATTCAAAATTTAGTTTTCTACAACTTGCTCATTTGAGTCCAAGTTCACAAAGTCCTTTATAAGTGTTCATTCAATTTCTCTTGCATATGATTCATGTTTGAGTTCTTTGTGCCAGTTCAATTCAAGTTCATGCTCAAATCAAGTTCCATGTCACATTGAGTCCACTTCGAATTTGAATCAAATGCTTGCAAGTCCAAGCTTCAAGTAACCTTGTTGAGTTCCACTATTGTTCGAATTATGCTCAGTTGAGTTCAAGTGCAAATTCAAGTTCTCTTGTAGTTGTCCCAAACCACAATCTCCAAGTCAAAAAGTTCTTTGCATTTGTTCTTTTGAGTTCGATCAAATTCTTTTGAATTTTAAGCTCATTTGTTCAAATAAGTCCACAAGTCCAAGCTCATTTTTTGTTCAAGTCATTGGATTTTCAATCCAAATTTCGGCAGCCTCCCGGCGTCTCCCCCGTTTAGGGGAAAAACCAAGAGGCAACCATTCCCCTCGACGCTACGTGAGCGCTTCAGGTAGGTGTCAAAAACGACACCGCGGTCGCGAATGAAATTTTTTTTATCCCCGCCTGCTACGTGAGCATTTAAGGGTTTTTATGTTTGTTGATTATAAGAAGAAAACAGACGTTAGAGAAAACATAGATTTCCCCCCTCTGCACCACGTGGGCGTTCGGGGGTACTTATATGAAAATAAAGAACACATTTTTTTATCCCCTTCGCCGCAAGCGTCGCACCGGTTTCCCACCCTAAACGCTACTTGAGCGCCTCGGGGGTTTGCCGGCTCGTTGCTAGCATTGAAGAGGGATCCTTAAATCGTCGCAAGCATCGCACCGGTTTCCCACCCTAAACGCTACGTGAGCGCCTCGGGGGTTTGCCGGTTCGTTGCAAGCGTCGAGAAAAGAACCAAAAATCTTTTTTTTTTTATAATAATATTATTACTATTCATAATAATAATACTAATAGTAGTATTAATATTATTTATAATAATAATATTAAAATAACATAAACTATATAATAATAATAATAATAACGATATTGATATTAATATTAATATTATAATTATATTACTACTTCATTATTATAATAATATTATTAATAATATCATTAATGATATTAAAATCATTAATAATATTAACAATAATAATATTATTATAAGTAATAATATAATAATAATATTAGTATTAAGACTAATAAAAAAAAAGATAATAATACATTTACAAAGAGAGACCACCTTAATTAAGCTAGGGTGAGTTGGTAAGTTGAGGTGAGTAGGTGAGTTGACTGAGTTGGAACTGAGTCGGCTGAATTAGGCTTTAGGTTTAGTTGAATTTGAGTGGACTGAGTCGGGGTGAGTCAGTGAGTGAGTGGCTAGGTTTTAGGTTTAATGGGCTGAGTGGCTGAGTTGACTGAGTCGGGGTGAGTTGAACTGAGTTAGGGCTGAGTGGCTTTATTTGAGTGAGGATAAGAGGGGGATCGGGTAGAGTGGAGAGGAGCTCGGCTACTAACAGAGAGGAGGAGCTGCTGTGTGGAGTCGATCAGGGAGATTGGAAGGGAGAGGGCGACGGGATCGGCCAGGAGAAATGTCGGGTAAGGATGCTCTCTCTCTCTCTCTCTCTCTCTCTCTCTCTCTCTCTCTCTCTCTGCGGAATGGAGTCGAAGCAGGAAAGGGGGGCGACGGGATGGGAGCTAGGGTCGGGTGAGAGGAAGATGAAGCTCGGCTTTGGTGTCGGCACAGGGAGGGCGACGGGATATGAGTGGGAGGTCGGGATTCTCACGGGCAGAGGAAGAGAGCGTGGGGGAGAAGGTTTCGGTCGGATGTGGGAAGGTCGAGGTATCGTGAGCAAGCAGCTTCGGGCAAGAGAGTTTCTGCGTGTGTAGCAGAGCGTGGAAGAGCAGCCGAATGAAGAGGGCTCGGTTGGCTTTTAAAGGCGTCAAAAATCAGCGATCGAGGCTGCGGGATTCATGCAGGAATTGCGGAGACGCGACGCAAGCGGCGCCGACTCAACGTAACCTCGGCAGGATTCGTGGACCCGATGGCTTACAGGTATTTCGATTACTTTTTTTTTTTTCTGTTGGTGAATACCTAGAGGTCAACAAATGCCCCCCAACAAATGTGGTACGCGTCTAGAGCGAGCCACGTTTGTTGTAAGCTGATTGACCATGTGAATCTCTAGACATTCATTCTAGATGTCACACAAGGATTTCATTTAGTGGATCTCCAAAATTTATTTGGATGTCACACTACGATTCTTCTTTAGTGGATCTCCAAAATTTTGCTTGGATGTCACACTAAAACCTTCCTTCTCCATAAAGCTTTTAGATGTATCAATAGATGGTTGAGATGTTGATTTTTTTTTCGTCTTGTGCTTTGTGCGGCAGACATTGATGGATAATTGACTAATTTGTCTTTGCTGACTTGTTAGGTATTTTTGTACCTTCGGCCCTATGCTTTCTGCTTTGGCGGGCTTGTTGAAGGAGTAGATGCCGATGACCTAAACCCTTAGGTTTGTATTAGGTCGATGGCGAAAAGTCATCGGTCCAGGGTTTTGTGCATAGCGGACTTGTTGATGACAGAATCCACTTAGTTCAGCCTTGGACTTTTCATGAACTTTGGGATAATTTTCTTCGGTCCCTTGCTTTGTGCTTTGGCGGACTTGTTGAAGAAAAATTCCTTCGATCATCGCTTTGTGCTTTATGGATTTGTTGAAGGATTTGCAGGTTTTGGATTCAATTGACAGCACCGAACGTAAGTAGTATCTTGATCCTTAACCACTTGAGAAGACTTTAATCTGAGTCACTTGAGTTCATTAGATCAGGAGAGCTAGAATTTGATAGCTCTTCGTCCTCTGGTTGCTGAGATGGGGGTTCCTCTACTACGGCCTTTCTTATGGCTTGTTGAGTAGACGGAGCTGCCAGCGATCCGGCCATATT
Organism: Dendrobium officinale; assembly: GCA_019514585.1. NCBI lineage: Eukaryota > Viridiplantae > Streptophyta > Magnoliopsida > Asparagales > Orchidaceae > Dendrobium > Dendrobium officinale. Next base: position 3,932,206 of record CM033699.1, on the reverse strand, counting down.
TGGGCTTGTTGGATCCGACCTCTTACACCCATTCAGGCTTCAGACTTGAGCTATGGGAATTGCGCTCCCCAATGCTGATTTTGCTGAAGTTGGTAGATTTGGAGTCATCTTTTGTGGTTGTAGATTTTTGAGCCTATGAACATTCAGTAGTTGTTCGAGACTTATCCTTCTACTGGAACTTTGATTCTCCAGTCATTTAGGAGAGAATTTTGTAGACTACGATCACTTGAAATTGTCGAGTCAAATTTGCCTTCATTCTTTCTTCAGTCCCTACTGACGGGTTGACGAAGTGGGGGTTCCGCTACTACGGCCTTTCTTATGGCGTGTTGAGTAGACGGAGCTGCCAGCGATCCGGCCATATTTGGGCGTGTTGGATCCGACCTTTTACACCCATTCGAACCTTAAGCTTCAGGCTGTCGAAAGACTTTAAGCTTCTTCGGCTCAATTTTGTAGGAGTGTGTAGCCACAAAAGTCTCTTTCTTGACTTTTGAGTCTTGGTTTGTTGGAGAAGGTGTCTCTAATTTTTAAAAGATCACCTGCATATACTTTAGAAAACAAATATTTATATTCTCTGGCACATAAGAATATCTGGATTGATAATTTTAAATATTTATTCGGGGATCTCGGCACGCAGCGTGATGTCGACCCGAATAAATATTTAAAATGCCCCCTGTCTCGCAGGGATATTTCAGAATGAAATAGATTTGGAATATAAGATTTTAAATATTTATTTGGGGATCTCGGCGTATAGCACGATGTCGACCCAAATGAATATTTAAAATGCCCCCTGTCTCGTAGGGGCATTTTGGATAGGCTTTGTTTCTTTGAGATTTTAAATATTTATTTGGGGATCTCGGCACGCAGCGCGATGTCGACCCAAATAAATATTTAAAATGCCCCCAGTCTGATGGGGGATTTTGAAATGCGTTCTTGTTATACAAGAGAATTTCAAAATATAAGCATGCATTGACAACTAAAATATTATTCATCACAAAAATACATTAGTTATGGAATTTTCATGCATGATATTTCTTTAGATGTCGACCGTTGATTGGCGGCATAGGCCTCTGACCGTTCAGATCGATCAACTGATATGCTCCTCCTTGGTACACTTTCTCGATGACGAAGGGGCCTTCCCAATTGGATATGAATTTGCCACCAATTTTTCGGTGTGGGATGATTGGTCTTCTCAGCACCAGGACCAATTCCCCTTCCTGAAATGATCGAGGACGCACCATTCTATCAAAGGACTTTGCCATTCTTCCTCGGTAGATTTCTAAGTTTTGTTGGGCTTGTAACCTGCGTTCATCAAGTGCGTCGAGCTCCTCCATTCTGAGACGGGCATTTTGCTCTTGAGTGAGATCGTTCTGAATTGCTACCCGAAGGGACGGTAGTTCAATCTCCAATGGTAACACGGCTTCAACACCGAACACTAGAGAATACGGAGTAGCTTTAGTTGGAGTCTTGTAAGTCGTACGATAGGCCCATAGAGCTTCTGCCATCTTCGTATGCCACTCTCTTTTGTTTTTACTGAGAATCTTCTTCAACAATTTCACCAGCGTCTTGTTGAAGGCTTCTGCCAATCCATTTGCCCTTGGATTGTCTATGGATGAATATCGCCAATCGATCTTGTGCCGATCAACGAACTTATAAATTTTTGTACTTTTGAATGCAGTACCATTGTCTGAGATTATGCGGCGTGGCACACCGAATCTGTAGACGACATTATGGGTAAAGAAATTGATCACATGCTCGGATGTGACCTCTCTGAATGGAGCTGCTTCTGCCCACTTGGAAAAGTAGTTTGTTGCTGCTAGAATAAAACGGTGTCCCGCTGATGATGGCGGATCTATTGGCCCGATAATATCAGTACCCCAGCATTCAAATGGCCAGGAAGCTATTGTTGGGTGTAGTGGATTTGGAGGCTGATGTATAACATCACCGTGAATTTGACATTCGTGACACCTCTTAGCGTGATCGATACAATCCTTAACCATAGTTGGCCAATAATAACCCATTCTCTTGATTTTGGCGGCCATTTTAGGACCTGACTGATGTGCTCCACAAAGCCCTTCATGGACTTCTGTTACTACTTTATCAGCTTCCTTGGTCCCCAGGCACCTTAGCCACATTTGATCAAAGGCTCGTCTGTATAGCATGTCGTTAACAAATGCGTATCTCAACGCCCTTTTTCGAATTTGTGCAGCCATAGACTTTTCTGTCGGGAGTTTGTTTTCCTTGAAGTAGTCAATGAATGGCTGTCTCCAATCATTTTCGACTTCAATATCTAAACAATGCCACCACGATTCTGAAGCTTGACTAGCTTTACGTCTCTTGGCCACATGATGTTCTTCTGGATAATTCTCCATAACAATCTGATGGAGAGGCCGAGGGTCAACTGGAGTTTCATCCTGCTGACTTGAATTTGATACTTCTTCTACCATCGGGAATTGTAACAGAGCGGGCTCCAAGACCCTACGAGTGTAAACCCCGATGAATATGGGACTCTCCTCGTTGATGTTCGCCATTTTTTTGGCTAATTTGGCCAGACAATCTGCTTTAGCATTTGTCCTCGAGGAAGTCGAGCCATTCTAACATTTGGTACTTGTTTCAAAAGCTCGAGAGCTCGTCTGTGATAGTGGGCCAATTCAACTTTGCCAACCTTGTAAATACCGAGGACCTGATTTATCACGAGCTGAGAATCACCGAAGATTTGAAGATGTTGGATCCTGACATCGATGGCAATCTCCAACCCTGCTAACAGCGCTTCGTATTCGGCTTCATTATTGGTCCGAGGTTCAGTCAAACTGAATGAAAATCTCATTATACCTCCCTCCGGTGCTACGAAAATGAGACCGATGCCAGCTCGGGCTCTTGCAATATTTGGAGGTCGGACATGTCTAATCGACGATGCCCCGTCGAAGTACATTTCCCATAATGGTAGCCTTTCATTTTCCTCGACCTGCATAATTTGCTCATCGGGCAAATCATCATTTAGCGGAGAATCAGCTGGGATTGGGTGTGCAGCAAGAAAATCTGCCAAGGCCTGTCCTTTCACCGCCTTCTGTGGCATGTATATGATTTCAAACTGCAACAACAATACTGCCCACCTGGCTAGACGACCTGTCAACACTGGTCTTGTCATCAAGAACTTCAGCGGATCGATCTTTGATATCAGTGTGATTTTGTGGGATAACATGTAATGGCGGAGTTTCTGAACTGCAAAAATCAGTGCCAGGCAATGTTTTTCAATAGGAGAGTAACGGCTTTCTGCTCCAATCAACCTTCGACTGATATAGTAGAGCGCATTTTCTTTGCCCTCTTCATTATTCTGGGCCAATAGTGCTCCGAGGGACTCTTCTAGTGCAGCTGTATACAATATGAGAGGCTTCCCGGAATCGGCGCTGCTAGGATAGGCGGATTCAGCAGATATCTCTTGATGCTATCAAACGCCTCCTGACATTCTGCATCCCATTTGAAACGGACATCTTTCTTCATTAATTTTGAAAACGGCTGGCACCTACCCGATAAATTTGATATGAATCTCCGAATGAAAGCCAGTTGTCCTTGCAGTGAGCGAAGTTGTCGAAGGTCCCTTGGTGGTGGCATCTCCGTTATTGCCTTAATTTTGTTGGGGTCGACTTCGATACCTCGATGACGGACAACGTACCCCAAAAATTTGCCGGAAGAGACTCCAAAGGCACATTTGAGTGGATTCATCTTCAGATCATATTTTCTGATTCTTTCAAACACAATCCTTAAGTCATCTAGGTGATTTCTTCGATCCGTGCTCTTGACAACAAGGTCGTCAACATAGCACTCGACCTTTTGATGTATCAAATCATCAAATATATGAGTCATCGCCCGCTGGTAGGTGGCACCAGCATTCTTTAGGCCAAAGGGCATGACTGTATAGCAGAAAATGCCGATGGGCGTTCTGAACGATGTATGCTTTTCATCTTCAGGAGCCATCTTGATTTGATTGTATCCTGACGATCCATCCATAAAGGAGAACATATCGTAGTTGGACGTATTGTCCACCAGGAGTTCGGATACAGGGAGTGGAAAATCATCTTTTGGGCACGCCTTGTTGAGGTCCCTGAAGTCAATACAGACACGAATTTGCCCGTTCTTCTTCTTCACTGGGACGATATTAGCAATCCAGTCAGCGTACTTTTCTTCTCGGATGAATCCTGCATCTATTAGCTTCTTCGTTTCTGCGATCACCTGTTCTTCAATCTCCAGTCTCATTCTTCTTGGAGCTTGTTTGACGGGCGTTACATCCGGTTTGATTGCTAATCTGTGAACTGCTACGTCAGGGGATAAGCCAGGCATCTCAGCATATGTCCAGGCAAAGCAATCCCTGAATTCACAGAGAAGTTCTTTTATTTCTTCTATTTGTTCCTCGGGTAGAAGAGAACTAATGAAGGTTGGGCGAGGGTCTTCCTCAGTTCCCAAGTTGACTTCTTTTAGCTCATCCATAGTGGCCGCCTGTCCACCATCTTCAAGCTCTTCTGGTGCAGGTTCGGCTTCTACGGGCTGTTCATCATAATCGTCAGCTTCGTATATCTCTTCAGCATCACCATCTTCGGATTCAATTTCCACGCATGTGATGGCGCGACAAATCTCTTTCCGGAGGAATTTTCTTTTGATGAATCCAATACCTTTATATGCATCTGTGTCCTTCTGCCGTAACGGACGTGGACTCCTTCCATACCAAAGGCCCAGACTTGTACGAAGTTGTCGTTTGGTGGTAGGAATATTGACTTGTTTTCGTAACATTCTCTGGATATTTTTGGTATTGAACCTAGGTAGCCTCGTAGGAAATAACTCTTCAGAGTCGAGAATCATGCAATCCCAGTCATGATTCTCCTCCTCACGAACTCCCGTGGAATATAACACATTCTTTGGTACAGTCCCATTTTTACGGGGAGGCAGATAGAGAGTGGCGAGTTCTTCAACCTTATGCACCTCACGTGAAATGATTTCTTTGAAGTGTTGTAAAGGAACACGCGTAACTACGAGTACACTATCTAAAATTGATAGACTGTCAATTCTTCTATAGAACACATTCTGCACCGTGTTCATGTAAATGGAGTCGTAGTCATAATCATCATTTGAAAATTCGACCTGCCTGCTCCATTCATCCGTGGACTGGCATACTTTCCGAGATTTAGCAGGAGTATCATCATCTTCATCTGTGTCACTTCCCAGATGAGGTATAAATTTCTTCTCTTTGGGAATGGTCGGCGCTTTGGGAAGAGTCGGCACTGCCTTCTTTCTCCCCACCTGCTTCTTCTCACCTTCTCGTTCAGGTCGCTTTGTAGCCTTTGAGTTTGATGCTCTAGCCTCGAGAGAGCTCGAAGATTTCTGCTTCTTTGGCATGAAATACCGTGCATCTTCATAAACTGTTGCTTCATGAACTGTGAAAGGCTGAATGTCACCAGAGATCCTGAATTCCTCTCCATCTTTGAGATATTTCATACACTGGTGCAATGTTGACGGGACAATACCATATTCATGCAACCAGGGACGGCCTAGTAGCGCCTTGAATGAAGTATCCGCGTCGATCACATGGAATTTAGCTTCTGTATGTAGCTCTCCAAATACAAGAGGGAGCATGAATGATCCAAGGGTTTTCTGTCCTTTTTCATTGAAACCATGCACCATCAGCTTATCTGGCCCGAGGTGTTCCACATCAAGGCAGAGGGATCTCAGTGCTTTCAAGCTTATCAGATTTATGGAGGATCCAGGATCGATCAGAATTCGACTGATGATCAGCTTATCGCTCTCTGCAGTAATGTACAGAGGACGGTTATGGTCTGCAGTTCCGAGCATCATATCCTCTTCGGAGAAAGTAATGAATGGTTCATTACGAGCTTGCAGAACTTCAGTCAAATTTCGTTCAGCAAAATATGCCTCATATCTTTCGGGATCTTTGAGAGCCTGAATCAGAGTCTCCCGAAGGTCTTTAGACATCATCAACGCGTCGTATATACTAAGTTGTGCTGGAATTTTTCTCAAATGAGATAAGATGTTATAATCTATCCCATTGGCTGAAGTCTTCTTTTTCTTAGGATCTTCAGGGATAATATCATCGTTGATAATTATTTCTTTTTCCTTATCTTTGTTGGAGACCCCTTTCTTCGGTGGAGGCGGTAGTATCTTGCCGCTTCTTAACTGCACTTGAGCAATCTCCTCCGGTTCAGAGTCATTTAACTGTACATTTTCTTCAGAGTCAACCATCGTCGCGTCTAGGGACTCATCCGTTGATTCAGAATCACCACCCAGATTTACATGACCCATCCGAGACGCTATGCTAGGGTCTGATTCGTCTCCCTCTGGAAAATACAAATCCTCCTCTGAACTGTAATCCATTGGGAAAACCATCATACAGGATTCAGAGGGTACTTCTTCTGTGTATTCTTCTTTCATTGAGGTACTCGGCGCCACTGAGATGACCCGACATACTTCTTTGGGAAGAGAATTCTCATCATTTTCTTCGGCTTCATCTATCTTAAGCTCCGACATGAAGTCAGCGAGCTTGACAGGTCGCCTCACAGTCTGGTAATATTCATCCAAACTGTTGATAACTCTCTGAGTTTCAGTCATTTTCTCCTTAGGCTTTTTCAGCTTGGTTTTCTTCTTGGATGATTTCTTCTTTTCAGTCTTTGAAGAACTAACTTGGTTGGAAAACTGTTTTGAAGTAGAAGGTCGTACCACTGGCAGTGCCTTCAAATCTATCATTGGCTCAATAGGAGATTTCCACTTTACACCTGAAACTCCTTCGAGTTGCTTTAACATTTTTACAGTTTTCTTGGAGACCGCAGTCTCCCACTTTTCTTCTTGAATTGGCTTCTTTTCATTTCTTCTTTCTTCAACCAGGGGTACGGAAGAGGACGTGACCACCCGAGTTGATTCTTTTCTAGGGTGAGACAACACATTGTCGGACAAAGTGAGTTCCCCTTTTTGATATTTTCTTTCAAGCCAATCCTTAAAGATGTAGCAATCTTCAATAGGATGGCTGAGTACCCGATGATATGGGCAATAATTTGGGTCACCAGTGTGCTTCGACTCTTCGGGTCTCTTGCATTCAGGCAGTTCTAAACCCGATTTCAGTACTTGTCGAAATAATTTGGCGACACTCTCCCTTTTGAATGAATATTCTTTATTCATTTTATCTTTGAGGGATTGGAACATTCTGTCACCAGTTCCTATTGCCTGTCTTTGGCCTCCAGCTTGATAAGTCCTCGGCTTATCGTTTCCCCCCCCGAATATCAGCTTCGGTTGGGGGTTGGGGTTGTAGGCCTGTTTGGGCTTTTCTTGATATTGCATCGGCTGCTTGCCCTTGTCTACATTGTAAAATCACCTGCTTTTCTCTATCAGCTCTGGAGAAGAATGTAGAGTCGGCCTCACCCCTTCTAGCACCTGGGGCCTTGGCTTTCTTGGGCTTATCAGAGTGATTTTCTGATCTGGAGAAATTCAGCTTCTCAAATTTGGCCACTCTGTCGAGCAAGTCTTGGAATGTATTGATTGTAGCCATGCACAGGAAGGGTTGCATCTTATCATCAATGTTGCCCATTAACAACTGTACGGCATGTTCCTCCTCTAACTGCTGCTCACATTTCATGCTTAAATTTCGCCAGCGAGTGATGTATTTGGTCACTGATTCTTCTCTTTTTCTTTTATCCAGAGCGAGATCAGCAATCGTGATCTTCTCGGTTGCACTAGCGAATCTTTTTACAAACATACTTTCCAATTCTGCGAATGTCTTCACAGAATCATTTGTCAGTTCAGCATACCATTCGAAAGCAGTTGCTGTCAAACTGCTGACGAATTGTCGGAAGAGTAGGGCGTCATTTCCTCCTGTATTTTCACAGGTGGCTTTAAACTGTGCCAGATGCTGTCTGGGGTTGTTATTACCATTGAAAGTGTTGAACTTTGGGACCGAATATCCTTTTGGGTACGGTACTTGGTCGTATTCAGCAGGATACGGACGACCTTTGCCCACTAATTTTTCTGCTTGATCAACGGCTATGATAGCCCTGATCCTTTCTGTTATTATTCCTTCCAACTGTGCAGCGGTCACAGGTTCAGAAGTACTTGCAACATTTTGTGGAGTGGGCTGACGGATGACATTATGAGCCTCGTGACCACCTTCAGGATAATACAAGAGGCGTTGATTAAATTTGTAATACTTTTTAATACAAGGTATATACAAGAGGCGTTGATTAAATTTGTGACATTAAGAAAATAATATCGTCTTTGGATTAATGAGTAAGAGATCCTTTCGCAAGTGAGCTTTAACTTGATCCATTGTTTCTTTAGAAATATATCTCCAACTTTCACACATTTTATATTATTTATTCATATTTTAAAATATGAAGATTTGAAGCAAATTTTAATTAATTTGATATAATTTTGAATAAAATTAAATTAAAAAAAAGTATGATGATCTTTGTTAAATCTCAATTATTTTAAGAAAATGATATAAAAAATATGAAAATATTACATGTTTTGGTTTTAAAAATATATTTGTCTAATAAGTTGAAAAGCCTTTTAGTGCTTAATTTTGATATTTTTATAATAATTTAAATATTAGAAGTAATATGAAATTAATTTTATAAATAATTAAAAAATTGAGTATTTGTATTTAAGTAATTGCCCAAAATTTTAATATTGAAAATCATTAGTTATAAAACTAAGTTTCCACCCTATTTCGTTTCTCAGCTCGTTCTTTGCAATGCGATTACGATTCCTCCATAGAGGAGTTGTAGTCCCGAACTACGCCATTTTTCGCAGCGCTGCGGCTTTTGGATTCAAATCCACTCCCTCGCTTTCTTCAATCGATTTTTCGAATCCTCACAACCCAGTGGAAGGATCTGAAAGCTCGGAAGGTCCCAGCGACTCCTTGTCTATGAGAGTCGAGAGGCTTCCATGGGGCGAGCCGATCATCTCCGCCTTCCAGAGTTGGATGGGAGACGGATTCGCCGTTCACCGAGGAGAAGTATTCCACGCTATCAACCGGCTTAGGAAGCTGCGCATGAACAAGAGAGCGCTCCACGTTAGTTGCCCACCATCTGTTCGATAGATTGTCTGAAATTCAATAGTGTCTCCTTTTTGGGTTTTGAGGATTGAAATAAATCACCTTGGCTGTAGAAAGTGTAAAGTTGGAATCTTGCTGCCTGCATTCGCTGGATTGCTTTGTTTTTTCGAGATCAATAATCAATATTGATATGTCCATTGATTTCTGCGATTCACTGCGACACTGAAATTTAGCTTAAGACTTATGATCTAGTGCAGATATTTGCGAGTTGATATTGGTAACTAGGAAAATAGGGGCCAAGGGTTTGTTTTCATTTCATTATTCTGATAGTTTGCTATATTTGCTATCATCAAATTGTCGTTATGGAAGTTTAGTTTTCAGATAAATCAGCCTGCTTTTAAATTTCACTTTTTTTACAGTTGATGGAATGGATTATGAGGGAGAGGCCTTACAAGTTGAAAGAGCTGGATTATGCTTATCTTTTGGAGTTCACTGCTAAGCTTCATGGAATTTCTGAAGCTGAGAGCCTGTTCCTTCGTATCCCCGATGAGTTTCAGAATGAGTTGCTCTACAACAACCTGGTAATGGCCTGCTTGGATAAGGGCCTGATAAGGCTTTCTATTGGTTATATGCAAAAGATGAGGCAATTATCTCTCCCCATTTCTCCTTATGCTTACAATAGATTGATTATTCTGCACTCCACATCTAGTCGTAGAAAAAGAATCCCTAAATTTCTTAGACTGATGAAAGCTGACGGAATTTCACCACATACTTCTACTTACAATATTCTCTTGAAGATAGAAGCTGATGACCACAACATTGATAGGCTTTCAAAGGTTTTTAATGAAATGATACAAGCCAAAGTTGATCCAAATGAGATTACATATGGAATCATGGCAATGGCTCATGCAGTAGCAAGATTGTATACCGTCGCAGAGATGTATGTAGAAACCATTGAGAAGATAAGAACTGGTAAGAACTGGTCCACATTGGATATCTTGCTCATCTTGTATGGTTATCTGAAGAAAGAACATGAGTTAGAGAGGACCTGGAAACTTGTAGGAGCCCTTCCACACGTAAGATCCAAAAGCTTTTTACTTGTGATTGAGGCCTTTGGAAAAATGAAATGTGTAAAAAGGGCAGAAGAGATATGGGAAGAGATGAAGTCAATGAAGCCAGTGAAACAGACAAGTCCATACAATGCAATTATCTCTGTATACTGCAGGCATGGACTTATAGACAAAGCTTCAGATTTATTTGAAGAAATGCAAGCAAATGGATGCAAACCAAATGCGATAACCTATCGCCACCTTGCATTAGGTTGCTTAAAAGCTGGCTTGGTTAAGGAGGCTTTGAAGACTCTAGAACTGGGGAAAGATGAAGAAGTGAGCTCTCAGGTGAGAAGATCCACGCCATGGCTTGAGACAACCCTTATGCTAGTTGAAGCTTTTGCTGATATTGGTGATCTAACGAATGCCAAGAATTTCTTTAGAGTATTTAAGGAGACAAAGTATTGTAGATATACTTTTGTGTATAATAGCCTTCTAAAGGCTTATGTGAAGGCTAAGGCTTATGATCCAGAATTTTTGGGAAATATGATACTAGCAGGAGCTAGGCCAGATGCAGAGACTTATAGCCTCTTGAGAATTTTGGAGAAATTTAAGGTTTAATGCGTTTTCTGTATTCCACTATAACGATTATCCTACATTGGAGTTGCAATTTGTGATTTAGCAGCATGTCTTAGTTCCTAAAAGCTCTTTAAAAAATGCTCCTGGAGCTTTGTGGCGTTCTTGATGAGATTTTGTTGATTAGTAAACCCCACAAGTTGACATTGGAGTGGCATAAAAAATTGTCCGGAAGATCTTATGGGGAGTTGAGGTTACAAAAATCTTTATTTACTTCTATCAAATCAAAAAACAATTTGTTGTTTATGTTTACTTAAGAAAAAATAGAGCTTAAATGAGTCTGAAACATCATGAAAATACCACCAAAAGTCCAACTCATCCGTAGAAGATTTAAGATTTTGTTTACGATAACTTTCTTGTTGTTTTTTAAATCAAGTTTTTAACATTAAAAAAATTTTTAACTAAAATTTTTTATACTAGAAAGCCTCTTTAAAAAGTAGTAAGAAAGTTATCCCAAACAAAATCTATATCAATCAACATCAAAATTTCATGATTCAAGGTCCAATAGATTCAAACATATCAAACACAATGGAATTTGCTTGGACTGACCTTCTCTTTCATCAGAGAAATTATTACGTGCGGAAATCAGACTTAAGAAATCATTCGAAAAGTGTATTTATTATTCATCAATGTACTTTTACTGTTCACTGTTATTCTTTTTTTGTTCACAAAATCGAACGATTTTGTGTCCAATCTTCGCACGTAATAATATCTCCTTTAGTCATTGTAGGGTTTGAGTGTGCCCTTTGAAAAGTATCATGCTCGTCCTGACTATTAAAAAATTTACATGCATTGTACTTATGGTATTGAAATCTAAAAGACCAATGTATTTTGTAAACCAATTTGAGACATCATTGATGGCAAATGCCATGAATCCACCACCGACAGCTTTTTTTAGTCTCAGTCCAGACAGTCCTGGTGGGTTGATGGTCAGGAGATCACTTGACTTGCTAAAAAAATGTATGTGGAGGATGAGCTAAGAAAACTTAGAAGATCTTATGAACTTGCTCTGCTAATTAATGGATGGTGACTGAATGAGATAAACTGAAGAAATTCAAGAGCAACCAGTCAACACTCTATCTAATGGTACGTACTAATTAAAAGATTTTGAATTTAATTTTTGAATATGTGTTGTGTATATGAATTTATTTTAATTGACTTAAATATCTCAAAAAATAATATGATAGTTATATAATACTTTTCTACATTCTCAAATCGTGCCATCATTTAATTGGAAAGGTTAACAAATTATCTAACTCTTGTGCGAGCTCATTTGACAAGGCACAGGGATGTGGTGAGCAAAATTTGCATATCTGATACCTAAAATGTTAATAATACATTCCTACCGCTCATGTAAAATTTTAATATCAAATATATCACTCATATATTTCATTCTTACCATCCCATAAACTTCAATATTTCATATTTGATCTATGGATGATAAGCATGTAATATTAAAATTTTAAATGTTAGATATATAAATAACATGAAATAAAATGGTATATATGTAAATCCCCTGATTACTGTTCAAAAGAACAATGCAGCATGTTCAACAAAATGCTCATTCCAGTGATCAAAGCCATAGACATCACTGATACAAAATCAAATTCGATGTTTGTCACATTTAATTAACAAGAGTAGTTGTCTCAACTGATAAAGATGAACTGCATAAATAGTATAAAATCACCAACCACTAAAACAAAATTTCACTGAGAATGTTTATAAAGATGACAACATGAAAGCTAGGAGTTAACACACTCTTAAACATCTCTTCTGAACTGAAATAAGCTTTTAACGGGACATAATATCTACTGGTCATCGGTGATGCTTCCCTTCTCACTCACATAGATTCCATCAAGAAACTTTCGGATGTCTTTGTTCTTCACATGGCATTTCTGTTATCATTTCAAAATAAGAAACGAATGTTTCACTTTATAATGCAGCTTTTCTAATAAAAAAAAAAATCTAGCTAATGAAATTTTTATGCTAAAAAATTGATTTAAAAAATAATAAATAAATTATTCCAAACGAAGCCTAAAACAAGTGTAACTGACCTGATTAATTAAGGCGGCAGAGCGTGAGACGAGCTCAATATCATTCCCATCAAGGATTAGCTCATCCTTCACTTTCTCTGACCTGAGAATAGTTACCCCTTCAAGCATGTCCACCTTCCGAACCTGGAATGAAGCGGATCAAATAATTGTTAACACAAATATGAAATATGTATGTTCCTAATTAACATCTGTAGCGGAATCCAATAGGATCATCATCCTCGCATGTAATATCCCAAATATTTAAGCCATTGCTCATGAAGAATGCTTTTTTTCAACTATCCTTATTGTTGCATTTCTTATCATTAATTGCATGTGGAAACCACCGAGTTTATTTTCAGTCATCTTCAATAACCATTTGAGTGATTATCATTTCTATTCAACAACACATCCAACTTAGCAAACCCATCGTAACATTATTGTTTTGATTATCATCAATCTGACTATCAATGAATACTTAACAGCCCAACACAAACATCTATAAAATTTACATTTAAATCTAAATTAACATTCTAGTACAAATGTGAAACCTCTTAATCCACCTTGTAAATCTCAATAAAATAGCATTCAATTCATCCAACTTTAACTGGTCCAATCCTTTTATCTTTCTATATTTTATTGATTATTATAGCTTGCCCCTATTTGAGATGCATCACTAATTAAAATTGTTATTTGTAAAAAAAAACATACAATAAATATCTCATTTTGAATACTATTTTGCACGAATCTATATAAAAAATGCAAAAAAAAAGGAAAATAATTGGTCAATGAATTGTGGGTTCGTAGGAAGCTGCTAGACTTCCATGTTCTGAAGCCAAGACCAAGCTCAAGGCATCCAAACCTAATGAGCAATGGTGGAATCACAAGTAGTTTATTTAGATTCTCCTGAATAGAAAATAACAGCAATATTCACTTGCACAACATGTTGACGTTTATGATCCAATTGAAGGGGAAAATGAAGTAAAACTAAGTAGGCAAATATAATCCTTCAATACGGGAGGAAAAAAAAAATTCTATAACCCTTCATAGCAGTAAAATGAAAGATTGTAGACTTCATAGTAGCGGGTTGTATGCGAAAAAATGAATTCGATGACCAATATGACATTTGTTTAGATAATGCTTCAACATTGATTTGCTTGTTCATTTTTATGATCGTAAAAATGCTCCTTTGTTATTTAATAAGTAGCTCTTTAAAAATAAGATATAAGACTCGATTAATGATGCCTTCAAAGTTTTTATGACTTCGTATATTTTATTGTATCAAATTTATTATAATTTATATATTTTAAAAATTATGTATGCTACTAGATTTATATATTTAAACATTTTCTTATTATTTTTAAACTTCATCAAACTTAAATAACACCGGACAAATTATAATAAGTTTTTTATTCAAATTCTATAGATTCAATTATGTCTAGTAATAAGGGTATATGATTAAAGTATTAGTATCAAACATATAATTATTTAGGCTTCATTAAATCCTGATTTTATTTCAAACTCAATAAAAATAAAAATAAACAACCTTTAACAATATTTAAGACTCAGATCATGTTCAAGCTTGGCTCGAGCTCAATAAAGAAGTAAATGAACTTGAACGGTGCAATAGCAAGCTCGACTCAATTCATTTATAGCACTAGACGTAGCAAGGAAGGAAAGCATTATTGAACATTCGAAGATGGATGCATATAAGTAGAAATATGTACAAAAGAAAGGAGAGGGGTCGCATGAATAGATAAATTAAATGTAAAACTAAAAAAAAAAATTATATTTTTAATACAAGTCTAAATAAAATATAAAGTTAAAAGTTCACTTCCTCAATATCAACATTCCATGCATTTAATATTTCTAAATTCTAACTATAATTGATGCAACCTATATTCTTAAACCAAGTAGGAGAAGACTAGGAATGCAAAATGAGATAATTCCTATCAATATCACATAAACAAACGCCAAAATGATGGATGCTTAGTAGAAAACTAATATAGGAAATTTGTTAGGAAGTCGCATATGAAAGAACAATTAACAAAATACAAACTACAAACCCTAAGAACAATCACGAATGGTCACCTCACATGCAAACGCAAAATAAGAAAGGTGCTCAAAGGAAAGGACAAGCCACCTAACCACCACAAAAATTATGATCCAACACAAGATTTTGCTCCTCCGGCAAACACCAACAGAACAGTGCACATCACCACTCACTACTTTAGATGGTTTAGAGAATAAAGATACAAATGAAAGGAAAATTGTGGAGAGAGGAAGTAGAAAGAAAACCGAGACAAATCAAGTAATAGGGGATAAGGAGAAGATAGCTTGACTTACTACTCAAAACAATTTAGAGAAGAAATATACATGTGAAAGGAAAATTGTGGAGAGAAGCAGAAAGAAAACCTAGACGAAGTAAAAAGGGATAGGGAGAAGACCAGCTCACAAGCTAAGAAACCCTCAGATCTTTTTAAATAGTTTAGAGAAGAAAGATACAGGTGAAATTAAAAACGTGGAGAGAAGAAGTTGAAAGAAGATAGAGATGAAGTAATAGGGGATAGGGAGAAGACCAGGTCGCAAGCTAAGGGACCCTCAGGTATTTTTAAATAGTTTAGAGAAGAAAGATACAGTTGGAAGGAAAACCATGGAGAGAAGAAGTAGAAAGAATACCAAGATGAAGAAATAAGGGATAGGGAGAAGAGCAGCTTGCAAGCTAAGAAATCCTCAAGTTTTTAGATTGATCACAATCCAAAACTCTTTTTTTGCACAAAGGAATTCAACCCCAATTTATAGGAGAAAGAAGGGGAAATAACATTGAATAGATCACATAAATGTGCCACCAAAACAAAACATCATAACCACCAAATTCAGCCCACATTAACACTTCCTGCATAGGAATCAACAAACAGAAAATGAGCAACCCATAGGGAAAACCGAGAAGACAACAGGGAAAACAAGAAGCCATCGAGTAAAATGAACTGTCAACAGGAAATCCAAACAACTAGAGGGAATCCAAGTAGACATCATGGAAAACAAAAAGAAAGCAAGGAAACTGAATAACCAGCAAGGAATCAAAACAACTAGCAGAGAATCCAAGCAGACAGTAGAGAAAAAAAAACAATAGGCAAAACGAAATGACAGCTGGCAAAACGAAACAGTCACAGTAGAAAAGGAGCAAGATAACACAAGTGGAAAGACAATATAGTGTACTGACCTTACAACACCAACCTGACATGATCATGAGTAGATTTATATCATAGGGCCTTACAAAATAAAATTACATTATATCCAAAATACAAGAAAATAAAAAAATATAAAATAATAAATCTTAACTGCATCAATAATAAATTCAATCAGTTATCCAGATGACTATATAAATTCAAGACACCAAACCCCATAAAAACGGTCTGGAGTTCCATAAGGGCTCATTCAGTTAGTTGAGTTAGAAAATATGTTTTGTTCAATGGCAAATTTTGATTGGAAGTAAGCAGACATCAATGTGGACGTTAAACCCTACATGGAACATCAAAATCCCTCAGACATGATAATTTAATTAAAAAAGAAAATGAGTGAAAAACTTAAATGAAACTAGGATTTTCTAAATCATGTTTACTATCTCCAAGCAACCAAATTAGACACAAAATCATCATTTTCAAAACCAAAATTTCTCTCTGCCCAAATGAGAGTGTAGAGCTTAGTTGCGTAATTAGCTATTTTCTCCTCATATCAGTGGAAAAGAGACATCGCACAACATTTAAGACGGTATATGATATCCCAAACAAGATCTCACTATAAAAATGCTATAATAATGGTTCACCAAGGAAATTAGCTAGGGCTTCAAAATCTTGGACTACATTACATTGCAACTAAAGTTCAAGAGATGCTCTCAAAGCAAAAAAAAAAATACACTGAAATAAAAATTGAAAAAAAAAAAAATAGCAGTAATATCTTCGCATAGGCTAGCATGGCATAAGAAAAGCTAGCCTAAAAATAAATAGGCAAAATTTATCTTCAGCCCTAAAAAGAATACATGAAGAGTTACAGTATTCACCATGGATCAATCCACAAAAGCAGATGCAGACCAATAATATTAAAAAACTAGCACCTAACGTACGATTTAGATGATTTCCTAATAGACTTCGGAGCAATTTTCCGCAGATAAACACTTGAGAATGACAAATATTTACTGTGCTTTCACTAGAGAGTAATGGTCTTATCATGCAAAGCATCTACTAAAATCTTCTAATGTCGTCATCATCAACATTGACTATCCCAACAAAACTTATAACAATGAAATGTATAGAGGGACAATCAAAAACAATTATGAAAATATACATTAACTTAATACCATATAGCAATTAAATGAATTTTTGCAAAGACCTCGGCCATCTCAGCCTCTCGAACAACCGCCTATCCAAATCTTGTATCGGGTTCTTCAGATACTATGGGAGTATGATGCGATGCATCTTAGGAATAATATACCTTCGGCATAGTATAACTATCTTGTACTTGTTTTCTAGAACTTCCTAGAAGGTTATTTTGCTATGTTATACAAAAATGTCATAGACGAAAGGAGATGAAATATTTTTGGAATTTACTGTATTTTTATTGTTCTTGCTCCTTGAATGCCAAATGAAGTCCCCGGCATTATCTCCTTGAATGCCAAATACAAAACAACCCTTTTTTGTGAGCAGGTATTACAAGAACTTTCTACAGAAAATAAAACACAATAGCTACACTTTACAACAAAAGTACAAAACTATGTTAATAAGTTCCATTAAATCTGATTATTGGCGTGACTATTAGAAATGGGAATTTCCATTATAAGGTCATTTACAAACATTAAATACTTTACAACATCTCATATAAATTTCAACAACTTCTAATCTTCTATTACTCAACAATCAATAGCTGAAATTTTAACGCATAGAATACTCAACATCTTCTAGCATACCAACAGTCAATATAAATTACGTTTTCTATGCATACAACAATAACTATCACCTGCTCAATACTTCAGATTGTAAATTACAGTAAACTAATTATTTTTCTTGAAACCAAATGGCTAGATCATTATAAAGATATTTATAGTTATTCTATATAAACCACAAGCAAAAAAAAAACCAATTGCAACTAATATTTTAACAGCTAAAATCAAGCATGGAAGGATTTAGATGTTGGCAATCAAAAGTTACAATCATGTACCATATCAGCAAATAGCATATAACTGATCGCATAAACTTTCTAAAACAATAAACAATATCATACAATACACCAAGATAAAAAACATAAGGATATGAGCGCACCTTCTTCTCGCCGAGAAAGTTTCTAATTTCAATCGAGGAGTTTGAGTTAGTGATGCTGGCATTGATAGGGAAGTGAGCGTACACGAAGCGCATCTTATACCGGTAACCTTTGGTCACTCCAGTGATCAAGTTCTGAACATGGCTGAGAGCCGTGCGGATCGCCGCCGTCGACTTTCGGGATCCAAACCAAGCGTCCACCTTCAGCTTCTTGCCGCCCTCAACAAGCTCGAAGTCGAGGTTAAGGTGCTTGAAATTGCGCGTAAGTTTACCCCGAGGTCCCTCCACTTCCACAATTTTCGCCTTAACCTTTACAGTGACTTCTTCCGGGATGTCCATCGTATGCGAGGAGAGGATCGTCTTCATCTTCGAGCTGTATATCTACTTCTCAGGTTCGAGAATGGAGCCGGAAGAAGAAAGGCCGTCGAGAATCGAGAAGAAACCTAGCGAAACCCTAGATGAACCGAAGTTTATATACCATCAGCATGCGGGTCGGGTTTGGTGTGATGCAGTTAGAACTGAACCCGATAAGTTTTTTTTTTCTCTAAACTAATAGTTAACACTAATCTTACACTCCAAAAATGGGATATTTAAAACTTTCTTTAAATATGATCCACTTCTATTTGATTCATCCAATTAAAGTTTTTTCTTTTTATTATATCATTTTTTACTTTAAAAATAATAATTTAGAGTTAAAAATATTTAATGAATAACCAATATATTCAATCTAGTCACTTTATTTCTTCATACAAGTCATTTACTCTCACATAAAAACCCATATTCATCTACATAATCTATAGGACAATCTTCTATAATAGTAACATCCATCTTATTACGGGCTAGTAGATTTTTTATCTTAGCGATGCATGAATATCTAATACTTAAATAAATAATTTGAGATAGCTATGAATCAACAAAAATTTTTTTGGTGAAACCCCGTAAAGGGAAAAACCACGAGATCTTGCTTAGGTGAAAAAAAGATTTCACTATATTTAAGTAAGTTACAAAGGTTGACTTGTCCCTTAACTTGGAGACGGTGAAGTTACATAGTACACAAAATCGATCAAAGTTCATATGGACGTATGGGAGTTTGGATAACTGTGGTCGTGCAACGAGGGTTGGAAAAGCGCATAGTCGGGCGATGGGGGTCTGAGGACCTTGGTCGACAAGCGACAGAGGTCACAAGATTGTAAATGGAAATTATATTCTTGAAAATATTAATATGATTTGATATGTCAATAACACCCTTGTAAATCTTGAGATTTAGAGTCTTGAAATTCGTTATGATTATCCCTTCAAGAATTTTAGGAACAAATGGATAGTTATGAATATGAATACGAATGGGAGGAAATGAAAGGGTGTTATGGATGATGATCATATCTTTATTGATAATATACTCTCCTCCTATATATATGTTGAAGTGTTTGGACAAAACGAGTTGCCTAGTAAGTGTATGAGGCATTAACAATCTTAGTAAGGGTAATAGTTAGTTAATAACTATAGATCATCAAAGTAGGTACGTAGAAGTTCTTGGGTAACTATTGCTTCTCAAAGATGCCCTTGCATGTTGTAAAAGAACAAACTATATTTGTAAAGAAGAATGGCCACAAATTTATTTTTTTTTGTCATTTATAGTATAAGGGTTCTTCACATATGGCATATTTATTTTTGCAATTAATGTATTGTTTTATATAAATAATTTATTTTTTTCATTAGAAAATAAAGCGAAGTATAAGACACGTGCAATATTGGCCTATTATTTTCAAGTGAAACATTGTCTACATGCACCTTCGAGCCTATCCCTTTGTCTCTCTTGTATGAAGACAACTGAGTATGATACACATAAGCCCCCTAAAAAAGTATGAAATTTGCACAAAATCAAAACAATACTTATTAATATATGATATTGCCCTCTGAAGGACTGAATAGGAAGTTGTATTGTTGCCTCGAACCTCGGTACAATTTGTCGTGTCGCTAAGGGGCCCAGTGTTGTATAGTTGAGCGCTCCAACACTGTGTAGTGAAACCCCATCATTGTGTTTCCAAGCACCCCGGTGCTGCAAATTTCCTAGGAGAAACGACAGAGAGCAAAGCGCCGCAATACTTTAAATTAAGCGCCGCAACGCTCTAAATTTCGTGTCGCAGTGTTGTCAGGCAGACTAGAGACAAAGTGTTGAGCGTTGCAGTGCTCTAGACTAATGTTGTGTGGTTCGAGGTGGATTGTACAGTTTTCTTTCTCATTTTTCTTATGGGTCGCATCCTTTGGTGGTTTTGATTTGTGCTTTTTTCTTTTGTTTCTTGAGTGAGAACGGTGTAAGAGAGAAGAGAAGCAAGAAGAGGTTGAGAAAGAAGAGAGATATGTACTTATTTTTCTCAATTTTCATAATGAATTTCTTGGTGTTTGTGTGACTCCGTAATTTTTTCCCGATTTCAGGTTTTTAAATTCTGGCATTCTTTACTTGCCACATCATTCTTTTATTTCTTATTTATTTTGTTGTGTGGTTTACTTCCTCATTATCCCCAATAGAAGCCTTTTCATTCCTCTCACCCTTGGCCTTCCCTTATTGTCCTAATAACCTCGCGACCTTCCCTCGTGCCTCTAACTCCATTTAATTTGTGTCAATGCAAACTCACCACTTGACAATGCAAACTCAGCACCTGGAAGTGGAAGCGAGTCATAAGGAGGAGAAGGAAGGAAGAGAAAGCAGGGTTGAAGATGATTATCACATTTTACTACTGCCAGTATTGACTCACCACCTCCATCTCCAATCTCTTCATTTACAAGTCCAAACTTTTCTGTTGACTGTCTAAAGATCTCTGCTTTTGATTGTCCAAAGTTGTATTTCTTAATGTTTATGCTTGTATAAGAAATTCCTAAATAAGAATTCACATAAATCAATCATTCTTCACAACAAATTTTTGAACAAAGAGTTGTCATAATTTGTTGAACATATTTAATTCTCCTCTGAAGCTTTAATCAAATCTAGCTTGCTCCCGCAGCCCCATTAACTTGTCTGCAGCAGTTAACATCTTGATTTTTTTTTTTTTATGATATAGCTATTCATGCAATAACGCTTAAGTACTTATTAGCTCGAAAATTGGATTTGAAGGGCCTTCGTCAGGTGGTGGCTCTTCTCCTGTAGCTTCCTTCGTAATGTTTTTTTTTTATCATTGATCTAGTCAAATTTGCTGTTGTGCTTGTTTCCTTGAGAGCTTCTAATAAGATTTTCCTGATAATTCATAAATGTTTCAGAAAGTTCTACAGTTCTTCAGATCAGTAAGATCCCAACACAGTTGATTGATACAAACCCATATTATTGTTGTCAGAATTAGCCTCTTGTTTATCATTATCTTCTCTGTTCAGAAAAAGAAAACAATTTCCTTCAGGCAATTGAAAAACAAGAAAGAAAGATGTAAGAAAAACAAGTTTATTATATCAAGCATGCCTAATATAAAATAATTATTTGTAGTAAACTGCAAGTATGTGTAGTTTATGACCAACTTGAATTCAAATGTACATGCAATCAAGTTTAATTTTAGAGAATGAGATTTGGTTTAATATGCCAAAATCTCAAAACGCTCCATCAGACAGTTCAAAGAGATCATCATTAATTATTTAATTGTTGTTTAATGCTCGAGTGTCTTAATGATGTTGAAATTAATTGATATTGAGGTTATTAGATTTATATATTGAGAAACATGTTTGATTACAATCAATCAATACAACCAATCAATATTCAAAGTGTGTTTAGATATTTAATTATCATTATGAATTCTCTATTATGTTTCGAGTACTTAATTTGAGCTCATTTGTAGTTGCATTGGATTAATTATTGATATATAATAAAAAAATTATCTTAATCGGGCATGAATCCCGAGGCAAGTTGAATCCGAAACTTTCGAAATTAATTCAGGGACCATCATAACTTTGATTTTAGCAAATTTATAGTTGAATTGAACATCTTGAAAAGATGAACCCAACGAAACACAAATAGATTAAGTCCATGACCAAATTGGTCCAAATCAAGGGTCCAAAATTACATTTGGAAGCTTCAAATCATAAGTAGAAGACTAAATGATTTCCAAATGTGACTTGGTTATGGTTGAATCAAGCAACTCAACTAGAGAATCAAATAAGCCTAATATCCTCAAATTCTGACATCATTAAGGCATTAAAATGCTCGACAAATGATCTGTAATCAAAGGAATTAATACCGGTCATCCATAAAAAACACTCCCGATATGACATTGATCTTCTTCATATTTACTAGCCATGTTATTCCAAAAAAAAATATAAATAAACCTCAAATCTTTATAAAAAGGAGGAAAAAAGTAGAGGAATAAAGAAGAGACATCTAAGATTTCTCTTGCCATCAAGCTCCTCCTCGACCACCGCCTAGCCACCGACTATTGTCGGGCTTCAAACTTCCACCCTGCCGCCGGCCGACTTAGAACTTCCGCTCAACCACTGTTTGTTGCAAGTTTTCCGCCTAATTCTCAATATTTTGTAATTTCATTGTTTCCAACTTAAAAGGATATATCAAGCTTTGTAATATATTCTAATAATAGTGGAATCATTTCAATTGAGTCAACCCTTTGGTTTTTATCTTTTTTTTTTTTTGGATTTTTCATGTACAAATTCTAGTGCTTTATCTTCTCTATTTGTGTGCTGAATATTCGTGCAATACTAAGACGAAAATCTCTCGCACTCTACTGCCATGTATATTCTTGCCCGCATCACTTACGATGTTTAAAAATTCATTTCATCGAGACGTTCCCTCACCTATAAATTCATCAAAATTAAAATTTGTTGGTCCAAAGTGTACTTTTTGAAGTTTTCAACCGTATTTTGAATTCATTTTAAAACTAATATTTTAATGACTCTCTATATTTTACTTAGAAAAAAAAAATAAATTGACTAAGATACCATAACTTAAAATTGGGGATGATATGTTTTTAATTATTAAATTATGATTTAGATAAATATAATAAAATGCTAATTTAATAACAAAATATTAGGCCACAATTATATTTTCTTAAGGCCACTTGTCCGAATTCACATGGACAAACAGGCTGTTTCATTGTTCAGCATCAAATACCCGATGAACTTACGACGTTTGACTCCAAGCTCAATTCGGTTTTCTTCTTCCCTGTCCGGCTTCCAAAACAAAACCCTAAACAGCTAAACCACTCTTATCTTCTTCGCCGCGGTTACGTTCATCCCACTTCACCGCCCTCGGAAACCTGTGGTCGGAACGGTGGCCAAACCCAAGTCGGCCTGGTCGGAGCGGTTTCAGTTCCTGGCGGCTGCGCGGCTTGGATCGGAAGCGACGTGTGCCGCCGTTCTTCCTTACCAGGAACTCGATGGTGTCAGCAAGTACGTCGCCGTCGGCGATAACGGCGGCCACGTACACGTCTTCACGTCCGCCGGCGATGTCTTAATCAAACTCCCCTCGCACTCCGTCTCTCTTGTCACCTCCATTCTCTCTTACCTCTCTTTCCGCCGCAACGAGAGTATCATTTTGACTGGTCACGCTGACGGCTCCATTGCAGCCCACCGCCTTTCGGAAACGGTATCGAACGGCGATGATTGGGTCACCCTATCGCTTTCCAGTTCTCGGCCTTTCGCTCTCGGGTCACGGGACCTAGACTCGCCGCCGGTGCTCGCTCTTGAGGTCCACCAGGTCGGAAGAATTCGTTACGTGCTCGCTGCTGATGGTGGTGGCAGGATCAGAGTGTTCACGGAGAGTGGGACCCTGTATGGAACGGCCATTGCTTCGAGCCGCCCACTTGCTTTCATGCGGCAGAAGCTTCTCTTCTTAACGGAGACTGGCGCCGGGTCGCTTGACCTCCGGTCAATGTCCGTGAAGGAGATTGAGTGTGATGGATTGAATGGATCTCTTGCAAAAAGCTATTCTTTTGATGGGTTTGAGAGGTCGAAGGCGTACGGGTTCACCTCCACGGGTGATTTAATCCATGTAGTTCTTCTTGGGGATGCTACCAATCTAAAGTGCAGGGTTTCGAGCAATTAGGAAAGCTGAGATCGATGGCCCGGTATCAATTCAGACTATAAAAGGTTACCTACTTGCTGTTAATCAGGAGAAGGTGCTTGTTTACAACGTTTCGTCTCAGTATTATGGTAGGGTAGGAGCACCTCGGCCACTGTTCTCGGCTGGTATTCAGGAAATCAAATCTCTGTTCTCAAATTCTGATCTTTCAACGGATGGATTTGTTCCCGAGAAGCCTTTGATTGCCACTGACCGTGACAGGTTGGTGATTTTGGGGCTCCAGGGAGGATATATTGGGATATACCGCTCAAATTTTCCGGTGTTCAAGGCTGAGAGCAATGCAGTGGTGTGGAGTGCTCCTGTCTTCCTTTTCATATTGTTTCTAATTGGATCATGGCAGTTTTACGTGAAGAAGAAGGATTCCTTGGGTTGGGCAGGAGAGGAAACATTTGACAATGCAACTGGCACAGCTACGGTGAGCATTTTGGGTCCAGGGTCGAGTGAGAGAACTTTTGGTGATGGCTCGAGAGCCACAGACTTAAGGGAACGGAGAGGCAGTGGACTAAGAGGTCCAGCTCGCAGGTATGCTTCTCCTCAACGTTACACTGCAGGGGCTGGGGTTTCATTTAGGCCTGGTTCTGCGGATCCTGGTTTTAGAGGGCCTACAGATTTGAATTATAGGGGCCAGAATACAGAAGCTCCTGGTTTTCCCAAAAGGAGAGAACCGTTGTTTCAAAACACCCAAGTTGTGGGTGAAAACATTGATTGAGTTTTTGCAAGCTTTAGGGCTACTAGTTTAAAGCTCCAGCGGCACAACTGAATCGAATCCATGAAATTCTGATGCATTTTATTATGGCTTCAAGGCTTCAAGTTGTAAGAGAATGTCAGGCTTTTACACGAATATGGAAGCGTGTAAGTTTGTAGTATGTTTCAAGTGAACTTGATTAATGGAATACTCTGGTAAGAGATCTTTTTGATAAAAAATTTTGGCAGTTCACAATCTTCAGGAATTTTTTACACTAGTTAGCTTGGTCAAGATCATGTCATCAATATAATTGAAATTGCATTTGAAGAGCTTTATTTTTTTTTAATTTGGATTTTTGGTCATTTTTAATTTACTCATTGATTTTGATATTTTCTTTCATTGTGATACATATTTTAGTATGAACTATTACCCCCTCTTGTGCACTCACACAAAAAACCCGCCAATCATGGGCAAAGAAAAAAAAAGGAGGTAAATCAAATAGTAGATAAGATAATACATATATATTTAACTTTCATTTGTGGACTTTATATTATTGGCTAGAAGCTTCTTATGGGCGCTTGCCTCATAGTTCATTGCCCTCTAATCACAATAATTTTTTTTATTAAAACTAGTATGCTCAATAATGGCTTGTTTTGCTAGCCCATATAGTTTGACCTATTATGTTGTTTTAAGGAGAAAAGATTGTCATTTACTCATTTGTGATCTAGTGGTTGAGGGAAAGATGACAAACCTAACCAAGATTCATTGTTTCTATCGTCTTGGACATAGCATGTACATTGTTTTATTTAGTAGAGGAGGTAGTTGGTTAATTTGATTGGATGATCCTTTATGACGCAGCGGCTAACACGCTAGAAGAGGAAAACCTGGTAAGGGAAAAACTAAATGGAACAGTAACGGGCTATCAAGCCGTAAAACTATGTTTGATAAAAATGAAGAAGATCGTAGTGTCTATTTCCCCATGGGGTCATAAAGCTATGCTAATTAATTAAGAAACTACTTAATTAAAGAAAACAACTAAATTGTAAAAGCTGTCTTAAGCATAATCGAATTGTCAAATAAGCAGAAGTAGTGCTTGGCAGTCTAGCAGGTGTTCCTCCGGAGCACTGTAGCTAACGGATGACCGCATCAGTCCTCCCCCGGTTCTGAGAAACTCGACTCCGACGATGTTTCAAGTGGTTGCGAATCATCTGGTGCGTGATAGCTGTATAAATCAGCCACGTTGAAAGTGACAAAACGTATGGATGTCTGGTGGTAGATCGATTACATAAGCATTATCGTTGATCTTGCTATGAATGGGAAACTGTCCAATCTTCCGAGGACTCAAACTTCGAATATGTTCCTTGAGGATAACGTTCCCTTCGCATCCTGAGCATCATCAATTCGCCCACATTAAACTTCTTGAACCCGCGATGTCTGTCCACCGATCGTTTATATTTGTCATTTGACAACTGTAAATTTTCCTTAACAGCCTTGAGAGTGTCTTGGATTTCTGCTATAGTCTTGTTTACAACAGACTTAGAGCTCTTGGGCAAAATAGCTACGTCAACTATTTGATTTGGCTGTTTGGTATAAATTAACTGAAAGGGCGAAGGGCCCGTAGATCGGTTGGGAGTGGCGTTATAGGCGAACTCGTCCTGGCTCAGTCGTTCTTCCCATTTCTTTGGATTGTCTTGCACTAGACACCGCAACATGTTGCCAAGGGTCCTATTGACGACCTCCGTTTGACCGTCCATCTGAGGATGATACGTCGAACTGAGTTTGATGTCAGTGTCAAGCCTTTTCCACAATTCTCTCCAAAAATGGCTCACAAATTTGACATCCCGATCCGACGTGAGGCTGCGAGGGATTCCATGTAGACGAACAATCTCTTTAAAAAAGAGTTGAGCTACGTTGACAGCATCGAAGGTTTTTTTCCATGACACAAAGTGTGCCATCTTGGAGAAACGGTCCACAATGACCATGATCGAATCAGAGCCTCGTTTGGTTCGTGGTAAACCCAATACGAAGTCGAGAGATAAATCTTCCCAAATAGAATCGGGAATTGGCAGCGACAAGTACAATCCTGTATTTTGAGCTGAACCCTTGAATCGTTGACAGACGAAGCATTTTTCCACAAAGCGAGCGACATCACGACGCAAATGAGGCCAAAAGAAACGGGCCTGCATCATTTCTATGGTCTTGTCCCTTCCAACATGAGCTGCTAAACCTCCACAATGGATTTCTTTAATCAAGTAAGGGCGCCAAGATGAGTCCGGAATACACAAATTGTTTCCTTTGAATAGGAAACCCTGCTGTAGCGTGAAGTCCTGTTTCGGTTGTCCGGCCTTGCAAGCAGCCCATATGCCAGCGAAATCTTTATCTTCCTCATAGAGATCTTGTAGGATCTACAAACCTGTCATCTCGGTTTGTAGACGGACAAGTAAGGCTTGTCGCCTACTTAAGGCATCCGCAACTCTATTGACTCTTCCTGCTTTGGGCTTAATGACAAAACTAAATCGTTGAAAGAAAACGATCCAGCGCGCATGCATTCGATTGATGTTCTTCTGATTATTGATGTACTGTAGAGCCTGATTGTCACTACACAGTACGAAATCACGGTGTAACAAATAATGCTCCCACTGTTTGAGAGCGCGAACAACGACATAGAGCTCTTGTTCATAGGCCGACCACTTCTGACGGGGGAAGGCTCAACTTTTCACTGAAAGTACTCTACCGGTCGCTCCATCTTGGGACAAAACAGCCACGATGCCTACTGCCGAGGCATCCGTATCCACTTGAAAAGGTTTGTCAAAATCAGGGAATGCTAGCACCGGTGCTGAACTAAGGACTTCCTTAATTCTTTCAAAACTTTGTTGTTGCTCTTGACCCCAAGCAAATTGGGGAGATCTTAAACATTTAGTAATGGGGGCTGTAATACCACTGAAATTCTTGATAAAACGTCGATAGTAATTAGCCAATCCATGAAAACTCCGCACTTCCGTCATGGACGTTGGTGTAGGCCAACTCTGGATCGCCGTTATCTTCTGAGGGGCGGTGTGGACTCCGTCCGCCGATAGAACAAAGCCCAGGAATTGAATGCTAGGGACAGCGAATTCACACTTGCTAATGTTGAGGAGTAACTGGTTGTTGCGGAGTGCTTCCAGGATTGACTTCAAATGTGCTAAATGATCTACAAGATAAGAGCTGAATACGAGAATATCATCAAAATATACGACACAAAACTTATCTAAGTATGGTTTGAGAACGTCGTGCATGAGGCGCATAAAGGTCGACGGTGCGTTGCACAATCCAAAAGGCATGACCTTCCACTCGAAGAGTCAGTCGACTGTCTTGAATGCCGTCTTCCACTCGTCCCCTGGACGAATGCGAATCTGATGGTACCCACTCCTCAAGTCCAATTTGGAGAAAATGGAGGCCCCCGAAAGTTTATCCAGCAGATCGTTGACCCTGGGAATGGGGAATCTATATTTGACCGTGATTCGATTAATCGCTCGACTGTCAATGCAAAGTCGCCACTGTCCGTCCTTCTTTGGAACAATTAGCGTCGGGACTGCATACGGACTGAGGCTAGGTTGAATGAATTGCTTCTGCAACAATTCCTGTATAATCTACCGTAGAATGGAATGCTCTTTAGGACTCATCCTGTAGTGGGGCAAGTTTGGTAGGACTGCGCCTGGAACGAGCTCAATCTGATGTTGTAAAGTCCATAGTGGAGGAAGGGAAGTTGACAGCTCTCCTGCCCGTATAATTTTGTAACAACTCTTGAACTTGAGGATTAAGAGTAGTTTGCTCACCCTCTATTTGGTCACCTACTAGTACAGCAAGTAACGGACTGGAAGAGTCTTGACCCCTCAAAAGAGCTGTACCCGAGACTAGCCTCGCGGACAAAAGGCTATGCCCAGTCAAGGAATTGGGTTGCTGTCCCGCAGGCACTAGTTTGAGTCGTTTTCCCTTCCAATCAATGGTGTACGTATTAGCTCGTCCATCATGGACAGCTCCACTGTCATATTGCCAAGGTCTCCTAAGTATTAAATGGCATATGTCCATTTCGAGGACGTCAGAAGTGACATTGCACAAGTAGCTCTTACCGAGAACGTCACTTTGCATAAATCGGAAACAAGGAATTCTACCTATTTCTTTACCCAACCGAGCTTAAAAGGGTTAGAATTTTTTGTGGTTTTAATCTGTAGTGCTTGCACGGCCGCTCGAGAAATGATATTCTTCGCACACCCACTATCAATTACCAAGTCACACACTTTACCGTTAATGGTACATTTGGATCGGAACAAGTTATGTCGTTGGTTGACAATAGGTTTTCTAGGGGCAATTAACAGCTTCTCCACCACGCATACAATAGGTTCCCCATCATCGGCCACTAATTCTTCAATCTCTTCTTCGGCTTCAACTTTTGGTTCCACTTGTTCGGTTTCGTCAATTCCTTCCAGCCATTGAGCCTGATGGCGTGTGGGACATTCATTAGACTTATGCCCCGGCTATAGACGCATGAAACATTTAATGTTCGACGGCTTAGCGTATGGATATGTTTCGACGGCTTAGCGTATGGATTCTCCTTGCCCCCCCCCCCCCCCCCCCCCCCCCCCCCCCCCACACACACACACACACACACAAATTTGGACCTAGAATTTCCTTTTTCTTCAATCACAGGAGTGGATGTCGGAGAAGGCACAACAGGAGAATTTTTTGCTTGCGATCCACCAGGCTTAGTAAAACTTGGTGTTCCCTCATTAAACAACCTGCAGCCAGATTGAGAATGATAAGATCTCTGTAATTGAAGTTCTGCAGTTCTGCCTTGAGGGCAAAGTTTACTGCCTGCGATAATGTTCACACCGAGTTCAGCTCTAGCTTGTCTTGAATAGATTCCTTCAGTCCTCCCGTATAACGAGCGACTAATTGATTCTCGGACTCGGAGAGATTATTACGGGCACTCAATCTATAAAAATCTTTGGTGAAATCACTGACCGAACGTTGACCCTGTCTGCACTGTTGGTATTGGATATAGAGAAGTTGTTCAAAATAAGTGGGGAGGAAATGTCGCCTCATAAGCTGCTTCATTCGAGTCCAATCCCGTATCGGACCCTTGCCCTCCCGTTGTCTGCTTCTAGTCAACTGCATCCACCACGCGCTAGCTCCCCCCTTGAGTCGACAAGCTACGTATTTCACCTGTTTTGCCGGACTGATTTCCATGTAGTCGAAAAAGTTCTCGACCGCCGCCTCCCAATCCAGATAATCTTCTATATGAAGGCGTCCTTCAAAAAAGGGAATATCAAGTTTGATACGCATAACTTCATGTTCAGGCCTCTGATTTCTGCGCCGCCTTGTCCGCGCCGCCCCTTGTGGATGTGGGTCTTCTTCCGCTTCCGAGTTTTCTTCCACTGAAGCTCCTTATGAATCTGAATCTGTGACTTCCGGGAACAATGTGGGAATTCCATGGTAACTGTCTCCATCCTCAACTGTCTACGTTGAGCCAGTATGATTGCCGGAATAACCGGGCGGACCATTGGATTGGTAGCCGCCCTAACTTGCCGCAACTCGTCTCGCATATCATCTGCGAAACGCGCCAAGCAAGTGATGAGCTCCTCCAATTGCTTGGATGTTTGTTTTTTGCGTCTCCCATAACGCCTCCAAGCTCCGATCTCCGTCGGTCCTGGGTCGGCTACTCCCCTCTGCCATAGTCGCCGCCGACTAGCTCTGATACCAGAATGACGCAGCGGCTAACACGCTAGAAGAGGAAAACCTGGTAAGGGAAAAACTCAATGGAACAATAACGGGCTATCAAGCCGTAAAACTATGTTTGATAAAAATGAAGAAGATCGTAGTGTCTATTTCCCCTTGGGGTCATAAAGCTATGCTAATTAATTAAGAAACAACTTAATTAAAAAAAACAACTAAATTGTAAAAGCTGTCCTAAGCATAACCGAATTGTCAAATAAGCAGGAGTAGTGCTTGGCAGTCCAGCAGGTGTTCCTCCGGAGAACTGTAGCTAACGGATGACCGCATCACTTTAATTGTTTCATCTAAGTTAGACCTCACACTGGGGAAGTGGGGGATTGTAGAAAACTCACATTAGAGTGATTAGAGGCTAATTTTGCAGTCGTCATTGACTAATAGAGAACTTTGTGCTATATTGAGCATCTAATATGGCTCATATTCTTAGAATTTAAGCATTAGAAAGATGTTTTATTATCAATTTTTCATTGAACTATAGTGGCATTGTCATTATTAGGCTAACCTCACCTGGTTACATGCATGAATAAAACACATTGTCTTTTAAATATAATATAATGATGTGATGACCAATCATATACCACTTAGGCAGAGAACACATGCCTCCCTTTTGATAGGAGCTTGGAGTGCGATTACAGTGACACATCCTTGTGAGCTTTGTTAGACTTAAGTTTGTTGCCTTGGGAAATTTGATATTGGGGGTGGATGGGTGGTTGCTTTAAGTGTTAGCGACTTGTTAGTAATTGGACTATTGGGTTTTCTATTTATGTATTATTATAACTTCTTGTGTTCTTGACATTATATGTGGAAGATATATTGAGCAATTATTTGCTCCAATGCCCTTCATTGAGAAGCGGATGGTTGATGTGTGTGAGGCTCCAGATTTGGCTTTTTTTGTGATTATTCTTAGATTTTGCGGAGTACTGGTGATGGTAATGTTCCATGGTTGTGATTCTTGGTGATAGGGCTTATCATTAGGAAGATGGAGTTATATTTTGTATTTAAGCTTGTCAATGAAATAAAATTCTCAAATTTATATTCAATAAAGTCTTAGACCAAGGTTTACAACTTAATGTTTTGTAATGGGCTGTAGTTTTCTCTTAGAAATTTTATATTCCTTTTTCTTGTGATCATGTGTGGAGGGAATTTCATATTTTCTTAATAATTTTGACTCTAGCTTAAATCATCTTTGAGTGAAATTTTATGGTCTTTAAGATTTTTCAAGGGTTTTATTAGTCTTTCTTAAACTTAAACTCGAAAAAGTCTTATGCGGGTTATACATAAGACCCAAAATAATGATGCAACAACAACAACAACAACAACATCAAATCTTTATCCCACTACATGGGGTCAGCTAAAAGAATCTTTTTTGTACATTGTGTTATGTTAAGAGTCAAATTTTCATTTTAGTCTAATAAAGAAAGGTCATTTCTAATATTTTCTAACCAATTCTTTTTAGGATTCCCACTACTTTTCTTAACATAAGCCAAATCTATACATCTACTCTCCTAATCGGGTCATGAAAAGGTCATTTTATGTGGCCAAATCATCTAAGGTGACTCTTTTTAATCTTATTTACCATTGGAACTACTCCAACCTTTTCACGTATATGCTTGTTTCGTATTTTGTCTCTAAGAGTAAAGCCACTCATCCATTTGAGCATTGTCATCTCTGCACCACTTAACTTAATATTATGCTTCTCTTTTAATAGCTAACATTATGTGCCATGAAGCATTGCAGGTCTCACCACCATCTTATAGAATTTTTCCTTAAGTTTAAGAGGTATTTTTCTATCACACAACAAACCCGAATAATTCCTCCACTTCGACCATCCAACTTAAATGCTACTAATAATATCCGCATCTTTTTCATGTTCACTCTGAACAATAGACCTAAGATATCTAAAACGTATGCTCTTATTAATGGCTTGATCGCACAAAATCACAATCCCCTGCTAGATCTATTACTTCTAAAATTATACTCCATGTATTCAGTTTTAGATCTACCCAAACAAAAATCTTTAGACTATAAGGTTAACCTCCATAATTCAAGTTTATCTTCAACTCCCTCTCTAGTCTTATCAACAAGAAGAATATCATCAGCAAAAGCTTACACCAAGGTACATCCTCTTGCAAATGTCAGTAAAAACATCCATGACTAAAGCAAAAAGATACGAGCTTAAGATTGATCCTTGATGTAATCCAACTGAAATAGAAAAATACTTGGTCAACCCACCTTGTGTTTGAACACAAGTTATAGCTCTTGCGTATATATCTTTAATGACTTGAATATAAACATTATTAACCCCTTTCTTTTCTAGAACTCTCCATAGCACTTCTCTTGAAACTTTATCATAAGCTTTCTCTAAATCAATTAATATCATATTTAGATCTTCTTTATTCTCTCTATGCTTCTCCATCAAACCTCTCAATAAATGTATCCTACCCGACATGAAACCAAATTGATTTCTAGAAACATTAGTATCACGTCGTAACCTATGCTCCATAATAACTTTCTCTCTCATAATTTTAAAGTATGACACATAAACTTAATTCCCCTATAATTCGCACAATCTTATGCTTCACCTTTGTTCTTAAAAATATGAATTAACACACTCATTCTTCACTCATGTAACATCTTTTCAATCTTCAAAATAATATCAAAAAATTTAGCAAGCCAAGAAAAAAATAATACACTCCTATGAAAATGGCTTCCAAAGGCTTGAGATGTTTATCATTTGTAATTCTTGAAATTCTCTACGTTTTATATGGCATCATGATCCTACTTCTGGCAGATTACATCGAAGCATTAATTACTAAGATGTTTCAGCTTCCACAACAATTCAACTTGAGACAGCTCTTGGGAATGCTATCATTTAAACTCTATTTAGAATCCTCTTAGAAATGTGGAGTCTCTAGGGTAACTCTCATCATTATGAATCCTTTCACGATAATTTTGAACAGTCTCTTATGAATATGAAGATTTAAAGACATGAAAATTCATTAAAGGAAAATATTACATTTAGAGAATGAATTTGCTGAATGTTATTAGAGATAATTAATTTAGAGTTATTATGTGCTAGTAGATTTGGCGTTTGATATCTTAGCTTCGGCTGGGTTAAATATAAACATAAATCTGACAATGGCAGATACAATTGTTGTTGGTGATTGCTGGTGATAATAGCCAGAATATGTTATTTACTTTTCAGAAGTCAAGACAGATCACTTATAGTACTGAAGATGATTTGAATCAGCATAAAAGACTTGTCAACGCTTCTGCGAAGGTAACCGTCTTTCTTTCTTTCACGCGTTTCTTCGACAAATTTGGTTGGACAGAAAAATCGCGTAGGTGAAATGTGCAATGCCAATATTGGTGTCGCACTGTTCACCCTCAACCGATTAGCGATTTTTTTGCCGTTTGAATAAAGCAAACCAGTTACGACTTACGGTCGTTTGGAGTTCGGTTGGAGACGCCCTAAGGCAAGTAGGCTTATTGTATTACCAAAATGGATATCAAATTGATGCAAGGGTACATGCTGGTAAGCGCAAATGATGTATTTGAAGTCACTGTACAAGCTAATAAGGCATTTCAAATATTTTAATTTGTTTCAATATCCAAAAGATTTCGTAATTGTTTTTAATTCTTTCTTTTCAAAGTGTAAATGTGTTTGCTGTAATGCGTATCTTATGGTGCTTCAACTAAATGCTATTTATCATGGTAAATTAAGCAGATTTTAAAAATCTTATATTATTGTTTGTAATTCTTAAGGTCTAATTCATGTATCTTTCCATATAACTGAGGAGAAGCTACTTTTCTCACCACACAACAACCTCATCCATCCATTCAATCATCTGATAATGGATGTGATCATTCATGTATACATATTTTTAGAATTTTCCATCTTTTATTTTATTTTTTAAATAATACTTGCAAGAAATCAAGTTGAAACTGCTTGTTTCAGTCCTAGAAG
Organism: Dendrobium officinale; assembly: GCA_019514585.1. Classification (NCBI taxonomy): domain Eukaryota; kingdom Viridiplantae; phylum Streptophyta; class Magnoliopsida; order Asparagales; family Orchidaceae; genus Dendrobium; species Dendrobium officinale. The sequence continues at coordinate 3,897,645 of CM033699.1, read as the reverse complement.
TTTTTTATTTTTTATTTTTTTTTTCGGAAAATTGCCAATATTCACATAAAACGGTGGCCTTCCGATGACCCAGTTAGGAAAGTAGAGTTATTAAATTTGACTTATGTTAAGAAAGGTAGAGGCATACCTAAAAAGACTTGGTTAGAAAATATTATGAATGATCTTTCTTTATTAGATTTAAACGATAATTTGACTTTTAATTGGACACAATGGAAAAAAAAGATTCATGTAGCTGACCCCACGTAGCGGGATAAAGGCTTGATGTTGTTGTTGTTACTGGAAAAATTGACAATGTATAGTTGACATTTTATAATAAACTTGTACTATTGATGTCTTATGGGATGTAATGAAAATTATTGTGGAAATTGTTCAACAACTTTACACTGAGAAGACTTTATTGAATGTAACTCTTAGACTTCTATAAGGGATTGTTTAGTTGGAAGAAAAGTGAATGCAAAGCATAGTAAATATATTTTTTAAACTTTTTAGTATTTGGTTGGATGAAAAATAAATTCAAGATAAAGTAAAGTAAATGCAAAAGAATTTCATTCTAGTTCTAAGTAAAATATACAGAGTAAGTTATAAATATTTTTTTTATTTATAATTGTAATAGCTAAGTTATTTTTCCTATAATAATTTCATAATCAATTTTATAAAAAGCTAAAGTGCTATCAAACAAACACTAAATGTCATTCAAAATAATTTTGTTCACAGATCATCTGCTGCACTATGATATTCACACAGATATCTAATTACTTTTTTGGTATGAAGGCTGGGCACTGATTTCTGAGTGATGACAACATCTAAATTATTAAAAATTTAATACATATTTAAAATAAATAAAATTGCTATTTTAATTTATTTTGTTTTATGTGTTGATATAATAAATAATTTTTTAATATGCAAATAATATTTTAATATCAAAGAGTAATATTTTTATACATTTTTAAATTTAATATAAAGAGTAATATTTTTATGCATTTTAAAATTTAACATCAAATACTATAACAACAACAAGCCTTTATCCCATTATGTGAGGTAGGCTACAAGATTCTTTTTTTCTTTTTATTATGTCTTGTTAAGAGTCAAATTCTCATCTAAATCTAATAGAGAAATGTCATTTCTAATATTTTCCAACCAAGTCTGTTAGATCTACATTTACCTTTCTTAACATAAATCAAATTTAATACATCTACTTTCCTAACCGGGTCATCGAAAGGCCACCGTTTTATGTGACCGAATCATCTAAGGCTACTCTCTAATTTTATCTTCTACTGTAGCTACTGCAACCTTTTCATGTATATGCTCATTTCGTATCATGTCTCTAAGAAGAAATTCACTCATCCACCTAAGCATTCTCATCTCTGCAACACTTAACTTAATATTATGCTTCTCTTTTAATATCCAACACTCTGCACCATAAAGCATTACAAGTCTCACTATCATTTTATATAATTTTCCCTTAAATTTGATTGATACTTTTCTATCACCCAACAAGCCCACTACATTCCTCCACTTCAACCATCTAGCTTAAATTCTATTAATAATATCCTCATCTATTTCACCATCACTCAAAACAATAGACCCAAGATATCTAAAACGTGTACTCTTATTAATGATTTGATCACCCAAAGTCACAATCCCCCCATTAGACCTATTATTACTAAAATTACACTCCATATATTTAGCTTTAGATCCGCTCAAACGAAAGCCTTGTCACGACCCGACCCGAGACGAGACGGATCCCGCCCGCGCTGGATCGCGACGGAGCTGCACTAACCAGGATTTAGTTTTGGAATTTGGTTCGGAACTGAATCTTCCAAATAATTAATTCACACAGACTAACAAACACAGAGCTACTATGTATCATCAAATGCAGCGGAACAAAACATCTATCCAATTTCATTTCCTCAAAACAATCATCTACAGAACAGTACATGGCTTTCGACAGAAAGAAATACAGAACAGAAAAGCCATGACTGTACAAAAATCAAAAGTACAAAAGTACCTATACTGATCAGACTCTGAACTAATCCTGGACTTCCTTGCCTTTCCCAGAACCTGAAAACCACCAGAAAGCAAGGGTGAGCTCAACAGCTCAGTAAAGCAACAAACCTCCAATCAAAATCCTCAGAATCTCAAAACCAACACAGCAGACAAACAAAACGACGAAACAGATTCGGACAGATATCAAATCAACAAAACTGTACGGAAACGGAAGTTGCATCAAATCAGAAACATCAGATCAACAGAATCAGAATCGTACAGATCATATCGGAACAGAACAAATCGTATCAGAATCATATAGCAGATATCAGATATTTAATTAATAGCTAAATTCCCTGACACTGACTGAATCTCATAGGATCCAGGCCACTTATGCCTCCCTTTGTGCTCACGGCACCAAAACAGATCAGATCAGATGTGCTTATAGCACCAGAATACATATATAGTGCATATAGCACCTAAACAGATTGTTTCCTCGGATCCGGAACAGAACAGATATCAGATTTCATATTGAGCTCATTTCAGAATTCCCAGACACTAACTGAATCTCATAGGATCCAGGCCCCTTATAACTCCCTTTATATAGCATATACAGATAGCATATCAATTCAGAAGATTTCCGGACAAAACAGAAATTTCTCAAAAATCGGGCAGCACAACGGCAGTATACAGAATTTACACAATTTTCCTGAAAATCAAATTTCACCAAATTCGCATAGAATATAGATATCAACATTTTAGAACATTTATTCTACTGCACAGATAATTTTCCAAGTTCACAGAAAAATCCAGTCGACTAAAAACACAGTCGAATCAAAAAAATATCCGGACAAAAATCTTACAAAAATAACCAAAATGTGCACACTCGGCACTTCAACGAAATACAGAAAGTTACGCGGTAGAAAACTAACCCAGTCGGAAATTACGAACGAAAATCGCGAACAAAACTTAATTCCGGACAGATAATACCGCCAAACTCGACGGTTCTGAAAAATTGAGAAAGTCGGATTGTGCCTTACCTTGCGTACAGCAATTTCCTCAACAGTCTCTTCGGACGAAAACAGCTCGGCGTCGCCCGAAAATCCACTTTTCCACTTTTTCCTTCGTTTTTCTCTCTCCTCAACTTTTTCTCTCTCTTCAAAATATCTCTCATTTCTATATATATCCAGACTGATCGTACTGGACGATCGAGCTTCGTCCCGGACGATCCATGAAGAGAATGATTTCGTCCAGACGAAAATTGAACATCGTCCCTGGCGAAGGGTTCACTGGCTTATTTTCGTCCAGACGATCCTGATTTCGTCCAGACGAACCATACAGCCAAACATGATTTTCTCTGCACAACCTGTACCGATCGTCCCGGACGATCCGACTTCGTCCGGACGAACCTGGAGCAAAAACTGATATTACAAGCCTTTAGACTCTAAGATTGATCTCCATAATTAAAGTTTACCTTTAACTTTCTCTCTAATCTTATCAATAAGAATAATATCATCAGCAAAAAGCATACACCAAGGTACAACCTCTTGCAAATGTCTTGTGAGAACATCCATAACTAAGGAAAAAATATATGGCTGGCTTAAGGCTGATCCTTGATGTAATTCAACTGAAATAGGAAAATACTTGATAAAACCACCTTGTTTTTGAACACAAGTAACAACTCCTGCATACATATCTTTAATGACTTGAATATAAACATTATTAGCTCCTTTCTTTTCTATAACTCTCCATAGCACTTCTCTTGAAAATTTATCATATGTTTTCTCTAAATCAATAAAAATCATATGTAGACCCTCCTTATTCTCTCTATACTTATCCATCAAATCTCTCAATAAATGTATAGCTTCCATAGTAGACCTACCTCGCATAAATCCAAATTAATTTTGAGAAATATTAGTGTCACGCCACAACCTATACTCCATAACTCTCTCCCATAGTTTTAAAGTATAACACATTAACTTAATTCTTAAATAATTCGTACAATCTTGTGCATCACCTTTATTCTTAAAAATATGAATCAACACACTCATTATTCACTCCTCTAGCATCTTCTTAGTCTTCAAAATAATATTAAAAAGTATAGTAAGCCACGAAATTTCCTCATCTCCTAAGCATTTTCACATCTTTATTGAAATATCATTAGGTCCAACAACTTTTCCACACATCATTTTCTTTAAAGTCTCTTTAACTTCCGCTTTACTAATAGGTAGATAAAAACACAAAACTTTATTTTTTTAAGGGTTTTAAATTCACTAAAGTCAATCACCTTTCATAATCTTTATTGAAAAGTTTAGCAAAATATCTCATCCACCTTTGTTGAATGTCATCTTCTAATAAAGACATTTTTTAATCTTCATCCATAATACACTTCGCTTGAACTAAATTCTTGCTACGCCTATCTTTTTGTTTAACTAACTTGTACATATATTTATCACCCTCCTTATTATCTAATATATTATATAAATTATTAAAATATAAAATTTTTGCATTGCAAATTACTTTCTTAGACTCATTACAGGCCTCTTTATATTTTTCCAAATTTTAGAATTTTTACAACTAAACTAATTTTAATAAATTTTTTTTATTATTTTTTATCTTTTCTTGCACATTTTTATTCCACCACCAAATATTTATACTATTAGTAGTTTTTTCCCCTGATACTCCATTTGTATCTTTTGCAACAATCTTAATAACATTAAGTACTTTTTCCAACATAATATTAGATTTCTTATGCACAGATAAAATCTTACTCTTAAAAATATTTTTGTTAATAATATTTAAATGCCCCCATCTAATCCTAGAATAACGATTGCTTTATTTTTTATCTTCTTCCTATTTATCTTAAAATTCAAAACTAATAAGCGATGTTGGATACATAAACTTTCACTTGGAATAATTTTACAATATTTGCAATATAAAAAAATCTATTTTTCTTATATAAAAACAATCAATTTGAGTTTTAGTATATCCATTCATATAAATGATGAGATGTTAATATCTTTTCTTAAATAAAGTATTAGAAATTACAAAATCATAAGCTAGCTAGTGAAAAATCTAATACACTCTTACTACCTTTAATTGTCGCTCCAATGCCATAACCACCATGAATGCTTATAAAATCATCTACATCTCTTCTAATATGTCCGTTTAAATCCTCCAATTAAAACTCTTTCTTCCATAGGTATCATTTGTATTAATTTTTCTAGGTCATTCCGATATTTTAATTTTGAACATATATCCAAACCTACTTGAGGAGCATAAGCGCTTATAGTATTAATAATCTTAGCATCAACAATCTTTAAAACCATAATTCTATTAATTTTTACAATATTATCCTTCAAACAATTATCTATAATAGCACCTACATCAATCACTTTAGCCTTCTCTCTAATCTATTTAGTTTCCTGAATGCATAGAATATTTATCTTCATATGAATCATAATATATATTAATTCCATTAATTTTTTATGAAAGGTAATATGTATTTCAAGTTCTTATTCTAATGTTAGTTTCATGTTCTGGCTTATTTGCCCACATCAATCCATAATGTGAGAACCCTTGCCTATATAACACTGCACTCGGGCGCCAGTGCAGTAGCTCTTGCTCACTTGTCACTATATTCAGGCCATACAACGTGTCGCTTTCTGGGAATGCTCTAGCATTAATATAATCTACTAAATAATTTATATCATGATTATTCGACAAGTTTTATGCTGACTGTCGACTACCTAACACAACCATCAACTTTTCTCATTCAAAACTTGGGACTATGAAGCGACAGTGTTAAAATTTAACACCAAATAACACACAAAAATTTCCTTCCAAAGATGATAGATCCTTTCAAGTTCCAATTCAACATGCTTTCAGTGGAAGCAATAAATTGCATTGAATACAAGGTATGAGTTTTAAATAATCTCCGAGTATTTTTTATTTTATAAATAATATTGAGAGCATTGTGGCAAGAGATTACATGTATTTGTTTAATCATGTTCCTTTTTATATAAGAATCTAGAGATTGATGTTTCGTTTGGGTCAACTTTTCGCAAGAAGTTTTTGTGCTTTAAAAAATAGTAAAAAAACTGTCCTAAAATGATGATCTTCTTGAAAATACTCTTAGTAATTGATGTTTATCTAGACGAATAAGATAAGTGGTTTAATATAGATGACATACAAGTTGGAAGTAGTCTAAAATCTCTAGTGTGCTTGTGCATGATTCTGTCTCTCTTTCTCTCTACTGGTAAATACAGATATATTTTCAAAATAAAGTTAGACACATTTCTCTAAAAAATGAGCAATCAATATATTTAGCAAATTAAGACTATTATGAGTCATATAAAGCCAAAGTTAAATTTTATAAAAAAAAGTGAGTGTAAGCCACAAGTTAGTTGCTTTTAAGCCTAATCAATGTATTGCCAGAAAATGTCGAACATTATTCAAATAATATTTATGTCGTTAATTTCTAAGAAAAAATAAATTATGTCCATTATTGCATTTCAACTTGAGAAGTCCATTTGTAGCCAAAATAAATAAATAAATATGATATCTCAATATTTTTTGATAATATATAAACCAAAACTCCACATCATATTTAAGAAAAAAACAAAGCCCACTACATATTATTATTTTTACTATGCTAATGTTGAATGGAGTTTTTGCCAAACTAAATATTTAATAACAAGTATTCCTCATACAATAATAAAATAATAATTTATTTAATATGTACAATCAATAAATATCAAATTTACTTTTTTTTTTTCTTTTTTCATATTTAAGAAATCATCCTTTCCATTTTATGAACTTTTAAGTTTAACTATAGAAAAATTAGAAAATTTAAAGGACTTTTTGATTTGTTGAAAAAGGAATTTAAAGTAAAAAGAATATAAAATATTTGAAATATTTTAGAATTATTTAGATGAGCGTGAAACAAATGAAAATAATAATTATTATTTTTGTTTGAAGTAAAATCAATGTAATGTAAAACTCAATGATGGTAGTTAGCGATGATAAGCATGGGCGGCGACCAATGGTGGGTGATGCAAGAACAATATCAACCTGAACTACTAGTAGAAATTGATGAATGTGAGTCAACACTTGGAATCTTTCTTTCCATATGCAGAAAGTTCTCTCAACAACATTTAGTAGTTGGGCATGACGATGATTATATAGCTCTTGTGCAACCGTACCTACGAGAAGCATCAAAACTGTATTCACCCAAGGGATACTGATACCCTTGAAATGATGCAAATAGTTTATCTATGTTTGTGTATCAGGAATCAACAAAAACATATTTATTAGCACGCACTTTAAAATCACCTTTTTGGAATGCTCATCGTAAAACTCTCATATCAGTTGCTGATCCTTCCCAGTTGGATCTCACATAAATGAATTGTTTGTCAAATGATACTATAATAATGACGTTCTGAGAAGTGAACCGCTTCCTATTATAATATTGATTATGTAAGTTTCTGTTAACAACGGCTGGAATGTGAGTCCCGTCTATAGCTCATACTGCATTTTTGTAGAATCAATAAAATTGAGCATTCGAACGTATAAAAGGATGACATTCTGCTTTGACACTTGACATTATAATAAATTCATTAGATAATGATATTATAGCACATAAGACCATATTAAAATACCTACTAACAATTTCAAGAGAATGCTGAAAGAACTCCCACAACTGTCTGTAACTGTGTGCATAAGCTATATACCCCGCAATAAATAGTCAATTGCTCTTGCATAAAAAAATTTTTAGTACATGAAGCAAAGAATGACTTTCCAACAAAGCCTTAGTCACACGTCTAAAAAATATTGCTATATTCCATTTTTAATTCTATAAATCTTGGCCTATATTTAAAATGTTACATAATAATTAATAATAACAACGTTTTCATAATAGCTCTTCCCCAACACCCTTTGATGTTTGGTTGCAACGAGGGTAAGTAGGATTTAGCAAATCTTGTAAATTTGAACTTAAAAAATTTTATATTGGTTAAATTTTGAAATTTTGTTGGTGTGATTGATGTTAAATCTAGCTAAACTAAAACAAACTGTTTGGCTATTTAATTCATTATTCAAGATTTCTATTATTTTGATATTTCATCAATTTTTTTTGTTTCTATAAAATTTAATTAAACTATTTAAATCATAAGGAATCTATCAAACTATAATTATTTATTAATTAATAATTTATTAAGTTAATTAACTCATTATTTCTATTTTGATAAATTACATAAAAATAGTATCAATTATTTAAATTATTATTTTATTATGATTTATTTTATTTTACAACTTATATATAGAATTAAATTTTTTATCGAATTGAAATAAAATTATAATTAACATGATCTAATATCTTTAATTAACTAAATATATTGTTTTTTAAGTAAGTTATAAACAGTATTAATTTATATAAATTAAGGTCTAACAAAATAATAAATATTAATTATTAAAATTAATTACTCACTTTAAATAATATTTTATTTAATTAATATAAATTAATGTTAATAGTTCTTAGAATTATCCAAATTTGTTAGAAAATAATTGCAAAATAATTGTAAAACCCTAAGCCCTCGAAATAGACTATTAAAATCATATATAATTTAATCAACAAAAGAATTATTTATTAAGTTAATTAACTCATCATTTCTCTTTAGATAAATTAAATAAAAATAGTATCAATTATTTACTTAAATTGTTATTTTTTATTATGATTTATTTTATTTTATAACTAATGTATATATATCTTGCTTTTTAATTAAATATTTATAGTTATAGCTAATTAAATTTTTTTATTGAATTGAAATAAAATTATAATTAGCATAATTTAATATATTTATTAAATTTTAATTAAAATAATAATTTTCATTAAAGTAAATTATAACTAATATTAATTTATATGAATTAATGTCTAATCAATTAATGAATATTAATTATAAAGATTAGTTTACTCATTTTAAATAATTTTTCTACAATTTGCTCCTTTCTTTTCATTGCTTAGGCCCTACGATTTTGCTTTTCTCATTTATTTCTTCGTTGTTGTTCTTCTTTGGCTCCTTCGTCGCTGTTTGACTTCGCTCCTTTGACGATGTTCCCTTCGTGTTGGATCGGAAGTTACGTCATTTTGATCGGAAGCAACAATGGGAGCTCGCTCGCTGTGAAGGTAACTTTCTCCCTATTGCACGTTTCTTCAGCCAAATCCCGTAAATTCGCCGATTCAAAGGATTTTGTAAGGTGTTGTTTGGCAATAAGTGGGATTTAACTTCAGTGGGATTTAATAAATACTGTAAATCCAGATTTAGTAAATCCCGAGGGTGTTAAATTCTGAAAACTGTTTGTATGACAAATGTTAAATCCTGTTAAATCATGAGAAACTGTTTGACAACATAGTTTATTATTTATGGTAGATAGGAATTTAAATGTGAAGAAGATAATTATAATTTTAAGATAATTACATATAATATAAAAGTACAACTTGAATTCATAATATGTAACTGAAAATTCAATAAATAGGAGATGACAAACTAATATTGATTAGTTAATTATTTTTTGAACATAGAAATATTTCACTAATACTTATACTAATGAATTAATTAATTATTTAAAGATTAAACTGATCTAATGACAAGTATATTATTAATAGCTATAATAACCAATCAACTATAAAAATATTAATTAAGCTAATTATATTAATATTTAATTACTAATCATATTTCTAATTATTAAATTAAATTAATTTGGCACTAATTATACTATTAATTATTTAATTAATTTACTTAATTATTAATATTTTAGATTATATTAATTAAGGCGTCTAGGGCTTGCTTTTCATCTTCTCTTTTCGTCGTTGCTGTTTTGCTTCGTTGCTTCGCAGGTGTAGAGATTGCACGAGTCGCTTCTTCTGCTCCTTCGTTGCTGATCGACTTCACTCCTTCGACAACTCTCCCCTCCTGTTGGATCGGAAATTAAGACATTTTGATCGGAAGCAACAACGGGAGCTTGCTGGCCGTGAAGGTAACTTTCTCCCTTTCGCGCGCTTCTTTGGCCAAACTCCGTAAATCAGCCGAACTAGAGGATTTAGTAAATCCGAGATTTACGGCAAAAAGAGGGAAACGGAGGATTTATTGCGCCGTGAGATTTACGGGGCGATAAAATCTCGTTTGGCAGAATTTAGCATAAATCCTGCTAAAATCCCGCATAAATCTTGTTGCCAAACAGCCCCTAAATCTGGGATTTACCACGAAAAACGGAAATTTCCGTCAACCGCGGCTTAGATTTACCGCGAGATTTGGTTTTGCATTTTTTGCCGTTTGGCTGGATTTAGCTCAAATCCGTACCTAATCCGGCCTAAATCCTGCATCCAAACAGCCCCTACGAGCGGGAAAGGCGGATGGAGAAGAAGGTGGTTGTGGTTTGTAGCCTTGTGGGCTTTCTTGGTCTTCTTTCCGCTGCCCTTGCGTTTGCTGCGGAGGCTACAAGGATTAGGGTTAGTCGCCTTCTCCTTATTCTTCCATGTTGGGACTACTTATTTTGTTGAACTGGTTAAGGATGGTCTGCTATTCGTTTATCTATTTTTGGTAGTTTTGTTGAATTCTAGGCTTTCTAGGCATTCTTTGGAAGATGCAGTTGGTAGTTTCGTTATGGGAAGTGGTCATATATCTTGTTCCGAAAGAAAATCTAATTATTTCTGGATATTGAGTTTGATTTGTTTGTTTGTTGGAGCTGAGGATGTTAATTTTGATAGGAAAGACGTGTTTCTATCTTCTATGTCTGAAATCATTGAAATTTAGTGGTTGATGGTTTCTGTTGTTTTGTTTATTTGTTAAGAAGCTCTATTTCATGCGAATTTTGAGTTATAGGGCTAGGCATTTAGTATTTCTAGATTTGAAATTTGCATTTTTATTTGGTTATTAACCAAGTTCATCTTTGCATTTTCTTTTTGCTTTTGGAAATATTGTTTTCTGCCACTAATGAGGCTTCCTTCATTGAATGTATTAAGTTGCAATGTTTTCAAAGGTGAAGTTTTAGGTCGAGGCATTTTACATGTCATGAGGGTGACGCCTAAGCCTTGAAGTAAAGGGGCGTAAGGTCTATATGAAATTTGTTTATTTAAAAATTTTAAATACAAACTTATAAAAAAAGGAATATATAAAATGGAACTTAAAAAATCTACAAAATAGGGATGATTTTCATAGAAAATAAAACATGAAACATTTCTAAAATAATAGTGAAGACTTGAGTAGGAAATAGTGAGTAAGCATTTTTGTCTTGCCTCCAACAATATGACAGTGTAATCTTCATCAACCTCCATCTAATATGCCATAAAACATTGGCACTAGGCATTTGAAAATCAAATTTAAATTTGCAAGCCTTTGTCAAACCTCGATTGATTGATGTACTTATTAATTTGAGTTCATCATTGGCATACTTAACACGAAACTGCATAAATGGCCTTGGAATACGAAGGCATTATCATGATGAAGTTCAGATTTTTTGAGAAACATGTTCGTTCATTCATGAGGAGAAGTACACTCTAATAATATTTTTTTTTCAAAATGCATTGTATTATTGAAAAACATTCAAGTTATGAATTATTATGTAATGCTTCAAGCCATTAATAATGAATACAAGTTAACTTTATTTGGTTTGGACGTTTCAATGTGAATTATTTGAGTTGGGTAGGATGATTGAAACTTACTCTCTTCCATAACACAACTTGCACATGTAATTGTGTTTAGCTCAGTTTTATGAAATTGGGTTTTTGAAATAAACCTTTTCCCCTAAACTCAATGAAATAATGAGCAAGTCAATTAGGTCAATGGAAATAAAATTTTTTTCCCATGCCTTCACTTTGTATGCATTATAATAGAAAATTAATGGTAAATTTATACAAAGGATAAAAATCCATTCAATCTATTACTTTAATGTGCTCTACTTTTATGTGTTTACAAAAAAATAATATATTTTTAGCATACTATATACAACTCATGACACTCTTATTCTATCATTTCCTAAATAAGTACTATTTTTTCCCCTCATTCAATCTTTATCACGTAAATCACTTTTAGCAACATCTTTATTATTTAACATAGTCTAAAAGCAATGATATGCTTTGATGTTTTATCTCTTATATTGAAAACCTGTGTTTGTTTTCATGCTAAGAGTGTCAATGAGCTGAGCACGAATGATTTGGGGCTTTGTTTGTTTCGGTTCACTAACTATCAGGTAAAACAGAAATGCACTAATTTTTATCAAACAACTAAATAATTTTATTCATGTTCGAGTGTATTATGAAGTCAAATACAAATTAGACATGAACTATAAACCACCATCAATTTCATCAATTTTTTTTTTATTTATGGCTTCAACTGACCTGAAAAAAATTGTGATTTTTATATTATAACATTTTTGTAAGGGTAAAATTCAAAGCTTGCGTTGCACATAATTTTACAGTGGATTCAATAACTTTCAATAGTAAAATATATAGGTGAAAATAAATAAAATATTTAATTTTATGAATTTATGTATATATAGAAATGTTTATATGGATATTTATGTACATCAAGTGCTTATTGACAAGCTGAACATAATTAAGATGGTCATTGTTTTGCTCATCAGGTAATTGCGTTAAAATTTCTTTTTTAAGATTAGGTTGTTTAACTGTGTTGAAAAACTTGTTTAAGATCAAGTCGATTAACGAATGAGTTGATCATACATAATGATTGAGCTGAACACAATCTATTTGTGAGCATTAAACTTATTTGACACTCCCATTCCATGCTTAGTGCTCAAATTTATTAACTAAATCTTGTTGAATTGAGTGGCTTTTGATCAAAACAAGCCTACTATGAGCTTGTGCTTGTCTTAGTTGAGTTCAATCAATGTGTTCCCTTTCTTTCAGGCTTCTGATGTGGTGACAAAGAATTTGGGTGATTGTATATATCCAAAGAGCCCAGCTGTATATCTTGGATTATTTTCAGCAGTTGTTGTTGCAATAGATCAAGCTGTTATCAATTTTGTTTCCGGGTGCATATGCTGCAAGAGAAATTTAAACCGCCACAACACTAACTGGACTGTAGCATTGATATCCTTCATTGTCTCTTGGTAATTTTTGGGACTAGATGATTATTCTTTTTATTATGCATGGAATATAAGCAATTATGTTTTAGTATGCATGAACACTGCTTACTGCTTAATGCATTTTACATGCTAAATAAGTTAAAGTGAATTTGTTCTTTGTTTATGTGTTTGTGCTATAATAGATTCATACTATGTACGGCTGTTGATTTTAAAGTTTTTCACATAAATTCTATAATATTATTGTTGGGGCAGTACTTTTGTGCAAATTCATGTAGTAGTTTGCAAAAATGGATTTCTGGTTCACTTAGTACATCTCTTTCTATTTTATTTACTAGTTAATTAAATTTATAAGAACGCCTTGTAGACATGAAATAAGTTAAACGAGCATCATGTTATTATAGCATCAATAGTATAAATACTTTTGGATTGAGTGGAACATTTAAACACTATTCAACATTGTAATAATGTCTCTCCCCATCAAATTCTAACATTTTAGCAACCTTAAGAAAATTTTACACGGGTCCTTGAGATTTGGTTCTTTTCTCAACCTATGGCTTTATGCTATTGTTTATTGGTAATTTAATCATCATTATATCATGATCAAAGATGGTATGATACTCACCTCACTGGAGGGTTTTGTCTTTTGCGAGGTCAGGTCTTATCTTGGGCAATTTTGTTTTTTATCATAAAACCATGCACCTAAATTGGACTTGAATTCAAGTTATCTCACTTTGTTATCTTTAAGAGAGTTTGTTATCCTTTTGCTTTATTAATTTTCCCTACTCTAACTTCTGTGTAAATTAATGATTATGGGTTTGTGAAGGATAGATTCTAGAGGATGTGACATGTGAGTGATGGTTTAGCTTTTTATGCATAATAATGGAGTAGACACATTGTGATTAGGCTCATTTGGTGTGCTAATGTAGAAAGAACATGAAAAATAACAACAAATTGGTAGATTGGTAAAATGGTTCAAAGATTTTAGAAGGATGTTGTGTTTGAGGTTTTAAATTTTTTATTAGGTTGTAACATTCTTAATTTTTTTTTTCAGCATTTTGTGACATTAAGAATAATGAACTTGTCCTTATATATGTGGTACTTATGCTGTTTTACTTTGGATTCATGTATCATTTATTGGACAAGAAATGAGCATAATAAATGCTATAATATTTCAACCTGCAGTAATAAAAATACCAAGTTCATTCTTTTTAATGAGATATTTTGTTGGTTTCATGAACATTGTGCTGATGTGGAGTTAGGATATATATTTGATATCAAATATTAAATTGGAGTTGTTATATATTGTATTAGGCTGTCCTTCAGTTGATTCACATCATAACTCAACAAACCTATCACTAAACATATGCCTTTTATTTAAATAAACACGTCATGTTGGTCTTTCTTTTTTATTTGAAAGGATAAAATTATTAACCAATCATCATCTTTTATTCATTTGGAATTTTTTCATTATTCTTTGAACTAACTAATTTTAGCATTCTGCAGGGTTACTTTTGTCATAGCATTTCTTCTATTATTGACTGGTTCTGCACTAAATGATCAGAAAGGTATGCAAAAGATGTACTTGGGCAATTACTGCTATGTTTTGAAACCCGGGGTCTTCTCTGGAGGTGCATTTTTATCGCTTGCAAGTGTTTCTTTAGGAATTATTTACTATTTGGCACTTCAAAAACCAAAAAGTTCACAGTCATGGGGTCCTCCACATAATCAGGGGATTGCTTTAGGACAACCCCATATCCCTCCTCGGACAGAAAATCCAGTCTTTGTGCACGAGGATACATACAACAGGCAACAAGTTTTATAGCAAAATTTTTTAGTTTGCAGAAGGCCAGAACAATATCTTTATAAATCTGTCTATAAAATCAGAACTATTTATAAACACAGCATAAGGGCTTTGTGTGTCGTTTTATTTGTGATAAAATATTTTGTAATTGTAGGGGAAATGGTTGTATTAGGTCTTAATATTTTATGTGTATTTTTTGTGGGTTGTATTTATGGAATCTTATAGTTAGTCGTTGTTTGTTTCTATGATATCTATTATGATTTTGTATTATGAGCAGATGATATCTAAATATTGTTTAGATTTTGATATAATATTTTATTCTAGATAAAATTATATTATGAGTAAGATGATATTGAATCAAATATAGCATGGTTAGTGGTTTTTTTTTTTTTTTTTTTTGTACTTTGGTGTTTTTTACTAACAACTAGTTGAAATGTTTGTCAGACACAACTCTCCTTGGCCTATTGGTTGAGAGCTTAGGCTTCCAACTAATAAGAGGTCCAAGGTTCGAGTCTTTGTGTATGCGTTGTGTGTGTGAGTTTGCCTTAAATGGCCTAAATGTCCCAAAAAAAAGAAATGTTTGTCAGAACTATGCTTTTGTATATATAATGTTGAAACTAAGAAATTCTTATGGGATTGAAAAACATTAAAAATCTTCCAAGTTTGTAAGTTAGCATTTTAGACTATGAATGATTAAAGAGTAGTATTTATAGGGCTGTGTAAATACGTATTTTATGAATAATTTGATGTTTCTTCATAGAATATTTTTTATTTATAAAATTAAATAAATTTGAATAAAATTTTAAAAAGTTGTCATATAATAAAGAAATTTAAGCTTGATTATTTATATTCATGAGTATGCTTGTTTGATATTTAATAAATAGTTTAATAAGAAAAATATAAAATGATAATTTAATGATAATTGATATTTTGTTTGATGATTTATTTTATGTTATTATATTAAAATTTTTTAAAGTCTATAACTTTTAAAATTATTAATATTTTGATATTTATATATGAAATGAAAGTATCAAATAAATAGTTGGATGGATAAATATGATTTTTTTTATTAATATTTATAAAAAAATGCAATCAATAATCTTCAATATATATCTTCTCCGTGTTGTACTATCAACAACAGTTAATAATTGTAATTTTTATCAAAGACAATAAATTAAGAAGTTTAAGCAAATAAAAAAGTTAAATTTACAAAAAATTGAAAGTTATCTATCAACATATATTAGTTGATTAGCTTATTTAGCTTAGCCAATAGCTTTTTAAGATCTGTAGTAGATAGTGTTTAGTCCAACAAACCTTATTAACCAGCAACAATCAGAAATATCAATCAGAATAATGGCAATTTCACAAACTTCTGTAACAGTAGTAATCCGACACAGTGGCGTAGTGGAATATTATAAATATAGATCACCAAGAAGTAATAAAATTCATAAATTAAATAGGATTGACAATTCAAAATTCATTTTATTTTTGCAAACTCAAAAATATAAAATCAAAATTAAACAATAATTCAATGATTGCTTCATTTGGACAAATCAATAAGAAAAAAAAAAAAAAAACCAAAGAAATGAATTTTGACACAACTATTTAGATTTCAAAGAAGAATATAAGAGATCACCCAGTGATGCATAAATAAAATTGAGTGCATCAAATTATACATTTCACAACATATATAACAAAATATTAAAAGAAGAATGTATTTATATATAAAGGGACCACCAAATATAGTGATACATAAATAAACCATCCATAGGCAGAAACCAGCAACAACCTACCAAGAAGTACATGAAAGAAGGAACAACAACCCAAACAAGGACTCCATACAAAACAAGCTGAAACACATCAGTGGTTGACAATAAGACTCGGCAGTCTGGGTAGTGAGCAAGAACTCGCCACATCATTGCCCATAAAAGGATCAAAGAAGCCGCTAAGCCAACCCCAAGCAGCACATCCACCCAAACTAAAGCCAAGCACCAGTTGGACCTATTTTTAGTGATGAATAGAGATATGAGGAATGCGAGCAATCTTGTGCCGATCGGAGCCTCCATCCTCTCCATACTTCTCCTTTAATTCTGGATGGCATCCCGAAATTGTTAGACGTTCCAAAGAGGGAGGAAGGTTCGGTAATTCCCGAAGCATAGGAGCCCAACAAATATATAGTTTCTGAAGTGAAGATAAGCTTTCCAAAGAGGAAGGTAGAGACTGTAAGGATTTGAGAGATGAAAATTGCAGCTCAGAAAGAGAAGACCTAACTTTCAGAAACCACTGCTCCGCCTCATTTGGAAATGAAACCACCTCATCATTATGCTCAATTCTCAGCTCTTTTAAGGAGGTGATACTTCTCAATGGCTCCATTAGCAACACCGATGGATCACTTATCCAGAGATTATTGAGTATGAGATGACAATTATTAGCGGTCTCCACTTCTCGATATCTTCCCAGAGAGATCAGATTGGGGCAATTTCTAATTGTCAAGAATCTTAGTGCTGCAAGTCTTGCTATTTCATCAGCCAGAGGAAGAGATGTAATGTTTGGGCAGTCAAAGACCGCTAATTTTTCAAGGGGAATAGGATTTGAATTGCAACCAAAGTTCAAAGTCTTCCACCCCATCATTCCTATGCACAAGCTCTTGAGCTTAGGAGGCAAAGAGGGCAACTCTTTCAACTTCGGGCACCTATCTAGCACCAGATTAATTAAGCAAGGAAAGAAACATCCATCTTCAGCAGCTACTCCTGCCTCAAACCAATCCTCTAATGCTTCTAATCCTCCAATATGTAACACCTCTAGCAATGGAAAGGCACGGTATTTATCATTCCCATTAAATTTACTTTCGAGCCATTTTACTTTCGGCAGGTTATAAAGTATCAGTATCTTGAGAAAGGGAAGTTGCCCAAAAGGTGGAAGAGTTTCCCATTCCTTGCAATCTAACAATTCGATTTCCTCAACTTTCTTTATATTGGAGAGCAGATTGACATTGTTCATCCATATTGCAGATCTTGCACCCATGTATCTCTCTATCTTCAGATTCTTTAGAAATTTTGGTGGATGAAGGTTGTCGAGCACGTTCTCATCTAAATTGATGTTCCTCGAATAAGTGTTACTCCAACATAAGGTTAAATCAGTGAGCCTCTTCTTTTCACATAATTGGGCACTACGAGCCTCCTCGGCATCCTTCACATTTTCAAGACACTTGATTCCTAATTTGTAAAGATCATTCAAATGTTTCAACTCATCAATTCTATAACCCATCTCATTTCTAAGACGAAACATATCCAGTTCTTGAAGAGAGTTTAGCTTCCCAATCCCACATATCGATGACATATAATTCCCAGACAATTCCAAGTAATGCAAGTTAGAAAGGTTATTAATGTTATCGGGTAAAAAATCAGCTGCAGGTGGGCTTGACATATATCCATTAGAGATTAAGAATTGCAAGTGATAGAGATTACTTAGAGATCTTGGTAGCATAGTGACATAAGCTCTTTCGATCTTCAAATATCGAAGATGTTTCAAATATCTAATCTCCTCAGGTATCGTTTTCAATCGATCAATACGTATGTATAATAAGCGCAGGCATCTTGATGCTTTAACTATTTCAATGAGTGCACTGCAAAGATCTTGATTAGAATCTTCATCTAACAAGAAAAGAGAATGCAAATGTTTAAATTTCTCAATCTTTCTTAAGACGTTTAGATTTGTAGTTTGAACAGATAAGTGTCGAAGAGTCTCAGGAATTTTAGAAGGCAACTTTGTATCATCCTCAACCCTTAAACATTCTTGTACGAAAATTGACTGCGCCAATTTATGTAGTAAATCATGCATCTTGTAGTATGACAAATTTTTGTAGCCTCCATACTTGTAGAACTTGTCAAAGAAAGATTTTTTAACCAAAACATCAAAATACCTTTCTCCGATATCCTCCATAGTCTCTTCTTGATCAAGAGATGGCTGAATGAAACCCAATGCAATCCACATTCGGATTAAATCATGTTTATCAAACTCATGGTCTTGTGCGAACATGCCGCAAAATGCGAAACAACTTTTTAAAGGATTTGACAGAACCATATAGCTCAGTCTTAAGATGGAATGGATAGAATTTTGATCCAATAAATTGCTTTCTAGAACTGTCCTCCAATGCCTTTCATCCAAGTTGTAATTCAGAACACCACCAATGACCTTAGCTGCCAACGGAGATGTTGAAAGCTTTTTAACTATATCTCGAGCAATGACTCTTAAATTTTCATGATCATTATCAGGGGAGTTCTCTACACCAGCAAATGCATGAGAGTTGAGGAGCTGCAAACAATCATCTTCATCTAGACCCTCTAATTTAACTATTTTCTCCTTTTTAATTAAGTTTGCAAACATCAAAGCAACTGAGTACGTTCGAGTTGTTACCAGAATCTTACTACCAAAACCACCAGAAGCTAGAGGGGCGAGCACATCTTCCCATTTGCTTTTATCCTTCTCCTCATCCTCCTCCCAAATATCATCCAGCACAAGTAAGAACTTTTTGGACATCACCTCCTCCTCGACACGCCTTTGAAGTCCCACAAGTGTCTCCAAACGAGGCCTCTCCTTCTTAAGACATTCCAACATATCTGCAATGACTTTTTTCACATCAAAGTTGTTGGAAACACAAACCCACATTTTAAGATCAAATTCCTTTGTAATTTCATCTTTATAAACATGTTGCAAGAGAGTTGTCTTCCCCATACCACCATGGCCCACTATAGATAGAATAGTAATGTTTCTGTACAAATCAGTTTCCCTGATGCTCATTTGATGGCTTCCTCAACCACTGCACAACAGACTCCTTATCGTTGCCCCGCCCAATAAGATCATTTGTAGTAGGCAAGGATCCTGTTTCACGTGCTTCGTAGAAATCAACCTCCTGCTCCTTCTGTTCCTGCTTCGCACTGTCTAAAAGATGAAGGTAAGTAGTAACATCAGCCGAAACTTTATCAAGTTTCTGCACAGCCTCCTCCAGTCGATTCAAGTTGGGGTCCTCTTTGAGAGCACGTTTGTCAATTTTGACAAGTCTTTTCTTGATGGATTTCATTATGGAACGCACCTTTCTCAGCTTCTTGTTTTTGGTCAGCTGTTTTTCAAGTAGGAATTTCAAATAGGAAGCTCATGAGCTTTCTTTTCTAATAGATTATCAAATAAATAAATAAATATATTCGCGAGCGGAATCAAGTGGCAGAACACACCTTTGTTTCTTTCGTGTTTTTGCAGAGCTCTTGTTTATGCTTCATGTACTTCAACTCATCGAGCACATCATCTGCCTCATCAATAGCATCTCGCAGCTGCCATATCCATTTGTTGAAAGCAGGGTTCTGATCGCTGATTTGTGCTTGGTTAGCGGCAAAGACGACAGCTTGGATCTTCGGGTGGTTCTCTCGCAGCCTTTCCAGCTCCTCCTTCATGCCCGTCTGCCATCCGACTTGACCTTCCAGGTAATCAGAGCAAGCGTTGATGATCTTCTCCATGATTGGACCTACAACTAATTCCGCCATGGCACCGACGATCGAGGTTGTGAGGGCAGAACAACTGAACGGCAAGAGAAACAGAGATCGGAAGAGAAAGAACTCCAGCGGGAAATGGTCACCTGCAAGGTTGGGCTCTGATTTTTGAGTGATGACAATACCTATATTATAAAAAATTTAATACATATTTTAAATAAATAAAATTGCTTATTTTAATTTATTTTGTCTTATGTGTTGATTTAGTAAAGTTTTTTTTAATATACAAATAATATTTTAATATCAAAGAATAATATTTTTAGACATTTTAATTTTCAATAATAAAGAGTAATATTTTTTATGCATTTTAAAATTTAACATCAAATAACACAAAAATTTTCTTCCCAAGATGAAATATCCTTTCAACTTCCAATTCAAAAATATTGACATCAGGTTTTTTGCTATTGTCAAAAAAAATTTTGCACTGGAAAGCTGCTTTAAAATTAGTAAAAAATAATACTAAAATGATGATCTTCTTGAAAATGCTCTCTCTCTCTCACTCTACTGTTAAGTGGAGGCATACTTTTTCAAAATAAATTTAGAAAAATTTCTCTGAAAAATGAGCAATCAGTATATTTAGCAAATTACGACTATTATGAGCCATATAAAGTCAAAGTTAATTTGTATAAAAATAATTGAGTGTATGCCTTGAGTTAGTTTCTTTTAAACCTAATCATTTCAACCTACCATGTAATACTAGAAGATGTCGAACATTATTCAAATAATATTTATGTCGTTAATTTCTAACAAAAAATGAATTAGGTCCCTTATTGCATTTCAACTTGAGAAGTCTATATGTAGCCAAAATAAATAAATAAATAAAATAAAATATCTCAATATTTTTTTATAATATTTAAATCAAAACTCCACATCATATTTAAGAAAAAACAAAGCGCACTACATATTATTATTTTTACTAAGCTAATGTTGAATGCAGTTTTTGTCAAACTAAACTTTTAATAAGAATTAGTTCTCATAGAATAATAAAATAATAATTAATTTAATACGTCGAATCAATAAATATCAATTTTACTTTTTTTTTTCTTATTTGAGAAATCATCCTTTCCATTTTATAAACTTTGAATTTTAAGCTTAGAAAAATTAGAAAATCACAAGGCGGCAATGGCGGCCGGTGGTGCATGTTTTCGGCAATGACAGATAATTTGCAATGTTTAATAGTCGACACAAAGTATAATAAATTTTCAAATACATCAAAACTAAAATATAGAGTGAATTAAAAATACTATAAAAATTTACTCTTTATTCCTTTAACTTCATGCTAAACACACATATTTTCAAAATCATTGTATTTGAAATGCTTTACATCTATTTTATTTTACAAAGATCTCTCTAAGAGAAAAACTATATTTAAAACAATACCTTACTCAAAAATATAAATACTAAAATTTTATAGTAAAATAAATACTAGAATTGAGTGTCTCTAAAAGTTTTAATGAATTATCTTTTGATTATTTAAATATATATATATATATATATATATATATATATATATATATATATATATATATATATATATATATATATATATATATATATATATATATGAAATTTGATATTTTTATTCTATCCCACTCAAAAAATATTTTTAACGTCAAACCTACCCTGCATACTTTACATTATTCAAATAATATTTATGCGGTTAATTTCTAAGAAAAAAAATGAATTATGTCCATTATTGCATTTCAATTTGAGAAGTCCATTTGTAGCTAAAATAAAAATATAATATAATATAATATATCGATATTTTTTTGATAATATCTAAATCAAAACTCCACATCATATTTAAGAAAAAACAAAGCCCACTAAATATTTTTTTTTACTAAGCTAATGTTGAATGAATTTTTTGTCAAGCTAAACTTTTAATAAGAATTAGTCCTCATAATAATAAAATAATAATGTATTTAATATGTCCAATCAATAAATATCAAATTTACTTTTTATTTTTTCATATTTGAGAAATGAAAAAATTATAAAATCTTAAGGACTCTTTGATTTGCTTAAAAAGAAATTTAAAATAAAAGGAATATTATATATTTGTAATTTTTTGGAATTATTTAGATGAGCGTAAAACAAATGAAAATAATAATAATAATTATTTTTAAAGTAAAATCAATATAGTGTAAAACTTAATAATGATGGTTAGCGATGATAAGTATGAGTGGGGACTAATGTTGGGTGGTGAGTGGCATAAGGCGGCAATGACAGCGGGCGGTGTTTTCTGTAATGACAGGTAATTTGCAATGTTTTGATACTTGACAAAATATAACGATTTTCAAATACATAGAATTTGAATTATAGGGTGAACTACAAATACTTTAAAAATTTATTCTTTATTCCTTTAACTTCAAGCTTTAATTCTTTTATTCCTATTTTATTTTACAAAGCTCTCTAAGAAAAAAAAACTATATTTAAAGAAATACCTTACTAAAAAATATAAATACTAAAATTTATGATAAAATAAATAATAGAATTGAGTGTTTCGAAAAATTAAATGAATCAACTTTGAATTATTTAAATAATATATTAATATCTTATATATATTTTGAAAATATGCATGAAATTTAACATTTCATTATGTCTCGCTCAACAAATTTTTAACGTCAAACCTACGCTTTATACTTTACAAGATATTTTCTTAAAATGGACTACTTCTCGCTGGTGATAAGAATTTGTAAGCCAAATTAATAAAAAATCATTAATTAAAAATATAAACAACAGTAATAGTATGAAGGTTTTATTAAACTATGTGAGTCGGCTAATTAATTTAAAATATCATAATTAGTGAATATATATATTGATACGTCATCACAAAATAATCTTGATTGAGCACGAATCTCGAGGCAAAATCAATCCGCAAACTTCAAAAATTAATTTCGGGAGCATATGAACTCCGATTTCAGCGAGCTTACAGTCAAATTGAGCGTCTCGGAAATACAAACCCAACGACACCAAGATCAACCCAATCCGAGCCCAAATGAGTCCGAATCAAAGGTTCGAAGCGCTGTTGGGAGGTTCAAACCGCAATTTGAGTTACCAAACGGTCTCCGATTTTGACGAGCTTATACTCGAATCGAACGGCTCGACGAGACGAATCCAACGAGCCCAAGATCATCAAATTCCGAAATCATTAAGGCCTTCAAATGTCCAACGAACGGTGCATGATCGAAGGATTCGATATCGGCCGTCCATTCGGATCACTCCCAATTCGCCTTTGATCTCACGCCTATTTACGGGCTGTGCCACTCCAGAAAAACTATAAATAGAGCCCTCATTCTACACCAAGAAAAGGGAGGGGAGTGAAGAGAGAAGGGAAGAGAGAGAAGGAGAAGGAGAAAGGGGAATAGGAGATTCCTCACCTCCTCGACCACCGCCGCTGGAGCTCTTCCTGCCGCCTGAAGACGCCGGAACTCTGCCGGATTTTCAGGAAACACGGGAATTCTGCACAACTTCCATGGGATGCTGAAATTCTTCCCAATTTACAAGAGAGTTCCCTCCTGATGTCGAAACTCCACCCAAGTGAAGCCGGAGTTCTCCTCTGCCACCAAAGACGTCGGACTTCTGCCAGACGTCGGACCTTCACTCTTCGCCAAGTTTCTACCCGATGCCGGACTTCTACCGGTTATCGGACTTCGCTGCACGTCTATGAGAAGATGCATTTCTTTCCTTTGCTGGACTTCTACCTGACGCTGTCCTACTGATCTTCGTCGTCAGACTACAATCCTTCCAACCTCCGTCGCCAGCCGACTACGGTCCTCCTGACTTATGTCGCCCGCCGACTACAGTCTTTCCAACCTCCATCGCTCGCCGACTACGGTTCTCCTGACTTACGTCGCCCGTCGACTACAGTCTTTCCGACCTCTGTCGCCCGCCGACTACGGTCCTACTGACTTACGTCGCCCGCCGACTACAGTCCTCCGTCGCCAGCTGACTACGGTCCTCCTGACCTACGTCGCCCGCCGACTATGGTCCTTCCGACCAAACGAACATGTCAACAATGACTCTTTGTATTTACATCATGTAATGTACTCCATAAGATGTACATCAAGCTAAGGCCTTCTCCCAAGGAAGGGCCTCATTTGTAATCGACTGCAAATACTAGTGGATTCGTTCAAACTGGGCTAGGCCCTGTGTGGTTTTTCCCCCCTTTTACAGGGGTTTTCCACGTAAAAATCTTGGTGTCTCATAAATGCTAGACCCTCTCTCTTATCTGATTGCGTGCCGGATTTTCGTACAATGCTAAGATGATAAATTTTATATTTCTCTACCGCCGCGAATACTCCAGGACGCAACATATATATATATATATATATATATATATATATATATATATATATATATATATATATATATATATATATATATATATATATATATATATATATATATATATATATATATATATATATAATGAAACTTAATACCTAGTTAATTAAGATTTATGTTATAGGAGTTAAAAATTTTAATAATCATAGAATAAATGGGAAGAGAGAGAGAGAGAGAGAGAGAGAGAGAGAGAGAGAGAGAGAGAGAGAGAGAGAGAGTTTACGAGAGGGAAAGGCGGATGGAGAAGTGGTTGGGTTTGTAGCCTTGTGGGCTTTCTTGGTCTTCTTTCCGTTGCCCTTACATTTGCTGCGAAGGCTAGAAGGATTAGGGTTAGTCGTCTACTCATTCCTTCCATGTTGGGACTACTTATTTTGTTGAACTAGTTAACGATGGGCTGCTATTCATTTATCTATATTTGGTTGTTTTGTTCAATTTTAGGCTTTCTAGGTGTTGCTTCCTGGATTATTTGTGGCGATAGAGAATTATAAAGTTTAACATCTTAGCTTTGTATGAAGATCCATCACATAAGCAGATAAAAATAATTTGTCGCGTTCATAAGAGACACCAGAGTTTTTACGTGAAAAATCTTAAAAAGGGGAAAAAACTACGGGGCCTAGCCTAGTTTAAATAAATCAACTAGTGTATGCAGTCAATTACAAATTATATCCTTCCTTTGGGGGAAGGCCTTGGCTCAATGTTGTAAATATGCATCATATTAAGTGCATTACATGGTGGGAATTAAAAGAACCAGCATTGACATGTTCGTTTAGTCAATAGGAACATAGTTGGCGGGTTAAGGAGGTCAGAGAAGACCTTAGTCGGGTGACGGTGGTTAGAAGGATCGTAGTCAGTGGCGATGGAGGTTGGAAAGACTACACTGGTGATGGTGATCAGAAGGGTCGTAGTTTGTGGCTAACAGAGGTCGGAAGGATCGTAGTCGATGGGCGACAATGGTCAGAAAGATCATTGTGGGGCAACGGAGATCAGAAGGACCATAATTGGCAGACTACAGTGGTTAAAAAGATTGTTACTTGACAACGAAGGTTGGAAGGACTGTAGTCAAGAGAATCCACTTGTATGGAAGAGGTCAAGAGAATCGACTAAGGATGTGAGACATTTCCGAGGTTGTATGTTGGAGCCTTTGCTCGACGACGTTAACCTGTATGGAATAGGTCGAGAGAATCCACCAAAGATGTGAGACCTAGCTATCCGAGGTTGTATGTTGGAGCCCTGCTCGACGACGTTAATCCTGTGTGGAAGAGGTCGAATCAAATCCCCCTTAGATCAATTTTGCTTTGATTGGGAGGCAGCAAACGCTGTGTATGTCTTTAATCAAAGATGAAAAATGGTCTATCTTTATACTGTTATTATCTTTTTGAGGTCAAGATCAAGACCTTGCCCAATGAGTAGAAGTCCAGCAGGGACTGTATGAAGCTTATTATTGATCAGAAGTATCCTTGCATTTGCAGAGATTTTCCTGACATATCATCTTGATGTTGGAAGTAATGGAGGGATCTTCTTGACCATAGTTGGAGTCAAAGTTTCCCCCAATCTAGTTCTAATTTCCATGAAATTGATCAAGCAATGGCTAAAATCAGGAAGTTGAAATGAATGACCTTTTGAGGTTGGAGCAAAAATTGCCCCTAGTCGGGAACCACGTTCCCATAGACGGCGCCAAACTGTTGCGTCTAGGAGTATTCGCGGCGTTAGAGAAATAAAAGTTTAACGTCTTAGCGTTGTACAAAAATCTGGCACACAAACAGATAAGAGAGAGTGTATAGCATTCACATGAGACACCAATATTTTTACGTGGAAAACCCCTAAAATGGGGGGAAAACCACGGGGCCTAGCACAGTTTGAATGAAATAACTAATATTGCAGTTGATTACAAATGAGGCCCTTCCTTGGTAGAAGGCCTTAGCTTGATGTACATTCTATAGAGTACATTACATGATGTGAATACAAATAATCACTATTTACGTGTTCGTTTGGTCGGGAGGACCATAATTTGGTGACGGAGGTCAGAAATGTTGTAGTCTGCGGATGACATAGGTCAGGAGGACCGTAGTCGGATGACGATGGAAGTCAGAAAGACTGTAGTCGTCGGGCGACATAAGTCAGGAAGACTGTATTTGGTTGGAGACGGAAGTCGGAAGGACCGTTGTGTTGTGACGGAGGTTGGAAGGACTGTGTCTGGCGTCGGGTAGAAGTCTGAGGTCTATTGGTGGCCGAGGAGAACTCCGGCATCACTTGGGCGAAGTTTCGGCTTTAGGAGGGAACTTTGTCATTAATTGGGAAGAATTTCAGCATCCAGTGAAAGTTGGGCAGAATTCTGGCATCCCGTGGAAGTCGTGCAGAATTCCGGCGTCATTTGGAATTCGAGCAAAACTCCGGCGGTGGTCGAGGAGGAGTCTCTTTCCTCCTATTCTTCTCTTCTTCTTCTCCTCCTTGCTTCGGTCCCCTCTCAAGAGAAATGAGGGGTCTATTTATAGATTTTCTGGAGTGGCATGACCCGTAAATAGATGAGAGAAATTTGGCGATCTTGGGCTCGTTGGATTTGTCATGTCGAGCCGCTCGATTCGATTATAAGTTCGTTAAAATCGGAGACCGTTTGGTAACTCAAATTGTGGTACAAACTTTCTAACAACACTTCGGGTGCTTGATTTGAGCTCATTGGGGCTCAGATCGAATTGAATTTGGTGTCGTTGGGTTCGTATTTTCGAGACGCTCAGTTTGACTATAAGCTCGCTGAAATCGGAGTTCAGGTTATCCCAGATTTAATTTTTGAAGTTTTCGGGTTGATTTTGCCTCGAGATTTGTGCCCGATCAAGATAATTTTTATGATGACGTATCAATTATAATTTTTATCTAAGACAATAATTCAAAACTTCTGTAGCAATTCTAAAAAAACTCCTTAGAAGATCTGTAGTAGAGAGGGTTTAGGCCAACAAATCTTAATAACATACAACCATTAGTAAATATCCAACCAAAACAAAGGCAATTTCATAAACTTTGCTAGCAGTAATAACTCGACATTAACCAAAATTAGCTAAGAAAAAGAAAAACAAAGCAAGCAACCATCCATCTAGCTAGCAGATTTATATTCAACCAATAATAAAATGAGAGCCTAATTTGATAATATATTTATCTCAAGATAAATTTAATAGCTATAAAAATCATCTCAATGAAATTTAATTTTTATTTTCTTAGCTTCCAGCATCTTCATTAAAAAATACTAATGAGACAGCATGATCATTCAAAATTCATTTATTTTTGCAAACTCAAAAATATAAAATCAAAATGAAACAATAATTCAATGATAACTTCATTTGGACAAACCAATTAGATAAGCTTTCCACGAAGGAAGGGAGATACTGTAAGGATTTGAGAAATGAAAACTCGAGCTCACAAAGAGAAAACCTAACTTTCAGAAACCGCTGCTCCGTCTCATTTGGAAATGAAACCACCTTCATTCTCAGAAGATGTATAAATTTAACGACATGTATAACAAAATATGAAAAGATGAATATATTTATATATAAAGGGACCACAAAGTAATACATAAATAAAATTGAGTGCATCGATGAAGTGATACATCACATTACATTCTTCACATTTCATATCAAACCAAAAAGATAAAGAAAGAAGTTTGCTTATGTATGAGGGAAATAGATATAAGGAAAGTGCCGATCGGAACCTCTATCCTCTCGATAGCGCTCCTTTAACTCTGGATGACAATCCACAATTGATAGAAGTTTCAAAGAGGGAGGAAGGTTCGGTAATTCCCGAAGCATAGGAACTTCATAAATATGTAGTTTCTGAAGTGAAGATAAGCTTTCCAAGGAGGAAGGGAGAGACTCTAAGGATTTGAGGTTTACAAATTGCAGCTCAGAAAGAGAAGACCTATCTTCCAGAAACCACTGCTCCGCCTCATTTGGAAATGAAACCAACTCATCATTATTCGAAATATACAGCGCTTTTAAGAAGGCGATACTTCTCAATGGCTCCATTAGCAACACCGATGGATCACTTATCCTGAGCTCGCTAAGCATGAGATGGCAATTATTAGTGGTGTCCACTTCTCGATGTCTTCCGAGGGAGATCAGATTGGGGCATTTTATAATAGATAATGTCTGAAGTGAAGATAATTCTAAGGAGGAAGGGAGAGACTGTAAGGATTTGAGATACATAAAGTTCAGCTCAGAAAGAGAAGACCTAACTTTCAGAAACCACTGCTCCGTCTCATTTGGAAATGAAATCAGCTCATTATTACCCACAATTGTAAGTCTTTTTAAGGAGGCGATACTTCTCAATGGCTCCATTAGCAACACCAATGGATCACATATGCTAAGATCACTGAGCATGAGATGGCAATTATTAGTGGTTGGCATTTCTCCGAGAGAGATCAGATTGGGGCACTTTATAATTTCCAAGTTTCTTAGTGCTGCAAGTCTTGCTATTTCATCAGCCAGAGGAAGAGATGTAATGTTCGGACAGCAACTGACCTCTAATGTTTCAAGGGGAATAGGATTTGAATTGCTACAAAAATACAAAGTCGTCCACCCAATTTTAAATATCTTCAAGCTCTTGAGCTTAGGAGACAAAGAGGGCAACTCTTTCAACTTCGGGCAACTACGTAGCTCCAATTCAATTAAGGAAGGAAATAAACATCCATCTTCAGCAGCTACTCCTGCCTCAAACCAATCCTCTAATGCTTCTAATCCGTTAATATGTAATTCCTCTAGCAATGGAAAGGCATCGTATTTATCATTGCCATTAAATTTACTTTCGAGCCATTTTACTTTCGGCATTTCAGAAAGTGTCAGTGACTTGAGAAAGGGAAGTTGCCCGAAAGGAGGAAGAGTTTCCCACTTCCTGCAATCTTTCAATTCGATTATCTCTAGATTGAAGATCGGATTGACATTGTTCATCCATATTGCAAACCTTGCACCCATGTAAGAATATATGCTCAGCTTCCTTAGAAATTTTGGTGGCTGAAGGTTGTCGAGCACGTTCTCATCTAAATCCATGTTCCTCAAATTTTTGTCACTCCAATATAATGTTAAATCTGTAAGCCTCCTCTTTTCACATAATTTGGCACTACAAGCCTCCTCGGCATCCTTAACATTTTCAAGACAATTGATTCCTAATTTGCAAAGATCATTCATATTCTCCAGCTCCCCAATTCTATATCCACTCACATCTCTAAGATCAAACATATTAAGTTCTTGAAGAGACTTTAGCTTCCCAATCCCACATATCAATGGAATACAAGGCAATTTCAAGTAACGCAAGTTAGAAAGGTTATTAATGTCACTTGGTAAAAAATCAACTTGGTTTAACGTTGCCCGTCCATTACAGATTATGTATTGCAAGTGATAGAGATTTCTTAGAGATCTTGGCAATATAGTCAAATTACGACATAAAATCTTTAAGTATCGAAGATGTATTAAATTTCCAATCTCCTCAAGTGCTATAATTTTGAAGTATGGAGCACATACGTATAATAAGCGTAGGCTTTTCGATGCTTTGATTATTTCAATAAGTGCACCACTGCAAAGATCCTGATTATAATCTTCATAGAAAAAGAAAAGAGAATGCAAATGTTTAAACTTCTCAATCTTTCTTAAGATGTCTGGATCTGAGGTTTGAATAGACAAGTGTCGAAGAGTCTCAGGAATTATAGAAGGCAACTTTATACTATCCTCAACTCTTAAATATTCTTGTATGGAAACTGACTGTGCCAATTCTTGTAGCAAATCATGCATCTTGTAGTAGTATGGAGAATTTCTTTTAATAACAAATTCGTATTCAAACTTTTCAAAGAAAGATTTTTTAACCAAAACATCAAAATACCTTCCTCCAATATCCTCCATAGTCTCTTCTTGATCAAGAGATGGCTGAATGAAACCCAATGCAATCCACATTCGGACTAAATCATCTTTATCAAACGTATAATCTTGTCGGAACATACAACAAAAATCAAAACAATTTTGTAGATGATTTGGCAGAACTATATAGCTCAGTCTTAAGATGGAATCAACAGAATTCTGACCCAATAAATTACTTTCTAGAACTTTCCTCCAATGCCTTTCATCCAAGTTGTCACTCAGAACACCACCAATGACTTTAGCTACCAATGGAGATCCTAAAAGCTTTTTAACTATCTCTCCAGCAATTTCTCTTAATTTTTTATGATCATCAGAGGGGTTCTCTACGCCAGCAAACGCATGAGAGTTGAGGAGCTGCAAACACTCATCTTCCTTTAGGCCCTCTAATTTTACTATTTCCTTCTTTTTTTTAATTACCTTTGCAAACATAAGTGCAACAGAGTTCGTTCGAGTTGTTACCATAATCTTACTACCAAAACCCCCAGAAGATAAAGGGGCGAGCACATCCTCCCATTTGCTTTTATCCTTCTCCTCATCCTCCTCCCAAATATCATCCAGAACAAGTAAGAACTTTTTGGACATCACCTCCTCTTCGAGACGGCCTTGAAATGCCACAAGTGTCTCCAAACGAGGCCTCTCCTTCTTAAGACATTCCAACATATTTGCAATGACTTTTTTCACATCAAAGTTGTTGGAAACACAAACCCACATTTTAAGATCAAATTCCTTTGTAATTTGATCTTTATAAACATGTTGCAAGAGAGTTGTCTTCCCCATACCACCATGGCCCACTATAGATAGAAGAGAAATGTTTCTGTACAAATCAGTTCCCCGATGCTCATTTGATGGATTCCTCAGCCACTCCATAACAACCTCCTTATCCTTGCCACGCCCAATGAGATCATTTTTAGGCAAATATCCTGTTTCACGTGTTTTGTAGAATTGAACCTCCTGCTCCTTGTATTCCTGCTTCGCGCTGTCTATAAGATGAAGGAAAGTAGTAACATCAGCCGAAACTTTATCAAGTTTCTGCACAGCCTCCTCCAGTCGTTTCAAGTTGGGATCCATTTTGAGAACACGTTCGCCAATTTTGAAAATTTTACGAGGAATTTCAAATATGAAGTTCGTGGCCTTTCGTTTCTGGTCAAATTAATTAGAAATAGATTATCTAATAAATAAATAAGTAAAAATATTCGTGAGCGGAATCAAATAGGAAGCTCCTGTTGGCCGAACGCACCTTTGTTTCTTCCGTGGTTTTGGTAAGCTGTTCTTTATGCTTCATGTATTCAAATTCATCGAGCAGATCATCTGCCTCATCAATAGCATCTCGCAGCTGCCATATCCATTTGTTGAGAGCCGGGTTCTGATCGCTGATTTGTGCTTGGTTAGCTGCAAAGACGACAGCTTGGATCTTCGGGTGGTTCTCTCGCAGCCTTTCCAGCTCCTTCTTCATGCCCGTCTGCCATCCGATTTGATCTTCCAGGTAGTCAGAGCAAGCGTTGATGATCTTCTCCATGATTGGACCAACAAACCATTCCGCCATGGCACCGATGATCGAGTTAGAGAGAGCAGAACAACTGAACAGGGGAGAAACAGAGCTCGGAAGAGAAAGAACTCGACCGGGAAATGGCCACGTGCAGCCTAAGTCAAGTAAACGGAGATTAACTGAGAGGGAAGACGAAGCTTCTTCGTAGTCGGTTAGTTGACTGACTTTCTAATATCTATTATCATAATAACTTTTAAATGTTGGTAGATTTTGATATAATGATTTATTTAGAAAAAAATATATTATGAGTAAATCAAATTTGGTATAATTAGTTGAACTGTATTATTATTTTGATTTTTTTAAGAACATCTTAATTGTAATATTTGTCATAATTATAATATATATGTATGATTTAGTTGTTAAAAAATGAAAACTTTTGGAGGATTGAAAATTTTTAAAATCTTCCAAGCATATAATTTGGCAATTTAGACTGATTAACTAGGTTGTCTAGTATTTATTGGCCTGAGCAAATATATAATTGATGATTGTTTATACAATATTTATTTATTTATATAATTAAATGAATTTGAACAAAAATTTAAAAAATTGTCATATGATAAAGAGTTTGAAGCTTCTTCTTTTTTTTTTTTTTAATTCATGAATATAATGTTTGTTGTTTAATAAATAATTTATTGAGAAAAAGATAAAAGGATGATCTAATGTGGATTAAATATTTTTTATGATTAAAAAATATTTTTTTTATGATTTATTTTAAGTTATTGTATAAAATTTTTTATAAATTCCAAGTTTTAAAAATTATGTATATTCTTAGATATATACTTATGAAAATATCAAATAGACTAAATAGTTAGATGGGAAGATTTAAACTATTTTTTTATTATTTAAAATTTATCCAACAATTTAAATAATATTTAATAAATCATGCTAATATTTATTAAGTTTATAGTTATAATTATTTTCAATGTTTAAATTATTAGTAAAACGTAGAAATATATTTGAAAAAGATTTAAAACTTGAGTAATATTTGAACTCGACTCAGATTTGGCAAGAATATATATATATATATATGTATGTATATAAGCAATATACATAAGCGAAATCCTGATTAAGATAAGAGAAATCCTTACATCCTTCATCTTAATCATTCCTTTGAAATCCGATATATATATATATTCTCCTAAATTTATTTTACTTCAATGTAATCAATTCATTTGACTTTAATGATAATATGAAGACTCTTCAATTCACTATTATTAATGTACTTATAAGTAAATAAAAATAAAAAAATAAAAAATATACTAAAAAAAATAAAATAAAACATATATAATAAAAATATATATTCTTTTAAATAACATTAAATTAGTAAATTCAATAAGCATTTAAAGCTTCGAGTACAATATGATAATTCATAATTTTTAATAAATTAGAAAAATTCATATTTTTATAATTTTATTTATATTTTCTGTAATAAAAATTTATTAATTTAACCGAGGTCTACAAGGTATTCTTGGACGAAGCAACCCATGGCTGCCGACAAGGTGCCTTCTGTCAGGTTGGGTCGACTACCTCCTCTGACTAAGTAGACCAGGGATCATGACAGCCCGGGACGACGGAACCATGGGATCTTGATCGGGCTCGTCTTCAATCCCCCCACCATCAGTTTTAAGTTTGTGGTGATAAATTCTTGATTTCAAATCATCCAAATTCAAAATTTAAACCCTAAAATTATTGCTATTATACGATAGGTCCATAATGTTGAAATCAAAGCGTTGTAACGCAGTTGCAAGAACGTGAGCAAGAACGTGAACAGAAACAGAAACAGAGAAATGAGTAGAACTAATTATCTTATTATCTTCCTTGTTTATTACATGCTGTGTATATATATAGACTTTTAATAAGGCTGAAACATATATGACAATATATAAGGCTATACAGTAATATGAGCACAAGTATGGCTTTAGTTCTCTAATATTCCCCCGCAAGTTGAAGGTGCTTTCTGAACCGTCAATTTGTCTCGAAGTAGATGAAACTGTGGGGTTGAAAGAGATTTTGTTAGTATGTCTGCAATCTGATCAGTTGTGCTAATTGGTAGAATTCTGATATTTTGTTGTTGAATGTGATCCCGGACAAATCTGTGATCTATCTCGATATGTTTTGTCCTGGCATGAAACACCGGATTGTTTGCCAGTGCTATAGCTGAGGTATTGTCGCAGAATAGTTCCGTTGGTTTATCCTGTGAAATGCCGAAATCTGTGAGAAGACGACGGAGCCATGTTATGTCCGCCGTTAGAGCGGCAAGTGCCCGGTACTCTGATTCGGTGGACGATCGAGCAACTGTTGTTTGCTTCTTTACTGTCCACGAGATTAGTGAGTCTCCTAGAAACGAGCAATAGCCGGTCGTAGATTTCCTTGAGATGGGATCGCTTGCCCAATCAGCATCTGAGAAAGAAGTAAGAAGTAAGTTAGATTTTGTAATTGGTATGCCATATTGGAGCGTACCTTTTATGTATCGAAGTAGACGCTTTAGGAGGTAAGTATGTTCTGGCATGGGTTGTTGATGCATATGTTGAGAGAGAAGGTTGACACTGTAAGCAATGTCGGGTCGAGTGAGGCAAAGATACTGAAGTGCACCCGTTAACTTCCTGTACATAGTCGAATCTCCCAGAATTGGATCGGGCTGGAAATCTTTCGGTAGCTTTGTGCATGTCGGGTTTGATAGCGAGTTGCATCGGGTAAGTTGTGCCATTTGAAGAAGAGAGCTGGCGTAGGTCTCTTGAGACAGAAAGTATTTGTCAGTTTTTCTTTTCTAATTTGTATCCCAAGAAACGAATTGGCTCGTCCAAGTTGTTTCATTGCAAACTTTCCCGTGAAGCTGATGAATAATATTGCTAATTGCATTTGCATCATTACCCGTAAAGAGAATATCATCCACGTACACAAGAAGGAATAAAGTGATATTTTGTTTTCGAAAGATAAACAGAGAAGAATCGGATTTGCTATGAGTAAAACCGATGGAAAGAAGAAACGAAGTGAAAGTGTTGTACCATTGACGCGGAGCCTGTTTGAGACCGTAAATGGCTTTGTTTAGACGGCATACGTAATCCGGATTGTTGTTATCTTCAAAGCCTTTGGGTTGAGACATGTAGACTGTTTCGTTGAGTGATCCATGAAGAAACGCGTTTGCTACATCCATTTGATCAACAGGCCAGTCACGGTGTAGTGCTGTAGCTAAGAGAATACGGATCGTAGGTAGTTTTACAACTGGACTAAATGTCTCAGTGTAGTCTAGACCATACTCTTGATGGTTGCCTTGCGCCACCAGACGGGCTTTATATTTGGCTATAGATCCGTCTGAATGCCTCTTTGTTCGGTAAGTCCATTTACATCCTAGAATAGAGGAGTTTTGGTGGCCGAGGGGATCAACGTCCAAGTACCTTGAGTCTGCAGTGCGAGGAATTCGGCCGCCATCGCTTGCCTCCATTCCAGGAATTTGCTGGCTTCAGCGTATGTGGAAGGATCTGTAGGACAAGCTTTAGTGTTTTGGTTATGAAATAAATTTAAACGATTTGTAGATTTAAGAGATCCTGTCTTGTATCTAGTCAGCATAGGATGTGGAGCAGTTCGGCTACTGGCATTGGTAGTGGAAATTGTCTGAGAGGACTGATTGTGAATGAGTTGATCTTGACTTGATACTGGACATTGTTCTGTATGCGGGTTGTCCGTTGGTCTCGAGTTGTTAACGGTGGCAGTGTTGGTCTTTTGAACCACAGATACTGGTGTAAGAAAATATGGAGAAATGTTATCAGTTTGTTTTTGAATAACAGTAGATGATTTGTTTAGAAATGGAAAATAACTTTCATCAAAGGTAACATGACGAGAAATAGTAAATTTTGTGAGTTGTGAGATCAAAGCACTTGTAGCCTTTGTACTGTTCCGCATATCCCAAAAACACACAGAGCTGGGATGTTGGTTGCAGTTTGTTGCGAAGGGATGCAGGTGTAAGAGGAAAACATGCACACCCAAATGTCCTCAGATGTTCGTAGTCGGGTACACGATGGTGAAAGAGCTCAAACGGTGATTTGCCGTTGGTGTTTGGAGATGGCATCCGGTTCACTAGGTAGGTAGCTGTTAGCACAGCATCCGGCCAATATGAGTATGGAACAGACGCCGTGTGCATAAGCGTCCTAGTGGTCTCGATGAGATGCCTATGCTTACGTTCCGATACGCCATTTTGTTCGGGTGTGTGAGGACATGAAATCTGATGAGAGATTCCATGCAGCTGAAGAAATCTAGTGAAGGCATGGTTCACATATTCACCTCCTCCATCCGTCCTGATGCTCTTTATTTTTCGCGATGTAAGTTTTTCTATATAGGATTTGAACGTAATAAAAATATTAGAGACTTCTGATTTGTGCTGCATAGGAAATAACCAGGTAAATCATGTACAGTCGTCAATGAAAAGTACATAGTAAAGATAACCGGAGTTAGATTTTACGGGGGCGGGACCCCATACATCAGAGTGAAGCAACTCAAGAATCTTTGTAGATCTGTTTTTAGCAGGTTCAAACACTAATTTGTGATTCTTATTAGTATTACAAGAATGACAAGTATTAGAATGAGACACTATATGCAGGTGAGGTTGAGAAGAAGCAATTTTATGTAATGTCTGTCTACTAGGATGTCCCGTGCGGTTATGCCATAGGATGGAGGCTGTGCTGTTCGCATGAAGAGCCCGTTGCTGATATGCCAGTGGCGCTCGTAGCGGATACAGCCCTTCATGACATGGGCCTTGAAAAATGACTCGTTGCGTCTTCAGATCCTTAAATGTAAAACCAGACGGGTCAAAGATAATAGCAATGTTATTGTCCTTTGTTAGTTGCGAGATAGAAAGCAAGTTGTAATGAATAGATGGGGAATGAAAAATTTTAGATAGATTTAGCTCACGAGAGGGAGTCGGTAGCACGCCTTTACCAGAGTGAGCTATGCCTACCGAGCTCCCGTCGCCCAGAGTAATGCTGTCGGTTCCAGTGTAGGGATTGGATATGGCTAGATTATCCAGTGATTTAGTAAGATGGGAGGATGCCCCTGAGTCGAGATACCAATCTGCATAATCCGATGACTGATCAGCAAGTAAAGCTTTGGTCTGTGGTCTTGATTTTGGAATGAATTGAGCATTCATTCGATGCCAGCAATCCGTCGCCGTGTGACCTCTCTTTAGACAGATTTGACACGTTGGGACCTGAGTGGATTGTTCTTTGGGGACGTTAGCTGGAGCATAGGAACGGCCTCTGTTTCTTCGGCCTCTTCCTCTGTTGGATAGTAGAGCCATTGTAGATGAATCTGGCGCCATAATATTAGATGCTTCAGACGTCATATGTATTTCTTCCGTAATAAGGAAGGCATACAGCTGATCAAGATTTAGAGGTTGCGTCATTGTTCGGATCGACGTCTTGAAGGATTGATAGCTCGGGGGAAGACCACGAAGAATGTAAAGAATTATGTCTTCCTCGTCGTCGATGCGACCGCGGCAGCCGAAATTTGATCGACCAGTGACTTCACTTCGTTCAGATATTGAACCATAGTCAGGTTCTTGAGGGACACATTGTGCAGTGCATTCTTTAACTGAATGACTTTTGATCTGTTCGTTGATTGAAAACGAGTTTGAAGATTTGCCCAGATCGCTGACGTTGTGTCCAGATTGAGTACGTAAGGCAAAATTGAAGCAGATATTGTCGAACATAGAGCTGCCACAAGGTTTTGATCATTTAGAACCCATTGTGCGTAAGCTGGATTTGGCGCCGATAGACCGTCGCTTCTCTGGAGAGTTTGCGAAGGTGGCTTCGATAGAGGATCAAGAAGCGATTCCAAGCCATTTGCGCGACAGATTTTGAGAATTTGCGAACTCCAGAGCGGGTAGTTGTCCGGAGAAAGGGGGTTTTGAACAGTGTTCTTGAGATTTGAAAGAACAAATTTAAGTGAAGAGGAAAGAACCGGAGTGGATGGAACGGATGATTCGGACTGTTCGCCGATCATCGATGTTGTTGTTGACGCCATGGAAGCCCAGTGATCTTCACGGACTGTCTGATACCATGTTGAAATCAAAGCGTTGTAACGCAGTTGCAAGAACGTGAGCAAGAACGTGAACAGAAACAGAAACAGAGAAATGAGTAGAACTAATTATCTTATTATCTTCCTTGTTTATTACATGCTGTGTATATATATAGACTTTTAATAAGGCCGAAACATATATGGCAATATATAAGGCTATACAGTAATATGAGCACAAGTATGGCTTTAGTTCTCTAATACATAACCTATGTGAACGCTTGAACGACTAGCCTTAATCGAAAGTTCTCTCTCGTTATTGGGAGGGGTAATTAACTATAGGGGCTTGCGCCTATAGGAAACCAGAACTCAGATCAAAAAGTCCTCACCAAATGAGGACGAAATCTCTGGGTAGTGTCTTATCTAAAACCTAATCTGCCTTCTAAAAATTCCCCCGAGATCACACATCCCAAAATTGGAATTTTTCGGAGCCCACACTACAATCCTACCTACACAGCTCACCTTGTCCTATTGGTTGAGAGCTTATGCGTCCAATTAAGAGGTCTTGAGTTCGAGTCTTTGTGTATGTGTTGTGTGTGTTAGTTTGCCTTAAATGGCCTAAATGTCACAAAAAAAAAAATATCCTATCTAAAGCAGTTCTTACTTTTTAGCAAAAAAAATTTTACTTAAAAATTTCTTGCACTAAAAATAACTATTTTAAACTCAAATAAAACCTCAGCTGTCAAATAGTCGTTAGTTTATTACTCCTTAGATCAGTCTTTATATATATTCAGTCTTTATATATATATATATATATATATATATATATATATATATATATATATATATATATATATATTATTTTTATTTTATTTTATTAAAAAATTGCTATAGAAATCCTTCATAGGGGAGGTCAATAGCACCAAGGAATACCAGCTGGAAATGGTAAAATATGGCATCGCATAAACGATAAAACTTAACATCAAGTCAAGCAAACACACACTAAGGTTTAGTTTGGACAATTTTTTTTTTTACTTCTTCCTACCTTAAAGCAATTTTTACTTTTTGGTGAAAAAAAAATCATTTAAAAAATTTGTTTTAAAAAATAATAAAAAACTATACCAAACAAAACCTAATATGCTAGATAATCATTAGTTGGCTACTTTTTAAATCAGTCTTTAAATATAAGTTTTTTTAATTTAAAATTAGTTTTGAAAAACTTAATTTTTGGAATGCCTTGAAAGTTTAAAATTGAATATTTTTCATCATAAGGCTAAGGCTTTATTTGAGAAGACTTTTTTATTACTTCTTAAAACAAAATTTTTGACAAGCAAAAACTTCTTCATCACATGCAGAAAGCCTTAGCTGTCTACCACTAAATATTCTTGTTTTTTCATAAAGCACCAAAAGCACATCACATGCACAAAGATAGCTTTTTCTGCCACTTTGTAATGTCGATAGACATTCTCCTAAATTTATTTTACTTCAATGTAATCAATTCATTTGACTTTAATGATAATATGAAGACTCTTCAATTCACTATTATAAATGTACTTATAAGTAAATAAAAATAAAAAAATAAAAAATATACTAAAAAAAATAAAATAAAACATGTATAATAAAAATATATATTTTATTAAATAACACTAAATTAGTAAATTCAATAAGCATTTAAAGCTTCTGAGTACAATATGATAATTCATAATTCTTAATAAATTAGAAAAATTCATATTTTTATAATTTTATTTATATTTTCTGTAATAAAAATTTATTAATTTCATCCTTACAAATAATATTAATTATTAATTATAACATGATTAACATGCCAATTCAAATTGTCAGGTATTTGATCACAAGCAACATCTTTATTATCAGATGCAAGGATATTCTACCTAGTTCAAAATAAAATGGAGGCATAAAAGTTGAAGATTATGAAAGGGCTGCAAGTCTATTGACCATATAGCTTCCCATTTAATTAACCATCCCCAGTGAGAATTTATTGACCATACAGCCTCCCAAGATTATGAAAATGCTGCAGTTCCAGTTGGAGTTTCATTGTAGTCAAGTGCTCTTGTAACCCATTAAAAGATTTCATCACGTAGTTCTGTTAACCTCAGAATAATAAAACAAAAAATCTCACGTACAAACTTTGCACCCGGCGGATCCATGAAATTCGCCTGAAATCCTGCCGAAATCCTGCTGCAAACGGCGCCGCTCCCGTCGATTCTCCGCGATTCCTGCAGAAATCCCGTCGAGGAGTACTCATTTTGCGTCGTTAAATAGGAGCCGAAGGCTCTTCATCTTCGCTGCTCGACACACGACTCTCCTCCCGTAACTCCACCTCACTTCCACCCGATCCAACTCCCACTCTCGACTCTGCTCTCCTCCTTCCAATCACGATCTCTTCCCGACTTCCTCCCTCACCCGATCGGCCCTCCTCTCCTCCGATTCTCCACCTATAGCCGAAGACGTCGAGATCTCCCTGTGCCGAAGCCCCATTCGGCCTCCCTCTGTCCCGAGCCCTTACCTGTGCCGGTTTCTCACCCAAGCCGAGAGAAAGAGAGAGAGAGAGAGAGAGAGAGAGAGAGAGAGAGAGAGAGAGAGAGAGAGAGAGAGAGGAAGAGCTTTATCCTTACCTGAGCCGCCTCCAGCCGACGCCTCCCCAGCCTCTTACCCGATCTCCCTCTGTCTCCACTTGAACCTAGCCGAACCCAACCCCAAGCCTTAGCCGCCTCTTGCTCTCTGCTCTTACCCGATCTCCCTTAGATAATTAGGTATAAGTTTTATTATTATTATTATTATTATTATTATTTGTTATTTAGTTAATTAGTTGTAATTAAGTATGATTAAATATAAATATTTATAATTATTTATTATTAAAAATAATTAGTTATGATTAAATATTATTAATCATAATCAATTATTATTAATAATATTTTCTTATAATAATTTATTATTAATTATATTTAATTATAATTAATTATTAATATTTAATTATCTATAATTAATTATATATATAATTATAATTAATTATGGTTAATTAATTAAATTTTATTATTAATTATGTTTTAAATTATCATTAATTATGTTCAATTATAATTAGTTGTAATTAATTATTATTAATTATAGTTAATAATAATAAATTTATTCTTAATTATAATTAAGTGTAATTACTTGTAATTAATAATAATGATAATAAAAGACCTTTTATTTTGATCTGTATGCCGACCCCGACGACCCCGC
This sequence comes from Dendrobium officinale, assembly GCA_019514585.1. Classification (NCBI taxonomy): domain Eukaryota; kingdom Viridiplantae; phylum Streptophyta; class Magnoliopsida; order Asparagales; family Orchidaceae; genus Dendrobium; species Dendrobium officinale. The sequence goes on along the minus strand of CM033699.1, from coordinate 3,856,185 downwards.
GCAGGTATAACTCCTAAACCCTAAAACTCCGAGAACCCGATTTCATCGCATACGTCGAGACAAAATGACCACCTATACACGCTTTTCTTAGCGTGGTGGGAAGGAGTGCGTCACGACATTTGCGACGAAGCGGGTAATCACCCAAATTCCTTCTTCGAAGTTCGTATCGCCTTGGAAACCCCGCCTATACACGCTTTTCTTAGCGTGGTGGGAAGGGATCCCGGTGCGATGTGCACGACGAAGCGGGGATACCCATAAGTACCCGCTTGCGGGGAAATAACTGTTGTTCTTATAAAATACTTTCAAAAAATGATTTTCTTGCAAAATATTTTTAAAATACCCATACACGCTTTTCTTAGCGTGGTGGGGGATCAAAAAATACACGGCCGCGGTGTCCTCGAAAGAGGACATCTACCATACACGCTTTTCTTAGCGTGGTGGGATAGACCCAGTTTTACGTAGTTTTCCCCTAAACGGGGGAGACGCCGGAAGGCTGCCGAAATTTCGGGTGAAATGTTGCTACACTCGGACCTTTTTGAACTCGAAGAAAGCAAAATTTGGAGACATTGGACAATCAAGGACTTGGGACTTTGCTCAGAACTCAAATCAAAAGAACTAAATATACTTGAACTCAAATAAATGTGAAGTCATAAAACTTGAATTTAATTGAACTCAAGAGGCTAAAGACTTGACTTGAACCATTTGAACAAGGACTTACACTTGTACTCGAGCAAGAGCAAAGAACTATGAACAGGAACTCAATTTGAACTCATACATGAACTCAAGAAGAACAAACTGAACTCAAGCTTGCACAAAACTTGGACAACTATAGTGAACTTGGTTTGAACCAAGTAAGAAGAACTTGACTTGAAAATGATGTCAAAACTTCAAATGGAATTTTAAGGAATATGTCATAACTTGAACCGTTTTGATATGGAATTGTACTCGCAAGTGAACTTTGACATTGAACTCAAAGCTTATGGACATCAAATTTGAACAAGACCCGGATTCATGCTTAATAATAGAAAGTCTTCAATCAACATCAGAGAACTCTCATTCCAATTGAGAAATCAGTTCATCATGTATGACACAAATCCTCTTCATAGGACACCAAGGGATTTGTCACATTCAAATTAAATAATCTCTGAGAAATAATATAAAGATATTTCAATGAAGATCATTAGACTGATCAAGGCACAATCATCAATGAACCAAATCATGAGTTACTTTGACCAATGATGTGCTTATAAGTGATTGCAAGGTGATTTCTAAACTACAATGGTTCACTAGCCAGCATCTATGAACTGGTTAGTAGTAGTGCCTCTACCATTGACAATACCAGAGATACTACAAAGAGGGCCTATCCTCCATGAACATAGAGCAGCAGCAAATACAACATCTCTTCTAACCGATACAAACAAATCACTTGCAACCAACATTGGCGTCGGGCAAATATACTAATCCTCCGTGAATGACAAAACTCTTTGCAAATACCAGCAATCAACAATGATAGATGTGTTATAAGCTTGATGTAGTCCCGATAAATACCGATTTGCTAATAAATATTGTGGTTGCCTATGAGTTTTGAAGGTCAGCACACAATGAATATGATAGAGGGCTTCATATGTCTTTGACTACCATAGTTTTTGGTCTGATACAGCGGCCACTAGCTTTGAAATATAAGACATTAATAAAGACAATCATTTAAGGTTGAAATGATTGATTCTTCATTTAAGCCAACGATAGAAAATAAGAAAGATGACATAATTGATAAAGCACTAATTGGCTTCTATACGAGTTTTGGAAAGAGAAAATCAGATCAAATCAAGATTGAGTGGATCTCAATTCAGCTAAGTTATGAACATTGAGTTGGATAAGAGTATAGAAACTTGCAAATTTCTTGATGATCAGTAGTCATGCATCCAACATATTATCTGTGTGCAAATATTGAAGTACAACAACAAGTGCAAGCTCCTACGACCCAAGGCAGGAGATTAGTTAGTGCACTATAACCCGCCTATGAAAATTAACGAATAGTGCACGACAATCTACCTGTAAGAAGCAGCGAACAACTCTATTCAGAAGCTGCTACGCCACGCCACCGGATCTGCAACATTCGTATAAGCAGACAGAAGGCGTCCACAACTATTTCAAAATACCCCTGCACGTGCACTATAAATTGTATACACATAGGTACACTAAAATGGGTAAAAATAACTATAAACCCGCATGGGCCCCGGCGAGCGTGTTATTGGTACACACGTGACGTCTAGGGATGCTGCGCGGGCTGACAAGTGAATTCTTGTTCGAACCCGATCCTTCTATACGGATCAATAGGAGTCGACAAGGTTCGAACTTTCAAACAAATACACGGTTGAGAGGACCAGTATATTTGTTTTAATACATTCATATCAGGCCTTTAAGGCCTATAACAAAAAGAATTCACTTACGAGGGCAAAAAGCCTACGAAATCCGATCCTTTGTCGACAGCCCGACAGAGTTGACAAGGTTCAATCAATAAAAGAGAAATGACCCCGAACACCCCGATGATGGCCGCATTGATTGAAGATCTCAACCTGAGGGGTCAATCTCAGGCATTTTCAAATGCCTCCCAAAAATTCAAAAAAAATCCAAAGCTCCACCGAAAATCCCAAAAATATCCAAAAATCTCAAAAATTCCAGAAATCCCAAAATACCAAAAATATTTAAAAATAAAATAAATCCATTAACGTACTTAAAGCAAAATCCATCCGCCCTCCGCAATAGTTTGTCGAGGCGGACAAATTAAAAATTACTTCAGCTCACAAAGAGCGAAATGCCTGGTCGAAAATATCACTAGGATCCATTCTCAAACAATCTCTTGCTAGTAAGGACGTGGTACGTGTCCTCTAACCGGCAGTTTCGTCGCCAAATGGCACTGCAGGTAAACGGTTATGACCCGGGGCCCTCTGAACCGAGTGGTTTTGCCGCCAAATGGCACCACAGATAGCGGTTATGGCCAGAGCCAATACGCTCCTTAATGGCGTTAATTCCTTGAGATATGAATCAATAGAATATGATCGATAGGGCACAAAGCCCTCTGTTAGCTAAGGTGGATTCAAATTTGTCCCCTTAGACAAACATTCAACCCAGGACTACAAGGTCCCCTTGGACGAAGCAACCCATGGCTGCCGACAAGGATCCTTCTGTCAGGTTGGGTCGACTACCTCCTCTGACTAAGTAGACCAGGGACCACGATGGCCCGGGATGACGGAACCATGGGATCTTGATCGGGTCCATCATCCATTCCCCCACCATCCGCTTTAAGTGCAAGATGGTGAAATTTCTAATTTTAAATATCAAATTTCCCAAATATTTCAACCCAAATTCTCAAATCTAACATTCTCAAATTCCCAAACCCATTGTTGCTACTATATGCCAGATAACACGTATATTCTATATGTATCTGATTGACGACTAGCCTTAATCGAAAGTTCTCTCTCGTGATCGGGAGGGGTAATTAACTATAGGGGCTTGCGCCTATAGGAAACCAGAACTCAGATCATAAAGTCCTCGTAAAATGAGGGCGAAATCTCTGGGTAGTGTCTTATCTACAAACCCATCTGCCTTCCAAAATTTACCTCAGAATTTAGTCTGTTAAAACTCCCTCGCCGAATAAGAAAAGCGAGTGGAGGCCGAGGCCGAATTTTCGGAGCCCACAGATTTCTGGCGACTCCGCTGGGGATTGGTTTCTCTTTCCATCTTTGGCTAGTCGTCTCAGTGTTATAGTAGCAGTTATATCAAATCATACTCAAAATTTTTGAGTCTTTCAAAATGATCTTTTAACAATTCAAAACTTTGAATTTTCTAAAAAATGATCATTCAGCAAATTCATATGCATTTAGCAGTTTTTAAATTTGTATTATTTTAATTGCTTGCTAATAATATCTGCTTTTATTTTTGTATTCTGTGCAAGTCTCTGCTTGAAAGTGCGGGGTGATGTATCAGATTCTGATTACTAACCATTGCCTTTCATTTATGCAGATGGATCTACAGAACACCCCGATGACTGTCCAGCTGGGACAAGGAGCCAGGATCCAACTGGCTAATGCTATTATTGAAACCGGAAATGCCGGAGCTACCATCCAGTTTGGTAGCGTTGACTTCCCAGCGATCGCTGCAAGGAGTGCCACCATTCCTGCGAATGGTAGGAATGCTGAGAAGTCTGCCAGGAGATTCAATGCTAATGAAGCTCCTATCCGTCGTGTGCATCTGCCGGCACAACGACCTGTTGCTGAAAATTCTCGTGGGAGAATTTCTGTGTTTGAGAGGCTGTCACAGCCTGAGGCCCTGACCACCAGGAGAACTGTGAATGGTGGAAGAATCTCCGTGGTGACTGCAAACACCACCACTCTGTCAACCAGGTTATCTGCACCTGAAAAATATAATGCTGAGGCCTCCTCATCTGGAGGAAGACCTACAAGGAGGCAAAGAAGGAAGATGAATGCTGAGCTTCGAGCTCAGCATCAACAACTCCCAGTCCACCCATCAAATATGCCGGCCCAAGAGTCTGAAGCTAACATTCCAACCCGGAATGGATTTGCAAATTTGAAATGGGTCAAAAGAAATAGCTCTACTGGAGAGCTAAAGAAATCTTTTTGGGATCAACGGCCTGAAGCCCCAATCCCTCCAAAGAAGAAAGAGCCCGAAACTCTGTCTGCTCGAGTATACAGAGTCCTGAAGACTGTAAAGGAGAAGGGGCTGAAGAAAAAGAAGTTCCAACGGCCTTTAGTGATCGAGGCTAGGAGAACCCCGCCAAAGGAGCGTCTGTCCTTTGCTACAGAAAGAAGAGAAAGACAGTATGTTTCACGCGGTGAACATCGGGGCGTGACACCTGAATTACAGATTCAGGGATCCGCCGCTGAAAGGTCCCGGTGGAAAGGAAAACAAGTCTGGAGGCCAAAGCCTCGAAGAAATGAGAAAGATAGAAGAGAAAGGAGGATTGATCTGGGCGTGACATCCGGTGAGGCTTCCCGGAGATCCGCCCCCATTTACGAACAACGTCAGAAGTGGGCCCCAAAAAGGACCCATAATGACATTCCTCCAGACGGTAGACACCTTAGAGAATCCTCCAGGGGATCCCGTCGCCCTCCATCTCCTCCAAAAGAAGAGACTAACTTCGATCGCAGCCCACTGATCGAAGAAGTCCCCGTGCCTAATCAGGAACCGGAAATCCAGTGGCGGCGCCGCTCGGAGATCCGAGTACTAGAAGAGGAAGGAAATGTACAAGGGGAAGACAACATTGAAGAAGAGGAATTCCTTGAAGAGGGTGAAAATATACAAGAATACCTCGAAGGGGATGAAAACATTGAAGAAAATATGGAAAAAAATATGGATGAATTTATGGAGGGAAACCTAGAAGAAGAAATGCAAGAAATAAATAATACTCTGGACATGGAGGTGGTCTACATGGTGAGACACACCAATACTAATGAGGAAACCTATTATGATGAGGGTGAAGATGAAGATGATCAACAACCGCCGATTAGGTGAGTTTATCACCGTCGTCGTGAAGCTGGGTCCACCACTGGCAGAGGTGGTCATTCTCAAGCAGAAGAAGTAGGAGAAGAAGCCGAGGAGAATCCCTTCGCTGACGAGAATGCCACGCTTATAGACATGCAAAGACATATGAGGCGACAAATGAGGGCCAAAGATAGAGAAATCTCTCAGTTAAATGAGAAAATGACTGAGATGATGACTCAAATGGGGGCAATGATGCAGATGATGCAGAGAACTGTTGCTGTTGGTGTCATTCCCAATCCTCCTCCTGATCCTCCAAATTTTCAGATGCCTCAAGTCTCGGGAGTACGAGGTATTCCTGAAGGTGGTCACGAGGCTCATAATGTCATCCGTCAGCCCACTCCACAAAATGTTGCAAGTACTTCTGAACCTGTGACCGCTGCACAGTTGGAAGGAATAATAACAGAAAGGATCAGGGCTATCATAGCCGTTGATCAAGCAGAAAAATTAGTGGGCAAAGGTCGTCCGTATCCTGCTGAATACGACCAAGTACCGTACCCTAAAGGATATTCTGTACCAAAGTTCAACACTTTCAACGGTAATAACAACCCCAGACAGCATCTGGCACAGTTTAAAGCCACCTGTGGGAATACAGGAGGAAATGACGCCCTACTCTTCCGACAATTCGTCAGCAGTTTGACGGCAACTGCTTTCGAATGGTATGCTGAACTGCCGAATGATTCTGTAAAGTCCTTCGCAGAATTGGAAAATATGTTCGTGAAGAGATTCGCCAGTGCAACAGAGAAGATCACGATTGCTGACCTCGCTCTAGATAAGAGAAAAAGAGAAGAATCAGTGACTAAATACATCACTCGCTGACGAAATTTGAGCATGAAATGTGAGCAGCAGTTAGAAGAAGAGCATGCCGTGCAGTTGTTAATGGGAAACATTGACGACAAAATGCAACCCTTCCTGTGCATGGCTACGATAAACACATTTCAAGACTTGCTCGACAGAGTGGCCAAATTTGAGAAGTTGAATTTCTCCAGATCAGAAAATCACTCTGATAAGCCCAAAAAGGCTAAAGCCCCGGGTGCTAGAAAAGGTGAAGTCGACTCTACATTCTTCTCCAGAGCTGATAGAGAAAAGCAGGTGATTTACAATGTAGACAAGGGCAAACAGTCGATGCAATATCAAGAAAAGCCCAAACAGGTCTACAACTCCAACCCCCAACAAAAGCTGATATTAGGGGGAAATGATAAGCCACGGACTTATCAGGCTGGAGGCCAGAGACAGGCAATAGGAACTGATGATAGAACGTTCCAATCCCTCAAAGATAAAATGAATAAAGAATATTCATTCAAAAGGGAGAGTGTCGCCAAATTATTTCGACAAGTGTTGAAATCGGGTTTAGAACTGCCTGAATGCAAGAGACCCGAAGAGTCGAAGCACACTGGTGACCCAAATTACTGCCCATATCATCGGGTACTCAGCCATCCTATTGAAGATTGCTACATCTTTAAGGATTGTCTTGAAAGAAAATATCAAAAAGGGGAACTCACTTTGTCCGACAATATGTTGTCTCACCCTAGAAAAGAATCAACTCGCGTGGTCACGTCCTCTTCCGTACCCCTGGTCGAAGAAAGAAGAAATGAAAAGAAGCCAATTCAAGAAGAAAAGTGGGAGACAGCGGTCTCCAAGAAAACTGTAAAAAAGTTGAAGCAACTCGAAGGAGTTTCAGGTGTAAAGTGGAAATCTCCTATTGAGCCAATGATAGATTTGAAGGCACTGTCAGTGGTACGACCTTCTACTTCAAAATAGTTTTCCAACCAAGTTGGTTCTTCAAAGACTGAAAAGAAGAAATCATCCAAGAAGAAAACCAAGCTGAAAAAGCCTAAGGAGAAAATGACTGCAACTCAGAGAGTTATCAACAGTTTGGATGAATATTACCAGACTGTGAGGCGACCTGTCAAGCTCGCTGACTTCATGTCGGAGCTTAAGATAGATGAAGCCGAAGAAAATGATGAGAATTTTCTTCCCAAAGAAGTATGTCGGGTCATCTCGGTGGCGCCGAGTACCTCAATGAAAGAAGAATACACAGAAGAAGTACCCTCTGAATCCTGTATGATGGTTTTGCCAATGGATTATAGCTCGGAGGAGGATTTATATTTTCCAGAGGGAGACAAATCAGACCCTAGCATAGCGTCTCGGATAGGACATGTAAACCTAGGTGGTGATTCTAAATCAACGGATGAGTCCCTAGACGCAACGATGGCTGACTCTGAAGAAAATGTACAGTTAAATGACTCTGAACCGAAGGAGATTGCTCAAGTGCAGTTAAGAAGCGGCAAAATACTACCGCCTCCACCGAAGAAAGGGATCTCTAATAGAGATAAGGAAAAAGAAATAATTATCAACGATGATATTATCCGTGAAGATCCTAAGAAAAAGAAGACTTCAGCCAATGGGATAGATTATAATATCTTATCCCATCTGAGAAAAATCCCAGCACAGCTCAGCATATACGATGCTTTGGTGATGTCTAAAGACCTTCGGGAGACTCTGATTCAGGCTCTCAAAGATCCCGAAAGATACGAGGCGTATTTCGCTGAACGTAGTTTGACTGAGGTTCTATAAGCTCGAAATGAACCATTCATTACTTTCTCCGAAGAGGACATGATGCTCGGAACTGCAGACCATAATCGTTCTCTGTACATTACTACAGAGAGCGATAAGCTGATCATCAGTCGAATCTTGATCGATCCTGGATCCTCCATAAATCTGATAAGTTTGAAAGCACTAAGATCCCTCTGCCTTGATGTGGAACACCTCGGACCAGATAAGTTAATGGTGCATGGTTTCAACGAGAAAGGGCAGAAGACTCTTGGATCATTCATGCTCCCTCTTGTATTTGGAGATCTCCATACAGAAGTTAAATTCCATGTGATTGATGCGGATACTTCATTCAAGGCGCTACTAGGTCGCCCCTGGTTGCATGAATATGGCATTGTCCCGTCAACATTACACCAGTGTATGAAGTATCTCAAAGATGGAGAAGAATTCAGGATCTCTGGTGACATTCAGCCTTTCACAGTTCATGAAGCAACAGTTTATGAAGATGCACGATATTTCATACCAAAGAAGCAAAAGTTTTCGAGCTCTCTCGAAGCTAGAGCATCAAACTCAAAGGCTGTAAAGCGACCTGAAAGAGAAGGTGAGAAAAAGCAGGTGGGGAGAAAGAAGGCAGCGCCGACTCTTCCCAAAACACCGACCATTCCCAAAGAGAAGAAATTTATACCTCATCTGGGAAGTGACACAGATGAAGATGATGATACTCCCGCTAAATCTCGGAAAGTATGCCAGTCCACGGATGAATGGAGCAGGCAGGTCGAATTTTCAAATGATGATTATGACTACGACTCCATTTATATGAACACGGTGCAGAATGTGTTCTCTAGAAGAATTGACAGTCTATCAATTTCAGATAGTGTACTCGTAGTTACGCGTGTTTCTTTACAACACTTCAAAGAAATCATTTCGCGTGAGGTGCATAAGGTTGAAGAACTCGCCACTCTCTCTATCTGCCTCCCCGTAAAAAAATGGGACTGTGCCAAAGAATGTGTTATATTCTACGGGAGTTCGTGAAGAGGAGAATCACGACTGGGATTGTATGCTCCTCGACTCCGATGATTTATTTCCTACGAGGCTACCTAGGTTCAATACCAAAAATATCCAGAGAATGCTACGAAAAACAAGTCAATATTCCTACCACCACCAAGCGACAACTTCGCACAAGCTTGGGCCTTTGGTATGGAAGGAGTCTGCGCCCGTTACGGCAGAAGGACACAGATGCATATAAAGGTATTGGATTCATCAAAAGAAAATTCCTCCGGAAAGAGATTTGTCGCGCCATCACATGCGTGGAAATTGAATCCGAAGATGGTGATGCTGAAGAGATATACGAAGCTGACGATTATGATGAACAGCCCGTAGAAGCTGAACCTGCACCAGAAGAGCTTGAAGATGGTGGACAGGTGGCCACTATGGATGAACTAAAAGAAGTCAACTTGGGGACTGAGGAGGATCCTCGCCCAACCTTCATTAGTTCTCTTCTACCCGAAGAACAAATAGAAGAAATAAAAGAACTTCTCTGTGAATTCAGGGACTGCTTTGCCTGGATATATGCTGAGATGCCTGGCTTATCCCCTGACGTAGCAGTTCACAGATTAGCAATCAAACCGGAAGTAGTACCTGTCAAACAAGCTCCAAGGAGAATGAGACTGGAGATTGAAGAACAGGTGATTGCAGAGACAAAGAAGCTCATTGATGCCGGCTTTATCCGAGAAGAAAAATATGCTGACTGGATTGCAAATATTGTCCCTGTAAAGAAGAAGAATGGACAGATTCGTGTCTGTATTGACTTTAGGGACCTCAATAAGGCGTGCCCAAAAGACGATTTTCCACTCCCTGTATCCGAACTCCTGGTGGACAATACGTCCAACTACGACATGTTCTCCTTTATGGATGGATCGTCAGGATACAATCAAATCAAAATGGCGCTCGAAGATGAAAAACATACATCGTTCAGGACACCCATCGGAATTTTCTGCTACACAGTTATGCCCTTTGGCCTGAAGAACGCTGGTGCCACCTACCAGCGGGCGATGACTCACATATTCGATGATTTGATACATCAGAAGGTCGAGTGTTATGTAGATGACCTTGTTGTCAAAAGTCTTGGCCGAAATGATCACTTAAAAGATCTCAGAATTATATTTGAGAGAATCAGAAAATTTGATCTGAAGATGAATCCTCTCAAATGTGCTTTTGGGGTCTCCTCCGGCAAATTCTTGGGGTATGTTGTTCGTCATCGAGGAATAGAGATCGACCCCAACAAAATTAAGGCAATAACGGAGATGCCACCACCAAGGAACCTTCGATAGCTTCGCTCACTGCAAGGACAACTGGCTTTCATTCGGAGATTCATATCAAATCTATCGGGTAGGTGCCAGCCATTTTCAAAGTTAATGAAGAAAGACGTTCGTTTCAAATGGGATGCAGAATGTCAGGAGGCGTTTGATAGCATCAAGAGATATCTGTTGAATCCGCCCATTCTCGCAGCGCCAATTCCGGGGAAGCCTCTTATACTGTATACAGCTGCATTAGAAGAGTCCCTCGGAGCACTATTGGCCCAGAATAATGAAGATGGAAAAGAAAATGCGCTCTACTATATCAGTCGAAGATTGATTGGAGCAGAAAGCCGTTATTCCCCAATTGAAAAGCATTGTCTGGCGCTGATTTTTGCAGTTCAGAAACTCCGCCATTACATGCTATCCCATAAAATTACCCTGATATCAAAGATCGATCCGCTGAAGTTCTAGATGACAAGACCAGCGTTGACAGGTCGTCTAGCCAGGTGGGCAGTATTGTTATTGCAGTTTGAAATCATATACATGCCACAAAAGGTGGTGAAAGGACAGGCCTTGGCAGATTTCCTCGCTGCACACCCAATCCCGGCCGATTCTCCACTAAATGACGATTTGCCCGATGAGCAGATTATGCAGGTCGAGGAGAATGAAAAGCTACCGTTCTGGGAGATGTACTTTGATGGGGCATCATCTATCAGACATGTCCGACCTCCAAATATTGCAAGAGCCCGAGCCGGCATCGGCCTCATTTTCGTAGCACCCGAGGGAGGCATAATGAGATTTTCGTTCAGTTTGACTGAACCTCGGACCAACAACGAAGCCGAGTACGAAGCTTTATTAGCAGGGCTGGAGATTGCGATCGATGTTAGAATCCAACATCTCCAAATCTTTGGTGATTCTCAACTTATAATAAATCAAGTACTTGGAATTTACAAAGTTGGTAAAGTCGAACTAGCCCATTACCACCGACGAGCCCTCGAGCTTCTAAAGCAAGTACCAAATGTCAAAATGGCTCGAGTTCATCGAGAACAGAATGCTAAAGCAGATTGTCTGACCAAATTAGCCAAAGAAATGGCGAATATCAACGAGGAGAGTCCTATATTCATCGGGGTTTATACTCGTAGGGTCTTGGAACCCGCTCTATTACAATTCCCGAGAGTAGAAGAAGTATCAGATTCAAGTCAGCAGGATGAAACTCCAGTTGACCCTAAACTTCTCCATCAAATCATTATGAAAAATTATCCAGAAGGATATCATACGGTCAAGAGACGTAAAGTTAGTCAAGCTTCAGAATCGTGGTGGCATTGTTTAGATATTGAAGTCGAAAATGATTGGAGACAACCATTCATTGACTACTTCAAGGAAAACGAACTCCCGACAGAAAAGTCTATGGCCGCACAAATTCGAAAAAGGGCGTTGAGATACGCATTTGTTAATGATACGTTATACAGATGAGCTTTTGATCAAATGTGGCTAAGGTGCCTAGGAACCAAGGAAGCTGATAAAGTGGTGACAGAAGTCCACGAAGGGCTTTGTGGAGCACACCAGTCAGGTCCTAAAATGGCCGCTAAAATCAAAAGAATTGGTTATTATTGGCCGACCATGGTCAGAGATTGTATTGACCACGCAAAGAGGTGTCACGAGTGTCAAATCCACGGTGATGTTATACATCAGCCACCAAATCCACTGCATCCAACAATAACGTCCTGGCCGTTTGAATGCTGGGGCACTGATATTATCGGTCCAATAGATCCGCCGTCATCAGCGGGACACCGTTTCATTCTGGCAGCAACGGACTACTTTTCTAAGTGGGCAGAAGCAGCTCCATTTAGAGAGGTCACATCAGCGCATGTGATCAATTTCTTTACCCACAACGTTGTTTACAGATTTGGTGTGCCGCGCCGAATAATCTCAGACAATGGTACTGCATTTAAGAGTACAAAAATTTACAAGTTCGTTGATCGGCACAAAATCGATTGGCGGTATTCATCCATATACAATCCAAGAGCAAATGGATTGGCAGAAGCCTTCAACAAGACGCTGGTGAAGCTGTTGAAGAAGATCCTCACAAAGAACAAAAGGGAGTGGCATACGAAAATGGCAGAGGCGCTGTGGGCGTATCGTACAACCTATAAAACACCAACCAAAGCCACTCCTTACTCTCTAGTGTTCGGTGTTGAAGCCGTGTTACCATTGGAGATTGAACTACCGTCACTCCGGGTAGCAATTCAGAATGATCTCACTCAAGAGCAAAATGCCCGCCTCAGAATGGAAGAGCTCGACGCACTTGATGAACGCAGGTTACAAGCTCAACAGAACCTAGAAATCTACCGAGGAAGAATGGCAAAGTCCTTTGATCGAATGGTGCGTCCTCGATCATTTCAAGAAGGGGAATTGGTCCTGGTGCTGAGAAGACCAATCATCCCACATCGAAAAATTGGTGGCAAATTCATATCCAATTGGGAAGGCCCCTTCGTCATCGAGAAGGTGTACCAAGGAGGAGCATATCAGTTGATCGATCTGAACGGTCAGAGACCCATGCCGCCTATCAACGGTCGACATTTAAAGAAGTATCATGCATAAAAGTTTCATAACTAATGTATTTTGTGATGAACAAAGTTTCATATACATAGTTATCAGAACATGCATATATTTATATTTTGAAATTCTCTTGTATGGCAAGAACGCATTTCAAAATCCCCCATCAGACTGGGGGCATTTTAAATATTTATTTGGGTCGACATCGCGCTGCGTGCCGAGATCCCCAAATAAATATTTAAAATCTCAAAGATACAAAGCCTATCCAAAATGTCCCTGCGAGACAGGGGGCATTTTAAATATTTATTCGGGTCGACATCGCGCTGCACGCCGAGATCCCCGAATAAATATTTAAAATTATCAATCCAGATATTCTTTTGTGCTAAAGAACACAAATACTTGTTTTTTAAAGCATATGCAGGTGATCTTTCAAAAGTTAGAGACACCTTCTCCAACAAACCAAGACTCAAAAGTCAAGAAAGAGACTTTTGTGGCTACACACTCCTACAAAATTGAGCCGAAGAAGCTTGAAGTCTTTTGACAGCCTGAAGCTTAAGGTTCGAATGGGTGTAAAAGGTCGGATCCAACACGCCTAAATATGGCCGGATCGCTGGCAGCTCCGTCTACTCAACAAGCCATAAGAAAGGCCGTAGTAGCGGAACCCCCACTTCGTCAACCCGTCAGTAGGGACTGTAGGAAGAACGAAGACAAATTTGACTCGACAAGTTCAAGTGATCGTAATCTACAAAATTCTCCCAAATGACTGGAGAATCGAAGTTCCAGTGGAAGGATGAGTCTCGAACAACCACTGAATGTTCGTAGGCTCCAGAATCTACAACCACGAAGGATGACTCCAAATCTATCGACTTCAGCAAAATCAGTATTGGGAAGCGCAATTCCCATAGCTCGAGTCTGAAGCCTAAATGGGTGTAAGAGGTCGGATCCAACAAGCCCAAATATGGCCGGATCGCTGGCAGCTCCATCTACTCAACAAGCCATAAGAAAGGCCGTAGTAGAGGAACCCCCATCTCAGTAACCAGAGGACAAAGAGCTATTAAATTCTAGCTCTCCCGATCTGATGAACTCAAGTGATTCAGATTAAAGTCTTCTCAAGTGGTTAAGGATCAAGATACTACCTACGTTCGGTACTATCAACTGATTCCAGAACTTGCAAATCCTTCAACAAATCCGCAAAGCACAAAGCTAGGATCGAAGGAATTTTTCTTCAACAAGTCCGCCAAAGCATAAAGCAAAGGACCGAAGAAAATTATCCCAAAGTTCATGAAAAGCCCAAGGCTGAACTAAGTGGATTCTGTCATCAACAAGTCCGTTATGCACAAAGCTCTGGACCGATGATTTTTCGCCATTGACCTAATACAAATCTAAGGATTTAGGTCACCGGCATATACTCCTTCAACAAGCCCGCCAAAGCAAGAAGCATAGGGCCGAAGGTACAAAAAATCACCTGACAAGTCAATAAAGACAAATCAGGAAATTCTCCATCATTGTCCACAACACAAAGTATAGGGCAAAGGAAATCAGTATCTCAACAACCTATTGATACATCCAAGAGATCTTCGGAGAAAGAAAATCTTAGTGTGACATCCAAGCGAATTTTTGGAGATCCACTAAATGAAAGCCTTAGTGTGACATCTAGAATAAATATCTAGAGATCCACAAGGCCAAACAGCTTACAACAAACGTGATTCGCTCCAGACGCGTACCACATTTGTTGGGGGGCATTTGTTAACCTCAGAATAATAAAACAAAAAATCTCGCGTACAAACTTTGCACCCGGCGGATCCATGAAATTTGCCTGAAATCCTGCCGAAATCCTGCTGCAAACGGCGCCGCTCCCGTCGATTCTCCGCGATTCCTGCAGAAATCCCGTCGAGGAGTACTCATTTTGCGTCGTTAAATAGGAGCCGAAGGCTCTTCATCTTCGCTGCTCGACACACGACTCTCCTCCCGTAACTCCACCTCACTTCCACCCGATCCAACTCCCACTCTCGACTCTGCTCTCCTCCTTCCAATCACGATCTCTTCCCGACTTCCTCCCTCACCCGATCGGCCCTCCTCTCCTCCGATTCTCCACCTATAGCCGAAGACGTCGAGATCTCCCTGTGCCGAAGCCCCATTCGGCCTCCCTCTGTCCCGAGCCCTTACCTGTGCCGGTTTCTCACCCAAGCCGAGAGAAAGAGAGAGAGAGAGAGAGAGAGAGAGAGAGAGAGAGAGAGAGAGAGAGAGAGAGAGAGAGAGAGAGAGAGAGAGAGAGAGAGAGAGAGAGAGAGAGAGAGAGAGAGAGAGAGAGAGAGAGAGAGAGAGGAAGAGCTTTATCCTTACCTGAGCCGCCTCCAGCCGACGCCTCCCCAGCCTCTTACCCGATCTCCCTCTGTCTCCACTTAAACCTAGCCGAACCCAACCCCAAGCCTTAGCCGCCTCTTGCTCTCTGCTCTTACCCGATCTCCCTTAGATAATTAGGTATAAGTTTTATTATTATTATTATTATTATTATTATTATTTGTTATTTAGTTAATTAGTTGTAATTAAGTATGATTAAATATAAATATTTATAATTATTTATTATTAAAAATAATTAGTTATGATTAAATATTATTAATCATAATCAATTATTATTAATAATATTTTCTTATAATAATTTATTATTAATTATATTTAATTATAATTAATTATTAATATTTAATTATCTATAATTAATTATATATATAATTATAATTAATTATGGTTAATTAATTAAATTTTATTATTAATTATGTTTAAATTATCATTAATTATGTTCAATTATAATTAGTTGTAATTAATTATTATTAATTATAGTTAATAATAATTAATTATTCTTAATTATAATTAAGTGTAATTACTTGTAATTAATAATAATGATAATAAAAGACCTTTTATTTTGATCTGTATGCCGACCCCGACGACCCCGCGCAGGTATAACTCCTAAACCCTAAAACTCCGAGAACCTGATTTCATCGCATACGTCGAGACAAAACGACCACCTATACACGCTTTTCTTAGCGTGGTGGGAGGGAGTGCATCACGACATTTGCGACGAAGCGGGTAATCACCCAAATTCCTTCTTCGAAGTTCGTATCGCCTTGGAAACCCCGCCTATACACGCTTTTCTTAGCGTGGTGGGAAGGGATCCCGGTGCGATGTGCACGACGAAGCGGGGATACCCATAAGTACCCGCTTGCGGGGAAATAACTGTTGTTCTTATAAAATACTTTCAAAAAATGATTTTCTTGCAAAATATTTTTAAAATACCCATACACGCTTTTCTTAGCGTGGTGGGGGATCAAAAAATACACGGCCGCGGTGTCCTCGAAAGAGGACATCTACCATACACGCTTTTCTTAGCGTGGTGGGATAGGCCCAGTTTTCCGTAGTTTTCCCCTAAACGGGGGAGACGCCGGAAGGCTGCCAAAATTTCGGGTGAAATGTTGCTACACTCGGACCTTTTTGAACTCAAAGAAAGCAAAATTTGGAGACATTGGACAATCAAGGACTTGGGACTTTGCTCAGAACTCAAATCAAAAGAACTAAATATACTTGAACTCAAATAAATGTGAAGTCATAAAACTTGAATTTAATTGAACTCAAGAGGCTACAAAGACTTGACTTGAACCATTTGAACAAGGACTTACACTTGTACTCGAGCAAGAGCAAAGAACTATGAACAGGAACTCAATTTGAACTCATACATGAACTCAAGAAGAACAAACTGAACTCAAGCTTGCACAAAATTTGGACAACTATAGTGAACTTGGTTTGAACCAAGTAAGAAAAATTAACTTGAAAATGATGACAAAACTTCAAATGGAATTTTAAGGAATATGTCATAACTTGAACCGTTTTGATATGGAATTGTACTCGCAAGTGAACTTTGACATTGAACTCAAAGCTTATGGACATCAAATTTGAACAAGACCCGGATTCATGCTTAATAACAGAAAGTCTTCAATCAACATCAGAGAACTCTCATTCCAATTGAGAAATCAGTTCATCATGTATGACACAAATCCTCTTCATAGGACACCAAGGGATTTGTCACATTCAAATTAAATAATCTCTGAGAAATAATATAAAGATATTTCAATGAAGATCATTAGACTGATCAAGGCACAATCATCAATGAACCAAATCATGAGTTACTTTGACCAATGATGTGCTTATAAGTGATTGCAAGGTGATTTCTAAACTACAATGGTTCACTAGCCAGCATCTATGAACTGGTTAGTAGTAGTGCCTCTACCATTGACAATACCAGAGATACTGCAAAGAGGGCCTATCCTCCATGAACATAGAGCAGCAAATACAACATCTTCTAACCGATACAAACAAATCACTTGCAACCAACATTGGCGTCGGGCAAATATACTAATCCTCCGTGAATGACAAAACTCTTTGCAAATACCAGCAATCAATAATGATAGATGTGTTATAAGCTTGATGTAGTCCCGATAAATACCGATTTGCTAATAAATATTGTGGTTGCCTATGAGTTTTGAAGGTCAGCACACAATGAATATGATAGAGGGCTTCATATGTTTTTGACTACCATAGTTTTTGGTCTGATGCAGCGGCCACTAGCTTTGAAATATAAGACATTAATAAAGACAATCATTTAAGGTTGAAATGATTGATTCTTCATTTAAGCCAACGATAGAAAACAAGAAAGATGACATAATTGATAAAGCACTAATTGGCTTCTATACGAGTTTTGGAAAGAGAAAATCAGATCAAATCAAGATTGAGTGGATCTCAATTCAGCTAAGTTATGAACATTGAGTTGGATAAGAGTATAGAAACTTGCAAATTTCTTGATGATCAGTAGTCATGCATCTAACATATTATCTGTGTGCAAATATTGAAGTACTACAACAAGTGCAAGCTCCTACGACCCAAGGCAGGAGATTAGTTAGTGCACTATAACCCGCCTATGAAAATTAACGAATAGTGCACGACAATCTACCTGTAAGAAGCAGCGAACAACTCTATTCAGAAGCTGCTACGCCACGCCACCGGATCTGCAACATTCGTATAAGCAGACAGAAGGCGTCCACAACTATTTCAAAATACCCCTGCACGTGCACTATAAATTGTATACACATAGGTACACTAAAATGGGTAAAAATAACTATAAACCCGCATGGGCCCCGGCGAGCGTGTTATTGGTACACACGTGACGTCTAGGGATGCTGCGCGGGCTGACAAGTGAATTCTTGTTCGAACCCGATCCTTCTATACGGATCAATAGGAGTCGACAAAGTTCAAACTTTCAAACAAATACACGGTTGAGAGGACCAGTATATTTGTTTTAATACATTCATATCAGGCCTTTAAGGCCTATAACAAAAAGAATTCACTTACGAGGGCAAAAAGCCTACGAAACTCGATCCTTTGTCGACAGCCCGACAGAGTTGACAAGGTTCAATCAATAAAAGAGAAATGACCCCGAACACCCTGATGATGGCCGCGTTGATTGAAGATCTCAACCGGAGGGGTCAATCTCAGGCATTTTCAAATGCCTCCCAAAAATTCAAAAAAAATCCAAAGCTCCACCGAAAATCCCAAAAATATCCAAAAATCTCAAAAATTCGAGAATTCCCAAAATACCAAAAATATTTAAAAATAAAATAAATCCATTAACGTACTTAAAGCAAAATCCATCCGCCCTCCGCAATAGTTTGCCGAGGCGGACAAATTAAAAATTACTTTAGCTCACAAAGAGCGAAATGCCTGGTCGAAAATATCACTAGGATCCATTCTCAAACAATCTCTTGCTAGTAAGGACGTGGTACGTGTCCTCTAACCGGCAGTTTCGTCGCCAAATGGCACTGCAGGTAAACGGTTATGACCCGGGGCCCTCTGAACCGAGTGGTTTTGCCGCCAAATGGCACCACAGATAGCGGTTATGGCCAGAGCCAATACGCTCCTTAATGACGTTAAATCCTTGAGATATGAATCAATAGAATATGATCGATAGGGCACAAAGCCCTCTGTTAGCTAAGGTGGATTCAAATTTGTCCCCTTAGACAAACATTCAACCCAGGTCTACAAGGTTCCCTTGGACGAAGCAACCCATGGCTGCCGACAAGGATCCTTCTGTCAGGTTGGGTCGACTACCTCCTCTGACTAAGTAGACCAGGGACCACGATGGCCCGGGATGACGGAACCATGGGATCTTGATCGGGTCCATCATCCATTCCCCCACCATCCGCTTTAAGTGCAAGATGGTGAAATTTCTAATTTTAAATATCAAATTTCCCAAATATTTCAACCCAAATTCTCAAATCTAACATTCTCAAATTCCCAAACCCATTGTTGCTACTATATGCCAGATAACACGTATATTCTATACGTATCTGATTGACGACTAGCCTTAATCGAAAGTTCTCTCTCGTGATCGGGAGGGGTAATTAACTATAGGGGCTTGCGCCTATAGGAAACCAGAACTCAGATCATAAAGTCCTCGCTAAATGAGGGCGAAATCTCTGGGTAGTGTCTTATCTACAAACCCATCTGCCTTCCAAAATTTACCTCGGAATTTAGTCTGTTAAAACTCCCTCGCCGAATAAGAAAAGCGAGTGGAGGCCGAGGCCGAATTTTCGGAGCCCACAAGTTCATCAATTAATTACTCTGAAATTGAGTCTCATTACTTGTACAAATTTGAAGCAATTTTTCTCTAATACAAAATCTAATGCAAGACTTGCCAAAACACTTAGTTTTCTATTGAAAACTATTGTTGTAAATAGCATTCAAAAATAAAGAATGATACGATGCAAATTTAATTGATTTTCTACAGAATATGCGAACAATCTCTATAAAAACCTTAATGGATCCATAAGAACTGCAAGACAACGAACACTATAAATATTGAGTTCTAAAAGTAATTTTCAATGGGTCAACAGTACTCTGAGTAATGCAAAGCAAAAGAAGAGTTCTGCGTGAAAATCTGAAGCTTGAGCACTGAGCTCATACATCATACGACATACATGCATATTATAAGAACATTTCTAATGATTAGCAGAAACCATGCACAAGGTGTGGATTCCCTTATTAAACCATCAGCATCAACCTAACGACTATTATATATATATATATATATATATATATATATATATATATATATATATATATACTCCTAAAGATATTTCATACTTCAAGATGGAGTATTAACTCATATTTGTAGATATTTTCCATAGCACGTCATGACATACAAACTCCTTCAAATTTGATAATCAACTATGTTTATTGCATAAAGAATAATAATAAAAATGTTTCCAACAACTTTGATGTGAAAAAAGTCATTGCAGATATATTGGAATCTCTTAAGAAGGAGAGACTACGTTTGGAGAAACTTGTTGCACTTCAAGATAGCCTTCGGACTGGGATTATGTCAAAAAAGTTCTTGACATTTGGGAGGAGGAGGATAATGGGAAATGGGAGAAGTTGCTCTCCACTCTGGCTCATGGGAATATTGGTAGTAGAATTTTGGTAACATATCGAATGGACTCGGTTGCAATGTTGATTGAAAAGGTCATTACAAAGAAGGTGGAAATATTTAAATTAGAGGGCTTGGAGGAAGATGAGTGTTTGCTGCTCCTTAAGTCTTATGCATTTGCTGGTGTAGAGAATCCCCCTGAAAATTTAAGAGACATTGCTGGAGAGATGATTAAAAAGCTTTTAGGATCTCCTTTGGCAGCGAAGGTCATTGGTGGTGTTCTAAGAGACAAATTGGATGAATCACATTGGAGGAAAGTTCTAGAAAGTAATTTATTGGATGATAATTATATCCATTCCATCTTAATATTGAGCTATATATTTCTGCCAAATCCTCTACAAAATTGTTTTGCATTTTGTTGTAAATTTCCACAATATCATCTATTTAATAGAGATGATTTACTCCAAATGTGGATTTCATTGGGTTTCATTCCGCCACCTCAAGGAATGACTATGGAGGATTTTTGATGTTTTACTCAAAACAGCTTTATTTGACAAGGTCAAATATGACTGCATTGTCAGAGATGACTACAAGATGCATGATTTAATACATGAGTCAGCATCTAAATTTTTTGCACAGGAATGCGTTGATGCTTTGGATGATGAAAGGTCATTTCTCAAAATTTCTGAGACTATTCGACACTTGTCTATTCTAAATGCAAAGCCATACATCTTAAGAAATATTGAGAAGTTTAAACATTTGCATTCTCTTTTCTTGTTCTATAAAGCTTCTGATGAGGATATTTGCAGTGCACTTACAAAAATATTCGAAGCATGGACAAACCTACGGTTATTATACGTATTTGCTCCATACTTGAATGTAATACCTGAGGAGATTGGAAATTTAAAACATCTTCGATACTTAAGGATTGTTGGTTGCAGTTTGACTATGCTGCCAAGATTTCTAAGCAATCTCTATCACTTGCAATACATAATCTATGATAGCCCATGGGAAAACCAACCTTATGGTGATGATTTTTTACCTGACATTAAGAACCTTACAAACTTGCGTCACATAAATTTGCCCGAGAAGGTGAGAATTGAAGTATCGCCTCCTTAAAAAAGCTGACAATTGAGGATAATGATGAGGTGGTTTCATTTCCAAATGAGGCGGAGCAGTGGTTTCTGAAAGTTAAGTCCTCTCTTTCTAAGCTGTAATTTTCATTACTCTAATCCTGACAGTCTCTCCCTTCCTCCTTGGAAAGCTTATCTTCTCTTCAGGTTCTACATATTCTGGGCGTTCCTATGCTTCGGGATTTACCGAACCTTCCTCCCTCTTTGGAAGGTCTAACAATTTGGAAATGTCATCCAGAGTTAGAAGAGCGCTATCGAAAGGATGGAGGCTATGATCGGCACAAGATCAATATTTAGACAAAACAAACTTCTTTCATCTTATTTCTTTGATATATTTGAAATGTGAAGAATGCAATCTCAGCGTGAACCAGTTTGTATCACTTTGATGGATGCACTCAATTTTATTTATGTATTATTTGGTGGTCCCTTTATATATAAATATATTCCTCTTTTAATATTTTGTTATATATGTTGTGGATCATTCACAACTGAAATCTAAACAGTTCTTTTTAATTTCTTATTGATTCTAATAATGTAAATATATAATCCAAATACCAAAAGCGAGATTGTAGATGAGGACCTTTTCTTTTGAAATTGCAACAACAGCTCTTTGAATATTAATCCAATAGATTGTTGTTCTTAGCTAATCAACTATTTTTTGAATTTATTTTCTAACATAAAAAATTATTTTCAAGCACATTATAAACATTCCTTTAATTTTAAATCTTATTCAAACTTATTTATAAATTAACTTTGTTGCAAATCTGGATCTAAGTCATGTGATTTTGATGATAATAAATATTATTGGATTTCTTATTATGCTATCTCCTATTAATTATTATTATTGCATATCTACTTTTTTTTATACACTAATATTTCAGATCCACCATTCACTTGTATGTTTGATCAGCTCAAGATTGGGTAGAGACTAGTGTTATGTATGTCATGAAGAGTCTATATTTTTAATTCTTATGTACTTTTATCTTTCTTAAGTCAAATTATATATTTGGCGAATACTAAGTTTGAAATCGTACACAAACACACTCAAGAGATTGAGTCAATGACAATATCAAAAGTGGGATTTTCGCGGTGTAGTGCAGCAGCGGGCGCGCGGGGCAGCGGCGAGCGGCCAGCGGGGTAGGCGGGCAGCTGGGCAGCGCGACAGCGTTGGGCAGCGCGGGCGAGGGCAGCGGGCAGCTGGCGGGGGCAGCGAGCGGGGTAGGGAAATTCAAAATTTTTTAAAATAAAAGGGTTTTCAGTTTGACCCGGCAACCCATCAGGTCAACCCGAACCCGACTCGTTTTTGCAAATGGGTCAGTTTTTCAGACTCGAACCCGACCCGCTTCGGGTCAACCCAAACCCAAAAATTCCGGGTCTCTACTTACAGTCTCTCCCATCCTCCTTGGAAAGCTTATCTTCACTTGAGAAATTACGTGAAGATGATGTTCCTTAGCTCCAGCAGCTGCGGAACATCCCCGCCTCTCCGGAGCAATTAAATCTTGTCTGTCTCGAATCATTGGAGTACTTGAATTCTTTGCTTCCTACCCATTCTTCTCTCCACTCACTAGACCTTCCTCCCTCATTGAAATTTCTAACAATTCATCAATGCCATCCAGAGTTAAAAGGAGCGCATTCGAATGAATGAAGCTTCTGATTGGCACAAGATTGCTTGCATTCCTCATATCCGACTGCTTTAAGAAAAATTTCAAAATACATAAGCAAACTTCTTTATATGAATTTTGAATGATAAGTCATCTTTAACCTATGATTTTTTTCTTTTTGATAATCCATATTTCTTGTATCTATATTTATAAAGCCATCATTAAAATTTTTGCAATTTCAACAACTTTCATATTAATTTTTTTTATTGATTTATTTATTTTTAAGACACATGCAATCTCATTTGTATTTTTTAATAAGGTGTTATGAGCTAACCAAAAAAAAAAGGGGGAAAAACTTAAATTTCATCGAGATGATTTTTATAGCTATTACATTATTTTGAGATAAATATATTATCAAATTAGGCTCCCATTGAATTCATTTTATTATTGGGATTAAAGCTTAAGGCTAAAATAATCTAAATTGACCTTAACACTATAATATTCAAGTTAATTCATTTATTTTCTTATCAAATTTAAACATTAACTGATTTTAAATCTTATTCAACCTTAATTATAATTCTTTCCAAATAAGTTTTCTTTTCAAGTTTATGTCAAAAACGAGATTTAATAAAACTCAATTAATGTGTATTTAATTCTAATAATATAAATATATAATTCAATTACCAAAAGCGAGATTCTGGTGGATTCTTTGAAATTACAATTGCAGCTCTTTGTATATTAATCCGTTAGATTGTTGCTTGGTTTGTTTTTCTTTTTCTTTAGTTAATGTCTGATTATTACTGCTACATAAGTTTGTGAAATTGGCTTTGTTCTGGTTGATATTTACCGATGGTTGCATGTTAATAAGATTTGTTGGACTATCTACAAGTGGTCTTCTAATAATTTTCTTTCGAATGACTGCTGATTTAGAATGACTGTTGGTTTATCTATAGGTGGTCTTATTGCAAATATACTAATTAAAAGTTTCACAGTACTAAAACAGAAAAAGACAATGCAAATATTTAAACCTTCCAATCTTTCTTAAGATTGCCTAGATTTGTAGTTGGAACAAACTAAGTGCTGAAGGTCCCAAGAATTACAAGTGGCAACTCTTCATCACCCACAACTTTGTGGCATTCTGTGCAAAAATATTATGTGCCAACTCATATAGTAAATCATGCATCTTGTAGTATTCAAGATTTATCCTAAATCTTCAAACTAGTCAAAGAAAGATTTTTTTGACTAAAATATCAAAATACATTCCTCCGATATTCTCAATAGTCTCTCCTTGAATATGAGACGGCGAATAAAACCCAATGCAATTAACATTCGGGCGAAATCATCAGTATTGAACACATGAATTTGTGGAAATATTGAACATAATGCAAAACAAATTTGTAGAGAATTTGGAAGGCTAGGCTTTATTGCGATTTGGTGCTACGCGTGGATGAGGGCGATGATGTGGTCGGGGCTCACGTCTCGGTCGTTACGCTGGTGGCAACCGTTTGTTTCTGGATGGTCCGTGCGGGACGGCTTGGGCGTTTGAAGCCTGGACTGTTTACTGAGCCCACTCTTTGCTTGTAATTCGCATTGTTGTTTGGTCGCTTTTATTTTGCTAGGTGTGTGTTGTATTTTGTAATTTCTTGTTGGCATTTTAATGAATTTTATTTTTTAAAAAAAATGTGTTGTAGTTATGCCTTTTGGATTAATTGATTTTATTTTATTTTTACAGGCTTGACTTTTATTTTTTTATGTGTATTTATTGACAAGCGCTATTGTAAGTACCTCAAATTATATATATATATATATTTTTGGATGATAATACAAAAAATTATTTTTGAGATTCAATAAGATTTGAATGATCTTAATGGATGTTTGCAAATGCATTGGTTGGTTGATTGATTGTTGTTACATACTGAAATATTTATGATCGTGGAGAGATAAAAGCTTAATATCTTAACATTAAACAAAGATCCAACACACATAAAGAAAAAGAGAGAGATGCGAGAGTCATAAGAGACATTGAGGGTTGTGATTTGACATTTTTAATTCTGACTAATTAAATTGTTTAGTACATGTAGGGCCGTACAAATATGTATTTGATGCTTTTTTGATGATTTGTTTTATTTTATTGTAATCATTTTTTATGATTTTTACTTATATATATGTAGAATAGCTAGATGGGAAGATTTAAACTTTTTTTATTATTTAAATTTTATCTAACAATTTAAATAATATTTAATAAATTATGCTAATTTTTATTAAACGTATGATTATAATTATGTTATATGTTTTAATAATTAGTTTCAATAATTAGTTAGGTTTTATTTAAGCTCGATTTTGACTTGAACTTGAAAAAAAAAACTTATAAATATGTTTGCCACAAGTGTCTCCAAACGAGTCCTCTCATTCTTAAGACATTCCAACATATCTGCAATGACTTTTTTCCCATCAAAGTTGTTGGAAACACAAACCCACATTTTAAGATCAAATTCCTTTGTAATTTGATCTTTATAAACATGTTGCAACAGAGTTGTCTTCCCCATACCACCATGGCCCACTATAGATAGAAGAGAAATGTTTCTGTACAAATCAGTTCCCCGATGCTCATTTGATGGATTCCTCAGCCACTCCATAACAACCTCCTTATCATTGCATCTACCGATGAGATCATTTGTAGGCAAGGATCCTGTTTCACGTGCTTGTACCTGCACAACCTCCTCCATCCTCATCAAGTTCGGATCAATCTTGAGAGAACTTTCGCCAACTTTGCAAATATTTAAGCTCGCGTTGGAAAACGCAGTTATTTTCTGATGAAATTAGTGAGAAATAGATTATCAAATAAATATATTTATTTGCAACCATTATGAAATAGGTAGCAGATGATAGAGAACGCACCTCTGTTCCTCCATGTTTTGGTTCATCTGTTCTTCATGCTTCACATAATCTGCCTCATCAATAACATCTCGACGATGGCTTGGATCTTACGGGTGGTTCTCTCGCAGGCTTTCCGGTTCCTTCTTCATGCTTATCTAGCCATCCAACTTGAAGATTAGACTCTCTAAGATGATTGCCTTTTAAAGGATAAGAGAAATCTGCGGCTTTGCGGAGATGTGATTAGCGAATAAAGAATTCCAGCGGGAAATGGAAATGTGCAGCGGTAGTCAAGTAAACGCAGAATAAGTTAGAGAGAGAAAGATGAAGCTGCTGCGTAGTCATAAGTTTACTCAAGTCGTCCTTCTAAAATAAAAAAATGAATCTATTTTAAAATAAATGAGCAGTTTGATTTTGATGGGAAAATCATTTTATTTATTATTTTATTCATATTTGACACCAATTTATATTTTTATATAAAATATTTGAATAAATTTAAATAAATTTTAAAAATCAATTATATAATAAATGTGTGCAGCCTAACTTTCTTATTTATATTATTGAACATGCTTGTTTTAAATTTATTTAATTAATAGTTCCCTAAGAATATGATAACTTAATAATCTAATGATTGATTCATTTTTTATTTGATGCATTATATTGCTTCAATTATTTTTTTATATTCTTAATTATATAAATATGTCTAATGAAAACATTAAATAATTAGTTAAATGGACAAATTTAAACTTTTTTAATATATTTAAATTATTAATAGCAAATGCATAATTAGTAAAGTGTTTTCTTGAACTCAAGAAAAAAAATGTAAATAAATTTTATTAAGATTTGAAATTCAAATAATTTGATATAAAAATAAACGAATGACTTTGAACATTATAATTTTTATCATGTTTTAATTCATTTATAGCCCTAAGACTTGATCAATAATAAAATGAACAAAATGGGCTTTAGGGTTGGAAATGATCCTAACTTGAGGTAACCCATTGTTTATTTGTGTTTAGCTCCTTCAAAAATTTGTTAACTAGAGTTGAGCTCATGTTCAAAAATATTGGTGAATATCATGTTCCAATTCAATTTGTTTATTCTAAAACAAAAACCCAACATAAACAAGAGTTTTGAAACAAAAATTCTACTTAAATCATGAAAATTCACAACAACAAGAGAATATTGAACAATATATTTGAATCACATGACTTGAAAAGTCGAAAACTAAACCATTTAAAACCCCTCATGCAAATTAATTTAAACACATAAGATTAATGAAATCATCTTAATGAAATTCAATTCAAGTAGATATGAACTAATTCAATTCTAGTTGATCAATCTTAGTTAAATTAATTTAATGCAAATGAAATTTTACTTGCTCTTACTCCCAAAATTAGGCAAGGATGATTATAAATTTCATTTTAAAAATGAGGAAAACACAACAAAGAATTGCCTATTACTAAGAACATTATGGTTCCTGATAATAAGTTTTTCCGCTTCATCAATGATCTTATTCATAACACATTCTAATCCAAGAAGAAAAATGATAGAGAAAAATAGCTTTTACATATTCCGAACAATATCGTTTTGAAGCCATTTACTAATCTTAATTAATCTTTTGGATGAGTTTTGTTCCACTGAGTTGCTTTTTATTTGGCAAGCACAAGCCGCACAAGCTCAAGCCTTCAAAGTAACATCAAGCAAGTATATGAAAAAAAAAAAAGCTTTATTGAATATTTTTTTGCTTTTGCTTTCTTCCAATGAATTGAGGACATTAGGAAGAAAGCAAAAGCAAAAAAAAAAAAGCTTTATTGAATATTTTTCCAAGCCTTTAGTGATAAATTTTAATGATTAGATTCCTTTTGCTTTCCACCCACATGCTACTCTCCTAAATTTATTTTACTTTAATATCATTAAAGAAAATAGCAGTCGAGTCCCCACCTTCCTTCCAGAAAAAATATTAGGTGCGGAGTGCAGACGGGGGAGCACCGTCTGCACACACACAGGATACCAAGCGGTACCTAGTGGTACCCAGCAGTACCGAATGGTACCTAATTGAATTTTATACTAGTGTGCGGACGGTTCTCTCCGTCTGCACTCCGCACCTAATAATTTCTCCACCTTCCAAAGTCCAGAGAAATATGATGATAAAGAAAAGTAGCATAGATAAGTCCAAATTTTATCACATTTCTTCCGACATCTAATTTTAGCCAGCTTGATGGCCTTTTTAATCAAAACCAATTAGTATTTAGAGAGTAAATAGAGCCACCATACATTATCTTTTACGCTAAAGGAAATAAATAGAAGAATAGATAACCAAATAGAACAAAAAATAAAAAAGAGAACATAAGGAATGTGAGCAATCTTCTACAAGGTAACTGACTTTGATTTTTTAGTAAAGATAAGCTTTCCAAGGAGGAGGGGAGATATGTAATGCCTTGAGCCTTTAAAATTTCAGCTTACCATACCTTCTCTAAGATTAATATGTTAGAATTCAAATAGGTATATAATCAATGTTAATGCATCAATTTTTTGACTATAAAATCAATTCTCCATTATAAAATTCACTTTTTCACATGTGAAATTGAGCATGGCATCTATAAAAGGAATCTGCTGCGGTACTGCTTATTGTAATTCTTTCCCTCTCATTAATTTAGGAGTGGCATGTGGATCTACAATGCAAAGTGGCAGGCAAGGCTATCTTTTTGAATGTGATGTGCTTTTGTAGCTTTGCTCATTAATTTAGGAGTGGCTGAAATTTGAACAGCTTAAATCCTTAGTCTCTCCCATCCTCCTTGGAAAGCTTATCTTCACTTCAGAAATTACGTGAAGATGATGGTTCCTCAGCTCCAGCAGCTGAGGAACATCCTCGCCTCTCTAGAGCAATTAAATCTTGTCCGTCTCGAATCATTGGAGTACCTGAATTCTTTGCTTCCTACCCATTCTTCTCTCCACTCAACAAACCTTCCTCATTGAAATTTCTAACAATTCGTCAGTGTCATCCAGAGTTAAAAGGAGCGCATTCGAATGAATGGAGTTTCTGATTGGCACAAGATTGCTTGCATTCCTCATATCCAACTGCTTTAAGGAAAATTTTCAAAATACATAAGCAAACTTCTTTCTATGAATTTTGAATGATAAGTCATCTTTAGACTATGATTTTTTTTCTTTTTGATAATCCATATTTATTGTATCTATATTTATATATGCCACTAAGCCATCATTAAAATTTTTGCAATTTCAACAACTTTCGTATTAATTTTCTTTATTGATTTATTTATTTTTAAGATACATGCAACCTCATTTGTACTTTTTAATAAAGGTGTAGGAGTTAATAAAAAAAATGGGGAAAAACTTAAATTTCATCGGGATGATTTTTATAGCTATTACATTATTTTGAGATAAATATATTATCAAATTAGGCTCCTATTGAATTCATTTTATTATTGGGGTTGAAGCTTAAGACCATAAATAATCTAAATTGACCTTAATACTATCATATTCAAGTTAATTCATTTATTTTCTTATCAAATTTGAATCAAATTTAAACATTACCTGACTTTAAATCTTATTCAAACTTATTTATAATTCTTTCCAAACAAGTTTTCTTTTCAAGTTTATGTCAAAAACGATATTTAACAAACCTCAATTAATGTGTATTTAATTCTAATAATATAAATATATAATTCAATTACCAAAAGCGATATTCTGATAGAGGTCTTTGAAATTACAGCTGCAGCTCTTTGTATATTAATTCGTTAGATTATTGCTTGGTTTATTTTTCTTTTTCTTTGGTTAATGTCTGATTATTATTGCTACAGAAGTTTGTCAAATTGTCTTTGTTCTAGTTGATATTTACCGATGGTTGCATGTTAATAAGATTAGTTGGACTATCTACAAGTGGTCCTCTAATGATTTTCTTTAAAATAACTGCTGGTTTAGGATGACTGCTGGTTTATCTACAGGTGGTCTTATTGCAAATATCCTGATTAAAAGTTTCACAGTACCAAAACAAGAAAAGACAATGCAAATATTTAAACCTCCCAATCTTTCTTAAGATTGCCTAGATTTGTAGTTGGAATAGACAAGTGTTGAAGGTCCCAAGAATTACAAGAGGCAACTCTTCATCACCCACTACTTTGAGGCATTCCTGTGCAAAAATATTATGTGCGAACTCATGTAGTAAATCATGCATCTTGTAGTATTCTAGATTATTGTAGTATCCTAAATCTTCAAACTAGTCAAAGAAAGATTTTTTGACTAAAATATCAAAATTCCTTCCTCCGATATTCTCAATAGCCTCTCCTTGAATATGAGGCGGCCGAATAAAACCCAATGCAATCCACATTCGGGCGAAATCATCAGTATTGAACACATGATTTTGTGGAAATATTGAACATAATGCAAAACAAATTTGTAGAGGATTTGGCAGACATATATAGCTTAGTCTTAAGACAAATATAACTTAGTCTTAAGACATATATAGCGAATCGAACGCAACAGAACCGATAGACAAAATTCCATTCAAAACAAAAACCAGTAACCTCCAGATCATCAACGATAGATAAAAGTATGAAGGAAATAAATCATGCCAACAGCAGCAGTTGGCATACAACCCAAGGGTAACAAAGCCCACCACGATAAAACTGACAGCAACAGAAAGTCCATGAGCCACCCAACACAGCAAAGAGATATGAAAAACCGTCAGTGCAGCCAATGCATCCACTAAGGATATTAAGATAAGCCATAAAGCATATGTTTGAATTTTTCCCCATTCTTCCAACTAGAATTTTTTTTTACAATACGAACAGTGACTTTGCTACAATACTTATTGCCAAATTTTATTGCATTCCTCTCCTTCCATAAGTGATAGACAGAATACCAAAGCAAAAGCGGGTAAAAGGAAGACTTACTCGGCAGTGAAATGTTCACTTCACCGAAAAAAATTAGCAAACTGATATAAATTTGGATGCAACAGAAATGATTTTACGCAAGGCATGAGATCAGTGATAACAGAGTAACTGTAGTCACATTAAAAAAAAGAGGTGTAATGAACTTTCAGATTTAGCATAGAATAAACAACATGAAGGGTCCACAGGAATATTTCTCTTAATCAGCTCATCAAATGTTTTGAGCCCACCAACCAAGCTCAGCCAGCCATAGACAGAAAAATGAGTGGCAGCTTACTTGTGCCAAACAATTTTATACCAAGACACCTCCCTCTCACTCGAGTAGAAATCGTGCAAATAGCCACCAAAACACCCAATCCTCCCATTTTTTCATAACAGATCAGCAGCATCAATATGAAGGGGAACAGAGACAATAAGTCTTAGGATGGGATCTTGAACAGCCACTGGAAATTTCCAACCATTAGAATCCAGAATAACCAAGAGAGGAGAATCAGAAGAGAAATCATTAATGATAGAAGAGTTATGAGGGAGTTCAGATAAGCACACCCCATTACACCGATGATCCCACATTAGAGAGATAGGGGAATTAGCAATCATATTAAAGACAAAGCTCCCTTTCGCATTAATAGCAGTATCACATATAATTTCACAATCTTTTGTGGAAGAAAATTCCACATTAACCAGAGTAGCTAAGAAAAAGAACTAACCAAGCAACCATCTAGCAGAAGAATATTCAAATACCTGCAGCGGAAAATTCCCAAAAAAAAAAAAGGCCCACCAGTTTGAACGCCATTACTATGAGTTGCAATCAAGTATTTTTTTTTTTTTTAAAATTATTGGGACTACCCAAATTTCTTTAAATTAAAAAGGAATTACAAACATACGCCCAAAAGGAGGCCAAAACTAAGATCACAAAGCTTTCATCACCAAAATAAACTACAGATTGCAAAGCAACCTCAAAAAGACAAAATAACCGAAAATTTAGTCATCATGTAGGCAGCAAAAATAACCAAAAATCAGTCAAAAAGGCCATGAGGCCTATCGAACTCACGAAATGACAGGAGGCTTCCAGCAAAACCAACAAAAAAGTTTGTCACCCGATTGCCAGGCAAGGGCCATCCATTGGAGGCAGCAGTACAAAAAAATCATGCAGAGGATAACCACAAGAGAATGAAGCAGCAAGAAGTCCCAAATCCCAAACAAAGGCCAGCATTGCCCGACCAAAACGAGAGAATAAACCACCAAGGTTGCCAAAGCAAGCCATGGCTATCCAGGGCGTGCAGGAATCCTACCTCATCATTGTCCGACCAAAATGATATTCCTAGAATACAAAAAGTACCCAGTAGCAACAATAACCACAAATATAAGTCCAGTCCAGAAGTCCAGAGAAATATGAGGATAAAGAAAATTAGCATAGATGAGTCCAAAACTTATCACAATTCTTCTGACATCTAATTTTATCCTTGATGGCCTTTTTGATCAAAACCAAACAACATTCAGAGAGGAGATAGAGCCACCATACCTTCTCATGTTTCTTTCACGCCAAAGGAAATAAATAGAAGCACAATAACCAAATAGAGAGAAAAAAAATTGTATCCATAGAGAGGTGGGAATTACCATTGATGCCATTGAAAACCTATATAATGTTAGATCTAAGCAAGAAAATAGCAAGCCCAGAAAAAAGAGCTTTCAAAATACTAAAAGTGAGATCATACTCGAAGAAGAAGTGAGAAGCAGTTTCAAGATTACAATTACAAAAAACGAAGGTGAACAAGAATGTTCTTGGAGATAAGTTGGTCAGCCAACAGTGCCACAAAAAAATCTGAGACATTCACTAGACAGAAACACAAACCCCACAAAACTAATAGATGTAGTTGAAACAAAAAACTCCACTTAAATCATAAATATTCACAACAAATTATTAGAAGATCACATGTAGCATTAGAGGATTAATTTGAGGCAGGAGTAGCTTAATTGAAGATGGATGTTTGTTTCCTTGCTTAATTGAACTGGAGCTAATTGACTGCCCGAAGTTGAAAGAGTTGCCCCAATTGCCTCCTAAGCTCAAGAGCTTGAAGATAGGAATTATGAGGTGGAAGACGTGGAATTTTTGTAGCATTTCAAATTCTATTTCCCTTGAAACATTAGAGGTCTCTCGCTACCAAAACATCACAACTTTTTCTCTAGCTGATGAAATAGCAAAAGACTAGCAGCACTAAGATACTTGAAAATTAAAACTTGCCTCAATCTGATATCTCTCGGAAGACATCCACATCGAGAAGTGCAGACAACTAATAATTGCCATCTCATACTCAGCGGTCTCAATATAAGTGAACCATCAGTGTTGCTAATGGAGCCATTGAGAAGTATCGCCTCCTT
The DNA here is from genome assembly GCA_019514585.1 of Dendrobium officinale. Classification (NCBI taxonomy): domain Eukaryota; kingdom Viridiplantae; phylum Streptophyta; class Magnoliopsida; order Asparagales; family Orchidaceae; genus Dendrobium; species Dendrobium officinale. Next base: position 3,822,849 of record CM033699.1, on the reverse strand, counting down.
AGAAAAGCTTAGTATTGAGGAAAATGATGAGCTGGTTTCATTTCCAAATAAGGTGGTTTCTGAAAGTTAGAAAGTTGGTTCATCTCTTGTGAGCGGAAATTTGAACAGCTTAAATCCTTACAGTCTCTCCCTTCCTCCTTGGAAAGCTTATCTTCACTTCATAAATTACGTGAAGATGATGGTTCCTCAGCTCCAGCAGCTGAGGAACATCCTCGCCTCTCTAGAGCAATTAAATCTTGTCTATCTCGAATCATTGGAGTACCTGAATTCTTTGCTTCCAACCCATTCTTCTCTCCACTCACCAAACTTTCCTAATTGAAATTTCTAACAATTCGTCAGTGTCATCCAGAGTTAAAAGGAGCGCATTCGAATGAATGGGGTTTCTGATTTGCACAAGATTGCTTGCATTCCCCATTGGCACAAGATTGCTTGCATTCCTCATATCCAACTGCTTTAAGGAAAATTTTCAAAATACATAAGCAAACTTCTTTCTATGAATTTTGAATGATAAGTCATCTTTAACAGTTTAACCTATGATTTTTTTTCTTTTTGATAATCCATATTTATTGTATCTATATTTATATATGCCACTAAGCCATCATTAAAATTTTTGCAATTTCAACAACTTTCGTATTAATTTTCTTTATTGATTTATTTATTTTTAAGACACATGCAACCTCATTTGTACTTTTTAATAAAGGTGTAGGAGTTAACCAAAAAAAAAAACGGGGGAAAACTTAAATTTCATCGGGATGATTTTTATAGCTATCACATTATTTTAAGATAAATATATTATCAAATTAGGCTCCCATTGAATTCATTTTATTATTGGGGTTGAAGCTTAAGGCTATAAATAATCTAAATTGACCTTAATACTATCATATTCAAGTTAATTCATTAATTTTCTTATCAAATTTGAATCAAATTTAAACATTACCTGATTTTAAATCTTATTCAAACTTATTTATAATTCTTTCCAAATAAGTTTTCTTTTCAAGTTTATGTCAAAAACAAGATTTAAAAAAACTCAATTAATGTGTATTTAATTCGAATAATATAAATATATAATTCAATTACCAAAAGCGAGATTCTGGTGAAGGTCTTTGAAATGACAACTGCAACTCTTTGTATATTAATCCGTTAGATTGTTGCTTGGTTTTGTTTTTTTTCTTTTTCTTTGGTTTAATATATGATTATTACTGCTACAGAAGTTTGTGAATTTGCCTTTGTTCTAGTTGATATTTACCAATGGCTGCATGTTAATAAGATTTGTTGGACTATCTTCAAGTGGTCTTCTAATGATTTTCTTTAGATTGACTGCTGGTTTAGAATGAAAGCTAGTTTATCTACAGGTGGTCTTATTGCAAATATCCTGATTAAAAGTTTCACAATACCAAAATAAGAAAAGACAATGCAAATATTTAAACCTCCCAATCTTTCTTAAGATTGCCTAGATTTGAAGTTGGAATAGACAATTGTCGAAGGTCCCAAGAATTAAAAGAGACAACTCTTCATCACCCACAACTTTGAGGCATTCCTGTGCAAAAACATTATGTGCCAAACTCATGTAGTAAATCATGCATCTTGTAGTATTCTAAATTTTTGTAGTATCCTAAATCTTTAAACTAGTCAAAGAAATTTTTTTTGACTAAAATATAAAAATAGCTCCCTCCGATATTCTCCGATATTCTCAATAGTCTCTCCTTGAATATGACATGGCTGAATAAAACCCAATGCAATCCACATTCAGACCAAATCATCTGTATTGAACATATGATTTGGTGGAAATATTGAGCATAATGAAAAACAAATTTGAAGAGGATTTGGCAGACATATGCAATACATAAATTGCATTTTAAAACTGTCATTACTTGCCGATCATCCAAGCTAGAATTTGGAACACCACCAATGACCTTAGCTGCCAATGGAGAACCTGAAAGCTTTTTAACTCTCCCTCCAACAATGGCTCTTAATTATTTATGAATATTAGGGTTCTCTACATTAGTAAATGCATGGTTAGAAAATATTAGGAATGACCTTTCTTTATTAGATTTAAACGAGAATTTGGCTTTTAATAGGACACAATGGAGAAAAAGGATTCATGTAGCCGACCCCACGTAGTGGGATAAAGGCTTGATGTTGTTGTTGTTGTTGTCTACATTAGTAAATGCATGAGAGTTGAGAAGCCGCAAAAATTCATCCTTCTCCAACTAAAATCCTAAATATTTCCTTCTTCTTTTTAATGACATTTGCAATCATCATTGCAATTGAGTCCATTCGAGTTGTTACCAAAATCCTGTTACCAAAACTTCCATAGAGAGAGGGGCAAGCACTTTCTCCAACTTACTTTTATCCTGCTACTCGTCATTCTCCCAAATGTCATCAAGCACAAGAACTTTTGAAGTGCCTCAAGCGTCTCCAAACAAGGCCTCTCCTTAAGAGATTCCAACACATCTGCAATGACTTTTTTCACATCAAAGTTATTGGAAACACGAACCCACATTTTTATGATCAAATTCCTTTTTGATTTCTTTTTTATTGACATGTTGCAATAGAGTTGTCTTCCCCATACCACCATGACCCACTATTCATGGCAGAGAAATGTTGCCTTACAAAGTTGTTTGATATTTTTTGGGAGAAATTAGGGGCTTAGCTCGTATCCATTTAGTATAAAGAAAAATTACAAAGAGCAAGGATCAAAGAAAAAGAAAATACAAATGAAACCTGTAATCTGAGCAACCAAAAAATTATGAGCTCAAAATCTCAAAGAGCACATGCGAGTGATCCTAAAAAAACTAAAAAACCAAAACCTAGAAGGAAAGAAACAGTTGACATAAGAGATATGGGGAACAAATAACAACAAAGCTTGAAGGAACAGAATGTCCAAAACAAAAATTAACCCAAAAAAATGGATATTATCATGTGGATGTCAGTTCCCCTGGTTTCTGATGGGGCCTTCCAAGGGGAGGAAATGCCCCTGGTTGCCTAAAGAAAGACCTTCCAAAGAGCAAAAGCAAGATGATGGTTTAAATCCACATTCATCATAGTCCTTATCCAAAAATCCTAAAACTCTAGCTATACACCCAAAAAAGTTGAAAAAGGCAAGCTAATATAAAACCACAAAAAGCAGCAGGCCAACAATTATCAAGTTAAGAGATGAATTGCTTGATGTCATTGAAATGTTTCCAGCACAAAATCTTCTTCAAAACAGCTTGTTTGATGCTCAATTTCACAGAGGTCCAGCAATTAAAATCAGAAGCAAACCTCCTAACATTCCTTTCTTTCAAATCAAATTATATATAACAGCAAGTTAAGAAGGCAGTAAAGGCTAAAGAGGGGGTGGTTGCTGGAATAGGGATTTTCAATCATGTATTCTACTAACTGTTGCAAGTTTGGCCTCAATAAAAATCCCTCCACCCAAGGTAGGAAAGAAGATGTAATTTAAAATGAAAAATCACAGTCAAACAAGTGAGAGTGTGTTTCTGGGTAGGAATAACATAAGGAACAGGAGGAAGGAGAAGGTATATTCCACAAAATGAGGAGATCAACATTCTTTAATCCCTTGACAATGGCCATCCAAGCAAAAACATGAATAACGAATGACATACATTTTATGCCAAATAAAATCATGCCAGACAACCTTTTGAGATCAACAACAAAAAACAACAACAACAATATATTTTGAGGTGTAGCCATCAGGTCCAGGGTAGAAGGATGTAGGGGCAGAAAGAATAACCCCTTTAATTTCTTCCTAGGAGATTGGGGTAATAAGAAAAGGGAGAAGGTAAATGGGAATTGAGCTGCCAACAAGTAAGTGGTTAAGGGAGTGAGGGGAAATGTTTGGAGTGTTGAAGAGCTATTGAAAATGGTTAATAATGGTAGTGGAGATCTCCAAAGGGGTTGAAAGGGAGCAGAGGGGTTGTCTAAAGCTTTGATCTTATTGTGATTTTGACGACTTTTGATTCTAGATTATAAAATCTCTAGGTTATCTTCCCCATGAATCATCCAACAGGCTTTATATCCTTGACCAAGCCAGGAAGTCCAAGATGAGTGGCAGGAAACAAGAAGCCTGTTAATATCTTTCAAAGAAGAGTTCAGGAACTTGTTAAGAGGATCATTTTGCAATTGTTTCATACAATTGCTTTGTTTTTCATGAAGATTTGTAAGAGTTTTAGAAATCATAGAGGAGGCCCACTCTTGAGACTTACTACAGGTTTTTAGTTTCTTCAGTTTGAGCAGGAGAGAAGAGAATCAGAGATTGGGCTATCATTCAATTTGAGCGCAAACACAAAGACTAATAAATACTAGAAATTTGGTTTCTTAATCCAAAAATTTTTAAAGAGGAAAACGTGATTGCTAGAGGGCAAGGAACTACTAAAAAGGAGCAAGGGTGAGTAATCAGAACTGCCCAAGTCACCAACTTTGTAGAAATAAGAGGGCAAAAATCTCCAGCCAAGCATCATTGACAAGAATCTGATCTAATTTTATGTGAATAGAATCCTTAATGCGTTGATTATGTCAAGCATAAAAGTGACCAACATAAGCCAACTCATGAACCCCAATAATAATATAAATGAGCTCATTAAAATCCCAAAGCTTAGATATAGGAATAAAATTGCCTCTAGTCAAAATTGCTCCTACAAGAAATAAAATCATCCATAATCAACCCTGGACCCAAAGCATTTTGAACAACATCTTTTATTTGATGCCAGAGAAGCAGCCGATCTTCATAAGAATTAGGCCCATAGACTACAGAGATGAAGCAGGAGGAATTCGGACCGTAACTACTAAGGGAGCCATGTAACATTTGACATGAATAAAAAAGAGGGTTGAAAGGAAAGAGTAGATGCGTTTCATTTTAACCACATTCTACCAGGAGAGGAGACATCAAAATTATTAAAGCTGCCCTCATTATAAAAAAAATTGCATTTGAATATACCATGGGTCAGAAGCAACCGATTGAGAAATTTTTGCTTCTAAAATACACAACATTTCAAGTTTGTAAGAACAAACCAACTCCTTACAAGCTTGAACCTTGACTGGGCAATTTAAACCCCCTCACATTCCAAGACATTTAGTTGGGAAGGGCCATTGGGCTTTTGGGTTGGGGTGGATTCCTTTTTGGCATTTTTAGATTGGGTGGGTTTTGTAGCTTGGTCATTAGCAGAGGTGATCTATTGATTGTTAGTCGAGTTTGTTGTTGGTGGGCTTTCATCTGAGGTGGCTGAAGTGGAAACAGTGTAAAGATGAAGCACAAAAAAATTATTCTATTCAAGAATGACTACTAGGTTTGTTGAAAGAAGGCACGAGTATGTAACCTGGGCCAAAACATGGTCACCAGTGACAAATCATGGGATTTTCATCCATAAAGGGATAGAGGTGAACTCATCCCGCTTAGGGCTCAAGAGAGGGGCATGCCCAATAGAGGGTTCCACTTCTGAAGTATGAACCGCTTCCCGAAGAGCTGCTTGCCATAAATCCCGGATTTACTAAATCCTATAGTTCGGCGGATTTACTAAATCCTATAGCGCTTATAGCTCGCTCTTCGCTCTTAAACAACTTTGTAAGGCAACATTTCTCTGACATACATGGTGGTATGGGGAAGACAACTCTCTTGCAACATGTTTATGAAGATGAAATGACAAAGGAATTTGATCGTAAAATGTGGGTTTGGCTTTCCAACAACTTTGATGTGAAAAAACTCATTGCAGATAAAAATGAAAGTTACCTCTTGCAACATGTCCATAAAAATGAAAGTTACCGTCGTTGCTTCTGATCAAAACGCCGTAACTTCCGATCCGACAGGCGAAGGGCAAAGTCGAACAGCAACGAAGTAGGAGAAGCTGCGACTCGTGCAATCTCTACACCTGCGAAGCAACGAAGCCGAAATCCTAGACGTCTCCAAGCTAATATTGATTAACTTAATTAATTTAATGTAAAATTTTAATAATTAAGTAAATAAATTAAATAATTAATAATAAAATTATTGCATAAATTAATTATCTAATTTAAATAGTTCGCAATATAATTAGTAATTAAAATTAAGATAATTAGCTTAATTAATATTATTTAAAATAGAAATTATTGAATATGTAATTAATAATATAAATAATAATTAAATATTTAATGAGTAGTAGAATTCTTAATTGATTATTAAGATAATTAATAATAAAATTTATAATTAAAACTAAGTAAAAAATATTTTAATAATTAATTAAATTATTAGTATGATTATTAGTTAAATGATTAGTTATTTCAAAATAACTAATAGTATTAAATGTAATTTCAAATATAAGAATTACTATATAATGTTATGAATAATAATTAAATAATTAATTAGTATTAAATTATTTAAATAATTAATGAGATAATTAACATTATAATGAATAATTAAAACTAATTAAATGATTCTTTAAAATTAATTAAATTATTAGTAGGAGTATTAGTTAAATAATAAGTTTATTTAAAAAAAAAAAATAACTATATTAATATAATTAGATATCAAATTCTTATTAAATTAACACATAAACAACTAATTTAATAAATAACACTATAATTAGTAATTAAATTATTTAATAATTAAGCTTTTTCTAATTAAATTATTTATCATTCTAATTTGTTATCTATAATTAAAACTAACATTAATAAGTAACTTATACTTAACATGTAATTAAATTTGTAACACATTAAATTTAATTTTTAAATGAACTAACATGCTTAAATCCTATATTACGTTGCCAAACAGTTTTATATAACAGGATTTAACAACTATTTTATGAAATATTTTTGAACATTTATCATCATGAGTTTTCAAACCTTAGATTTACAATATTTACTAAATCCTACTTTTACCAAACAACCACTAAAGTCTTAGGATGATCCTTGGATGAGATGAAAGAAATTATGGCATATTTCATCTCAATCATTTTTTTGTAATCTGATCGCTTCGCGGAGATATGAACAGCGGCAAAGAATTCCAACTGGAAATGGTCACATGCGGTGTGTAAACGATAAACTTAGTCTTTAAGGTTTTTTAGAATAATTTTCGTATGAAAGTTTTCAGTTCAAAAATTTTTTATACTAAAAAGTTATTTCAAAAAAATAAAAAAGCTGTCTCAAGTGAAACATAAGTCAAGTAATCAAGAATAACTTCACATGAAGCCGTTGCATAGTCGTTAACTTTCTCTTACTTTCTAAATAATTTTTTAGTACTCTATGAGATTTGCTGTGAGCAAAAATATATGATACTAAATTAATAGATAGATGTGAAATTATTATGTCTAAACTTTAAGCATAATAATCTTTTATAATATCATATCAAATGTATACTTGTGTCATCTATTTTCAATATTATTAAGATGGTTTTATGTTGGGTTATGCTCTAAATATTTCTTCTTCTTTTTTATCGATTTCTTAGACTCTTCATCTCATTTCTCTGATTTTGTCTTCTCAATAATCTTCCCTTTTTATATCAAAATAAAAGAATGTGGTTATGTAAAACTGGCAAATAATCTATACTTTTCACAAAGGTATGTATAATCCACATATTCTTTAACTTGCTGCCTTAATATTTTTTTACCATTTTCTGTATTGAATTATATGATTATGTTTTGTTAACTGATTGAAAACTCTTTTTTGAGCTCACTCAAATATCACATTTTTAAGCTTCTTAAGATAATTAAAAGTAAATACATTTGTAAGAAGATAATATCTAATACATAACTCTCTCTCTCTCTCTCTCTCTCTCTCTCTCTCTCTCTCTCTCTCTCTCTCTCTCTCTCTCTCTCTTTCTCGTCAATATAAGAGTTGAAAAAGATTGATGACTATAATCTGCAAGATAGAAATCTATTAGTCATTATCTTATGATGGATTGATTCAATGTTACTTGAATAATAGTCTTATCCATATAACAATTCTATTCAAATACCATTATTCTCTAGAGAAAACATTGAGCTTGGTATTTAAAAAGATGAATGATGATTATAATCTTATTTTTCATAGTGATTACATAGGTTGTCAATTAGATATCAATCTAATAAAAGAAAATATATTTAAAATATTAATTATTATAGATCTATTGAAAAAAAAAATCAATTAACTTCTATTAGCAAGCACTACAAATTAGTGCTGCACCTTAATTATTACTTGAGAAAGAAAAGTTTTGTTGTATGATGATCATCAACAACAACTACATCAAATCTTTATCCTAATATGTGAGGTCGACTACGTGAATCTTTTTTCTCCATTCTATCTTATTAAGAGTCAAATTCTCATTTAATTCTAAAAAAAAATCATTTCTAATATTTTACTTATTACCGAAAAGTGAAAGATGACCAGAATTTTTGGCTAATATAAATTCCAAAAGCATTTAATTTACCTTGAGATAAATGCAAAACAAAATTTGATTGATTTTTTTATATATATTACTGATTTCAATCTAATAATATTCAGACCTACTATGACCAATATTTCATCGATATAAATTATTTTTTTTTTCATTTCCTATAATCTCTATAGCACCATTATTTTGTGGTCTGCATAGCATAAATCATACTAAGGATTGTTCCTCTTTTAAGGATATATTCTGGCCCTTCTGGGTGCATTAGTGAAATACAGTTATCCAATTGATTCTCAAATCTTCAAATATTGAAATGATGTTATCTATTATTGATATGCCATCAAAAAATTATCTTTATCGAGCACGAATCTTCAGGCAAAATTAAGTTGGAAGCTTCCAAAATTAAATCGTGGATCATTTAAAATACGATTTCAGCAAACTTATAGTCGAATTGAACGTCTCATAAATACGAACCCAGTGACACCAAATTTAACTCAATCCGAGCCCAAATGAGTCCGAATCAAAGACCCAAAGCACATTCGGAAGGTTTAAACCATAATTTGGATTACCAAACAGTTTCCAAACATGACATGCTTATAGTCGAATCGAGCGGCTCAACGAGACAAATCCAACGAGCCCATGATCGATGAATTCTGATATCATTAAGACATTCAAATGTCTAATAAACGGTCTATGATCAAAGGATTCAACATCGATCGTCCATTCAAACCGCTCTCAATTTACACCTAACCTTCCTCTTATTTACTGGTCATGCCACTCTAAAAAAAACTATAAATAGAACCCTCATTCCTAATAGAAAGGGGGCCAAAGGGGGCCAAAGGGGGGGGGGGGGGGGGGGGGGGGGGGGGGGGGGGGTAAGAAGGAGGCCCAAGCAAGAAGAGAAAAGAAGGAAGCAAGGAAGAGAATGAAGAGACTCCTCCTCGACCACCACCGGACTTTCACTCGACAGCCTATCGACGCGGAGTTCTACCTGAATGACATATAACATTAGAGTTCTGCCCAGCCGCCGACTGTCGTCGGACTTCTATCTAACGCCGGACTTCTACCTGATGTCAGACCTCAGCTCGTCGCCAGATTTCTACCCTACGGTAGACTTATGCCCGTCGCCGGACTTTCACTGGGCTTCTATCTGATACCAGACTTCTATCATTCACAGGCTTCTACCCAACGCCGGACTTCCACCCGTTGCCAGATTCTTACATGACACCAGACTTCTACGCGTAGCAGGATTCCTACCCAATGTTGGACTTCCGCCCGTCGCCTTATTCCTTCCTGACGTACGCCAGACTTCCGCTTGTCATTGGACTTCTGTCGGACTTCTACCCGACGTTGGACTTTTGACTGTTGCCGGATTCCTGCCCGACATTGGACTTCTACCCGACGTTGGACTTCCGCCCGTTGCTGGATTCCTGCCAGACACCGGACTTTCGTTGGACTTCTACCAGATGCCGGACTTTTGCCTGTCACCAGATATTCGTAGGACTTCTATCTGACGTTGGACTTCTACCTGACGTCGTCCTTCCGACCTCCATCGCCAGACAACGATCTTTTGACATCCGTCGCTCGCCGACTATGATCCTTCCGACTTATGTCGCCCGCTGATTACAGTCCTTCCGACTTACGTCCCCACCGACTATAGTCCTTCTAACCTCCGTCGTCTACCAACTATGGCCCTTCCGACCAAGCGAACATGTCAACAGTGACTTTTCCTATTTCCACCATGTAACACACTCTATATGATGTATATTTGTTACATCAAGCCAATGCCTTCTCCGCAAGGAAGGGCCTCATTTGTAATCGACTGCAAATAATAGTGGATTCATTCAAATCGGGATAGGCCCCACAATTTTCCCCTTTTTTAGGGGATTTTCATGTAAAAATCTTGGTGTCTCTTATGAATATTGCACCCTCTCTCTTTATCTGTGTGCATGATGGATCTTTGACGTTAAACTTTATATTTTTCTACCGCCACAAATAATCCAGGAGGCAACAATTGTAAAAATAATATAAATGTTATGAAATCAGATTGATCTTAAATAAATAGAATTAATATTCAATAAAATCTATCTTTAGCAATTTTCTATATATTTTAATATTTGCAAGCACATGCTCAAGCCTTCAAAGTAACATAGAGCAAGTAAATAAAAATAAAAATAAAATCTTTAATGAATATTTTTCTGCTTTTGCCAGCAAATTAAAACCTGTCTTTGCAGACGGCCGTGAATCCTATGTAATATGACAAAAGCTCCTCTTCTCAAGTCTTCCTCAGGTTAAAAAAAAAAAAAAAAAAAACTTGCTTCCACATCTATCTCCCTTCTGCTTAGTATTTTGCAAGTTACTTTTGTCATAGCATTTCTTCTATTATTGACTGTTTCTGCACAAAATGATCAAAAAGGTATGCAGAATATGTACTTGGGCGATTACTGCTATGTTTTGAAGCGTGAGGTTTTCTCTGGAGGTGCATTTTTATCGCTTGCAAGTGTCTATTTAGGAATTATTTACTATTTGGCACTTCAAAAACCAAAAAGTTCACAACCATGGGGTCCTCCATATAATCAGGGGATTGCTTTAGGACAACCCCATATCCCCCGGACAGAAAATCCAATCTTTGTGCATGAGGATACATACAACAAGCAACAAGTTTTGTAACAAAATTTATGAGTTTGTAGAAGTCCAGAACAATATCTTTATAAATCTGTATATAAAATTGAAACTATTTATAAACATTGCATTAGAGTTTTGTGTGATGTTTTATTTGTGATAAATTATTATGTAATTGTAGGGGTAATGAAAGTACTGTTTTAATATTTTTTGTGGATTGTATATATGAAATCTTATAGTTAGCTATTGTTTGTTTCTATGATATCTATTATGATATTGTATTATGAGAAGATGATATCTAAATGTTGTTTAGATTTTGATATAATGATTTATTATAGATAAAATTATATTATGAGTAAGACATTGAATCAAATACAACATGATTAGTTGTTTTTTTATTACTTTGGTTTTTTTTACTAACATCTAAGTTGTAATGTTTGTGAGAACTATGCTTTTGTATATATAATGTTGAAACTATGAAATTCTTATTGGATTGAAAAATGTTAAAACCTCCAAGTTTTTACTTTAGCATTTTAGAGACTTTGAATGATTAAATAGTGTAGTATTTATATGGATGTGCAAATATGCATTTTATGAATAATTTGATGTTTGTTTTTAGAATATTTTTTATTTATAAAATTAAATAAATTTGAATAAAATTTTTAAACTTGTTAAAGATTGAAGCTTGATTATTTATGTTCATGAGTATGCTTGTTTGATATTTAATAAATAGTTTAATAAGAAAAATATAAAATACTAATTTAATGATTTATTTTATGTTATTACATTAATTTTTTTATAGTTTATAAGTTTTAAAAATTGTTTATATTTTGATATTTATAGATGAAATGAAAATATCAAACAAATAGTTGGATAGATAGATATATATAATTTTTTTTATTAGTATGTATATGTTTATCCAATAATTTAAATAATACTTAATGAATTGTGCTAATTTTAATTAAAATTTATAAATTTGATCATCTTTAATAATTAAGCTATATATTGAAATTATTAGTATCAAATATATAATTAGTTGAGTCTTATTAAAGCTTCATTTTGATTTGAATTGAAAAGAAAATTTATTAAGTTTAAATAAGATTTAAAATTCCAGGAATGTATAAATTGTGCTTGAGTATGATAAATATCCATATTATTTATGAATAGCATATTTGTTTTTTCTTCATTTGTTTTCATGTGGATTGTTTTTTATTTTAATTGTTTTAAATAGTTAAAAAATATTTTATTTCAATTTTTTTAAAATAACTCATAAAAAACAAAATATTTTGTTATTAAAATTGTTAATTACAATAAACAATTAAGTATAAATAAAATTTAAATTATTTAGATTTCAATTGTGAATGATTCATGACATACATAACTAAATATTAAAAGAAGAATATATTTATGTATAAATAAAATTGAGTACATCGATCAAGTGATACAAAGAACTGGTTCATGCTTACATTGCATTCTTCACATTTCATATATATATATATATATATATATATATATATATATATATATATATATATATATATATATCAAACAAATAAGATTATAAAAAGAAAGAAGTTTCCATCCTCTCCATAGTTGGACCTAATCATCTTAATTCGGTAGAAATATGGATACTCGGAATGTGAGCAATCTTGTGCCGATCGGAGCCTCCATCCTCTCGATAGCGCTCCTTCAACTCTGGATGACATCCCCCCGAAAGTGTTAGAAATTTCAAAGAGAGAGGAAGGTTCGGTAATTCCCGAAGCATAGGAACATCATCAATATATAGAAACTGAAGTGAAGATAAGCTTTCCAAGGAGGAAGGGAGAGACTCTAAGGATTTGAGCCTTTTAAAGTGTAGCGCAGAAAGAGAAGACCTAACTTTCAGAAACCACTGCTCCGCCTCATTTGGAAATGAAACCAGCTCATTATTATTCCAAATATTCAGGTTTTTTAAGGAGGCGATTCTTCTCAATGGCTCCATTAGCAACAACGATGGATCACTTATGCTAAGATTGCTGAGCATGAGATGGCGATTATTAGTGGTCTCCACTTTTTGCATTTCTCCGAGAGAGATCAGATTGGGGCAATTTAAAATTGTCAAGGTTCTTAGTGCTGCAAGTCTTGCTGTTTCATCAGCCAGAGGAAGAGATGTAATGTTCGGACAGCTACTGAGCTCTAATCTTTCAAGGGGAATAGGATTTGAATTGCTACAAAAATACAAAGTCGTCCACCCAATTTTAAATATCCTCAAGCTCTTGAGCTTAGGAGGCAAAGAGGGCAACTCTTTCAACTTCGGGCAGTTACGTAGATCCAGTTCAATTAAGCAAGGAAACAAACATCCATCTTCAGCAGCAACTCCTGCCTCAAACCAATCCTCTAATGCTTCTAATTTCTCAATATATAACACCTCTAGCAATGGAAAGGCACGGTATGTATCATTCCCATTAAATTTACTTTCGAGCCATTTTACTTTCGGCATGTTTTTAAGTGATAGAGACTTGAGGAAGGGAAGTTGCCCGAAAGGAGGAAGAGTTTTCCACTTCCTGCAATCTTTCAATTCGATTATCTCTAGATTGAAGATCGGATTGACATTGTTCATCCATATTGCAGACCTTACACCCATGTAAGAATATATGCTCAGATTCCTCAGACATTTTGGTGGCCGAAGGTTGTCCAGCACGTTCTCATCTAAATTGATGTTCCTCGAATTATTGTCACTCCAACATAATGTTAAATCAGTGAGCCTCCTCTTTTCACATAATTTGGCACTACAAGCCTCCTCGGCATCCTTAACATTTTCAAGGCAATTGATTCCTAATTTGCAAAGATCATTCATATTCTCCAGCTCTCCAATTCTATAACCACTCACATCTTTAAGATCAAACATATTCACTTCTTGAAGAGACTTTAGCTTCCCAATCCCACATATCAATGAAATATATTTCTTGGGCAATTTCACATGACGCAAGTTAGTAAGGTTATTGATGTCAATTGGTAAAAAATCAACTTGGTTTGACCATGCCTGTCCATCACAGATTATGCATTGCAAGTGATAGAGATTACTTAGAGATCTTGGCAGCATAGTCAAATTATGACAGAAAATCTTTAAGCACCGAAGATGTATCAAATTTCCAATCTCCTCAGTTGGTATAATTTTCAAGTATTTAGTAGATACGTATAATAAGCGTAAGCTTTTCGAAGCTTTGATTATTTCAATAAGTGCACCACTGCAAAGATTCTGATTATAATCTTTATAGAAAAAGAAAAGAGAATGCAAATGTTTGAACTTCTCAATCTTTCTTAAGATGTCTGGATCAGAGGTTTGAATAAACAAGTGTCGAAGAGTCTCAGGAATTATAGAAGGCAACTTTATACTATCCTCTACTCTTAAATATTCTTGTCTGGAAACTGACTGTGCCAATTCATGTAGCAAATCATGCATCTTGTAGTAGTATGAAGAATTTCTTTGAAAAAAAATTTTGTATTCAAACTTTTCAAAGAAAGATTTTTTAACCAAAACATCAAAATACCTTCCACCGATATCCTCCATAGTCTCTTCTTGATCAAGAGACGGCTGAATGAAACCCAATGCAATCCACATTCGGACTAAATTATCTTTATCAAACTGATAATCTTGTGGGAACATACAACAAAATGCAAAACAATTTTGTAGATGATTTGGCAGAACTATATAGCTCAGTCTTAAGATGGAATCGACAGAGTTCTGACCCAATAAATTACTTTCTAGAACTTTCCTCCAATGCCTTTCATCCAAGTTGTCATTCAGAACACCACCAATGACTTTAGCTACCAATGGAGATCCTAAAAGCTTTTTAACTATCTCTCCAGCAATTTCTCTTAATTTTTTATGATCATCAGAGGGGTTCTCTACAACAGCAAATGCATGAGAGTTGAGGAGCTGCAAACACTCATCTTCCTCTAGGCCCTCTAATTTAACTATTTCATTCTTCTTTTTAATTACCTTTGCGAACATCAGTGCAACTGCGTCCGTTCGAGTTGTTACCATAATCTTACTACCAAAACCCCCAGAAGATAAAGGGGCGAGCACATCCTCCCATTTGCTTTTATCCTTCTCCTCATCCTCCTCCCAAATATCATCCAGCACAAGTAAGAACTTTTTGGACATCACCTCCTCCTCGAGACGCCTTTGAAGTGCATCAAGTGTGTCACAACGAGGCCTCTCCATCTTAAGAGATTGCAACATATCTGCAATTACTTTCTTCACATCAAAGTTGTTGGAAACACAAACCCACATTGTAAGATCAAATTCCTTTGTAATTTCGTCTTTATAAACATGTTGCAAGAGAGTTGTCTTCCCCATACCACCATGGCCCACTATAGATAGAAGAGAAATGTTTCTGTACAAATCAGTTCCCCGATGCTCATTTGATGGATTCCTCAGCCACTCCATAACAACCTCCTTATCCTTGCCACGCCCAATGAGATCATTTTTAGGCAAATATCCTGTTTCACGTGTTTTGTAGAATTGAACCTCCTGCTCCTTGTATTCCTGCTTCGCGCTGTCTATAAGATGAAGGAAAGTAGTAACATCAGCCGAAACTTTATCAAGTTTCTGCACAGCTTCCTCCAGTCGTTTCAAGTTGGGATCCATTTTGAGAACACGTTCGCCAATTTTGAAAATTTTACGAGGAATTTCAAATATGAAGTTCGTGACCTTTCGTTTCTGGTCAAATTAATTAGAAATAGATTATCTAATAAATAAATAAGTAAAAATATTCGAGAGCAGAATCAAATAGGAAGCTCCTGTTGGCCGAACGCACCTTTGTTTCTTCCGTAGTTTTGGTAAGCTGTTCTTTATGCTTCATGTATTCAAACTCATCGAGCAGATCATCTGCCTCATCAATAGCATCTCGCAGCTGCCATATCCATTTGTTGAGAGCCGGGTTCTGATCGCTGATTTGTGCTTGGTTAGCAGCAAAGACGACAGCTTGGATCTTCGGGTGGTTCTCTCGAAGCCTTTCCAGCTCCTTCTTCATGCCCGTCTGCCATCCGACTTGCTCTACCAGGTAATCAGAGCAAGCGTTGATGATCTTCTCCATGATTGGACCTACAACTAATTCCGCCATGGCACCGATGATCGAGGTAGAGAGAGCAGAACAACTGAACAGGGGAGAAACAGAGATCGGAAGAGAAAGAACTCCGCCGGGAAATGGTAACCTGCAGCCTAAGTCTAAGTAAACGGAGATTAACTGAGAGGGAAGACGAAGCTTCTTCGTAGTCGGTTAGTTGACTGACTTTGATGGGAACACGAAGCTGCCTATCAGATGGATATTAGATTATTATTGTTGCGTCCTGTAGTTTGTTGCGTAAGGAATTTAATAATTAGGTATTTGTTTCTGATATCTATTATGATTTTCTATCATTAGAAAATCACTTTTAAATGTTGGTACATTTTAATATAATGATTTATTTTAGAAAAATATATATTATGAGTAAATCAAATTTGGTATGATAAGTTGAACTGTATTATTATTTTGATTTTTTTAAGAACATCTTAGTTGTAGTATTTATCAGAATTATAATATATATATATATGTATGATTAAGTTGTTAGAAAATAAAAAATTTTGGAGGACTGAAAAATTGTAAAATCCTCCAAGCATATAATTTGGCAATTTAGACTGATTAACTAGGCTGTCTAGTATTTATTGGCCTGAGCAAATATATAATTGATGAATAATTTGATGATTGTTTATAAATATTTATTTATTCATATAATTAAATGAATTTGAACAAAAAATTTAAAATTTTGTCATATGATAAAGAGTTTGAAGCTTCTTTTTTTATATTCATGAATATGATGTTTGTTGTTTAATAAATAATTTTTAGAGAAAAAGATAAAATGATGATCTAATATGGATTAAATTTTTTTTTCATGATTAAAAAATATTTGTTTTGATGATTTATTTTATGTTATTGTAACAAATTTTTTATAAATTCCAAGTTTTAAAAATTATGTATATTCTTAGATATATACTTATGAAAATATCAAACAGACTAAATAGTTAGATGGGAAGATTTAAACTATTCTTAGATATATTCTTAGATCGAATGCCGAGGTCGTCATTCCTCCAACTCTCAAATTTCTACTCTCTAATATCAAGAATGTTATCAACATTCAGCTTCTACGAGATAATTATCCTACTTGGCGCTCTGCCATTCTAAAGCTGTTTATGGCCGACAGTTTCTTAGGATATATCGACGGCACCCAACCCTCTCCTCCCAAACATCTTTTAACAGCTATTGGACAACTCGTCCTGAATCAACAGTTCTCTTCTTGGTCTCTGATCGACCAAAATATGTCTGTCGCCTTGTTCTCAACTATCTTCGCCTCCATACTCCCATATGTTCTCAACTTAGACACCACCACTTCTATTTGGAACACACTCGAGCAACGTTTCTATTCCACCAATAGATCCCGAGTGATTCAATTGAAAAATGAGCTGCATTCTCTTTCTATGCAAAACAAAACCATGACAGAGGCAACCCATTGTTTATTTGTATTTAGCTCCTTCAAATTTGTTCATTAGAGTTTAGCTCATTGAGCTCATGTTCAAAAATATTTGTGAATATCATGTTCCAATTCAATTTGTTTGTTTCAAAACAAAAACCCAACATAAACAAGAGTAGTTGAAACAAAAACCCTACTTAAATCATAAAAATTCACAACGACAAGAGAATATTGAGCAATATATTTGAATCACATGACTTGAACAAGATAAGTAAGTCAAAAATTAAACCATTTAAAACTCTTCATGCAAATTAATTTAAACACATAAGATTAATGAAATCATCTTAATGAAATTCAATTCAATTAGATATGAACTAATTCAATTCAATCTTAGTTAAATTAATTTAATGCAAATGAAATTTTACTTTCTCTTACTCCCAAAATTAGGCAAGGACGATTATAAATTTCATTTTAAAAATGAGGACAACACAGCAAAGAATTGCCTATTGCTAAGAACATTATGGTTCCTGATAATAAGTTGTTCCGCTTCATCAGTGATGTTATTCATAACACATTCTAATCCAAGAAGAAAAAAGATAGAGAAATATAGCTTTTACATATTCCGAACAATATCGTTTTGAAGCCATTTACTAATCTTAATTAATCTTTTGGATGAGTTTTGTTCCACCGAGTTTAAAATTTCATCACAATAAGTTGCTTTTTATTTGGCAAGCACAAGCCGCACAAGCTCAAGCCTTCAAAGTACCATCAAGCAAGTATATGAAAAAAAAAAAAAAGCTTTATTGAATATTTTTCTGCTTTTGCTTTTTTTTTTTTTTTGGGAAATCTTTTGCTTTCTTCCAATGCATTGAAAAACATAGTTGTCTGCCACTTAGTTGAATTTTGATTAAAAACATAAATGCATCCCCAATAAAATTTTCACCACAAGATTTGCAATCAAACAAAAAAAAATATGTATTTTTAAAATGTCATGCAAACAACTACAACTTAAATGTGACATAATTAGTTAACTGCTTTACATTTTGCAGAATCAAAATGACATAATTAGTTAACTACCGATACTGGATATTCATAATCAAAATTCTACAGCAACACAAGTATCGCAGATGCAGAGTTCTATAAAAACCTTAAAGATCCATACAGCCCGTGTAAATCTAAGAAGCCAGCGGCATACATAGGGCAGTGGAACCCAACACAAAATGTATAAAAATTCAATATATACTCCGCCTACATAATAACTGGATGGGAAGACACATGAAAAATTAGTCATCTTCCATTCTAGCCACACCATATCACATTTGTTAGTTTCTAAGCCACCTCAAGGACACAGCTTTAATACTTCATGTAGCACTAACGATTCATAAAGAATTTTTTTACTTAGAGATGAGAAATATGTTTAGAAAATCAATATTGATGACATTAAAGTCCACAAGACTTCACATGCACAAAGGAACGTCTGTCTGCCACTTAATATTCTTGGTTTTCACAAAGCTCCAAAGGAACGTCACATGCACAAAGATGACTTTGTCTGCCACATAGTAATGGAGATCCACCCACATGCAACTCTTTTAAATTTATTTTACTAAGAAAAAAAAAATCAATTCATATGAATTTAATGATAATGATGAAGGCTTTTAATTTATTAGTATAAATACAAATGAACTTAAATAAAAATTTAAAAATATATATTTATATAATAAAATTAAAAATAAAAATAAAATTTTAAGAATGAAATAAAAAAATATATTATGTTAAATAATATTAAATTCAACAAGCATTTCTGAAAGCTTGAGTACAACATGATAATTCATAATTCTTAATAAATTAGAAAAATTCATATTTTTATAATTTTAGTTATATTTTCCGTAATAAAAAAAATTACTAATTTCATCCTTACAATTATTAATTATAACATGATTAACATGCCAATTCAAATTGTCAGGTGTTTGATCTAGACCTGTCAAAAACGGGTCACGGGTCGGGTTCGGGTCCAACCCGAAATTGACTCGACACTGTTCAACCCGACCCGACCCGACCCGTTTTTGCAAACGGGTTGGTTTTCCGAACCCGAACCCGACCCGCTTCGGGTCCGGGTCAACCCGACCCGACCCGATTCGGGTATATTTAATTAAAATTTTTTTATTTAATTCATTTTATTTAAATTTAAATCAAATTAAGGGTAGATTTACTTCAATTAATTTAAAATAAATCAAGATTAATTTAATTTGGGCAATAATATTTATAATTTTTTGAAATATTATTTACTTATTTCATAAAAATTCATTAAAATTCTCCAAAATTAATTAAAAACGGGTCAAACCGGGTCGATTTCGGGTTTCTGGGTCAACCCGAACCCGACCCGGTTTTACAAACGGGTCGAAATCTCTAACCCGAACCCGACCCGGTTCGGGTTCGGGTTGACCCGAACCCGAAATTTTCGAGTCGGATTTTCGGGTCGGGTCCAATATTGACAGGTCTAGTTTGATCACAAGCAACATCTTTATTATCAGATGCAAGGATATTCTATCTAGTTTAACATGAAACAAAGGCATAAAGGTTGAAGATTATGAAAGGGCTGAAAAGGCAGTACAAGCGAAGCAGGCGCGTTTAGTGTGAGAAACTCTGCTAGGGTTTGGGATTTTTCCTCGCGCGTTTTTTCTCCCGCCGCCGGAGGAGGACTCCACCCTCAGGATGTCCTCCTCATCCGCCTTTCCACCTTTATCCAACTCATCCTCATCCTTGGCCTCCCTCTCCAAAGACCTTCAACACTGGAAGCAGCTTCTCTCCTCGCAGACCCCTGTTTCTCACGACTTCTCCAGCGCCTTAGCTCATCACCCCACAAAAAATTTTACCGCTCATTTCACCAAAACCCAGTTCGATGCTGGAGCTCCTGAGTGGCACCTGTCTTTGGTTGGTTACTCCATCGGTAGAAGACCTTTCTACGAGGCTCTTCTAGCGGTGATTAAGCGTAACTGGAAGCTGAAAGGGGAACTCTCTCTTCTTACCCTTGACGACGGCTTCTTCCTCCTGAAGTTCTCCTCCCCGGAGGACTATGAAATGGCATGGTCCGGCGGACCGTGGTTCTTTTTCGGTAAGCCTTTTATCCTTCAGAAGTGGTCGCCGGATTTTATTCCAAAACGTGAGGAGTTTGCTACCATCCCTCTCTGGATTAAGATCAAAAATCTTCCGCTCTCTTGCTGGACGCCGGAAGGAATTTCTAAAATTGCTAGCTGTGTCGGCGTTCCTATAGCGGTAGATGGTCTCACGGCGGCTAAAACCAGGTTAACCTTCGCCCGTGTTTGCGTTCAGGTTTCTTGCTCATCCCCTTTACCTGATGAAATTTTTATTTCGGTTGATGGAAAAATTTCGCCGCTTACGGTTCTTTACGATTGGAAACCGTCGCCTTGCTCCTTCTGCAACTCCATTTACCATGCCCCCCCCAACAATGTCCTAAAAATCCTAATCCCACTCCTCCCCCTCCGGTGCATCCTCCGCCTAGGGGAAGGAGTTCCAGCCGTAAACCCCGTCAAAGTCAACCTCCACAATCTGTTCATTTTCCAAAACCACCCAACACGACCCCTATCTCCACCAACTCTACAGCAGTCCCTCCTCTCTTATATGACCCTCCAACCACTCAATCCAACCCACAATCCAACCCAATCCCGAACCTCAACTCACCCCCTACTGATGCCACTGTTGCTGACATCCCTTCTTCCTCAAAGACTTCTCCTCCTCTCCTGGTTGCCAACCAATCTACTCTACCTATTAATAATAAATTCGACCTTTTAACTGATCAGCAGGAGCGGACTGTCATTCCCTCCTCTTCTACCACTGACCCTTTATCCACTTCTTCTCCTAAGAACCAGCCTATTGCCCAATTACCTCCTAAGGTTCTAAACACCACATCCATTCCGTCCACCTCCCAACTTTCCTCTGAGAACAGCCCCTCTCAGAATTCCAATTTCAGCAATGACTCTGCCAATGAATTCCATAGCCCAAAAAACACTCGGAGCAAGCAAGCCAAAAAGGCTACCAATTTCAAGCATAAACATAAATGATCACACCAAGAATGGCTTCTTGGAACATTAGAGGGTTCAATAGTGCCTCTAAAGTAATGTCGTGCAAGTCTTTGGTGAATAAATTCAAGTTAGATATGCTGTTTATTCTAGAAGCTAAAATCTCTGCGAATGCTGTGCTTGACGATTGGTTTTCTAACTCTCATAAAGTTTTCCCTGTTGAGGGCTCTTTCAACAATTTCTCTTTTGCTTCACCGGGTCGAATTTGGGTGAAATGGAATGCCGACAAGGTTCACTTTAAGCCTCTTTTTACTTCTAGTCAAGTTATTCATGGTGTTATTCAAGTTGAGAATATGGATATCTGTTGCATTTCGGTTATTTATGCCTCTAATTACATTTCTGAAAGACATCTGCTTTGGGATAAGGTTGCTTCTCTGGTTAGCAATGAATCTTTACCTTGTGCTATTTTGGGTGATTTTAACTGCTGCATTTCCCCTTCGGATAAAGTTGGGGGTCTCCCATTACAACATAGTAAGATGGGTGAACTGAATAACTTTGTTTTCAATGCTGCTGTCTCTGAATTACCTTCTGTTGGGCATTTTTTTACTTGGTTTAATCATAGATTGGATAACCCGATTCATATTAAGCTTGATAGAACCTTCATCAATGATGCCTGGCTCTCTTGTTTCCCCAACTCCTACTACATTGTTAGTGAACCGGATGTCTCTGACCATTGTCCGATCATTCTTTATCTGGATCATCCTACCACCAACAAACACCGGTTTATGTTTAAGAATTATTGGTGCACTTTACCGGCTTTTTGGAAGTCTGTTTTGGATATTTTCTCCTCCCCCCCTACTGGTAGCCCTATATGTGATTTCTATCATAAGCTCAGAGAGCTTAAATGCCAAATTAAACATAGTAACTGGATTTCTTCAAACTTTATTAAAGACAAGATGGAAACTCTGGCGCAGGCTCAAACGGATATTCTTCAGTGCCTTCAAAATGACCCTTTGAACACTGACTTAAATGCTATGCTCTTGTCTACCAATTTGGAACTTTCTGAAAACAAAGCTAGATGGGTTGATTGGATTTCTCAAAGAAGTAAGGCCAGATGGCTTAAAGATGGTGAGGATGATCTCAAGTTTTTGTATTCCAATATTAACTGCAGGAGCAATGCGAACCAAATCAGAGGCATTACGGTTAATGGTGTGTTGCTTAACACTTATGATGATATCTCTGTGGCCTTTATTAACAATTTTCAACAGCTTTTTAATGGTGCTCCTCCTATGGGGAACAATACCTTGCCTATTGGTAATACTATTCCCTCTGATCTTATTAATGGTCTGACTTCCCCTTTCACTATGGAAGAGATTAAACATGTTATTTTCACTTCACCCTCTTCGGCTGCTCCTTGGCCGGATGGCTTTCCTTTTGAATTCTATAAGTCAACTTGGAATTCTATTGGAAACTACATCTGTAAAGCTGTTCTCTCGTTCTTTGCTACTTCTTTTCTCCCCAGGCAAGCCAAGAACACTGCCATTGCTCTTATCCCCAAGCATCCACATGCTACCTCTATTAATGACTTCAGGCCTATCTCTCTGTGCAACTCCTTCTACAAGATTATTGCTAAATTGTTGGCAAACCGGATGAAAACTGTTATGCCTCACATTATTCATCCTGCACAAGCTGGCTTCATCCATCACAGAATTATTTCGGATAATATTATTCTGGCTTCGGATATTTTGAGCAAATTCAACTCTTCTCCTAGAGAAAAAATACTTTTGTGCTAAATTTGACATTCATTCATAAGGCCTTTGATTCTATTTCAAGGGATTTCATTCTTCAACGTCTCCAAGCTAAAGGTTTTCCTGCAATTTTCATTTCTTGGATTAAATCCTGTATTTCTGACGTTCATTTCTCTGTTGCCATTAATGGGTCTCTTGAAGGTTTTTTCAGTTCGTCTTCTGTCTTAAGACAGGGTTGCCCCCTCTCCCCCTACTTGTTCACGGTGGCTATGGATGCTCTCTCTTGCATCTTTGATGAAGCTTGTCATTCACAGAATTTTCAAGGCTTTAAGATGGGTAACTTGGCCATTCATCATCTTCTATATGCTGATGATCTTTTGGTCTTCTCCAAAGCCAACTTACAGGAGGCTTCCTGTCTTCATGATATTCTGAATCGTTTTGGCATCTCTTCTGGGTTGGTAGTCAATCCGGCCAAAAGCACTATTCTTTTCTCCAACAATTGCCACCAGTGTGAGGATATTTGTGAAATTCTTAACATCCAACAAACCTCTAGGCCTTTTAAATATTTAGGCCTTCCTATTCATCACAAGAAGCTCACCTTTGCTGATTTTCAGCCTCTTATTTCCAAAATCACAAAAGCGTTAGATGGCTGCAAGGCTAAAGCTCTCTCCTTTGGGGGTAGGATTCAATTTTTAAGTTACACCATTTTTAATACCATCGCCTACTGGATTAGAGGCTCAATTATTCCAAAGAAATGTTTTAAATATTTGGATAGGCTTTGCTCTCGGTTCCTATATTCTCGTGACATTGCAGCTAAAAAGCTTCGTCTTATTGCCTGGAAAGACACTTGCATTCCAAAAATTAATGGAGGGATTGGTCTTTCCTCTTTTGATGCTTTAAACTTCACTTTCTCCTGTTCTATTATCTGGAGATTCATTAATGATAGCAATTTGTTATTTTGCTGCTGGCGTAACCTTTACACCTCTCTCTGGTTCCCTCATAACAAAGGCTGTTCTATGTTCTGGAACAAAATTTTTGCTATTGCTGCTCAAATCAAGCACTGTCTGAATTTTAGGATCCTGCCTAACAGTCAGCATTCCCTTTTTTGGGACCCCTGGTGCCATGGTAAATCTATCTCTGAGTTGGCTGCTTCTAATTTGGGTGGTTGCTGGCGGCTGGATAATCTTAACAATAATTCCGTATCTACCATTCTTTTGAATGGTAGATGGAATTTGCCTAATGGCTTGCCCCATGCTCTCACGACTATCATTAATTCTATTCCAATTAGTAATGCAGCCACTGGTTGCCTTTGGTCTTATTCTGAGAAGGTTTCCAACAAAATTTTTAGGCAAGAATTTTATATACACTACCCAGTGATGGATTGGTATCATTTTGTTTGGCATAAACATTCGGTTATCAGATTTTCTGCATTTGGTTGGCTGGCCGTTAAGAACGGGCTTAAAACGGCAGACATCCTGATTAGGCGTGGTATCACTGTTAATCCACTTTGTATCTTCTGCTTGATGAGTAATGAATCTCACTCTCATCTGTTTTATGAATGTGACTATTCGTTTAAGATCCTCTGTGCTTTAATCCCCCAAGCACATTCATTACTTCTTCGTCCGAACATACACCAAATGTTTCATTTTCTGGACGATATTTCGGTCTCGTCTGAATTTCTGAACTTCTACTGCTTGGTAGTAAATACTACTGTTTACTATATCTGGCGAGCTCGTAATGACATAATTTTTGGCAATAAAATTGAATGTCACACTACTGTGGTCAGAAAGATTAAGTATGCTGTACAGGCTAAATTGGGGAGATGGAAAAATGGCAGCAATTTTCTGCATCTGTTGGGGTAATTGGGATTTTTGTGCTTCCCTCTGCGGTTGGCTTTTGGCTGGTGTTTTTTACTTGAAATGTTCCAATTATAATGGCTGTTGGTGCTGCTTCTGGTTTGGGCTGAATTCCATCAAGTATAACTGCTGCTGGGCGTTTTTTTGGTGGCCCTCCCGATCTTCCAGATACAAGGTTTTTTGGTTATTTCAGACAATTTTGCAGGACGATGATGACCGCTGCAGCCCTACCCCTTAGAGGGTCTTTTTGGCAACCAGGGGTAATTTTTGGATCTATGCGATGACCGAGTCCCTTGTTAATTCCGCTGCAGCTAATGCCTGAGTCCTGATCAAATTTTGTATACCACTTTTGTTTGGTTTTTGGTTATTGGTGGTATAGGTTTTTCTTTTATAGTTATTGTATTTTGTTTTCGGCCTCCTTCCTTTTTTTGGGATAGGCCTCTTTTCCTGTAATTTCTCTTTATTAATAGAAGGGCTGAGTCCCCAAATTCCAAAAAAAAAAAAAGATTATGAAAGGGCTGCACGTCCATTGACCATATAGCTTCCCATTTATTTAACCATCCCTAGTGAGAATTTATTGACCATACAGCCTCCCAAGATTATGAAAATGCTGCAAGTTCTAGTTGGAGTTTCATTGTAGTCAAGTGCTCTTGTAACCCATTAAAAGATTTCGTCACGTAGTTCATCAATTAATTACTCTAAAATTGAGTCTCATTACTTGTACAAATTTGAAGCAATTTAGAGCTCTAATACAAAATTTAATGCAAGACTTGCCAAAACACTTAGTTTTCTACTGAAAACTATTGCTATAAATAACATTCAAAAATAAAGAATGATGTGATGCAATTTTAATTTATTTTCTACAGAATATGCGAACAATCTCTATAAAAACCTTAATGGATCCATAAGAACTGCAAGACAACAAACAATATAAATATTGAGTTCTAAAAGTAATTTTCAATGGGTCAACAGTACTCTGAGTAATGCAAAGCAAAAGAAGAGTTCTGCGTGAAAATCTGAAGCTTGAGCACTGAGCTCATACATCATACGACATACATGCATATTATAAGAACATTTCTAATGATTAGCAGAAACCATGCACAAGGTGTGGATTCCCTTATTAAACCATCAGCATCAACCTAACGACTATTTATATATATATATATATATATATATATATATATATATATATATATATATATATATATATATATATATATATATATATATATATATATATATATATATATATATATATATATATATATATATATATATATATATATATATATATATATATATATATATATATACTCCTAAAGATATTTCATACTTCAAGATGGAGTATTAACTCATCTTTGTAGATATTTTCCATAGCACGTCATGACATACAAACTCCTTCAAATTTGATAATCAACTATGTTTATTGCATAAAGAATAATAATAAAAATGTTTCCAACAACTTTGATGTGAAAAAAGTCATTGCAGATATATTGGAATCTCTTAAGAAGGAGAGACCACGTTTGGAGAAACTTGTTGCACTTCAAGATAGCCTTCGGACTGGGATTATGTCAAAAAAGTTCTTGACATTTGGGAGGAGGATAATGGGAAATGGGAGAAGTTGCTCTCCCCTCTGGCTCATGGGAATATTGGTAGTAGAATTTTGGTAACATATCGAATGGACTCGGTTGCAATGTTGATTGAAAAGGTCATTACAAAGAAGGTGGAAATATTTAAATTAGAGGGCTTGGAGGAAGATGAGTGTTTGCTGCTCCTTAATTCTTATGCATTTGCTGGTGTAGAGAATCCCCCTGAAAATTTAAGAGACATTGCTGGAGAGATGATTAAAAAGCTTTTAGGATCTCCTTTGGCAGCGAAGGTCATTGGTGGTGTTCTAAGAAACAAATTGGATGAATCACATTGGAGGAAAGTTCTAGAAAGTAATTTATTGGATGATAATTATATCCATTCCATCTTAATATTGAGCTATATATTTCTGCCAAATCCTCTACAAAATTGTTTTGCATTTTGTTGTAAATTTCCACAATATCATCTATTTAATAGAGATGATTGTCACGACCCGACCCGATCCGGGACGGATCCCGCTCGCACCGGGCCGCGACAACGGAATGCGGAACACACTGAACTGACCAGGATTTGGTTTTGGAGTTTGGTTCTGAACTGAATCTTCCAAATATTTAACTCAAAACAACACAATAACACAGAACAACAGAGCTACTATAAGTCACCAAATGCAGCGGGACAAAACATCTATATTTTTCTTTTCCTCAAAACAATCATCTACAAATACAGTACATGGCTTTTGAACGGAAAGAAAGACAGAACAGAAAAGCCATGACTGTACAAAAATCAAAAGATACAAACAAATACCTATACTGATCAGACTCTGAATCTATTCCTGGACTTCCTTCCCTTTCCCAGAACCTGAAAACCACCAGAAAACAAGAGTGAGCTCAACAGCTCAGCAAAGCAACAAACCTCCAATCAAAATTCTCAGAATCCAAAACCAAACTCATCAGACAGAAATCAGATCAGAAATCGAAACAGAATCGTACAGATATCAAATCAGACATAGCAGAACGAAACAAAATAAATCAGAACAGATACGGACAGATATCATATCAGAATCAGAGTCGTACAGATTAATTCACATCAGAATACAAATCAGAACATAACATATCAGACTTATCGAATCAGAAGTAAACTGAACGGAACAGATATCAAATCCAACATAATTGTACGGAAACAGAAATCAGAAACAGAACAGATCAGACATAACAGAATCATAATTGCTTACAGAACAGATACGGAAATCAGAATCAGATCAAATCAGATATCAGATATCAAATATTTAATTCATAACTAAATTTCCTGACACTGACTGAATCTCTTGGATTCAGACCCCTTATAACTCCCTTTGTGCTCACGGCACCAGAACAGATATGCTTATGTGCTCACAGCACCAGAACAGATATGCTTATAGCATCAGAACGGATTTCATCGGATCCGGAATAGAACTGATTTCAGAATTTCAGATTGAGCTCATTTCAGATTGAGCTCATTTCAGATTTTCCAGACACTAACTGAATCTCATAGGAGTCAGACCCCTTATAACTCCCTTTTTATAGCATTTACAAATAGCATTTCAATTCAGAAGAAATCCGGGCAAATCAGAAATCAGACAAAAATCGGGCAGCACAACGGCAGTAGACAGAATTTACACAAAATTTCCTGCAAAGAAAATTTACCAAATTCGCACAGAATATAGATAATCACATTCCAGAACATTTATTCTACTGCACAGAAAATTTACAATTTCACAGAAAAATGTAGTTTACGAAAAACTCCGCCGAATCAAAAATACCCGGACAAAAATCTTCGGAAAATAACCAAAATGTGCACACTCGGCACGTCAACAATATATTTGTAAACGGAGATTAACTGAGAGAGAAGACGAAGCTTCCTCGTAGTCGGTAAGTCAACTGCCGCGAAGATGCAGCTGCCGCCTATCAGACGGAGATTATATTATCATGTATTTCTTGTAGTTTATTATGAAAGGAATTTAATAATTAGTTGTTTGTTTTTTTTTTTTTTTTGGGAAAATTTGGGGCAAAGCCCTTGAATTAATCACCAAAGGTTACAAAATCCAAAATTACAAGTATAGAAAAAACAACTATACCAATAACATACTTAAAGCAAATACAAGAAAAAGGAAGAAAATCCTACGGACTCAGGAAAATGGTCTACATCTCATAGGCTTCAAAGCCATCATCATATTTGCCACCAACCATGAAAAAACCAAGGGACTGGTTGCCCAAGAAGCAGGGCCATCACAGTGCCTAACGTGACGCCAACCTGGTTGCCAGAAGACCATCCAAGGCGACGTAGGAGATGTAGACCTGCTCATCATCGTCCCAAAAATTCTGCAACTGCAAAAAAACCAGCCCAAAAGTAGCTGGGCAGATAAACCCCATGCACGAATTTATAACAGTAAGAAACCTGGATGAACAGAAAAAGCATCCAGCAGATTTCCAGAAGAAACACCCAAAAAAAACTATACTTCATCAGCAGAGAGGCCCCAGTAACATTCTTGTAACAAGAAGAGAAGCCAAATAACATCTCAACCCAGAATTTCCATAAACAAAGGCTTAATTTTCTCCAAGCACTTCCAGTTTTGCACCTTAGCTCGAATAGCATGAATGATAACATTTTTAAGATCCTTAGGATTTCTCCAATCACCGGTATATCTCCTGTTGTTTCTTTCACACCAAAGAAAATAAACTAAAGCAGCCAATGAGAGGTAATAGAAATTACTTTCGTTTTTCCCGTGTGATCTCAAATTACTCAAGTGCTCAAAAGTTTGTAAAATGTTTGGCCTAAGATAGAATTTGTTCATGGATGGGAATAGACCAATGAGAATAGAAAAGGAGTAATCACATTCAAAAAATACATGAGAATGTGTTTCGAAATGATCCGAGCAAAAACCACATCCAGAATTCACCTTGTTTGTTTCTGATATCTATTATAATATTCTATTATTAGAAAATAATATTTAAATGTTGATAGATTTTGATATAATGGTTTATTTTAGATAAAAATATATTATGAGTAAATTAAATTTGGTATGATTAGTTGAACTTATTATTATTTTAATTTTTTTATGACACCTTAGTTGTAATGTTTGTCAGAATTATAATATATATGTATGATTAAGTTTTTAAAAAATGAAAATTTTTTAGGGACTGAAGATTTTTAAAATCCTCTAAGCATATAATTTGGCATTTTAGTGTGATTAATTAGGCTGTCTAGTATTTATTGGGGTAAGCAAATATATATTTGATGAATTATTTGATGAATGTTTATACAATATTTATTTATTTATATAATTATGAATTTAACCAAAAATTTTAAAAATTTATCATATGATAAAGAGTTTGAAGCTTTTTTTTTATATATTCATGAATATGCTGTTTGTTGTTTAATAAATAATTTGTATAGAAAAAGATAAAATGATGATCTAATGTGGATAAAATATTTTTTATGATTAAAAAAATATTTTTTTGATGATTTATTTTATGTTATTGTAACAAATTTTTTAATTATTTAAATTTTATCCAACAATTTAAATAATATTTAATTAATTATGCTAATTTTTATTAAATTTATAGTTATAATAATGTTCAATGTTTAAAATATTAGTAAAACATATAAATATGTTTGAAAAAGATTTAAAACTTGGGTAATATTTGAACTTGGCTTAGATTTGGTAAGTAAGTATATATATATATATATATATATATAACTCACAGTAAGGACTTATATGTTAATTAAAATCAAGGATACAAGTCCTTAATGAATCTAAAGCATTATAAAAATACAACATTCAAACTAAATACATGATCAAGCAAAAGAAGCAAAAAGAACCACAAAGTAGAGGCAAAAAAAACTTTAGCACACAACAAAGGAACATACAACTGAAAGAGAGATGAACCAACAACATTCAAAATCAAAGTAGCACTCAGATCCAAAAAGACTGCATCTACAACAATGACAGCACCAAAATAGCTCCCAAAAGAACGGACATACAATCCAATGAGCAGCAGCCCAACGAACGATCTCCACCAAGAGCATCCAAGCTATCCAAGAATAATACCAAAAAGTGAAATAAAACCTACAAGGACAATCATAACCAAAGGGAGGATGAGGTAGCAACCCATCCCCACAACCAACACTAAACACCCACCAACAAACCAAACAATAAAACCAGATGGACCAACAACATAGCCACCAACCAAACAAAAAGAAAACACCCAAACTAACCAAACAACCACTTTTTTTGATTTCCTCATACAATGCTTACTGCCATAAGAGAGCACTTTCTCAGCTACTTGATAAACATCTAAACTATACAATTCCTTAAAGGAGTCATCTTGCTCAACATCAAAATCCTTACCTACCTCACCTTGTGCCACCTGATGAGATCATTTTTAGGCAAATGTCCTGTTTCACGTATTCTGCATGGTTACTTTTGTCATAACATTTCTTCTATTATTGGCTAGTTTTGTACTAAATGATCAGAAAGGTATGCAGAATATGTGCTTGGGCGATCATTGCCATATTTTGAAGCCTAGTGCCTTCTTCGGAGGTGCATTTTTATGGCTTACAAGTGTCTCTTTAGGAATTGTTTACTATTTGGCACTTCAAAAACCAAAAAGTTCACATCCATGGGATCCTCCACATAATTAGGGGATTGCTTTAGGACAACCCCATATTCCTCTTCGGACATAAAATCCATTCTTTGTACACGAGGATTCATACAACAGGCAACAAGTTTGGAACAAAATTTTTGAGTTTGCAGAAGATCAAAACAATATCTTTATAAACATGTCTATAGAATTGAAAATATTTATAAATTGTGTTATGTTTGTAGAAGACCAGAAGACCATAATTCTTTGAATAAACACTACATAGGAATTTTAAGAGATGTTTTATTTATAATAAAACATTCTATTGTTTTAGGGGAAATGATAGTGTTGGGTCTTACTATTTTTTGTGCATTTTTGTGGGTTGTATTTAAGAAATCTAATAGTTAGCTATTGCTTATTTCAATGATATCTATTATGATATTGTATTATTAGCAGATGATATCTAATTGTTAATGCTGAGATTGCTTTCTTCAAATTTCATATCAAACAAATAAGATAAGATGAAAGAAGTTTTGCTTATGTATAAATTTAACGACATGCATAACAAAATATGAAAAGTAGAATATATTTATATATAAAGGGACCACAAAGTGATACAATGACATTGCATTCTTCACATTTCATATCAAACAAATAAGATAAAAGAAAGAAATTTGCTTATGTATAAATTTAACGAAATATGAAAAGAAGAATATATTTATATATAAAGGGACCACAAAGTGATACAATGACATTGCATTCTTCACATTTCATATCAAACAAATAAGATAAAAGAAAGAAGTTTGCTTATGTATCAGGGATCAAATAAAGATAATCGGAATGTGAGCAATCTTGTGCCGATCGGAACCTCCATCCTCTCGATAGCGCTCCTTCAACTCTGGATGACATCCCCGAATTGATAGAAATTTCAAAGAGGGAGGAAGGTTCGGTAACTCTGGATGACATTTCCGAATATATAGACTACGCAAAGAGGGAGGAAGCTTCGGTAATTCCCGAAGCATAGGAACATTAGAAATAAGTAGATACTGAAGTGAAGATAAGCTTTCCAAGGAGGAAGGGAGAGACTCTAAGGATTTGAGACATACAAATCGCAGCTCAGAAAGAGAAGACCTGTTATTGAGAAACCACTGCTCGGCCTCATTTGGAAATGAAACCAACTCATCATTAAACTCAATACTCAGCCTTTTTAAGGAGGCGATACTTCTCAATGGCTCCATTAGCAACACCGATGGATCACTTATTTCAATATCGCTGAGCATGAGATGGCAATTATTAGTGGTCCCCACTTCTCGATGTCTTCCGAGGGAGATCAGATTGGGGCATTCTATAATAGATAATGTCTGAAGTGAAGATAATTCTAAGGAGGAAGGGAGAGACTCTAAGGACGCGAGATGCATAAACTGCAGCTCAGAAAGAGATGAACTAACTTTCAGAAACCACTGCTCCGCCTCATTTGGAAATGAAATCAGCTCATCATTATCCTCAATTGTCAGCTTTTTTAAGGAGGCGATACTTCTCAATGGCTCCATTAGCAACACCAATGGATCACTTATGCTAAGATCGCTGAGCATGAGATGGCAATTATTAATGGTTGGCATTTCTCCGAGAGAGATCAGATTGGGGCAATTTTCAATTGTCAAATGTCTTAGTGCCGCAAGACTTGCTATTTCATCAGCCAGAGGAAGAGATGTAATGTTCGGACAGCGACTGACCTCTAATGTGTCAAGGGTAATAGGATTTGAATTGCTACAAAAATTCCAAGTCTTCCATCCAATATTACTTAGCTTCAAGCTCTTGAGCTGAGAAGGCAAAGAGGGCAACTCTTTCAACTTCGGGCAGTGTATTAGCTTCAGTTCAATTAAGCAAGGAAAGAAACATCCATCTTCGGCAGCTACTCCTGCCTCAAACCAATCCTCTAATGCTTCTAATCTCTCAATAATTAGCACCTCTAGCAATGGAAAGGTACGGTATTTATCATTCCCATTATATTTACTTTCGAGCCATTTTACTTTCGGCATTTCAGAAAGTGTCAGTGACTTGAGGAAGGGAAGTTGCCCGAAAGGAGGAAGAGTTTTCCACTTCCTGCAATCTTTCAATTCGATTATCTCTAGATTGAAGATCTGATTGACATTGTTCATCCATATTGCAGACCTTGCACCCATGTAAGAATATATGTTCAGCTTCCTTAGACATTTTGGTGGCTGAAGGTTGTCGAGCACGTTCTCATCTAAATCCATATTCCTCGAGTTATTGTCACTCCAACATAAAGTTAAATCTGTGAGCCTCCTCTTTTCACATAATTTGGCACTGGAACCCTCGTCGGCATCCTTAACATTTTCAAGGCAATTGATTCCTAATTTGCAAAGATCATTCATATTCTCTAGCTCCCCAATTCTATATCCACTCACATCTCTAAGATCAAACATATTAAGTTCTTGAAGAGACTTTAGCTTCCCAATCCCACATATCAATGAAATATATTTCTCGGGCAATTTCACATGACGCAAGTTAGAAAGGTTATTAATGTTACTTGGTAAAAAATCAACTTGGTTTGACGTTACCCCTCCATTCCAGAATATGTATTGCAAGTGATAGAGATTACTTAGAGATCTTGGAAGCATAGTCAAATTACGACAGAAAATGGTTAAGTATCGAAGATGTATCAAATTTCCAATCTCCTCAAGTGCTATAATTTTGAAGTATGGAGCAGATACGTATAATAAGCGTAGGCTTTTCGATGCTTTGAGTATTTCAATAAGTGCACCACTGCAAAGATCCTGATTATAATCTTTATAGAAAAAGAAAAGAGAATGCAAATGTTTAAACTTCTCAATCTTTCTTAAGATGTCTGGATCTGAGGTTTGAATAGACAAGTGTCGAAGAGTCTCAGGAATTATAGAAGACAACTTTATACTATCCTCAACTCTTAAATATTCTTGTATGGAAACTGACTGTGCCAATTCATGTAGCAAATCATGCATCTTGTAGTAGTATGGAGAATTTGTTTGAAGAAAATTTTCGTATTCAAACTTTTCAAAGAAAGATTTTTTAACCAAAACATCAAAATACCTTCCACCGATATCCTCCATAGTCTCTTCTTGATCAAGAGACGGCTGAATGAAACCCAATGCAATCCACATTCGGACTAAATTATCTTTATCAAACTGATAATCTTGTGGGAACATACAACAAAATGCAAAACAATTTTGTAGATGATTTGGCAGAACTATATAGCTCAGTCTTAAGATGGAATCGACAGAGTTCTGACCCAATAAATTACTTTCTAGAACTTTCCTCCAATGCCTTTCATCCAAGTTGTCATTCAGAACACCACCAATGACTTTAGCTACCAATGGAGATCCTAAAAGCTTTTTAACTATCTCTCCAGCAATTTCTCTTAATTTTTTATGATCATCAGAGGGGTTCTCTACAACAGCAAATGCATGAGAGTTGAGGAGCTGCAAACACTCATCTTCCTCTAGGCCCTCTAATTTAACTATTTCCTTCTTCTTTTTAATAACCTTTGCGAACATCAGTGCAACTGCGTCCGTTCGAGTTGTTACCATAATCTTACTACCAAAACCCCCAGAAGATAAAGGGGCGAGCACATCCTCCCATTTGCTTTTATCCTTCTCCTCATCCTCCTCCCAAATATCATCCAGCACAAGTAAGAACTTTTTGGACATCACCTCCTCCTCGAGACGCCTTTGAAGTGCATCAAGTGTGTCACAACGAGGCCTCTCCATCTTAAGAGATTGCAACATATCTGCAATGACTTTCTTCACATCAAAGTTGTTGGAAACACAAACCCACATTTTAAGATCAAATTCCTTTGTAATTTCATCTTTATAAACATGTTGCAACAGAGTTGTCTTCCCCATACCACCATGCCCCACTATAGATAGAAGAGAAATGTTTCTGTGCAAATCAGTTCCCCGATGCTCATTTGATGGATTCCTCAGCCACTCCATAACAAGCTCCTTATCCTTGCCACGGCCAATGAGATCATTTTTAGGCAAATATCCTGTTTCACGTGTTTTGTAGAAATCAACCTCCTGCTCCTTGTATTCCTGCTTCGCGCTGTCTATAAGATGAAGGAAAGTAGTAACATCAGCCGAAACTTTATCAAGTTTCTGCACAGCCTCCTCCAGTCGCTTCAAGTTGGGATCCTTTTTGAGAACACGTTCGCCAATTTTGAAAATTTTACGAGGAATTTCAAATATGAAGCTCGTGGCCTTTCGTTTCTGGTCAAATTAATTAGAAATAGATTATCTAATAAATAAATAAGTAAAAACATTCGTGAGCAGAATCAAATAGGAAGCTCCTGGTGGCCGAACGCACCTTTGTTTCTTCAGTGTTTTTGATGAGCTGTTCTTTATGCTTCATGTACTCAAACTCATCGAGCACATCATCTGCCTCATCAATAGCATCTCGCAGCTGCCATATCCATTTGTTTAGAGCCGGGTTCTGATCGCTGATTTGTGCTTGGTTAGCTGCAAAGATCACAGCTTGGACCTTCGGGTGGTTCTCTCGCAGCCTTTCCAGCTCCTTCTTCATGCCCGTCTGCCATCCGACTTGCTCTACCAGGTAATCAGAGCAAGCGTTGATGATCTTCTCCATGATTGGACCAACAAACCATTCCGCCATGGCACCGATGATCGAGGTAGAGAGAGCAGAACAACTGAACAGGGGAGAAACAGAGCTCGGAAGAGAAAGAACTCGACCGGGAAATGGTCACGTGCAGCCTAAGTCAAGTAAACGGAGATTAACTGAGAGGGAAGACGAAGCTTCTTCGTAGTCGGTTAGTTGACTGAATTTGATGGGAACACGAAGCTGCCTATCAGATGGAGTTTGTTTACGTAAGGAATTTAATAATTAGTTGTTTGTTTCTGATATCTATTATGATATTCTATCATTAGAAAATCACTTTTAAATGTTGGTAGATTTTGATATAATGGTTTATTTTAGAAAAAATATATATTACGAGTAAATCAAATTTGGTATGATTAGTTGAACTGTATTATTATTTTGATTTTTTTAAGAACATCTTAGTTGTAATATTTGTCAGAATTATAATATATATATATATATTTATGATTAAGTTGTTAAAAAATAAAAAAATTTGGAGGACTGAAACTTTTTAAAATCCTCCAAGCATATAATTTGGCAATTTAGACTGATTAACTAGGCTGTTTAGTATTTATTGGCCTGAGCAAATATATAATTGATGAATAATTTGATGATTGTTTATACAATATTTATTTATTTATATAATTAAATTAATTTGAACAAAAATTTTAAAAATTTGTCATATGATAAAGAGTTTGAAGCTTCTTTTTTAAAAATTTGTCATATGATAAAAATGTTTTATTTTATTTAAAAAATTGCTATATAAATCTTTTATCTCAATCGTTCCTTTCAAATCCGACAGCCTAACGGGGAGGTCAATAGCACAAAGGAATACCAACTGGAAATGATAAAATATGGCGTCGAATAAACAATAAAACTTAACGTTATTATTTTAAATTTTATTAAGATTTGAAATTTGGGTAATTTGATATAAAAATAAATGAATGACTTTGAACATTATAGTTATTATCTTGTTTTAATTCATTTATAGCACTAAGACTTAATCAATAATAAAATGAATAAAATGATCCTAACTTGAGGTAACCCATTGTTTATTTGTGTTTGGCTCCTTCAAAAATTTGTTCATTAGAGTTGAGCTCATTGAGCTCATGTTCAAAAACATTTGTGAATATATGTTCCAATTCAATGTTTGTTCCAAAACAAAAACCCAACATAAACAAGAGTAGTTGAAACAAAAACTCTACTTAAATCATGAAAATTCACAAGGACAAGAGAATATTGAACAATATATTTGAATATGACTAGAACAAGATAAGTAAGTCAAAAACTAAACCATTTAAAACCCCTCATGCAAATTAATTTAAACACATAAGATTAATGAAATCATCTTAATGAAATTCAATTCCATTAGGTATGAACTAATTCAATTCAATCTTAGTTAAATTAATTTAATGCAAATGAAATTTTACTTGCTCTTACTCCCAAAATGAGGCAAGGACGATTATAAATTTCATTTTAAAAATGAGAACAGCACAGCAAAGAATTGCCTATTGCTAAGAACATTATGGTTCCTGATAATAAGTTCTTCCGCTTCATCAGTGATGTTATTCATAACACATTCTAATCTAAGGAGAAAAATGATAGAGAAATATAGCTTTTACATATTCCGAACAATATCGTTTTGAAGCCATTTACTAATCTTAATTAATCTTTTGGATGAGTTTTGTTCCACTGAGTTTAAAATTTCATCACAATAAGTTGCTTTTTATTTGGCAAGCACAAGCCGCACAAGCTCAACCCTTCAAAGTAACATCAAGCAAGTATATGAAAAAAGAAAGCTTTATTGAATATTTTTTCTGCTTTTGCTTTCTTCCAATGAATCGATGACAATAGGAAGAAAGCAGAAGCTAAAAAAGAAAGCTTTATTGAATATTTTTCGAAGCCTTTAGTGATAAATTTTAATGATTAGATTCCTTTTGCTTTCCACCCACATGCTACTTTCCTAAATTTATTTTACTTTAATATCATTAAAGTAAATAGCAGTCCAGTCCCCACCTTCCAAAGTCCAGAGAAATATGATGATAAAGAAAAGTAGCATAGATAAGTCCAAATTTTATCACATTGCTTCCGACATCTAATTTTAGCCAGCTTGATGGCCTTTTTAATCAAAACCAATTAGTATTTAGAGAGGAAATAGAGCCACCATACATTCTCTTTTACGCTAAAGGAAATAAATAGAAGAATAGATAACCAAATAGAAAAAAAAAATAAAAAAGAGAACATAAGGAATGTGAGCAATCTTCTACAACTCCAAGCCTTCAACCAATCAGTAGCGCTCATGTAATTCTGGATGAAATTTCTCGATTGTTAGAAATTTCAAAGAAGTTTAGGAACTTCATAAATATATAGATTTTTAAGTAAAGATAAGCTTTCCAAGGAAGAGGGGAGATATGTAATGCCTTGAGCCTTTAAAATTTCAGCTTACCATACCTTCTCTAAGATTAATATGTTAGAATTCAAATAGGTATATAATCAATGTTAATGCATCAATTTTTTTACTATAAAATCAATTCTTCATTATAAAATTCACTTTTTCACATGTGAAATTGAGCATGGCATCTATAAAAGGAATCTGCTGCGGTACTGCATATTGTAATTTTTTCCCTCTCATTAATTTAGGAGAGTGGCATGTGGATCTACAATGCAAAGTGGCAGGCAAGGCTATCTTTTTGCATGTGATGTGCTTTTGGAGCTTTGCTAAAAAGAACAAATGTTCTCTTTCTGATTTCAATTTCACTTTTTTTTTTTGAGAAAATTAGGGGCAAAGCTTATTCATTAACTAAAGAAAGAACAAGATAATTAAAATTAATAGGTAAAAGTAAGAAGGCAAAAAGAGAAAACAGTGCTCAGGCAAAAATAATTGAGCAAAGGTTCAAAAAGAAATAGGCCAAAGGCTGTCTAACAAATTATGTCAGCATAAAATGCGAGAAAAGAGCCAAAATATAAAGTAAAATGCCAGGACTCAGGATCGATAAGAATTCAACCGCTAAAATCAGATAAAATTGGCACCCTTGTTGCCCGAAGACCGTCCAAAGAGAAAACCATGAAGGGTATGCATCATAGTCCATGGTATCAAAACACCCATCCATAAAATCGAAACAGAGAGCAGCAGCAGCAGCAGCGAATCGAAGGCAACAGAACCCATAGAAAATAGCCGATTCAAAACATAAACCTAACGATAGATAAGAGGAGCAGTTGGCATACAACCCAAGGGTAACCAAGCCCACCACGATAAAAACATCCAATAAACCAAACTGACAGCAACAGAAAGTCCATGAGCCACCCAACACAGCAAAGAGACATGAAAAACCGTCAGTACAGCCAATGCATCCACCAAGGATATTAAAATTAGCAAACTGATATAAATTTGGACGCAATAGAAATGATTTTAGGCAAGTCATGAGGTCAGTGATAATAGAGTAACTGTTGTCACATTAAAAAAAGGGGTGTAATGAACTTTCAGATTTAGCATAGCATAAACAGCATGAAGGGTCCACAGGAATATTTCTCTTAATCAGCTCATCAAATGTTTTGAGCCCACCAACCAAGCTCAGCAAGCCATAGACAGAAAAAAAAAAGTGGCAGCTTACTTATGCCAAACAGTTTTATACCAAGACACCTCCCACTCATTCGAGTAGAAATCGAGTAAATAGCCACCAAAACACCCAATCCTCCCATTTTTTCATAACAGACCAGCAGCATCAATATGAAGGGGAACAGAGACAATAAGTTTTAGGATGGGATCTTGAACAGCCACTGGAAATTTCCAACCATTAGAATCCAGAATAACCAAGAGAGGAGAATCCGAAGAGAAATCATTAATGATAGAAGAGTTATGAGGGAGTTCAGATAAGCACACCCCATTACACCAATGATCCCACATTAGAGAGATAGGGGAATTAGCAATCACATTAAAGACAAAGCTCCCTTCCGCATAAATAGCAGTATCACATATACTTCCACAATTTTTTGTGGAAGAAAATCCCACATTAACCAAAGTAGCTAAGAAAAAGAACTAACCAAGCAACCATCTAGCAGAAAAATATTCAAATACCTGCAGCGGAAAATTCCAAAAAAAAGGTCCACCAGTTTGAACGCCATTACTATGAGTTGCAATCAAGGACTTTTTTTTTTTTTTTGGGAAAAATTATTGGGACTAGCCCAAATTTCTTTAAATTAAAAAAGGAATTACAAACATACCTCCAAAAGAAGGCCAAAACTAAGACCACAAAGCTTTAATCACCAAAATAAACTACAGATTGCAAAGCAACCTCAAACAGACAAAATAACCTAAAATTTAGTCATCATCTAGGCAGCGAAAATAACCAAAAATCAGTGAAAAAGGCCATGAGGCCTATCAAACTCAGGAAATGACAGGAGGCTTCCTGCAAAACCAACAGAAAAGTTTGTCACCCGATTGCCAGGCAAGGGCCATCCATTGGAGGCAGCAGCAAAAAAAACATACAGATGATAACAACAAGAGAATGAAGCAGCAAGAAGTCACAAATCCCAAACAAAGGCCACCTTTGTCCGACCAAAACGAGAGAATCAACCACCAAGGTTGCCAAAGCAAGCCATGGCTATCCAGGGCGTGCAGGAATCCTACCTCACCCTTTGTCCAACCAAAACGATCTACCTAGCATACAAAAAGTACCCAGCAGCAACAATAACCACAAATAGAAGTCCAGTCCCAAAGTCCAGAGAAGTATGAGGATAAAGAAAATTAGCATAGATGAGTCCAAAACTTATCACAATTCTTCTGATATCTAATTTTATCCTTGATGGCCTTTTTGATCAAAAACCAAACAGCATTCAGAGAGGAGATAGAGCCATCATACCTTCTCATGTTTCTTTCACGCCAAAGGAAATAAATAGAAGCACATATAACCAAATAGAGAGAATAAAAATTGTATCCATAGAGGCGGGAATTACCATTGATGCCATTGAAAACCTATATAATGTTAGATCTAAGCAAGAAAATAGCAGCCCCAGAAAAAAGAGTTTTCAAAGTACTAAAAGAGAGATCATACTCGAAGAAGAAGTGAGAAGCAGTTTCAAGATTACAATTACAAAAAAGAAGGTGAGCAAGAATGTTCTTGGAGATAAGTTGGTCAGCCGACAGTGCCACAAAAAAATCTGAGACATTCACTAGACAGAAACAAAAACCCCACAAAACTAATAGATGTAGTTGAAACAAAAAACTCCACTTAAATCATAAATATTCACAACAAATTATTAGAAGATCACCTGTAGCATTAGAGGATTAATTTGAGGCAGGAGTAGCTTAATTGAAGATGGATGTTTGTTTCCTTGCTTAATTGAACTGGAGCTAATTGACTGCCCGAAGTTGAAAGAGTTGCCCCAATTGCCTCCTAAGCTCAAGAGCTTGAAGATAGGAATTATGAGGTGGAAGACTTGGAATTTTTGTAACATTTCAAATTCTATTCCCCTTGAAACATTAGAGGTCTCTCGCTACCAAAATATCACAACTTTTCCTCTAGCTGATGAAATAGCAAAAGACTCGCAGCACTAAGATACTTGAAAATTAAAAATTGCCTCAATCTGATATCTCTCGGAAGACATCCACATCGAGAAGTGCAGACAACTAATAATTGCCAAGTCATACTAAGCGGTCTCAATATAAGTGAACCATCAGTGTTGCTAATGGAGCCATTGAGAAGTATCGCCTCCTTAGAAAAGCTTAGTATTGAGGAAAATGATGAGCTGGTTTCATTTCCAAATAAGGTGGTTTCTGAAAGTTAGAAAGTTGGAGTTCGTCTCTTGTGAGCGGAAATTTGAACAGCTTAAATCCTTAGTCTCTCCCTTCCTCCTTGGAAAGCTTATCTTCACTTCATAAATTACGTGAAGATGATGGTTCCTCAGCTCCAGCAGCTGAGGAACATCCTCGCCTCTCTAGAGCAATTAAATCTTGTCTGTCTCGAATCATTGGAGTACCTGAATTCTTTGCTTCCTACCCATTCTTCTCTCCACTCACCAAACTTTCCTCATTGAAATTTCTAACAATTCTTCAGTGTCATCCAGAGTTAAAAGGAGCGCATTCGAATGAATGGAGTTTCTGATTGGCACAAGATTGCTTGCATTCCTCATATCCAACTGCTTTAAGGAAAATTTTCAAAATACATAAGCAAACTTCTTTCTATGAATTTTGAATGATAAGTCATCTTTAACCTATGATTTTTTTTCTTTTTGATAATCCATATTTATTGTATCTATATTTATATATGCCACTAAGCCATCATTAAAATTTTTGCAATTTCAACAACTTTCGTATTAATTTTCTTTATTGATTTATTTATTTTTAAGATACATGCAACCTCATTTGTACCTTTTAATAAAGGTGTAGGAGTTAACCAAAAAAAAAAAAACGGGGGAAAACTTAAATTTCATCGGGATGATTTTTATAGCTATCACATTATTTTAAGATAAATATATTATCAAATTAGGCTCCCATTGAATTCATTTTATTATTGGGGTTGAAGCTTAAGGCTATAAATAATCTAAATTGACCTTAATACTATCATATTCAAGTTAATTCATTAATTTTCTTATCAAATTTGAATCAAATTTAAACATTACCTGATTTTAAATCTTATTCAAACTTATTTATAATTCTTTCCAAATAAGTTTTCTTTTCAAGTTTATGTCAAAAACAAGATTTAAAAAAACTCAATTAATGTGTATTTAATTCGAATAATATAAATATATAATTCAATTACCAAAAGCGAGATTCTGGTGAAGGTCTTTGAAATGACAACTGCAACTCTTTGTATATTAATCCGTTAGATTGTTGCTTGGTTTGTTTTTTCTTTTTCTTTGGTTAATATATGATTATTACTGCTACAGAAGTTTGTGAATTTGTCTTTGTTCTAGTTGATATTTACCAATGGCTGCATGTTAATAAGATTTGTTGGACTATCTTCAAGTGGTCTTCTAATGATTTTCTTTAGATTGACTGCTGGTTTAGAATGAAAGCTAGTTTATCTACAGGTGGTCTTATTGCAAATATCCTGATTAAAAGTTTCACAATACCAAAATAAGAAAAGACAATGCAAATATTTAAACCTCCCAATCTTTCTTAAGATTGCCTAGATTTGAAGTTGGAATAGACAATTGTCGAAGGTCCCAAGAATTAAAAGAGACAACTCTTCATCACCCACAACTTTGAGGCATTCCTGTGCAAAAACATTATGTGCCAAACTCATGTAGTAAATCATGCATCTTGTAGTATTCTAAATTTTTGTAGTATCCTAAATCTTTAAACTAGTCAAAGAAAATTTTTTTAACTAAAATATAAAAATAGCTCCCTCCGATTCTCTGA
The DNA here is from genome assembly GCA_019514585.1 of Dendrobium officinale. Lineage (NCBI taxonomy): Eukaryota > Viridiplantae > Streptophyta > Magnoliopsida > Asparagales > Orchidaceae > Dendrobium > Dendrobium officinale. The sequence goes on along the minus strand of CM033699.1, from coordinate 3,779,540 downwards.
TATTCTCAATAGTCTCTCCTTGAATATGACACGGCTGAATAAAACCCAATGCAATCCACATTCGGACCAAATCATCTATATTGAACATATGATTTGGTGGAAATATTGAACATAATGCAAAACAAATTTGAAGAGGATTTGGCAGACATATGCAGTACATAAATTGCATTTTAAAATTGTCATTACTTGCCGATCTCCAAGCAAGAATTTGGAACACCACAATTGACCTTAGCTGCCAATGGAGAACCTGAAAGCTTTTTAACTCTCCCTCCAACAATGGCTCTTAATTATTTATGAATATTAGGGTTCTCTACATCAGTAAATGCATGAGAGTTGAGAAGCCGCAAAAATTCATCCTTCTCCAACTAAAATCCTAAATATTTCCTTCTTTTTAATGACATTTGCAATCATCATTGCAATTGAGTCCATTCGAGTTGTTACCAAAATCTTGTTACCAAAACTTCCATAGCGAGAGGGGCAAGCACTTTCTCCAACTTACTTTTATCCTGCTCCTCGTCATTCTCCCAAATGTCATCAAGCACAAGAACTTTTGAAGTGCCTCAAGCGTCTCCAAACAAGGCCTCTCCTTAAGAGATTCCAACACATCTGCAATGACTTTTTTCACATCAAAGTTATTGGAAACACGAACCCACATTTTTATGATCAAATTCCTTTTTGATTTCATTTTTATTGACATGTTGCAATAGAGTTGTCTTCCCCATACCACCATGACCCACTATTCATGGCAGAGAAATGTTGCCTTACAAAGTTGTTTGATATTTTTTGGGAGAAATTAGGGGCTTAGCTCGTATCCATTTAGTATAAAGAAAAATTACAAAGAGCAAGGATCAAAGAAAAAGAAAATACAAATGAAACCTGTAATCTGAGCAACCAAAAAATTATGAGCTCAAAATCTCAAAGAGCACATGCGAGTGATCCTAAAACTAAAAAACCAAAACCTAGAAGGAAAGAAACAGTTGACATAAGAGATATGGGGAACAAATAACAACAAAGCTTGAAGGAACAGAATGTCCAAAACAAAATTAACCCAAAAAAATGGATATTATCATGTGGATGTCAGTTCCCCTGGTTTCTGATGGGGCCTTCCAAGGGGAGGAAATGCCCCTGGTTGCCTAAAGAAAGACCTTCCAAAGAGCAAAAGCAAGATGATGGTTAAAATCCACATTCATCATAGTCCTTATCCAAAAATCCTAAAACTCTAGCTATACACCCAAAAAAGTTGAAAAAGGCAAGCTAATATAAACCACAAAAAGCAGCAGGCCAACAATTATCAAGTTAAGAGATGAATTGCTTGATGTCATTGAAATGTTTCCAGCACAAAATCTTCTTCAAAACAGCTTGTTTGATGCTCAATTTCACAGAGGTCCAGCAATTAAAATCAGAAGCAAACCTCCTAACATTCCTTTCTTTCAAATCAAATTATATATAACAGCAAGTTAAGAAGGCAGTAAAGGCTAAAGAGGGGGTGGTTGCTGGAATAGGGATTTTCAATCATGTATTCTACTAACTGTTGCAAGTTTGGCCTCAATAAAAATCCCTCCACCCAAGGTAGGAAAGAAGATGTAATTTAAAATGAAAAATCACAGTCAAACAAGTGAGAGTGTGTTTCTGGGTAGGAATAACATAAGGAACAGGAGGAAGGAGAAGGTATATTCCACAAAATGAGGAGATCAACATTCTTTAATCCCTTGACAATGGCCATCCAAGCAAAACATGAATAACGAATGACATACATTTTATGCCAAATAAAATCATGCCAGACAACCTTTTGAGATCAACTACAAAAACAACAACAACAATATATTTTGAGGTGTAGCCATCAGGTCCAGGGTAGAAGGATGTAGGGGCAGAAAGAATAACCCCTTTAATTTCTTCCTAGGAGATTGGGGTAATAAGAAAAGGGAGAAGGTAAATGGGAATTGAGCTGCCAACAAGTAAGTGGTTAAGGGAGTGAGGGGAAATGTTTGGAGTGTTGAAGAGCTATTGAAAATGGTTAATAATGGTAGTGGAGATCTCCAAAGGGGTTGAAAGGGAGCAGAGGGGTTGTCTAAAGCTTTGATCTTATTGTGATTTTGACGACTTTTGATTCTAGATTATAAAATCTCTAGGTTATCTTCCCCATGAATCATCCAACAGGTTTTATATCCTTGACCAAGCCAGGAAGTCCAAGATGAGTGGCAGGAAACAAGAAGCCTGTTAATATCTTTCAAAGAAGAGTTCAGGAACTTGTTAAGAGGATCATTTTGCAATTGTTTCATACAATTGCTTTGTTTTTCATGAAGATTTGTAAGAGTTTTAGAAATCATAGAGGAGGCCCACTCTTGAGACTTACTACAGGTTTTTAGTTTCTTCAGTTTGAGCAGGAGAGAAGAGAATCAGAGATTGGGCTATCATTCAATTTGAGCGCAAACACAAAGACTAATAAATACTAGAAATTTGGTTTCTTAATCCAAAAATTTTTAAAGAGGAAAACGTGATTGCTAGAGGGCAAGGAACTACTAAAAAGGAGCAAGGGTGAGTAATCAGAACTGCCCAAGTCACCAACTTTGTAGAAATAAGAGGGCAAAAATCTCCAGCCAAGCATCATTGACAAGAATCTGATCTAATTTTATGTGAATAGAATCCTTAATGCGTTGATTATGTCAAGCATAAAAGTGACCAACATAAGCCAACTCATGAACCCCAATAATAATATAAATGAGCTCATTAAAATCCCAAAGCTTAGATATAGGAATAAAATTGCCTCTAGTCAAAATTGCTCCTACAAGAAATAAAATCATCCATAATCAACCCTGGACCCAAAGCATTTTGAACAACATCTTTTATTTGATGCCAGAGAAGCAGCCGATCTTCATAAGAATTAGGCCCATAGACTACAGAGATGAAGCAGGAGGAATTCGGACCGTAACTACTAAGGGAGCCATGTAACATTTGACATGAATAAAAAGAGGGTTGAAAGGAAAGAGTAGATGCGTTTCATTTTAACCACATTCTACCAGGAGAGGAGACATCAAAATTATTAAAGCTGCCCTCATTATAAAAAAATTGCATTTGAATATACCATGGGTCAGAAGCAACCGATTGAGAAATTTTTGCTTCTAAAATACACACCATTTCAAGTTTGTAAGAACAAACCAACTCCTTACAAGCTTGAACCTTGACTGGGCAATTAAACCCCCTCACATTCCAAGACATTTAGTTGGGAAGGGCCATTGGGCTTTTGGGTTGGGGTGGATTCCTTTTTGGCATTTTTAGATTGGGTGGGTTTTGTAGCTTGGACATTAGCAGAGGTGATCTATTGATTGTTAGTCGAGTTTGTTGTTGGTGGGCTTTCATCTGAGGTGGCTGAAGTGGAAACAGTGTAAAGATGAAGCACAAAAAAATTATTCTATTCAAGAATGACTACTAGGTTTGTTGAAAGAAGGCACGAGTATGTAACCTGGGCCAAAACATGGTCACCAGTGACAAATCATGGATTTTCATCCATAAAGGGATAGAGGTGAACTCATCCCGCTTAGGGCTCAAGAGAGGGGCATGCCCAATAGAGGGTTCCACTTCTGAAGTATGAACCGCTTCCCGAGGAGCTGCTTGCCATAAATCCCGGATTTACTAAATCCTATAGTTCGGCGGATTTACTAAATCCTATAGCGCTTATAGCTCGCTCTTCGCTCTTAAACAACTTTGTAAGGCAACATTTCTCTGACATACATGGTGGTATGGGGAAGACAACTCTCTTGCAACATGTTTATGAAGATGAAATGACAAAGGAATTTGATCGTAAAATGTGGGTTTGGTTTTCCAACAACTTTGATGTGAAAAAACTCATTGCAGATAAAAATGAAAGTTACCTCTTGCAACATGTCCATAAAAATGAAAGTTACCGTCGTTGCTTCCGATCAAAACGCCGTAACTTCCGATCCGACAGGCGAAGGGCAAAGTCGAACAGCAACGAAGGAGGAGAAGCTGCGACTCGTGCAATCTCTACACCTGCGAAGCAACGAAGCCGAAATCCTAGACGTCTCCAAGCTAATATTGATTAACTTAATTAATTTAATGTAAAATTTTAATAATTAAGTAAATAAATTAAATAATTAATAATATAATTATTGCATAAATTAATTATCTAATTTAAATAGTTAGCAATATAACTAGTAATTAAAATTAAGATAATTAGCTTAATTAATATAATTTAAAATAGAAGTTATTGAATATGTAATTAATAATATAAATAATAGTTAAATATTTAATGAGTAGTAGAATTCTTAATTGATTATTAAGATAATTAATAATAAAATTTATAATTAAAACTAAATAAAAAATACTTTAATAATTAATTAAAATTATTAGTAGGATTATTAGTTAAATAATTAGTTATTTCAAAATAACTAATAGTATTAAATATATTTTCAAATATAAGAATTACTATATAATGTTATGAATAATATATAAATAATTAATTAGTATTAAATTATTTAAATAATTAATGAGATAATTAACAATATAATGAATAATTAAAACTAATTAAATGATATTTTAAAATTAATTAATTATTAGTAGGAGTATTAGTTGAATAATTATTTATTTAAAAAAAATAACTATATTAATATAATAAGATATCAAAATCTTATTAAATTAACACACAACCAACTAATTTAATAAATAACACTATAATTAGTAATTAAATTATTTAATAATTAAGCTTTTTCTAATTAAATTATTTATCATTCTATTTTTTTAACTATAATTAAAACTAACATTAATAAGTAACTTATACTTAACATATAATTAAATTCATAACACATTAAATTTAATTTTTAAATGAACTAACATGCTTAAATCCTATATTACGTTACCAAACAGTTTTATATAACAGGATTTAACAACTATTTTATGAAATAGTTTTGAAGATTTATCACCATGATTTATCAAATCTTAGATTTACAAGAATTACTAAATCCTACTTTTACCAAACAGCCACTAAAGTCTAAGGATGATCCTTTGATGAGATGAGAGAAATTATGGTATACTTCATCTCAATCATTTCTTTGTAAACCATGCGGTCTGTAAACCATAAAACTTAGTCTTTAAGGTTTTTTAGAATAGTTTTCGTATGAAAGTTTTTGTTCAAAAAATTTTTATACTAAAAAGTTATTTAAAAAATAATAAGAAAGTTGATCCAAGTGGAACATAAGTCATGTAATCAAGAATAACTTCACATGAACCGCTGCATAGTTGTTAACTTTCTTACTTCCTAAATAATTTTTTAGTACTATATGAGATTTGCTTTGAGCAAAAATATATAATACTAAACTCACAAATAGATTTGAAATTATTATGACTAAACTTTAAGCATAATAATCTTTTATAATATCATATCAAATGTAAATAGAAATGCAAATTGAAGCTCAGAAAGAGAGGACCTAACTTTCAGAAACCACTGATCCGCTTCATTTGGAAATGAAACCAGCTCAACATTATCCATAATAGTAAGCCTTTTTAACGAGGTCATACTTCTCAATGGCTCCATTAGCAACACCGATGGATCATTTATACAGAGATCGCAGAGTATGAGATGGCAAGTGTTAGTGTTCTCCACTTGTGGATATCTTCCGAGAGATATCAAATTGGGGCACTTTTTAATTAGCAAGTATCTTAGTGCTGCAAGTCTTGCTATTTCATCAGCCAGAGGAAGAGATGTAATGTTTTCACAGTAAAAAACCTCTAATGTTTCAAGGGGAATAGAATTTGAAATGCTACAGAAATTCAAAGTCTTCCATCCAATGTTACCTATCTTCAAGCTCTTGAGGTTAGAAGGCAAAGAGGGCAACTCTTTCAACTTCGGGCAGTGATATAGCTCCAGTTCAATTAAGCAAGGAAACAAACATCCATCTTCAGCAGCTACTCCTGCCTCAAACCAATCCTCAAATGCTCCTAATCCGGAAATATATAACACCTCTAGCAATGGAAAGGCATGGTATTTATCATTCCCATCAAATTTACTTTCGAGCCATTTTACTTTCGGCATCTCATCAAGTTTTAGAGACTTGAGGAAGGGAAGTTGCCCAAAAGGTGGAAGAGTTTCCCACTTCCTGCAATATGTCAATTCGATTTTCTCTAGATTGGAGATCAGATTGGCATTGTTCATCCATATTGCAGACCTTGCACCAATGTATCTATTTATGCTCAGATTCCTTAGACATTTTGGTGGTTGAAGGTTGTCGAGCACGTTCTCATCTAAATCGATGTTCCTAAAATGAGTGTTACTCCAACATAAGGTTAAATCTGTGAGCCTCCTCTTGGCACATAAATTGGCACTACAAGCCTCCTCGACGTCCTTAACATTTTCAAGGCAATTGATTCCTAATTTGCAAAGATCATTCATATTCTCCAACTCCCCAATTCTATAACCCATCTCATTTCTAAAATCAATTATATCCAGCTCTTGAAGAAAGTTTAGCTTCCCAATCCCACATATCGATGAAATATAATTATTGGACGATTTCAAGTAACGCAAGTTAAAAAGGTTATTAATGTCACTTCGTAAAAAATCATCAACTTCATATTGGCCTAACATTTCCCATTGATTATAGGTAATTATGTATTGCAAGTGATAGAGATTACTCAGAGATATTGGTAGACTAGTGACATCAAGTGAGAAAACATTTTTGATCTTCAACTATCATAGATGTATCAAATTTTCAATCTCCTCAGGTATCATTTTCAAGTCTAGAGCAGATACGTATAATAAGCGTAGGCTTCTTGATGTTTTGAACATTTCAACAAGTGCACTGTAAATATCCTCATTAAAAGCTTTATACGACAAGAAAAGAGAATGCAGATGTTTAAACTTCTCAATCTTTCTCAAAATGTCTGAATTTGAAGTTAGAACAAACAAGTGTCGAATAGTCTCAGAAATTTCGAGAGATGACTTTTCATCATCCACAAGTTTTCTGCATTCATGTGTAAAAAATTTTGATGCTTACTCATGTATTAAATCATGCATCTTGTAGTCATCTCCGACCTTGTCAAATAAAATTTTTTTGACTAAAATATCAAAATACCTTCCTCCGATATCCTCCATAGTCATTCCTTGAGATGGCTGAATGAAACCCAATGCAATCCACATTCGGACTAAATCATCTTTATCAAACGTATGGTCTTGTGGGAACATTCAACAAAATGCAAAACAATTTTGTAGATGATTTGGCAGAACTATATAGCTCAGTCTTAAGATGGAATGGATAGAATTCTGATACAATAAATTGCTTTCTAGAACTGACCTCCAATGCCTTTGATCCAAGTTCTTGATGTGATGACTATTCCTAGTCCCATTATTCCTAACCACGTCCGCTGCAGCCTCCACTAGCTCTTTTTACTTTCTGTTATTTTACAGACTTTTGGCAGCATTACTTTTCCTAGTCAGCTTTCTTCTTAGTATAGATAGGGAAATACCTCACTGGAGGCGATAGTTCTGTTTTTACTGATATAGTATTCCCGAAAACGGGTTCTCCCCTGCCTTTCTTCCTCTTCTCGCTCTCTCTGGACTGCTTGTTCCTCTCTAAATCTCTTGTTCCCCTAACTATCTCCTCTTCCCTGTTAGTTTCTCTCATTATTTGCAGGTTTCCACACCAGTTCTCCTTTACACCACCAATGACTTTAGTTGCCAAAGGAGATCCTAAAAGCTTTTTAACAATCTCTCCAGCAATGGCTCTTAATTTTTTATGATCATCAGGGGGGTCCTCTATGGTGGATGAGATTAAAAGAGAAGCATAATACTAAGTTAAATGTGGCAGAGATGAGGATGTTCAGGTGGATGAGTGGCTTTACCCTTAAAGATAGGATACGAAATGAGCATATACGTGAAAAGGTTGGAGTAGCTCCAGTAGAATATAAGATTAGAGAGAGTCGCCTTAGATGGTTTGGTCACATAAAACGGTGGCCTTCCAATGACCTGGTTAGGAGCGTAGAGTTATTAGATTTGACCTATGTTAAGAGAGGTAGAGGCAGACCTAAAAAGACTTAATTAGAAAATATTAGGAATGACCATTTTTAATTAGATTTAAACGAGAATTTGACATTTAATAGGACACAATGGAGAAAAAGGATTCATGTAGCCGACCCCACATAGTGGGATAAAGGCTTGACGTTGTTGTTGTTGTTGTATCAGGGGAATTCTCTACACCAGCAAATGCATGAGAGTTGAGGAGCTGCAAACAATCATCTTCCTCTAGGCCCTCTAATTTAACTATTTTCTCCTCCTTTTTAATTACTTTTGCAAACATCAGAGCAACTGATTCCATTCGAGTTGTTACCAGAATCTTACTACCAAAACCCTAAGAAGCTAGAGGGGCGAGCACATCCTCCCATTGCTTTTATCCTTCTAATCCTCCTCCTCCCAAATATCATCCAGCATAAGTAAGAACTTTTTGGACATCACCTCCTCCTTGAGACCCCCTTGAAGTGCCCCAAGTGTCTGCAAACGAGGCCTCTCCTTCTTAAGACATTCCAACATATCTGTAATGATTTTTTTAGCATCAAAAGTTATTGGAAACACAAACCCACATTTTAAGATCAAATTCCTTTGTAATTTCATCTTCATAAACATGTTGCAAGAGAGCTGTCTTTCGCATACCACCATGGCCCACTATAGATAGAAGAGAAATATTTCTGTACAAATCAGTTCCCCGATGCTCATTTGATGGCTTCCTCAACCACTGCACAACAGATTCCTGATCCTTGTCCTGCCAAATGAGATCATTTTTAGGCAAATATCCAACTTCACGTGCTCCTTGCAGCTCAAGCTGCTGCTTCTGAAGCTCCTGCTTTGCGTGTTGTACAAGATGAAAGAAAGTATAAACACCATTTTGTGGGCTCCGAAAAATTCCAATTTTAGGAGGTGTGATCCCGGGGGAATTTTCAGAAGGCAGATTGAGTTTTAGATAAGACACTACCCAGAGATTTCGCCCTCATTTGGTGAGGACTTTTTTGATCTGAGTTCTGGTTTCCTATAGGCGCAAGCCCCTATAGTTAATTACCCCTCCCGATAACGGGAGAGAACTTTCGATTAAGGCTAGTCATTAAGGATGTTGAATAGGTTATGAACCTATCATATAATAGCAATAATTTAGGGTTTAAGTTTTGGATTTGAATTTTAATGTTTATCACCACAAACTTAAAACTAATGGTAGGGGGAATGAAGACGAGCCCGATCAAGATCCCATGGTTCCGTCGTCCCGGGCTGTCATGATCCCTGGTCTACTTAGTCAGAGGAGGTAGTCGACCCAACCTGACAGAAGACATCTTGTCGACAGCCATGGGTTGCTTCGTCAAAGAATACCTTGTAGACCTGGGTTGGTGTTTGTCTAAGGGGATATATATGAATCCACCTTAGCTGACAGAGGGCTTTATGCCTATCAGATATACCCTATGATTCATAACTCAAGGGTTTGACGCCTTTAGGGAACATACGGGCTTTGGTCGTGATCGTAATATAATGGTGCCATTTTGCGGCGAAACCACCCGATCAGAGGGCACGTGCCACGTCCCTGTTGGCAAGAGACTATTTGAGGATGAATCAAAGTGATACACCAAACATGCATTCGCTCTTTGTGAGCTGAGGTTAATTTCAAATTTATTACCCCCGATAAACGGTTGCGGGAGGTGGATGATGTTTAGTTTTGAGTTTTTAGGTGATTGATTTTATTTCAGATATTTAAACATTTATTGGATTTGAGATTTGAGATTTGACCCCTCCGGTTGAGATTTTCAATCAACACGGCCATCATCGGGGTGACATTGAGGTCACTTTTATTTTTGTAAGATTTTGGGAGATATTTTGCAATTCAAGTCGTGTCGACTCCAGTCCTATCAAGGAGGAGGATGAAACTTGAATATTTAACCCGCGCAGCATTCTCGGATAGTTGGATTTGAGATTTATATGCGACGATTGGAGCACATGCGGGTTGTAGTATTTGACCCTGCGCAGCATTCTCGACGATTTGAGTTTGTAACTTTAATAGTTCTGTCGGAGCACATGCAAGGGCTATTTAATTTAAGGGATCATATTTAATGCATAAGGGGGGATTTAAAAATATTTAAATATGATCCATTATGTGAGAGTAATTTTTATTTAGAAAATGCTCAAAATTTCACTTAAGGGCCTACGAACGCCTTTTGTCCGCTTGCAAACATGTTGCGGATCCGGTGGCGTTAAAGCTTTCTAGATTTCAATTATTGCATTTAGTTTGTTTTGACTCTTCTAAGTATCATTTAAAACAGCTTGTAGAGGGTGTTTGCTCAATCCCCACTACTAGATCGTGCTCGTAGAAGAATTATCTTGCTTACTATAAATTTCTTTATTCTTTCCCATAGGAGATTATGTTTTTTGCTTGTAGGCTAGTTGTTGTGGGCACTACGAATTCCCTATTCATGCTCATAGGTGAATTGTAGCATTAACTAGAAGTTCCCCACTTCTATCATTAAACAGGCTAGTTTGCGTTGTATGAGCTTCTTATCCATGTCCATAGGATAATCGTTATGGGCACTACGAATTCTCTTCTCCCATTTACAAGTGAGTTGTAGTGTGTTGTATTTTGCATTTGGGTTGAAGAAAATAGTTGGAGCACGAATTATTATAAACCTTGACAAATTGAATCATTTCTGTTGGATAATATGCTTCATCTTAAAATTGAAAATCACATATGCAATTAATATAAGAGAACTATCAACTCATAAGGATGTTTGTTGAACAGAATTTTAGAGAGCAAAGTTGTGTGGGTGTTATTCTCGCTCAAAAAGTTATTGTTTTTAGGTTTGTTCAGTTGGAAAGTTGCTCAGTTGAAGATCTTTTATTTTTTTTTATGAGAAATTGTACTTACACATAATTATTGGAAGCATTTCATTAGAAATTTAGTAGCATGACTTAAGTCAATTTCAAAATCCTTTGTAGTTTAGTTCAAATCCAAGTTCGAGTTGAGTTCACTTGCTTCAAGTCCAAGCTTTTGTTGTCTTTCAAGTTTATATTCACTTAGATTTGAATTTATTAGAAATCAATTGAATCAAGTCTGCATGCCCCAAATTGATCTTTGAGTTCGATCAAGTCCATTGTCTACTCATTCGAGTTCAAGTATAAGTCTCGTTCGAGTTGGTTTGAGTTCAAATTCAACATTACCTGATCAAATTTGAATTAAAATTGATTTTAAATTTGAATTTCGTTCAAATCAATTTCTAATTTTCTGTCCAAGTCCTCTGTAGTTCATTGAAAATTTCGGCAGCCTCCCGGCGTCTCCTCCCCACCGAGGGAGAAATCGGGGCGGCATCTGCCGAAATTCTTCCTACCCGGACCTAAGGTCGACGGCGTAGGGGCTTCGAATTTAAACCATCCCACCAGGATCTAAGATCGACTGCGTGAGGTCTTCAATTTGGAACCATCCCGGCCGGATCTAAGATGCGACGGCCCGGGGTCTTCAAATTTAGAAATCATCCCAGTCGGACCTAAGGTACGACGACCGGGGTCTTCAATTTTGGAACCATCCCGGCCGGATCTAAGATGCGACGGCCGGGGTCTTCGACACCTGTATGAAATTTCTCAACTTTTCTTTCTTTTTTATTATTAATTTTTTTATTATTATTATATATATATATATATATATATATATATATATATATATATATATATATATATATATATATATATATATATAATATATATTATATATATTATATATTACATATAATAGAGAGAAAGGGAGAAGGCTCGGGCTCGGGCAAAGACCGATCGGAGACAGGGAGGCGGGATCGGAGGCACGCACGCGGGATGGCTAGGCTCGGCGGCGATTCGGGCGGAGATGGCGGCGGCAGCGGCGATCCGGCGGGTTCTTTGGGCTCGGCGACGTGGATTCGACCGGGTCTAGGGCACGTCGGGTTCGAACAGCGAAGAGCAGGCAGTTGGAGGTCGGAGATGGCCGGAGCAGATGGGGTCAGCGACAGATTCGACGAGAGGAAGAAGATGGATGTCAGAAAGGTAAGTCGTCGAACTCCTTGCTTCCGATTCCTTGCGGTTCTGAGAGTGTATGTGTGCGTGTAACCGTCCGAGAGGAAGATTTCTTTTTTTTTTTTTTTGTGAGTAAGGCGGTGGATGAAGAGTCGTGAGGTGGGACCGGTGTCGGTTGTGTCGAGTATGTCGGTGAGGGATTTCGTCTGATGTGGAGCCAGTCGTGTGTGATAGTTACAGTCAACAAATGCCCCCCAACAAATATGATATGCGCTTTATAGCATATCATGTTTGTTGTAAACTGTTTGACCCTACAGATCTCTAAAACTAAATTTTAGATTTCACATAGAGGGTCTTTTAGATATCCATGATTTATCTTTATGATTTGTCAGGAATTAATATTTCTTCTGCCCTAGCTTTGTGCTTTCATGGGCTTGATGAAGAATCCATATTGGTGACCTAAATCCTTTAGAATGATATTAGGTCGGCGGCAAATAGTCATCTGTCCAAAGCTTTTTGCATGACGGACTTTGATGATGACAATATTCCTTTAGTTCAGCATATAACTTTATAAGAAATGCAGGATAACTTCTTCGGTCCTAAGCTTTGTGCTTTGACGGACATGTTGAAGAAAAGAAGCTCCTTCGATCTTAGCTTTGTGCTTGACAGATTTATCGAAGGATAATGCTTCTAAATTTGAAAGGAGTTTTTATTGTGACTTGGTGCCTTTGACTTGACTGAGACTTTTCTGAATTTTGCCTCAATCCATTTGTTAGTTGAGAAAATCTTCTGAATCTGAACTGCTTTGATTTATTAAATTTGACAAATATTAAACTTGATAGTATTTGTCGTCGGGCTAACAAAACATGCACTTTCCTACTACGGCCTCTTAGAATGGCTTGTTGAGTAGGTAAAGCTATCAGTGGCTCGGCCGCATATAGGCTTGTTGAGACTGATATCATACCTGTTTGAGCACAGGACTTGTACTATGATAGTTCATACTTGTCGAATTTGATTTGTTGAAGTTGTTAGATCAAAATTTCTTCTCAATCTGAACTTCAAGATTTTGGCAAAAATTTTACAATGATCATATATTTGCTTGCTTGAAGGCATCAGCTTTCACCCCATATTTATTCTGTGATAGCTTCGTGAATGATTTTAAATATTTATTTGGGGTTCGATAATAACCCAAATAAATATTTAAAATGCCCCCTGCCTTGAAGGAAAATTTCATCTGTCATCAGATTTTTGGCATTTTTAAACTTAAAAATGCCCCCTATCTTGTGGGAAAACTTCTAAGACATCTTAGAATTATTATCTCCCATTACAAGGGAATGATCTTCAACTTACTTCTTTAAGAATAATACTTCTTTAAGTATCTCCCATTGATCGGGGGCATAGGTCGTCGACCTTCCAAATCGATGAGTTGATAGGCTCCTCCCTGGTACACCTTTTCGATAACAAAAGGGCCTTCCCAATTTGGTTCGAATTTACCTCCAATCCTTCAGTGTGGGATAATGGGTCTTCTCAGCACTAGGATCAATTCTCCTTCTTGAAATGCTCAAGGGCGTACCATACGGTCAAAAGATTTCACCATCCTTGCTTGATAAATCTCTAAATTTTGTTGAGCCTGGAGTCGAACTTCATTCAACGCATCAAGCTCTTCCATTCGTAGGCGAGCATTTTGTTCTTCTGTGAGATCATACTGAATAGCTACCCGAAGTGACGGCAGTTCAACTTCAAGTGGCAGCACAGCTTCAGCTCCAAACACCAGTGCATAAGGAGTTTCTTTTGTTGGTGTTTTGTATGTAGTACGATATGCCCATAATGCTTCTGCCAATTTAGTATGTCATTCTCTTTTATTTTTAGAAAGAATTTTCTTGAGCAGCTTTACGAGCGTTTTGTTGAAGGCTTATGCTAATCCATTTGCCCTTGGATTATAGATTGATGAATATCGCCAATCAATTTTATGTCGTTCAGTGAATTTATAAATTTTGATACTTTTGAAAGCTGAACCGTTATCTGAGATTATGCGGCGTGGAACACCAAATCTGTAGATAATATTATGAGTGAAGAAGTTGATCACATGATGAGCAGTGACTTCTTTGAATGGAACTGAATCAGCCCATTTAGAAAAATAGTCTGTTGCCGCTAATATAAAGCGATGCCCAGCAGATGATGGTGGATCAATGGGCCCTATTACATCTGTCCCCCAACATTCAAATGGCCAGGACGCTATAGTGGGATGTAAAGGATTTGGAGGTTGATGTATGATATTGCCATGAATTTGACATTCATGACATATATCTGCATGATTGGTACAGTCCTTTACCATTGAAGGCCAGTAATAACCCATCCTTTTAACTTTAATGGCCATTTTAGGACCTGATTGATGTGCACCGCATAGTCCTTCATGAACTTCAGAAATAACCTTATCAGCTTCATCTTTTCCTAAGCATCGTAGCCACATTTGTTCAAATGACCTTCGATACAGCGTATTGTTGACAAACGCATATCGCAATGCTCTCTTCTTGATTTGTGTAGCTAATGATTTATCTGCGGGAAGTTTATTTTCTCTGAAGTAGTCAATGAAAGGCTGCCTCCAGTCATTTTGCTCTTCAACTTCTAGGCATTCAAGCCAAGATTCAGAGGTTCTACTAAATTTTCTTCCTGTGAACATCTGAGATTTATCTTGTTGATTTTCAGGAATAATCTGTTGGGGAGATTGAGGAATAACCGAAGTTATATCCTCCTGACTTGGATTTGATGACCCCTCTTCCTGCGGGGAACATAGAATTGCTGGTTCTAGTACTCGATGAGTGTTGACACTAATTAGAACCGGCTCATCATTCATGCTCGCCATTTCCTTAGCAAGTTTTGCTAAAGAATCTGCTTTACTGTTCTGAGCTCGAGATACTTGGATTAATATAATATTTGTAATCTGCTTCATGAGCTCGAGGACTCGCCTATGATAGTGAATCAATCCGATTCTGCCAATTTTATAAATACCCATTACTTGATTTATAATGAGTTGAAAATCACCAAAAACTTTGAGGTTTTGAATTTCCATCGAAATAGCAATCTCAAGACCCGCTATTAAAGCTTCATATTCTGCTTCATTGTTAGTTCTGGGTTCGGTTAAACCAAATGAGAATCTCATTATCCCTCCATTCGGTGCTATGAAAATAAGACCGATACCGACTCGAGCTTTGGGGAGGTTTGGAGGTTGGGCTGACTTAATTGACGATGCACCATCAAAATACATTTCCCATATTTTTTATTTCTCTTTTTCTAGAACAACTAGAATTTGTTCATCAGGCAGATCATCATTTAGCGGCGAGTCTGCATGAACGGGATGTGCGGCAAGAAAATCTGCTAGAACTTGCCCTTTCACTGCTTTTTGGGGGACATACGTGATATCAAATTGTAAAAGTATCACTGCCCACCTAGCTAGGCGACCTGTCAACGCTGGTCTTGTCATCAAGAATTTCAGCGGATCGATCTTTGATATCAGTGTAATTTTATGGGACAACATATAATGACGGAGCTTTTGGACTGCAAAAATCAACGCCAGATAGTGTTTCTCAATTGAAGAGTAGCGTATTTTTTCTCCTATCAATCTTCGACTGATATAGTAGAGTGCATTTTCTTTGCCTTCTTCATTGTGCTGAGCTAGCAATGCTCCAAGGGACTCTTCCAATGCTGCGGTGTAGAGGATAAGAGGCTTCCCTGGAATTGGTGCTGCAAGTATGGGTGGGCTCAGAAGATATCTTTTGATACTGTCAAAAGCTTCTTGGCATTCATCATCCCATTTAAAACGAACGTCTTTCTTCATCAGCTTTGCAAATGGTTGACATCTGCCTGATAGATTTGAAATAAACCGTTGTATAAATGCAAGTTATCCTTGTAAAGAACGAAGTTGACGGAGACTTTTCGGAGGCGGCATTTCTATGATTGCCTTGACTTTGTTAGGATCCACTTCAATTCCTCGGTGCCGTACAACGTACCCAAGAAATTTTCCTAAAGAAACTCCGAAAGCACATTTGAGTGGATTCATTTTGAGATTGAATTTTCTGATTCTTTCAAATACAATTCTCAAATCTTGGAGGTGATCTTTTCGATCTATACTTTTCACAACAAGATCATCCACATAACATTCAACTTTCTGGTGGATAAGCTCATCAAATATATGCGTCATAGCTCTTTGGTATGTAGCTCCAGCATTCTTCAAGCCAAAGGGCATGACTGTGTAGCAGAATATGCCAATAGGAGTCCTGAAAGATGTATGCTTTTCATCTTCAGGTGCCATTTTGATTTGGTTATATCCCGACGACCCATCCATAAATGAGAATATATCATAATTGGATGTATTGTCAACCAACAGTTCTGATATTGGAAGTGGGAAGTCGTCTTTTGGACATGCTTTGTTAAGATCACGAAAATCGATGCATATACGAATTTGTCCATTCTTCTTTTTCACCGGGACAATGTTGGCTATCCAATCAGCATATTTTTCTTCTCGAATGAAACCTGCTTCGATGAGCTTCTTGGTTTCTGCAATCACTTGTTCTTCGATCTCCAATCTCATTCGCCTTGGAGCTTGCTTAACAGGTATTGCACCTGGTTTGATTGCTAATTTGTGAACATCTATATCAGGGGATAAGCCTGGTATTTCATCGTATGTCCAAGCAAAGCAGTCCCTGAATTCACTGAGTAATGCTTTCATCTTTTCAACTTTATTCTTGGAGAGAAGAGCACTAATAAAGGTTGGGCGAGGGTCCTCATCAGTTACCAAATTTATTTCTGTCAGTTCATCCATGGTAGCGGCCTGTCCTCCATCTTCAAGTTCTTCTGGTGCAGGTTTAGCTTCCACATCTTTCTCTTCATTTATATCCATGTTTTCAGTAACAGGATATTTATCATTTATCGCATAACATATATTTTGCTCAGCATGTTCTGCTGCCACAAATCCCAAGCCTTTTGTATCACGATTACCAATTTTAGATAATTCGTGACACCACATTCTTTGAAAGAAAAGTGCTCATCGCCAAGTGACCATATTATGGACTCCAACTTTTCGTATCATTTGTTGAATTCTTTTGAGACAATATCTAGGCATTTCTGTAAGAATTGTTTTTGCATCTTCATCGAAATTTCCAAGCTCATTGATATTATCTTCTTGATACTCTCCAAATTTATAGAATAAGCTTCCCGGTCCACTACTTCCACGTAAGGGAGGTACATAAAATGTTTTAAGCTCTTCAACATTATGAACTTCACGGGATACGATTTCTCTAAAATGTTGTGGAGGGATCAGTGTAACTACAAAAATATTCTCCCTTGACTTTGCTTTGATCAAAGGCTTGTAGGTTTCAGAGATATCATCATCTTCCTCCGTGTCACTTCCTAAGTGGAGTACAACTTTATTTGATTTAGGTAATGTGTTAGCCCCTTTAGGAAAATTTTGCGACTTTCTTCTCGTATCATTTTCTTCAATTCATTTGGATTGTTTTGTACTCATCGTGGTAGATGCTTTACTTGCAGAAGATTTCATCGGTTTTACTTTATTTGGAATGAAGTATTTTGCATCATCATAAATTTTCACTTCGTGGACTGCGAAGGGTTGTATATCTCCAGAGATTCGGAACTCTTCTCCATCCTTCAGATATTTCATACATTGGTGCATAGTTGATGGAACAAGACCATTCTCATGGAGCCAAGGTCTACCCAAGAGTGCTTTGAATGAAGTGTCCGTATCGATAATATGAAATTTGGCTTCTGTGTACAGTTCTCCAAATTTCAGGGGAAGAACAAATGATCCTACAGTTTTTTGTCCTTTCTCGTTAAAGCCATGCACCATAAGTTTATCTGAACCTAGATGTTGAATATCTAGGGATAAGGACCTTAGTGTGCGCAAGCTCATGAGGTTTATTGAAGACCCAGGATCAATCAGGATTCGCCTTATTATGATGCCATCACTTTCTGCCGTGACATATAAAGGGCGATTATATTCTGTAGTCCCCAACATGAGATCTTCTTCAGAGAATGTAATAACAGGTTCATTTCTGTCATGAAGAACTTCGCTCAAACATCTTTCTGCGAAATATGCTTCATATCTCTCTGGATTTTTGAGAGCCTGTATCAAAGTTTCTCGAAGATCTTTTGACATCAGAAGAGCTTCATAGATGCTGAGCTGTGCTGGGATTTTCCTTAAATGGGAAATGATATTATACTCTATCCCTTTATTTGTATCACATTTCTTCTTATGATCTTTAAGGATGATTTCTTCATTGATAATTATATATTTTCCCTTGTCTTTGCTTGATAACCCCTTTTTTAGCAGCGGCGGTTGCAGTACTTTACTGCTTCTTAACTGTACTTGAGCCACTTCGTTTGATTCAACATCATCTGATATAGTTTTTGTTGAATGTTCAGAGTCTTCATTTAGCTTCACACGCTCCATTCGTGAAGCTATTTGCTGATCTGACTTATCTTCACTTGGAAAACACAGTTCTTCTTCTGAGTTATAATTTGTATGTAACACCATCAAACATGACTCAGATATCATTCTATCAATCATTTTTGTATGAGGCATTGTTATCTGACCCCTATCATGATCTTTTACAGAATCTCTTTGGGTTGCATTTGGTGCCACTGAGATGACTCGACATGTTTCTATATGGAGTTAATCTTCATCTCCTTGTTCATCATCTTTTACTTCTGATTGGTCTATTTGAAGTTTAGACATAAAGTCTGCAAGTGTTATAGGTCGCCTCGATGGTTGGTGATAATCCTCCAAATTATTGATGATCTTTTGAAGTGCAGACCTCTTCTTCTTCTGTTTGTTATGCTTGTTAGAGTTACTGGACTTCTTGGAGGATTCCTTATAGAATCTTTTCGTATTAAGACGTCTCCGAGTTAATGACCTGGAAGTGGATGCACCTGAATTTGGATTTCCTTTTAATTCAAGCACTGGTTCTGTGGAGGATTTTCATTTGATGCTAGGAACTCCTTCCAGCTGTTTGATCATCTTCATTGTCTTCTTGGATATTGCGGTCTGCCATTCATCTTTTTCTGGCATTATTTTTCCTTTCATTTTATCCCCTTTCTTAATCAGAGGTATAGGAGAAGACATAATCATCTTTACAGATTCCTTTTTTGGGTGAACTAAAACGCTATTTGATAGCGTGAATTCACCATTTCTGTACTTTCTTTCAAGCCAATCTTTGAAGACATAACAATCTTCAATAGGGTGGATGATAACTCGGTGATACGGGCAATAACTTGGATCATCTTTTTGATCAGCTTCTTCGGGTCTTTTACACTCTGGTAATTCAAGACCAGCATTAAGCGCTTGTTTGAACAGCTTTGCCACGCTTTCCCTTTTAAAAGAATATTCTCTATTCATTTTCTCTTTAAGGGATGTGATTCGATCACCAGTTCTTGGTTTCGAACGTTCTCCTCCATTACGAAAAGTTTGAAACTTATCGTTTCCTCCCAATATTAGTTTTGGTTGGGATTTGATATGCTGCTTCCCATTATTATCTTTAGGAGTAGATTGCTTTTCTTTCTCAATTCTTAAAGATGATGTGGAATAGATCTCATCTTTTCTATTATCCACAGCTTTATTCTTTCGGGGTCTATCTGAATGATATTCAGACTTAGACAAGTTTAATTTTTCAAATTTAGCTACCCTATCTAGTAGCTCTTGATAAGTGCTGATAGAGGCCATACATAAAAATGGTAACATTTTATCATCGATGTTTCCCATTAGCAGTTGAACGGCGTGCTCCTCTTCCAATTGTTGTTCACATTTCATACTCATGTTGCACCATCGGGTGATGTACTTTATCACCGACTCGCCCTTTTTTCGTTTCTCTAAGGCAAGGTCAGCGATAGTAGTCTTCTCGGTAGCACTAGCGAACCTTTTGACGAACATATTTTCTAATTCTGCAAATGTTTTGACAGAATCATTATGAAGCTCGGTATACCATTCAAAAGCAGTCGCAGTCAAACTACAAATGAATTGGCGGAAGAGTAGAGCATCAACGCCCCCAGTATTTCCACAGGTTGCTTTAAATTGGGCCAGGTGTTGTTTTGGATTGCCGGTGCCGTTAAAAGTGTTGAATTTAGGCACTGAGTAACCCTTAGGGTAGGGCACCTGATCGTACTCAGCTGGATACGGGCGACCCTTGCTCACAAATTTCTCAACATGTTCTGATGCAATAACAGCTTTAATCTTTTCGTTGATGATTGATTCTAGCTGTGAAGTCATCATCGGCTCAGATGCACTTGCAATATTTTGATGAGTTTGTGTATGAACAGGTTGATCAGCCTCATTTTCTTCTTCATTTCCGGTTCGTATTCCGGACACCTTGGGTATTGAGTTGGTTGGTAGATTAGTAGGATTACTACTTGATATCTGCTGATTAACTGGTTGATTTTGACGATCAACTGGCTGAGCAAGTGCAGGAGTAGTAAGAACGTTCTTTTGCATTAACTGCATCATCGCAGTCATCTGTCCCATCATTTCTGTTATCTTGCTATTCAGCTCTGATATCTCCTTATCTTTTTCCTTCATTTGATGTTTCAAACGCCTTTGTGCTTGTGCCAATGTTTCAGCAAGTACTTCTTCTTCCTGATCATCATTTTGTCCATCATCTGAAGGGACTTCTTCTTCTTCTAACTGCTCGTACTGAACTTGATCTTCTTGAGAGGTTGTTTTAGAAGAAGTGGGCACTGCTTCATTGCATCGTCTATAGCCACGTGTTTGATGTGGCTCATCACCATATCCCACCATGTAGACCACCTCAACCTCCATGGTGTCTTTATCATCATCTTTTTCTTGTACAGAAATCTCAGAGCGACGTTTCCAATAGATTTCTGGCTCTTCATGTGGTACATGAACTTCTTCGATTGGAGGGGTGCGGTCAAAATTAACCTTTCTTTGAGAGGTTGAGGTTGGTTGGCAATAGGATTCCTTAGAAGATTTTCTAAAGTGTCGACTATTGTCAATGTCAATAATAGGCACATTTTCCTTAGGTACCAATTGTTGACGATTTTTATGAGAGGTGGATCTCTGGGAGGCTGTACCAGATGTCACGTCGAGATCATCTCTTCTTTCTCTCCTATATTCTCTGCGAGGCTTTGGCCTCCAGATTTCTTTTCCTTTTCGCTGGGACCTTTCGGCGACGGATCCCTGAACCCAAAGTTCAGGTGTCACGCCCCGATGCTCACTGTGCGGAGTATAGTTTCTTTCTTTTTTCTCCGCCGCAAGGGATAGGCATTCCCTTGGCGGAGTTCTTCTGGCTTCAATTATCAAGGGCTGCTGATATCTTTTCTTCTTCAGACCTTTCTCTTTCACAGTCTTTAGAACTCGATATACCCGAGCTGAGAGAGTCTCGGGTTCTTTCTTCCTTGGAGGGATTAGGGCTTCAGACCGTTGATCCCAGAAAGATTGCTTTAGCTCCCCAGTAGAGCTGTTTCTTTTAACCCATTTCAAATTTGCAAACCCATTCGGGTTGGAATGGTAGCTTCAAGTTCTTGGGCTGGCAGGTTGGAGGGATAAGTTGGCACTAGTTGCTGCTGAGCTCGGAGTTCAGCATTCTTCTTCCTTATCTACCTCCTTGTGAGCCTTCCACCAGATGAGGAGGCTTCAGCATCGTAATTCCCAGGTGCAGATAACCTGGTCGGCAGAGTGATACCCCTGGCAGGTATCACAGATATTCTTCCTCCAACTACGACTCTGTCAGTGGCTGAGGCCTTGGGCTGTGATAGCCTTTCAAATACTGAGGTCCTATTTTGTTGAGCTGCCTTTGCAGTAGCAGTTCTACAACCTCCTGGTTGTTGCACGGAATAAGCACGTCGTGCATTAGTGTCAGCAGAATTAGGCCTCGCAGGATGGCCTTGAGCAGTTAAACCATGAATAGGTATGGCAGCAGCCTTCACAGTAGCTGCAGAAAACTCTAAGCTACCAAATCGGATGGTGGCTTCAGAGTCTCCAGTGTTGATGACGGCATTAGCTAGCTGAATGCTAGCACCTCGTCCCAGTTGGACGGTAAAGGGTGTATTCTGTAGTTCCATTCTGCACAAATGAAAGGAAAGGGTTAGTATTCAGAAGTTGATACATCACCCACACTTTCAAAGTGCAGAGACTAGACAGAATAAAATATATGCATGAGATTATATTAAATTGCACATTTTAAACCCTAAATTTAATGAACTTATTAGAATTTTAATAATTTTATTGCTATTATATTTTGTATATAACTAGCCAAAGATGGAAAGAGAAACCATCCCCAGTGGAGTCGCCAGAAATCTGTGGGCTCCGAAAAATTCCAATTTTAGGAGGTGTGATCCCGGGGGAATTTTCAGAAGGCAGATTGAGTTTTAGATAAGACACTACCCAGAGATTTCGCCCTCATTTGGTGAGGACTTTTTTGATCTGAGTTCTGGTTTCCTATAAGCGCAAGCCCCTATAGTTAATTACCCCTCCCGATAACGGGAGAGAACTTTCGATTAAGGCTAGTCATTAAGGATGTTGAATAGGTTATTAACCTATCATATAATAGCAATAATTTAGGGTTTAAGTTTTGGATTTGAATTTTAATGTTTATCACCACAAACTTAAAACTAATGGTAGGGGGAATGAAGACGAGCCCGATCAAGATCCCATGGTTCCGTCGTCCCGGGCTGTCATGATCCCTGGTCTACTTAGTCAGAGGAGGTAGTCGACCCAACCTGACAGAAGACATCTTGTCGGCAGCCATGGGTTGCTTCGTCAAAGAATACCTTGTAGACCTGGGTTGGTGTTTGTCTAAGGGGATATATATGAATCCACCTTAGCTGACAGAGGGCTTTATGCCTATCAGATATACCCTATGATTCATAACTCAAGGGTTTGACGCCTTTAGGGAACATACGGGCTTTGGTCGTGATCGTAATATAATGGTGCCATTTTGCGGCGAAACCACCCGATCAGAGGGCACGTGCCACGTCCCTGTTGGCAAGAGACTATTTGAGGATGAATCAAAGTGATACACCAAACATGCATTCGCTCTTTGTGAGCTGAGGTTAATTTCAAATTTATTACCCCCGACAAACGGTTGCGGGAGGTGGATGATGTTTAGTTTTGAGTTTTTAGGTGATTGATTTTATTTCAGATATTTAAACATTTATTGGATTTGAGATTTGAGATTTGACCCCTCCGGTTGAGATTTTCAATCAACACGGCCATCATCGGGGTGACATTGAGGTCACTTTTATTTTTGTAGGATTTTTTGGAGATATATTTTGCAATTCAAGTCGTGTCGACTCCAGTCCTATCAAGGAGGAGGATAAAACTTGAATATTTAACCCGCGCAGCATTCTCGGATAGTTGGATTTGAGATTTATATGCGACGATCGGAGCACATGCGGGTTGTAGTATTTGACCCTGCGCAGCATTCTCGACGATTTGAGTTTGTAACTTTAATAGTTCTGTCGGAGCACATGCAAGGGCTATTTAATTTAAGGGATCATATTTAATGCATAAGGGGGGATTTAAAAATATTTAAATATGATCCATTATGTGAGAGTAATTTTTATTTAGAAAATGCTCAAAATTTCACTTAAGGGCCTACGAACGCCTTTTGTCCGCTTGCAAACATGTTGCGGATCCGGTGGCGTTAAAGCTTTCTAGATTTCAATTATTGCATTTAGTTTGTTTTGACTCTTCTAAGTATCATTTAAAACAGCTTGTAGAGGGTGTTTGCTCAATCCCCACTACTAGATCGTGCTCGTAGAAGAATTATCTTGCTTACTATAAATTTCTCTATTCTTTCCCATAGGAGATTATGTTTTTTGCTTGTAGGCTAGTTGTTGTGGGCACTACGAATTCCCTATTCATGCTCATAGGTGAATTGTAGCATTAACTAGAAGTTCCCCACTTCTATCATTAAACAGGCTAGTTTGCGTTGTATGAGCTTCTTATCCATGTCCATAGGATAATCGTTATGGGCACTACGAATTCTCTTCTCCTATTTACAAGTGAGTTGTAGTGTGTTGTATTTTGCATTTGGGTTGAAGAAAATAGTTGGAGCACGAATCATTATAAACCTTGACAAATTGAATCATTTCTGTTGGATAATATGCTTCATCTTAAAATTGAAATCACATATGCAATTAATATAAGAGAACTATCAACTCATAAGGATGTTTGTTGAACAGAATTTTAGAGAGCAAAGTTGTGTGGGTGTCATTCTCGCTCAAAAAGTTATTGTTTTTAGGTTTGTTCAGTTGGAAAGTTGCTCAGTTGAAGATCTTTTATTTTTTTTTTTATGAGAAATTGTACTTCACATAATTATTGGAAGCATTTCATTAGAAATTTAGTAGCATGACTTAAGTCAATTTCAAAATCCTTTGTAGTTTAGTTCAAATCGAAGTTCGAGTTGAGTTCACTTGCTTCAAGTCCAAGCTTTTGTTGTCTTTCAAGTTTATATTCACTTAGATTTGAATTTATTAGAAATCAATTGAATCAAGTCTGCATGCCCCAAATTGATCTTTGAGTTCGATCAAGTCCATTGTCTACTCATTCGAGTTCAAGTGTAAGTCTCGTTCGAGTTGGTTTCAGTTCAAATTCAACATTACCTGATCAAATTTGAATTAAAATTGATTTTAAATTTGAATTTCGTTCAAATCAATTTCTAATTTTCTGTCCAAGTCCTCTGTAGTTCATTGAAAATTTCGGCAGCCTCCCGGCGTCTCCTCCCCACCGAGGGAGAAATCGGGGCGGCATCTGCTGAAATCTTTCTACCCGGACCTAAGGTCGACGGCGTAGGGGCTTCGAACTTAAACCATCCCACCAGGATCTAAGATCGACTGCGTGAGGTCTTCAATTTGGAACCATCCCGGCCGGATCTAAGATGCGACGGCCCGGGGTCTTCAAATTTAGAAATCATCCCAGTCGGACCTAAGGTACGACGACCGGGGTCTTCAATTTTGGAACCATCCCGGCCGGATCTAAGATGCGACGGCCGGGGTCTTCAACACCTGTATGAAATTTCTCAACTTTTCTTTCTTTTTTTATTATTAATTATATATATATATATATATATATATATATATATATATATATATATATATATATATATATATATATATATATATATATATATATTATTACATATAATAGAGAGAAAGAGAGAAGGCTCGGGCTCGGGCAAAGCCCGATCGGAGACAGGGAGGCGGGATCGGAGGCACGCACGCGGGATGGCTAGGCTCGGCGGCGATTCGGGCGGAGATGGCGGCGGCAGCGGCGATCCGGCGGGTTCTTTGGGCTCGGCGACGTGGATTCGACCGGGTCTAGGGCACGTCGGGTTCGAACAGCGAAGAGCAGGCAGTTGGAGGTCGGAGATGGCCGGAGCAGATGGGGTCAGCGACAGATTCGACGAGAGGAAGAAGATGGATATCAGAAAGGTAAGTCGTCGAACTCCTTGCTTTCGATTCCTAGCGGTTCTGAGAGCGTATGTGTGCGTGTAACCGTCCGAGAGGAAGATTTCTTTTTTTTTATTTTGTGAGTAAGGCGGTGGATGAAGAGTCGTGAGGTGGGACCGGTGTCGGTTGTGTCGAGTATGTCGGTGAGGGATTTCGTCTGATGTGGAGCCAGTCGTGTGTGATAGTTACAGTCAACACATTTTTTGAAACTCTATTAAGTCTCTACCAACGTATATTAGTTGATCATAGCCAACAGCTTTTTAAGATCAAATCTCTATATAAGATCACATATACCCATTCTAAAAAAAATCATTACAAGATCTGTAGTAGATGTGGTTTAGACCAACAAATCTTATCAACAAGCAACAATCAGTAAATATCAAGCAGAATAAAGGCAATTATACAAACTTCTGTAGCAAAGATCCTGATTAGAATTTCCGTAGAAAAAGAAAAGAGAATGCAAATGTTTAAACTTCTCAATCTTTCTTAAGATGTATGGATTTGTAGTTCTAACAGACAAGTGTAGAATAATCTAAAAAATTTTGAGAAATGACTCTTCATCATCCATAAGATTTTTTGACTAAAACATCAAAATACCTTCCTCCGATATCCTCCATAGTCATTCTTGAGACAGCTGAATGAAACCCAATGCAATTCACATTCGGACTAAATCAACTTTATCAAACTGATGATCTTGTGGGAAAATACAACAAAATGCAAAACAATTCCGTAGATGATTTGGCAGAACTATATAGCTCAGTCTTAATATGGAATGAATAGAATTCTGATCCAATAAATTGCTTTCCCAGAACTGTCCTCCAATGCCTTTCATCCAAGTTGTCATTCAGCAAATGCATGAGAGTTGAGGAGCTGCAAACACGCATCTTCCTCTAGCCCCTCTAATTTAACTATTTCCTTCTTCTTTTTAATTACCTTTTCAAACATCAGTGCAACTGAGTCCGTTCGAGTTGTTACTAGAATCTTACTACCAAAACCCCCAGAAGCTAGAGGGGCGAGCACATCCTCCCATTTGCTTTTATTCTTCTCCTCATCCTCCTCCCAAATATCATCCAGCACAAGTAAGAACTTTTTGCACATCACCTCCTCCTCGAGACGCCTTTGAAGTGCCACAAGTGTCTCCAAACGAGCCCTCTCATTCTTAAGACATTCGAACATATCTGCAATGACTTTTTTCACATCAAAGTTGTTGGAAACACAAACCCACATTTTACGATCAAAGTCCTTTGTGATTTCATCTTTATAAACATGTTGCAAGAGAGTTGTCTTCCCCATACCACCATCGCCCACTATACATAGAAGAGAAATGTTTCTGTACAAATCAGTTCCCCGATGCTCATTTGATGGATTCCTCAGCCACTCCAGAACAAGCTCCTTATCCTTGCCACGCCCAATGAGATCATTTTTAGGCAAGGATCCCGTTTCACGTGCTCCGTGCAGCTCAAGCTGCTGCTTCTGAAGTTCTTTTTTTGCGTGTTTTACAAGATGAAGGAAAGCATCAACGCCAGTTGTTGAAACTTTATGAAGTTTCTGCACAGCCTCCTCCAGTCGCTTCAAGGTGGGATCAATTTTGAGAGCACGTTTGCCAATTTTGACAAGTCTTCTCCTCATGGATTTCATGATGGAACGCACCCTTCTCAGCTTCTTGTTTTTGGTCACCTGTTCTTCCAGCTCCATGTACTCCAGCTCATCAACCACTTCATATGCATCATCAATGGCATCTCGTAGCTGCCATAGCCATTTGTTAAGAGCCGGGTTTTGTTCTGTGATCTGCTCTTGACTAGAAGCAAAGTAGACGACAGCTTGGATATGGGGGAGATTCTCTTTCAGCTTTTCCAGCTCCTCCTTCATGCCTGTCTGCCACCTGACTTGATCTTTCAGGTAACGGAAGCCAGCGCTGATGATCTCCTCCATAATTGGATCAAGAAGCATATTCGCCATGGCAACGACGATCGGTGTAGAGCAGAACAACTGAACAGTAAGAAAAAAACAGGAGACTGGAAGAGATGCACAGATTAGATAGTCTACCGGCTCACGCGGTATCCTGCTGGTTAAGAAGAGGGAAATCCGATGGCTTAGCGGAGACGTCAATAGCGCCGCCGAGGAATTCCAGCCGTAAATGGTCAAATGTGGCGTCGCATAAATCATTAAACTTAACTGCAAGTCAAGCAAACGCACACTAAGGGTCCGTTTGGGACTGCTTAAACTTTTATTTGGACGGTTTTTTTTTCCTGCTTCTTACCTAAAGCAGTTTTTACTTCTTAGTAAAAAAAATTTTTGTACTAAAAAATCTTGTACTAAAAAATTATTTTAAAAAAATACTAAAAAAGTGTGCCAAACAAAGTTTAAGCAGCCGGATATTCATTAGTTACTACTTTCTAAATCAATCTTTAAATATAATTTTTTTTTGAAATAAAAATGTTTTATTAAAAAATTATTTTAGAAAATCTACTATTTGAAATGCCTTGAAGCTTCAAGATTGAATATTTTTCATCATGAGACTAAATTGTTCTTATTCAAATATTCAATCTAATATTTAGATACTAAAGAATGGTAGATATTAATTATGGAATAAGACAATAAAGAGGAGATATTAATTATTATTGTATATAAGAGAAGTAAATGTCTATATATAGATTACAGGGATAACAATGTAAGCATGTAAGTCTAGGATTGGTATACAAAATTACCATGTAACTGTTACACATGTCAATCTTAATTTTAATATCATTGTCTGTATGTTCTAATACTCCCCCGCAAGTTGATTGTTCTACAGTGATCGTCAGTTTGAGCGAAGGTGAAGAAATCTTGGTGTAGATAGCAGCTTATTGAAAATGTATGCTGTTTGGTCAATTGTACTTATGGGAAGAAGCCGAATGTTGTTACTTTGAATATGATCACGAATGAACCTGTGATTGATTTCATTATGTTTGGTTCTGACGTGAAAAACAGGATTGTTGGCGAGTGCAATTGCTGATGTATTGTCACAATATAAGTCTGTAGGTTTATCCAAGATAATTCTAAAATTAATTAAGATCTTAGGAAGCCAAAGTATACCCGTCGTGGCTCCTGCAAGAGACCTGTATTCGGATTCAATGGATGACCTAGCAACTGTGTGTTGCCGTTCAAGAGACCGGTGTTGTATCTATGAAAGAACTATAACCAGATGTTGATTTTCTAGAGACCATATCACCTGCCCAGTCTGCATATGAAAAAGAGCTAAGAGTAAGATCATGTTTAGTAATAGGAATGACAAAATGTTGTGTGTCGTGGATATATCGAAGTAGATGTTTGAGAAGGTAAATATGTTGAGGTAGAAGATTATGCATATGTTAAGAAAGAAGGTTGACCGAATAACATATGTCAGGTCTTGTAATAGTTAAATATTGAAGAGAAACTGAGATTTTTCTGTATATAGTTGGATCATAAAGGATGGGACCAACCACGATTTCTTGTGGGAGTTTGGTACATGTAGGATTAGCTAAGGAGTTACATTTGGTCATATTGGCAATTTGAAGGATGGAATTGGCATAATGCGGTTGGGATAGGAAGTATTGGTTCTGTTGGGAGCTAATTTGAATTCTTAGGAACGAGTGTGCTGCTCCCTGGTGTTTCATAGTGAATTTAGCATATAATTGATGCAGAAAAAGTGTAATGGCCAAAGGATTGTTATCAGTAATCAGAATATCGTCGACAAGAGTTTTAACTTCAATCAAATATTAAGTCATTGTGGAGGTTTTCATGGAGATATTGTGTAACTTGTTCTTGAGTTGAATAACCCTAGATCAGTTTATGGATTGAAATCTGGTTTCTAGAGAAGCCCAAATAGCCGACGTAGAGTCAAGATTCAAGATTCAAGATATATGGAAGAACAGAGGCAGAAATTGTAGAGCAAATAGTGGCAGCCAAATTTTGGTCGGTGAGCAGCCATTGTTGGTAAGCAGGATTTGGAATGGTTGAGCCGTCCGACTGCTGGAGCAAACGAGGCAGAGCATGTGAGGAGGTTTCGAGAAATTGGGCGAAACCATTTGCGCGAAGAAGCTTAGTTATTTGAGATTTCCAGAGGGAGTAGTAGTAGTTGTCGGGAGAAAGTTGAGTAGGAATCACATTTTTAGGTTGGATACTAGAAATTTCAGAGAAGATGAGATGCTAATAGCATCCATAGCTTCTTGATCAGGTTGCTCTTTGATATGAGATGCTGCTGAAGTTGCCATGAGGAAGACAGGATGATCAGCCTTGCTCTGATACTAAGAAGAATGATAGATATCCGAGAGATTCTTGAATCGCTCCTGAGACAAACAATGCAGAGGAATAGAACAAGACATTAAAGAGAAGATATTAATTGTTAATGCATATCAGAGAAGTACTAGCCTATATATAGATTACAGGGATAGTAATGTATACATGTAAGTCTAGGATTGGTTTACAAGAATACTATGTAAGTACTACACGTGTCAATCTTAATTTAAATATCACTGTTTGTCTTTTGCAAGGAGAATCCATTTTTTGAAATTTATTATTGCAAACACATTAGCTTATTGGATCAAAGGTGTGATTTTACCCAAGAGCTATTGAAAATTGATTGATAAAATGTGCTCTAAATTTCTTTTTCATTGGATCTTAACTGATAGAAAACTTCATCTAATTGCTTGGAAAAATACATGTCTTCCCACTTTTCTTGGGGAATTGGGCATTCCGGACATTCAATCTATGCATTTTGGTTATGCTTGCACTTTTATTTGGAGATTCTACAATAGCAGCTCACTGATTTCTTCTTGGCTTTGATATAAATATAATTCCCCGTTTAAACCCCCCTCCTATACTGCCTCTAAATTCTGAAAATGTATATGTGTAATTGATGTTCGCATAAAAAAACATGCCTAATTTTTATGTGATTAATTCTAATAGCAGCCTCTCCCTTTACTGGGATCTGTGGGTTAACGGGAAATCAATTGCCCATCTCACTCACCAAACTCCCTCTAGTTTTGCTGCTGTGAGTGATTACGTTACTGAAGGAAATTGGGACTTACCAAGTGACTTTTCCTCTCATATCTCTCAATTAATTTCACCTGTCTCGATTTTGGATGGACCTTTAAGCATTTCTTGAAATGGTGAGGGATCTTCAGGATTTAAAACTTTTAAACATTACTATTTTGCTGATTCTGTTAAGGTTGACTGGCACAAATATATTTGGCACAAACACTCGGCTCTTAGATTTTCTAATTAAATATGGTCTCAAAACTGCTGAGGTGCTTGCGAAAAGAAAAATTTATATTCCTCCCATCTGCCCTTTTTGCTCTAAGGAAGAAGAAAACATTTTGCACCTATTATTTTAATATGATTTCTTTTTTCAGATTTTACTATATCTTATTGCGAATGTGGAAGGGTTTTTATTTAGACATACTATGCTTCAACTTTTGAGTTTTTGGACGAAGTTCAACAATTTAAGTCTCATGATAAGAACTTCTCCTTTTTGTGATATGCTGTTTTATTTACTTCATATGGCGAGAAAGAAATGATCGAAGATTTTCGAGGAAGCATTGCACTCCGACTGTTGTGTATCATAAGATGCCCTAGCCATTTCGGCTAAGGCCATTAGATGAAAAAACTCTAACAGCTTAAGACATCCATTTCTGACTTGCTTCCCTTCGCAATTTCAATTACAAGATGGGTTTTTGAAAGTCTCTGGGCAATGATGCATCGAACAGGTTCCATGTCTGAATTCTCCCATGGAGGGCCTCACCTACCGCATGTTTCCTTTCCAACAATTGGCCTGGCATTTTAGACCCTACTGGAAACATTACTGTGGTTCTTTTGATGGCAACCAAGGGTCTACGTGAAGTCCCTATTTTTTGTTCTTATATTGAGCTGCTCTTGCATTGATTCTCTTCTTGCTTGGGTGCATGTTCGGAAATTACCTGAGTCCACCTGAGCATTTTTGACTTTTTTGTTTATATGTTTTTGCTTTACAGCTCTTTACTTACTTCTATATCTTATGAGTTGTATTATTTTCTTTTCCTTGTAATCTTCTTTTGATCAATATATACAGGTAATGCCTCAAACTTTCCAAAAAAAAAAAAAATTATAAATAAATCAATAAAGAAAATTAATGCGAAAGTTGATGAAAGTGCACAAATTTTAATGACTGCTTAGTGGAATATTATAAATATAGAATATCAAAAAGAAATACAATTCATAGATTAAAGATGACCGATCATACAAATATTTTTTTGTTTCTGCAAACACAAAAATATAAAATCAGAATTAAACAATAATTCAATGATTGTTTGGTTTCGAGAAATCAACAAGAAATTAAAAACAAAACTATTTTGATTTCTATTGTAAATGATCAAAATCAGAACTAGCTTAAAGAAAAATATATTTACGTATATAGAAACTGGTTAATGCTGAGATTGTATTCTTCACATTTCATATATATATCAAACAAATTATTAAGATAATAAGAAAGAAGTTTGCTTATGTAGAAATATTGATATTCGGAATGTGAGCAATCTTGTGGCGATCGGAGCCTCCATCTTCTCGATAGCGCTCCTTTAACTCTGAATGACAACCCCCAATTGATAGATGTTGTAAATTGGGAGGAAGGTTCGGTAATTCCCGAAGCATAGGAGCGCTATAAATAGATAGTTTCTGAAGTGAAGATAAGCTTTCCAAGGAGGAAGGGAGAGACTCTAAGGATTTGAGTTGATAAAATTCCAGCTCACAAAGAGATGAACTAACATTCAGAAACCACTGCTCCGCCTCATTTGGAAATGAAACCAACTCATCATTGAACGCAATTCTCAGCTCTTTTAATAAGGAGGCGATACTTCTCAATGGCTCCATTAGCAATCACTTATCCAGAGATTGTTGAGCAATAAGAGAATATAAGAAATTTAAGCGAAATAAAAAATTTATACTTTGCAAAAAACTGGAAGTTCTCTACCAACGTATATTAGTTGATCATAGCCAACAGCTTTTTAAGATCAAATCTCTATATAAAATCACATATAGCCATTCTAAAAAAATAAAATCATTAGAAGATCTGTAATAGATAGGGTTTAGACCAACAAATCTTATCAACAAGCAACAATCATTAAATATCAATCAGAATAAAGGCAATTTCACGAACTTATATAGAAGTAATAATCTTACATTAACCAAAATTAGCTAAGAAAAAGAAAAACAAACCAATCAATCATCCATGCATCTAGCAGACTTTTATTCAAAGACCTGCAGTTGCAATTTCAAAAGGACAGGTTCTCCACTAGAATAGAATCTCGCTTTTCATAATTGAATTATATTTTATCTATAGCCTTAAGCATCAACCAATAATTAAATGAATTCAATGGGAGACTAATTTGACAAAATATTTATCTCAAAATAATTTTAATTCAATAATTGTTTGATTTCGAGAAATCAATAAGAAATAAAATAACTACTTAGATTTCAGCTGTAAATGATTAAAATCAGGAATCTAACTTAAAAGAAAAATATTTTTATATATATAAAAAGGGACCACTAAGTGATATATAAATTAAATTGAGTGAAGATAAGCTTTCCAAGGAGGAAGAGAGAGACTGTAAGGACGCCAGATAAATATGGTTCAGCTTACAAAGAGATGAAATCCCTATATAAGACCACCTATAGCCATTCTAAAAAAAATCATTAGAAGATATGTAGCAGATAGGCCAACAAATCTTATTAACAAGCAACAAATAATAAATATAAACCAAAATAAAGGCAACTTCATAAACTTCTGCAGTAGCAATAATCCAACATTAATCAAAATCAGCTAAGAAAAAGAAAAACAAACCAACCAACCATTCATTCATCTAGCAGATTTATATTCAAAGACCTGTAGTTGATATTTCAAAAGAATAGGTCCTCTACTAGAATAGAATCTGGCTTTTCATAATTGGATTATATATTTATATTATTACAATCAAATATATAATTAATTGAGTATAATTAATTGAAATATTAAAAGAAGAATATATTTATATATAAAGGGACCACCACCAAGTGATGCATAAATAAAATTGATTGAAGTGATACAAACAGTTGGTTCATAATATTATGCATTCTTCACATTTCATATATATCAAACAGATAAGATAAGATAAGATAAGAAGAAAAAAGTTTGCTTTTGTATTTTCAAATTTTCATTAACGTATAAGGACATTCGGAATGTGAGCAATGTTGTGCCGATCGGAGCCTCCATCCTCTAGATAGCGCTCCTTTAACTCTGGATTACATCTCCCCGAAATTGTTAGACTTTCCAAAGAGGGAGGAAGGTTCGGTAATTCCCGAAGAATAGGAACTTCATAACCAATAGATAGTTTCTGAAGTGAAGATAAGCTTTCCAAGGTGGAAGGGAGAGACTGTAAGGATTTGAGAGATGAAAATCGCAGCTCAGAAAGAGAAGAGCTAACTTTCAGAAACCACTCCTCCGCCTCATTTGGAAATGAAACCAGCTCATCATTATCCCAAATACTCAGCTCTTTTAAGGAGCCGAAACTTCTCAATGGCTCCATTAGCAACACCGATGGATCACTTATACTGAGATACTTGAGAATGAGGTGGCAATTATTAGTGGTCTCCACTTCTCGATATCTTCCGAGAGAGATCAGATTGGGGCACTTTTTAATTGTCAAGTGTCTTAGTGCTGCAAGTCTTGCTATTTCATCAGCCAGAGGAAGAGATGTAATGTTTGGACAGTACTGGACCCATAATGTTTCAAGGGGAATAGGATTTGAATTTCTACAAAAATTCAAATTCGTCCACCCAATTCCTTCTATATCCAATCTCTTGAGCTTAGAAGGCAAAGAGGGCAACTCTTTCAACTTCGGGCAGTAATCTATCTGCAGTTGAATTAAGCAAGGAAAGAAACATCCATCTTCAGCAGCTACTCCTGCCTCAAACCAATCTTCTAATGCTTCTAATCCGGAAATATATAACTCCTCTGGCAATGGAAAGGCACGGTATTTATCATTCCCATTAAATTTACTTTCGAGCCATTTTACTTTCGGCATGTTCCAAAGATCCAGTGACTTGAGAAAGGGAAGTCGCCCGAAAGGAGGAAGAGTTTCCCACTCACTGCAACCTGTCAATTCGATTTTCTCTAGATTGAAGATCGGGTTGACATTGTTCATCCATATTGCAGACCTTGCACCCATGTATCTCTCTATCCTCATATTCCTTAAACATTTTGGTGGTTGAAGGTTGTCGAGCACATTCTCATCTAAATCGATGTTCCTCGAATCAGTGTTACTCCAACATAAGGTTAAATCTATGAGCCTCCTCTTGACATATAATTTGGCACTACAAGCCTCCTCGGCATCTTTAACATTTTCAAGACAGTTAATTCCTAATATGCAAAGATCAATCATGTTCTCCAGCTCCCCAATTCTATAACCATTCACATCTCTAAGATCAAACATACTCAGTTCTTGAAGAGACTTTAGCTTCCCAGCCCCACATATTGATGAATTATAAATATTGGGAAATTTCACGCAACGCATGTAAAACCCTTCAAAAAGCTGATTTTTTTTAGTGCAGTTCGTCTGTACGAACTGGATTTAGTACTGGACGAACTGAAGAAATTTGTGAAGAAATCTGCCATTTTCGTCTGTACGAACCTGGAGCAGTCGGGACGATCCGTCTGTACGAAATCTGTCCAGAGAGCAAGTCGCCCGGGACGAATTTGGATTTCGTCTGTACGAAATTTGTCCAGAGAACCCATCGTACCAGGTAGAAATTTGGATCGTCCAGGACGATCAGTGTTAATAAATATCGGATTTTAGATATTTTGGATTCATTTTGGAGAGAGAGAAAAGGCAAGAGAGAGAAAGAGAAGGAAGAGAAGAAGGAAGCTTGGTTTTGGAGGCCACGGAGCGCTTTTCGTCCGACGACGCTGTTAGAAGATTTGTTTGTCTCGCTGTAAGGACTCCGAACCCTATTTCTGTTTTCGAAGATTTTGTATTTCGATCGAGTTGTGCACTGTTTTGTGTTTTTGTAGTCGAACTTTTGACCTGATTTTGTATTGACACGACTTTCACCGCACAACTTTTAGTATGTTATAGATATGAATATTGTACACGATTTGACTATTTTCTACGATGATTTTATCGGTCGGAATTGATTCTACGCGATTTTAATTGAATAGAAAATTATCAGGACTTGATTTGATTTGGATTCTATAGATTGATAGTCTTGTATTGATGCCTTGGTTATTCTGTTGTAATTTGGAGAAATTCAGAATTTGTCTTTTTGCAGGATTTTTGTGTAAATTCGATAGACTACTGTTACTCTGCCTGATTTTTGTATGATTCCTGATTTGACTGAAATTGATAGATTGAATCGATATGCCTATGATTATTGATATGATTGCTCTAATATTGATTATTGATTGCTTATTGATACTGAAACACGTATAACCTGGTTGAACATTGGTTGGAGATGATACCTGTACAGGATGGTGGGCCGACGGGCTTTCCTTTAAATCATAGATCATGGATCATGGATATAACGATGGGAGTCATAAGGAGATTATATGCGACGACGGGCGGCCGACGGGCAATAGAGTGACGACTCTTTTCATAGAACCAATGTATTGATATCTACAACAGCAATATGAATTCTACAACAGCAACATGACCATTGATTATACATTGTTCAGTATTATCGTATTGATTGCATGTTTAATGTATTGATTTACGGATTTTACGGATTTGATCGGGTTTACTGTATCGTACGATTTCACTGATTTCATCGATTGACTACTGAACATTGATACTACTGAGCATTGATATGGACATTGATAGATATAGATACTGTATTGATAGCATGAACATGGACATCGTACTACTGCCTACTGTTTCTGTACCGTATTGACTGTCGTATAGATTCATTGTTCCGTATTGCTTTTCTCGACTGATTTCATTGATTTGACCGTATTGATTTGATTGACGGATATTGATTGATTGAATTGAAATGATCGATTTGCCTGCCGCTGCATTGACTGGTTTCATTGACTATGGATTTCCGCATTTGCATAGACTCATTGACCATTGATTAACTTGATTTGATTGATCTGCATATTGATAGCATCGCCGTGCTTTGATTTCAGTTGTAGGCTTTGGTGACCTGCTGGGCTTTGTAAGCTCATTATATGTGGTTTAAAATTTCAGGTCCGAGCAAGGCAACTGGAATGGATTTATTGATCAAGACTGTCGACGAATCCTTTCACTATGGATGCCTGGGGCGTCACAACGCAAGTTAGAAAGGTTACTAATGTCACTTGGTAAAAAATAACCTATAATTTGTTTTCGCACGATTGGGGGATCATAGATTATGTATTGCATGTGATAGAGATTACTTAGAGATCTTGGCAGCTTTGTCAAATCCAGAAGTGTAATCTTTAAGTATCGAAGATGTATAAAATTTCCAATCTCCTCAGGTATCATTTTCAAGCATGGAGCAGATTCGCATAATAAGCGCAGGATTTCCAAACGTGAAGCAGATAAGTATAATAAGCGCAGACTTCTTGATGCTTTGAATATTTCACCAAGCGCATTGCAAAGATCTTGATTAGAATCTTCAAAGAACAAGAAAAGAGAATGCAAATATTTAAACTGCCCAATCTTTTTTATGATGTCTGGACTTATAATTTGAACAGACAAGTGTCGAATAGTCTCAGAAATTTTGAGAGATGACTCTTCATCATCCACAAGTTTATTGCATTCATGCTGACTCATGTATTAAATCATGCATCTTGTAGTCATCTCCGACCTTGTCAAATAAAGCTTTTTTAACTAAAACATCAAAATTCCTTCCTCCGATATCCTCCATAATCATTCCTTGAGACGGCTGAATGAAACCCAATGCAATCCACATTCGGACTAAATCATCTTTATCAAACTTATGATCTTGTGGGAACATACAACAAATTGCAAAACAATTTTGTAGAAGATTTGGCAGAACTATATAGCTCAGTCTTAAAATGGAATTGATAGAACTTCGACCCAATAAATTGCTTTCTAGAACTTCCCTCCAACGCCTTTCATCCAAGTCGTCATTCAGAATACCACCAATGACTTTAGCTGCCAATGGAGATCCTAAAAGCTTTTTAACTATATCTCGAGCAATGACTCTTAAATTTTCATGATCATTAGGGTTTTCTACACCAGCAAATGCATGGGAGTTGAGGAGCTGCAAACACTCATCTTCCTCTAGGCCCTCTAATTTAACTATTTCCTTCTTCTTTTTAATTACCTTTGCAAACATCAGTGCAATTGAGTCCGTTCGAGTTGTTACCATAATCTTACTACCAAAACCCCCAGAAGCTAGAGGGGCGAGCACATTCTCCCATTTACTTTTATCCCGTTCCTCCTCCACTTCCCAAACGTCATCAAGGACAAGTAAGAACCTTTTGGACATCACCACCTTCTTAAGTTTCCCTTGAAGTGCATCAAGTGAATCGAAATCAGGCTTATTCTTTTGAAGAGATTCCAACATATCTGCAATGACTCTTTTCACAGCAAAGTTGTTGGAAACACAAACCCACATTTTACGATCAAATTCCTTCGTCATTTCATCTTCATAGATATGTTGCAAAAGAGTTGTTTTCCCCATACCACCATGGCCCACTATAGATAGAAGAGAAATGTTTCTGTACAAATGATCAGTTCCCCGATGCTCATTTGATGGATTCCTCAGCCACTCCATAACAAGCTCTTTCTCCTTGCGCCGCCCGATGAGATCATTTTTAGGCAAAGATCCTGTTTCACGTGTTTTGTAGAAATCAACCTCATGCTCCTTGTATTCCTGCTTCGCGCTGTCTAAAAGATGAAGGAAAGTAGTAACATCAGCCGAAACTTTATCAAGTTTCTGCACAGCCTCCTCCAGTCGCTTCAAATTGGGATCCCTTTTGAGAACACGTTCACCAATTTTGAGAATTTTACTCGGACTTTCAAATAGGAAGCTCGTAAACGTTCTTTTCTGATCATATTAGTTAAAATAGATTATCAAATAAATAAATAAATTCGCGAGCAGAATCAATTAAATAGGAAGCAGGCAGTAGCGGAACACACCTTTGTTTCTTCCGTGTTTTTTGTGAGCAGTTGTTTATGCTTCATGTACTCAAACTCATCGAGAACATCGTCTTCCTCATCAATAGCATCTCGCAGTTGCCATATCCATTTGTTGAGAGCCGGGTCCTTGAGATCGGGGTTCTGATCGCTGATTTGTGCTCGGTTAGCGGCAAAGACGACAGCTTGGATCTTGGGGTGGTTCTCCCGCAGCCTTTCCAGCTCCTTCTTAATGCCCGTCTGCCATCCGACTTGCTCTACCAGGTAATCAGAGCAAACGTTGATGATCTTCTCCATAATCGGACCTACAACTAATTCCGCCATGGCACCGACGATCGAGGTTGTGAGGGGAGAACAATTGAACAGTAGGAGAAACAGAGCTCGAAAGAGAAAGAACTCCAGCGGGAAATGGTCACGTGCAGCATAAGTCCAGTAAACGGAGATTAACTGAGAGAGAAGACGAAGCTTCCTCGTAGTCGGTAAGTCAAATAATTCATCAAATGATGAATTATTTGATGAATGTTTATACAATATTTATTTATTTATATAATTATGAATTTAACCAAAAATTTTAAAAATTTATCATATGATAAAGAGTTTGAAGCTTTTTTTTTTTATATATTCATGAATATGCTGTTTGTTGTTTAATAAATAATTTGTAGAGAAAAAGATAAAATGATGATCTAATGTGGATAAAATATTTTTTATGATTAAAAAAATATTTTTTTGATGATTTATTTTATGTTATTGTAACAAATTTTTTAATTATTTAAATTTTATCCAACAATTTAAATAATATTTAATAAATTATGCTAATTTTTATTAAATTTATAGTTATAATAATGTTAATTGTTTAAAATATTAGTAAAACATATAAATATGTTTGAAAAAGATTTAAAGCTTGGGTAATATTTGAACTTGGCTAAGATTTGGTAAGTAAGTATATATATATATATATATATATATATATATATATATATATATATATATATATATATATATATATATATATATATATATATATATATATATATATAAAACTCACAGTAAGGACTTATGTGTTAAGTAAAATCAAGGATACAAGTCCTTAATGAATCTAAAGCCCTATAAAAATACAACATTCAAATTAAATACATGATCAAGCAAAAGAAGCAAAAAGAACCACAAAGTAGAGGCAAAAAAAACTTTAGCACACAACAAAGGAACATACAACTGAAAGAGAGATGAACCAACAACATTCAAAATCAAAGTAGCACTCAGATCCAAAAAGACTGCATCTACAACAATGACAGCACCAAAATAGCTCCCAAAAGAACGGACATACAATCCAATGAGCAGCAGCCCAACGAACGATCTCCACCAAGAGCATCCAAGCTATCCAAGAATAATACCAAAAAGTGAAATAAAACCTACAAGGACAATCATAACCAAAGGGAGGATGAGGTAGCAACCCATCCCCACAACCAACACTAAACACCCACCAACAAACCAAACAATAAAACCAGATGGACCAACAACATAGCCACCAACCAAACAAAAAGAAAACACCCAAACTAACCAAACAACCACTTTTTTTGATTTCCTCATACAATGCTTACTGCCATAAGAGAGCACTTTCTCAGCTACTTGACAAACATCTAAACTATACAATTCCTTAAAGGAGTCATCTTGCTCAACATCAAAATCCTTACCCACCTCACCTTGTGCCACCTGATGAGATCACTTTTAGGCAAATGTCCTGTTTCACGTATTCTGCATGGTTACTTTTGTCATAACATTTCTTCTATTATTGGCTAGTTTTGTACTAAATGATCAGAAAGGTATGCAGAATATGTGCTTGGGCGATCATTGCCATATTTTGAAGCCTAGTGCCTTCTTCGGAGGTGCATTTTTATGGCTTGCAAGTGTCTCTTTAGGAATTGTTTACTATTTGGCACTTCAAAAACCAAAAAGTTCACATCCATGGGATCCTCCACATAATTAGGGGATTGCTTTAGGACAACCCCATATTCCTCTTCGGACATAAAATCCATTCTTTGTGCACGAGGATTCATACAACAGGCAACAAGTTTGGAACAAAATTTTTGAGTTTGCAGAAGATCAAAACAATATCTTTATAAACATGTCTATAGAATTGAAAATATTTATAAATTGTGTTATGTTTGTAGAAGACCAGAAGACCATAATTCTTTGAATAAACACTGCATATGAATTTTAAGAGATGTTTTATTTATAATAAAACATTCTATTGTTTTAGGGGAAATGATAGTGTTGGGTCTTACTATTTTTTGTGCATTTTTGTGGGTTGTATTTAAGAAATCTAATAGTTAGCTATTGCTCATTTCAATGATATCTATTATGATATTGTATTATTAGCAGATGATATCTAATTGTTAATGCTGAGATTGCATTCTTCAAATTTCATATCAAACAAATAAGATAAGATGAAAGAAGTTTTGCTTATGTATAAATTTAACGACATGCATAACAAAATATGAAAAGAAGAATATATTTATATATAAAGGGACCACAAAGTGATACAATGATATTGCATTCTTCACATTTCATATCAAACAAATAAGATAAAGAAATAAGTTTGCTTATGTATCAGGGATCAATATCGATATAAGGAATGTGAGCAATATTGTGCCGATCGGAACCTCCATCCTCTCGATAGCGCTTATGTAACTCTGGGTGACATCCCCCCGAAAGTGTTAGAAATTTCAAAGAGGGAGGAAGGTTCGGTAATTCCCGAAGCATAGGAACATCATAAATATATAGATCCTGAAGTGAAGATAAGCTTTCCAAGGAGGAAGGGAGAGACTCTAAGGATTTGAGTTTTGCAAATTGCAGGTGAGAAAGAGAAGACCTAACTTTCAGAAACCACTGCTCCGCCTCATTTGGAAATGAAACCAACTCATCATTTAACCGAATACTCAGCGTTTTTAAGGAGGCCATACTTCTCAATGGCTCCATTAGCAACACCGATGGATCACTTATGTAAAGATTGCTGAGCATGAGATGGCAATTATTAGTGGTCTCCACTTCTCGATGTCTTCCGAGGGAGATCAGATTGGGGCATTTTATAATAGATAATGTCTGAAGTGAAGATAAGCTTTCCAAGGAGGAAGGGAGAGACTCTAAGGACGCGAGAAACATAAAGTTCAGCTGAGAAAGAGAAGACCTAACTTTCAGAAACCACTGCTCCGCCTCATTTGGAAATGAAATCAGCTCATTATTCCACGAAATACTCAGCTTTTTTAAGGAGGCGATACTTCTCAATGGCTCCATTAGCAACACCAATGGATCACTTATGCTAAGATCGCTGAGCATGAGATGGCAATTATTAGTGGTTGGCATTTCTCCGAGAGAGATCAGATTGGGGCAATTTTCAATTCTCAAATGTCTTAGTGCCGCAAGACTTGCTATTTCATCAGCCAGAGGAAGAGATGTAATGTTCGGACAACCACAGACCTCTAATGTTTCAAGGGGAATAGGATTTGAATTGCTACAAAAACTCAAAGTCTTCCACCACGTAGGTCGTATCTTCAAGCTCTTGAGCTTAGGAGGCAAAGAGGGCAACTCTTTCAACTTCGGGCAGTTATCTAGCAACAGTTCAATTAAGCAAGGAAACAAACATCCATCTTCAGCAGCTACTCCTGCCTCAAACCAATCCTCTAATGCTTCTAATCCGGAAAAATGTAACACCTCTAGCAATGGAAAGGCATGGTATTTATCAATCCCATTAAATTTACTTTCGAGCCATTTTACTTTCAGCATTTCAGAAAGTGTCAGTGACTTGAGAAAGGGAAGTTGCCCGAAAGGAGGAAGAGTTTCCCACTTACTGCAATCTTTCAATTCGATTATCTCTAGATTGAAGATCGGATTGACATTGTTCATCCATATTGCAGATCTTGCACCCATGTAAGAATATATGTTCAGCTTCCTTAGACATTTTGGTGGCTGAAGGTTGTCGAGCACGTTCTCATCTAAATCCATATTCCTCGAATTATTGTCACTCCAACATAAAGTTAAATCTGTGAGCCTCCTCTTTTCACATAATTTGGCACTGGAAGCCTCGTCGGCATCCTTAACATTTTCAAGGCAATTGATTCCTAATTTGCAAAGATCATTCATATTCTCCAGCTCCCCAATTCTATAACCACTCACAGCTCTAAGATCAAACATATATTCACTTCTTGAAGAGACTTTAGCTTCCCAATCCCACATATCAATGAAATATATTTCTCGGGCAATTTCACATAACGCAAGTTAGTAAGGTTATTAATTAATGTCACTGGGTAAAAAATCAACTTGAATTGACGTTGCCCGTCCATCATAGATTATGTATTGCAAGTGATAGAGATTTCTTAGAGATCTTGGCAGCATAGTCAAATTACAACAGTAAATCTTTAAGAACCGAAGATGTATCAAATTTCCAATCTCCTCAGGTGGTATAATTTTCAAGTATTCAGCAGATACGTATAATAAGCGTAGGCTTTTCGATGCTTTGATTATTTCAATAAGTGCACCACTGCAAAGATCCTTATTAGAATCTTTATAGAAAAAGAAAAGAGAATGCAAATGTTTAAACTTCTCAATCTTTCTTAAGATGTCTGGATCAGAGGTTTGAATAGACAAGTGTCGAAGAGTCTCAGGAATTTTGAGAGATGACTCTTCATCATCCACAAATATACTGCATTCATGTGCAAAAAATTTATATGCTGACTCATGTATTAAATCATGCATCTTGTAGTCATCTCTGACCTTGTCAAATAAATTTTTTTTGACTAAAACATCAAAATACCTTCCTCCGATATCCTCCATAATCATTCCTTCAGACGGCTGAATGAAACCCAATGCAATCCACATTCGGACTAAATCATCTTTATCAAACACATGATCTTGTGGGAACATACAACAAATTGCAAAACAATTTTGTAGATGATTTGGCAGAACTATATAGCTCAGTCTTAAGATCGAATCGATAGAATTCTGATCCAACAAATTGCTTTCTAAAACAGTCCTCCAATGCCTTTCTTCCAAGTGGTAATTCAGAACACCACCAATGACCTTAGCTGCCAACGGAGATCTTGAAAGCTTTTTAACTATCTCTCCAGCAATGGCTCTTAATTTTTTATGATCATCAGGGCGGTTCTCTACACCAGCAAATGCATGAGAGTTGAGGATCTGCAAACACTCATCTTCCTCTAGGCCCTCTAATTTAACTATTTCCTTCTTCTTTTTAATTACCTTTGCAAACATCAGTGCAATTGAGTCCATTCGAGTTGTTACCAGAATCTTACTACCAAAACCCCCAGAAGCTAGAGGAGCGAGCACATCCTCCCATTTGCTTTTATCCTTCTCCTCATCCTCCTCCCAAATATCATCCAGCACAAGTAAGAACTTTTTGGACATCACTTCCTCCTCGAGACGCCTTTGAAGTGCATCAAGTGTGTCACAACGAGGCCCTCTCCATCTTAAGAGATTGCAACATATCTGCAATGACTTTCTTCACATCAAAGTTGTGGGAAACACAAACCCACATTTTAAGATCAAATTCCTTTGTAATTTCATCTTTATAAACATGTTGCAAGAGAGTTGTCTTCCCCATACCACCATGGCCCACTATAGATAGAAGAGAAATGTTTCTGTACAAATCAGTTCCCCGATGCTCATTTGATGGATTCCTCAGCCACTCCATAACAAGCTCCTTCTCCTTGCCACGCCCAATGAGATCATTTTTAGGCAAATATCCTGTTTCACGTGTTTTGTAGAAATCAACCTCCTGCTCCTTGTATTCCTGCTTCGCGCTGTCTAAAAGATGAAGGAAAGCAGTAACATCAGCCGAAACTTTATCAAGTTTCTGCACAGCCTCCTCCAGTCGTTTCAAGTTGGGATCCATTTTGAGAAGTCGTTCGCCAATTTTGAAAATTTTACGAGGAATTTCAAATATGAAGCTTGTTGCCTTTCGTTTCTGGTCAAATTAATTAGAAATAGATTATCAAACAAATAAATAAGTGATGAGGATCAAAAAAAGAAAAGACAAGCAAACAAGAGATAGAACAGTGATTGTATATTATAAAATTAAGAACTGCACGCTGCTTCTTCTACATTCTGCTAATATACCTATCTTCCTTCTTTCTTTTGGTATTCCCAAACGGGGACTGCAACAAAAAGTATAAAGCTGTACTATATAACTAACTAAAGTAATTTAACTAGTGGCCACATGCTGATAACGG
This sequence comes from Dendrobium officinale, assembly GCA_019514585.1. NCBI lineage: Eukaryota > Viridiplantae > Streptophyta > Magnoliopsida > Asparagales > Orchidaceae > Dendrobium > Dendrobium officinale. The sequence goes on along the minus strand of CM033699.1, from coordinate 3,734,703 downwards.
TATAATAAAAGGAAGTGCTGGTAAGATAAAATACTCCTTAGGTGCACTATACTAGTGATGCACCGCATCATTCGCCTCCGCCGTGAGAAGAATCGGAGTGTACCGATTCGACGTTAATTGGATTGTCATATGGTGGAACATAAGCAAAGAGATCAGTAACGTTAAATGTGTGATAGTGAACTAGGCCGGAAGATCGACGACATATGCATTGTCGTTAATCTTTTTACTGATAGAAAACGGTCCCCATTTCCTCTAGCTTAATTTGGATAGAGGACGTGGTGGCAATCTTTCCTTGCGTATGCGAACATAAACCAAATCCCCTGGCTGGAAGATTTGTTCCCTGCGGCGTGTATCATCCGCTGCTTTGTACATTTGAGTTGAATCCTGTAGCTTAAGGCACACATCCGAGAGCATTTTGACGAATTGATCCGCGAATGCACCCGCAGCTTTGCTTTGGCTTTTGGGAAGGACTGCAACGTCAAGGACAGTGTTAGGTAACTTAGTATAAACAATGCTAAACGAACACATACCGGTAGACCGATTAGTCATCAAATTAAATGCGAATTCCGCTTGGCAAAGAATGTCATCCCACAACTTTGGATGTTCTTGGACAAGGAAATGAAGTAAGTTGCCAAGGGTTCTGTTGACCACTTCGGTCTGCCCATCTGTTTGCGGATGATAAGCCGAACTCAACTGAATCTGGGTACTCATGCGTTTCCAGAATTCCCGCCAAAAATGGCTTATAAATTTTACATCTATGTCTGAAGTGAGGCTTCTGGGAATACCGTGAAGATGGACCACCTCCTTAAAGAAAAACTTGGCAATGTTGAGGGTGTCAAACGTCTTCTTGCACGCAACAAAATGAGCCATCTTTGAGAATCTATCCACCACGACCATGATGGAATCATTGCCTCGCTTTGTTCGTGGAAGTCCCAACACAAAATCTAAGCTTAAATCTTCCCAGATAGATTCTGGGATAGGTAATGGTTGGTACAAGCCGGTATTTTTCCCTCCTTGTTTATAGCTTTGACATACTGCGCACCGTTGTACAAATTTAATCACATCCCGACGAAGGTGAGGCCAGAAAAATCGGGTTTGTAATTGTGCAATGGTGTTATCGCGTCCCATGTGTGCTTCCAATTCTCCGGCATGCGCTTCCTGGATGATATGTTGCTGCCATGAGGACTTTGGTATACACAATAATCCGTTTTTGAACAAAAATCCTTCTCGTATGGAATACTCTGCTATCGGTTCGCTGTTCATGCATTTGGACCATATTGCATTGAAATAATTATCATCAGAGTATAAATCTTTTATGCATTCTAAGCTCGAAAATGCGGTTTGTAGTTGGGTTAAAAGAGCAACCCGTCGACTTAAAGCATCAGCTACCCGATTTTGGGTTCCACTTTTGTGTCGTAACACAAAAGTAAATTTTTGTAAGAAGACGATCCAGCGAGCGTGCATCCGATTAATGTTCTTTTGCGTGTTGATATACTGAAGGGCCTTGTGATCACTACAAAGAACGAAATCTTGATGCAACAAGTAGTGTTCCCATTGTTTCAATGCTTGGATAACGACATACAGCTACTGCTCATAAACAGTCAATTTCTGTCTAGACGGGCTTAATTTTTCACTGAAGAATTCGATCGGCTTGTTATCTTGAGACAATACTACACCAACTCCCACCATAGAGGCGTTAGTATCCACTGTGAAGGGCTTTTCGAAATTGGGCAATGACAGGACAGGTGCATTGGTTAGTGCCGTTTTGATTATGTCGAAACTCTTCTGATGCTCTTCGGCCCAGGAGAATTGTGACTGCTTGAGAATGTCTGTGATCGGTGCCATGATCACACTGAACCCCCTAATAAAACGACGGTAGAAATTCGCCAATCCATGAAAGCTACGAATATCAAAAAAATTGCGAAGTTCCGGCCATTCTCGGATGGCACTAATCTTCCGTGGATCAACCTTCACCCCTGCAGCCGAAATTAAGAAACCAAGGAAAGCTACTTGAGGAGTTGCGAACTCTCATTTGAGAATATTCAGATAAAGCTTGTTGTGCCGCAAAGCCTCAAAGATCAGCGTTAAGTGTTTCAAATGGTCTTCCAATGTCAAACTGAAAACTAATATGTCGTCAAAGTATACGACACAACACTTATATAAAAATGGCTTTAAAACTTCATTCATTAGCCTCATAAACGTCGTCGGAGCATTGCACAACCCAAATGGCATGACTCTCCACTCGTATAAGCCTTGGTGAGTTTTAAATGCTGTCTTCCACTCGACGCCAGGTCGAATCCGGATTTGATGATAACCACTCCGCAAATCCAGTTTGGAGAAAATCTGTGCTCCTGCCAGTTTATCCAACATATCTTCCATGCGCGGCATCGGAAAATGAAACTTAACCATGATCTTGTTTATAGAGCGACTGTCAATACACATCCTCCAGCTGCCATCCTTCTTGGGCACTAACAGAGCAGGCACTGTGCAAGGACTGAGGCTGTGTTGGATTAGCTGTTTCTCTAACAAGTCATCGACAATTTGCTGCAAAATCTTGTGCTAGTTAGGGCTCATTCGATAGTGTGACAGATTGGGCAATGTCGATCTCGGGGCCAACTTGATCTGATGTTGAATGGTTCTAACAGGTGGCAACTCAGATGGTAATTCAGGCGGTGCAATGTCGGCATATTCCTGTAATAACTGACTGATGCAGCTCGGTATGGCCTGAGACTCCGTGGTGACGTTCTATTCCGAGATGACTAATGCCAAAATACAGTATGATTCTTTCCAAGCACTAAGCAGGGCTTTACGAGTAACAGCAAATAATGTTGTCCTTTCGCTAGGTGGTCTGTTATCCTGTTCCGGAGAGCGCGGCAATAGTCTTAACTTCTTACCCTTCCAATCAAAGGCATAAGTATTTGCTCGTCAGTCATAAATTGCTCCAACATCAAATTGCCACGGTCTGCCAAGAATCAAATGGCACACATCCATATCTACTACGTCACATAGAATTTCACTTACGTAGTGTCGGCCAATAGATAGTGGTACCTTGCACATGTCTGTCACCGCAATCTCTATTCCCTTCCGCACCCAGCTTATCTTATATGGATTTGGATTGGGTGACGTTTTAAGTTGTAATGCTTGAACCACAGTGCGAGAAATAACGTTCTCGGTACAGCCACTACCGACGAGTAAGTCACAAACCTTGCCTTTGATCATGCCTTTAGTTTTGAATAAAGCATTACATTGAGTTCGGACAAGTCGCCGTGGAGCAATGAGCAATTTTTGTAGCACACAGACTAGAGGTTCACCGTCATCACCCGCCACATCTTCTGCATTCTTGTCAACCTCCACATTGTCACCGTCTAGTTCTTCTTCGCCATCCATCAGTTGAATCTGTGCCCGAGTCGGACATTCATTGGACTTGTGGCCAACTTGGCAACATCTAAAACATTTTATACCCGAAGGTTTAGCATACGGGTTTTCCCGTGTAGGGCCTTTACCCTTTTGAAATTCTTTGGGATCCACCATTTTCTTCCCACTGCCAGAGGGCGCGTTTACGGTAATTGGAGCAGTCATCGGTTTGCTATTGCCTGAGGTGTTCTGGGCGCCCAGTTTGCTGGTTCAGCTGAAGGATGAGGATCAAAATTCCTCCTGAACGGTCGGTTATGAGTCTGCCTTTTCAACTGATTCTCCACCTTAAGAGCATAATTAACCGCTTGCGATAACGACCAAACCGAATTTAATTCAAGCCTATCTTGAATTGATTCTTTCAATCCGCCAATGTACATTGTGACCAATTGATTATCCGACTCATTGAGGTTATTCCGCGCGCTCAATCAATAGAACTCTTCGGTATAATCATTTACCGATCTAGAGCCTTGTGAGCAGTGTTGGTACTGCACATACAGCATTTTCTCAAAATCTGTTGGAAGGAAATGGCCTCTTAACAGTTGCTTCATACGGTGCCAACTCCGCACATTTCCCTTTCCTTCTCGTCTCTTGGATTGAATGATTTGTTGCCACCATACGCTAGCTCCTCCCTTTAGCCGGCACGCCACATATTTTACATGTTTCTCCGGCTCAATCTCCATATATTCGAAGAAGGTCTCAACAGCTCTCTCCCAATCCAAGAAATCCTCTATATGTAATTTGCCCTCAAAAAAAGGTATATCTAATTTAACCCGAAATTCACCTGGATACATGTCTCTGGCGTTCGGGTGGCGTCGTTGACTCACCACCAGCTCCTCTTCTGAATCTGTTAATTCCCCCGAATTAAATTGCCGCAAGTCAATATCGGAATCTGAATCCATTGGCCTTTGAATTTCTTGTTGACGCTCTCTGTCCGTCACGGGCTCCCGTCTTGCTGCCGGTATGATCGCCGGAGCTACCGTTCGAGCATGTAAGTTCCGATCAAGACGAGCGTTAATCAACCTCAATTCCCAGTGCATTTCTCCAAATAATCGCTCCAAATTGTTGGCGATATCCTCGGTTTTCCTTGCCAGTTGTCGGTGCTCTGACCATAGAGCTTCAAGGCTGTGATCTTCTCCGAAAGCCACCCGGTTGCTTGTATCTCCCATTCTGAGCTCTGATACTAATATGATGAGGATCAAAACCTGCAATGAAGAAAAGACAAGACAAACAAGAGATAGAATAGTGATTGTATATTGTAAAATTAAGAACTGCCCGCTGCTTCTTCTACATTTTGCTAATATACCTATCTTCCTTCTTTCTTTTGGTATTCCCAAATGGGGACTGCAACAAAAAGTATAAAGCTGTACTATATAACTAACTAAAGTAATTTAACTAGTGACCACATGCTGATAATTAGACCTGTCAATTTCGGGTTACGAGTCGGGTTCGAGTCAACCCAGAACTGACCCGGCACTATTCGGGTTCGGGTCAACCCGACTCGTTTTTTGTAAATGGGTCGATTTTCCAGACCCGAACCCGACCCGCTTCGGGTTCGGGTCAACCCGACCCGACCTGCGTAAGCCTGGCCGTCGCTGGACTTTGAGCGGAACGGCCTCACCGTCGTTGGACTTTGCTAGCCTCCTCCGCTCCTCGCCTGGCGACGCGCAGATGCGGCGTGAAAAAGGAGCGGCAAGGCCTCCTCCGTTCCTCGCCTGGCGTCTGTCGACGCGTGGACGCGGCGTGAAAAAGGCGCGGCAAGGCCTCCTCCGCGGCTCCGCTCCTCGCCTGGGGATGCGACCCGTGAGTCCGTGACGGTCGGGCAGGCTGGCCTCGGTGCTCACAGTGCAGGGCCTGCAGGCGGCTCGAGACAGCAGAAATTCCGGCTGCGGGGCACGGGCAGTGCCGGCTGGGGCAGCGGGCATCTCGGGCTGGGTCAGTGGGCAGCTGGGGCTGGGGCAGCGGGCAAAGAGGCGGGAATCAAAAAAATTTAAATTAAACGGGTTTTCGGGTTGACCCGGCAACCCGTCGGGTCAACCCGAACCCGACCCGTTTTTGCAAACGGGTCTGTTTTCCAAACCCGAACCCGACCCGCTTCGGGTTCGGGTCAACCCAAACCCGAAAATTTCGGGTCGGGTTCGGGTCGGGTTTTCGGGTCGGGTCCAATATTGACAGGTCTAGTGATAATGGTATAATAAAAGAATGTGCTGGTAAGATAAAATACTCCTCAGGTGCACTGTACTAATGATGCACAGCATCAATAAGTAAATATATTCGCTAGCAGAATCAAATAGGAAGAACACGTGGCCGAACGCACCTTTGTTTCTTCAGTGTTTTTGATGAGCTGTTGTTTATGCTTCATGTACTCAAACTCATCGAGCACATCATTTGCCTCATCAATAGCATCTCGCAGCTTCCATATCCATTTGTTGACAGCCGGGTTCTGATCGCTGATTTGTGCTTGATTAGCGGCAAAGACGACGGCTTGGATCTTGGGGTGGTTCTCTCGCAGCCTTTCCAGCTCGTTCTTGATGTCCTTGTACAGGATCAGCAATACCTGGAAGAAGACAAAGATTGCAAGAACAAACAATGTAGGGGAAAAGGCACAGGGAAATACCTCTTTGTATTGCTCTGTATTCTTCTTGAGAATACTGTAAATTTCAGATGACAAAAAGTTGTGTATAACCCCCCTTTTCAGCTATATGTATCCTGTATTTCTTCCCTAATTCTCTTTTGTAATTGTATAAAGTAAGGATACTAAAATGTAAAAGTGCTGTAAAAGAGCTGTCAGAAAAAGTGAAAAGGTAATACTAGGTAGTGGAGTTCGTTAGGTAACGCCAGCATATACCGCCGGCTTATTTAGTTAACCTGAGCTGCATCAGTCCTCCCCGGCTTCAGAAGAGCTCGACTCCGACGAGCTGATAGATATAGGTGCGTCGTCTGTGGAATGATAAGGCCATATGTCCGCCACATTGAAGGTAGACGACGTATTGTATCCTGGTGGTAACTCCACACGATACGCATTGTCATTGAATTTGGCAATAATAGGAACAGGTCCTATTTTGCGGCGAGCTAGCTTGGAATACTCGCCGGGTGTGAACCTTTCACGTCGGAGACGAACCATGACCAGATCCCCAACGTTGAACAACTGCTGCCGTCGATGTTTATCCGCCGCCTCCTTATAACGTTGATTAGCAGAAGTGAGTTGCTGTCGAACTTCATTTAGGATCTGTGAATAATCTTTGGAATAGGCAGCCGCTTCGGTAGATTTGCCCTTGGGCAGGACCGTGAGATCGACAGTTGTATTAGGGGCTTTAGTATAAACAATATTGAATGGAGCTTTACCTGTGGAACGGTTTGGCATGGCATTATAGGCGAATTCCGCTTTGCTCAAGACTTCTTCCCATTGCTTCGGGTTCTCTTGAACTAGGCAACGAAGCATATTGCCCAAGGTGCGATTGACGACTTCGGTCTGCCCATCCGTTTGTGGATGATATGCTGAACTAAAGCGTAGTTCCGTGCCCAATCGTTTCCATAATTCTCGCCAGAAATGGCTAAGAAATTTGACGTCGCGGTCTGATGTAATACTCCGAGGCAAACCATGTAGACGGACAATTCCATTAAAGAACAGGTTAGCAACTTGCAAGGCATTAGAGGTCTTTCTACAGGAAATAAAATGACCCATTTTCGAAAATCTATCGATAACCACCAGTATGGAGTCGTTGCCACGTTTCGTTCTCGGCAGCCCAAGGACGAAATCCATGCTCAGATCTTCCCAGATCGAATCGGGTACCGGCAATGGCATATACAATCCAGCATTTTGTGAAACTCCCTTATATGATTGGCATACGGAACAGCTTTCAACCAGACGGAATGTATCCCTTCGGATTCGGGGCCAAAAGAATTTTTCTTGGAGTTGTTTTAGTGTATTATCTTTACCCAGATGAGCTGCTAGTCCGCCCCCATGAATTTCGCGAATAAGGTGTTGTCTCCAGGATGACTGCGGAATACACAAGCAATTTTCTTTAAAGAGGAAGCCATGTCTAATGGAGTAATGTTCAAACTGAGAATCTTGTAAGCAATGAGCCCAAATGGGACCAAATTCCGGATCTTCTTCATACAGATCTTTGATATGCTCCAAGCCCACTAATTCTGTTTGTAGCCGAGTCAACAAAATTGATTTTCTGCTGAGCGCGTCAGCGGCTTTGTTATCAACCCCGGGCTTGTGTTTGATAGTAAACGAAAACCGTTGGAGGAATAATAGCCAGCGCATATGCATCCTATTGACATTCTTTTGAGTGTTCAAATGTTGTAATGCCTTATTGTCACTGCATAGAACAAAATCTTGATGCAACAAATAAGACTCCCACTGTTTTAACGCACGGATGATTGCGTACATTTCTTGTTCATAAGCTGTCCACTTTTGTCGAGCTGAACAGAGTTTTTCGCTAAAAAATGCAACCGGTCTTCCCACTTGGGACAACACCGCTCCAATACCGATTGAGGAGGCATCTGTCTCTACCGTGAAGATTCTATCAAAACTCGGTAATACCAAAACAGGTGCAGTAGTAAGTGCTGCCTTAATCTGGTTAAAACTTTGCTGCTGTTCGTCGCCCCAGTTAAAACATTTAGATTTTAAACAGTCGGTAATAGGTGCCATTATGATACTGAAATTTTTGATGAAGCGCCTATAGAAGTTCGCTAATCCATGAAAACTACGTATATCAAAAAAAGACGTGGGAGTTGGCCAATCCTGAATGGCCGAAATTTTACCTGGATCCACGTGAATGCCTTCCTCGGATACTATAAATCCCAAAAATCGGACAGAAGCTGTTGCCAATTCACATTTTGGGAGGTTTAAAAACAGTTTGTTCATGTGTAGAACTTCAAATATGGATCTCAAGTGCTGGATATGTTGTGGGCGGTCATTACTGAATACCAAAATGTCATCGAAGTATACCACGCAGAATTTCCCAATAAATGGCTTAAAAATTTCGTTCATCATACGCATGAACGTTGAAGGTGCATTACATAAACCGAAGGGCATCACCCTCCATTCAAACAGCCCTTGAGGCGTCTTAAACGCCGTTTTCCATTCGTCGCCAGGACGAATGCGAATTTGATGGTATCCGCTTCTGAGATCCAATTTAGAGAACATGGAAGAACCCGTGAGCATGTCTAGCAGCTCTTCGATGCGTGGCATCGGGAATCTGTACTTGATAGTGATCTTATTTATAGCTCTACTGTCGACACACATTCGCCAATTCCCATCTTTTTTTGGTACCAGAAGAGCGGGCACCGCACAAGGACTCAAGCTAACTTGGATGAGTTGCTTTGACAATAAATCATCCACAATTCCCGCAAGAATAGCTTGTTCTTTCGGATTAAGCCGGTAGTGTGTCAAATTTGGTAACGAAGCTCCCGGTATAAAATCGATTTGATGTTGGATACTCCGGAGTGGCGGCAGCTCGGCAGGTAGTTCATCTGGTAAAATTGCCTTATACATCTCAAGGACCTCAGTAATATCCTTGGGCAAATTCTTCGGGAGCGTACTGGTATTTACTTCAGCAATGATCAATGCCAGCATCGGTGCATGTTCTCTCCAACATTGTAGCAGGTTCGATCCAGAGACCAGGTGGGCGACTGTTTGTTTGTTTGCTCCTCTCGTAGATCCTTCAGGCAACCCAGGCAGCAATCTCAATTTCCGTCCCTTCCAATCAAATGAATAAGCATTAGCCCGGCCTTCGTAGTGTGCGTCGACGTCGAACTGCCAAGGTCTTCCTAATATCAAATGACACACGTCCATATCGAGGACATCGCATAGCACTTCGCAAGCATAGTGCTTGCCAATAGAAAATTGAACTGTGCAAGCTTCGGTGACCATAATCTCCACACCCCTCTTGACCCAACCAATTTTATAAGGTTGAGGATGTTTAGACGTCTTCAAGTGTAAGCCGCTGACGACTGATCGGGATACTATGTTCTCAGTACACCCGCTGTCAATAAGAAGGTCACAAACCTTGCCCTGTAAGGTGCACCTTGTTTTAAATATAGCATGGCGCTGAGAAGAATTGGGCCCCCGCGGTGCTAAGAGCAATTTCTCCATGACTCCAAGAAACGGCTCTCCCTCATCTGCCTGCACTTCTTCAATCTCGGCATTCTCCTCTAACTCAGCTATTGCTGCTTCATCATCATTTTCCAGTTCAGCAAACTGCAACTGTTGCCGTTGGGGACATTCATTAGACTTGTGTCCCGGTTGAAAACAGCGGAAACATTTCAGAGTATTGGGTCGTGCATACGGGTTGGTGTTAGTAGTGGGTTTAAGTTTGTTCGCCATTTTTCCTTCACCGCCCTGGTTAACAGCTCCACTTACAGATGTGCCCGTATTGGCTATTGCATTTGATTTTGTCACTTGCTGGGAATTGCTCTTAGAACTGACTGTGTTCTGCTCCTGCCAATGCCTTCTATTATACGGAGTCCTCGTCTGCCGGTTCTGTTGAACTTCCACTTTCATTGCCAAATTCACCGCCTGTGGCATTGTCCACACCGAATTGAGCTCCAATTTATCTTGGATGCTATCCTTAAGGCCCCCAATGTATCTTGCCACCATTTGAGTACCCGATTCTTGTAAATCGTTTCTGGCGCTCAATCTATTAAATTCCTCCGTGTATTCGCTAACAGTGCGTGTCCCTTGAATACAATGTTGGTACCTCATATAAAGTATTTGCTCGAAATCTGTGGGTAGAAATTGTGCCCGTAACAGTTGTTTCATTCGGCCCCAAGTATGTATCCGGCTTCGCCCTTCCTTCCTTCGGCTTTGCAACACTTGTTCCCACCATGCACTAGCTCCGCTTTTCAGACGACACGCTACATATTTAACTTGTTTCTCAGGGGCAATCTCCATATAATCAAAGAAATTTTCAACTGCCTTTTCCCAATCCAAATAGTCTTCAATGTGTAAATGTCCATCAAAAAACGGTATGTCTAATTTCACCTTGAATTCACCAGGGTAATGCGGAACCTGTCTTCTCCTTCGGTGCCGCTGCTCATTCACTATCCAACCATCTTCTGACTCCTCTTCGGTGGACTCTCTCGGATTGCTGACGCGACGGCGAGGGGGAGTCTCGTCTTCCGAGTTTTCTGGATCAGCAAAATGCGCCTGTACATGTCTGGCCTGGTGTCCATGCGTATTTCGACCGCGAGGAGGAAATCTGTTCGCCAGAACTTCCTCCCGATGTAATGCTGGTGGGTCTCTCGCCATATTGGGATTAAACCCTTGGCGGATTGCAACCGTCAATCGCTGCACGTCGGCGGCGAGTTCATCAATTCTCCGATTGAGTTTCTCCTGACTCGCCCATAATCCGTCGATGGTGCGAGTTTCTTCCCGCACAGGTTCCTTGCCTCGGTCAGTCATTTCCTTCCAGATTTTTGGCTCTGATACCAATTTGATGTCCTTGTACAGGATCAGCAATACCTGGAAGAAGACAAAGATTGCAAGAACAAACAATGTAGGGGAAAAGGCACAGGGAAATACCTCTTTGTATTGCTCTGTATTCTTCTTGAGAATACTGTAAATTTCAGATGACAAAAAGCTGTGTATTAACCCCCCTTTTCAGCTATATGTATCCTGTATTTCTTCCCTAATTCTCTTTTGTAATTGTATAAAGTAAGGATACTAAAATGTAAAAGTGCTGTAAAAGAGCTGTCAGAAAAAGTGAAAAGGTAATACTAGGTAGTGGAGTTCGTTAGGTAACGCCAGCATATACCGCCGGCTTATTTAGTTAACCTGAGCTGCATCAGTTCTTCATGCCCGTCTGCCATCCGACTTGATCTTCCAGGTAATCAGAGCAAGCGTTGATTATCTTCTCCATGATTGGACCAACAAACCATTCCGCCATGGCACCGATGATCGAGGTAGAGAGAGCAGAACAACTGAACAGGGGAGAAACAGAGCCCGGAAGAGAAAGAACTCGACCGGGAAATGGTCACGTGCAGCCTAAGTCAAGTAAACGGAGATTAACTGAGAGGGAAGACGAAGCTTCCTCGTAGTCGGTAAATTGACTGACTTTGATGGGAACACGAAGCTGCCTATCAGATGTAGATTAGATTATTATGTATTTCCTGTAGTTTGTTACGTAAGGAATTTAATAATTAGTTGTTTGTTTCTCATATCTATTATGATATTCTATCATTAGAAAATGACTTTTAAATGTTGGTAGATTTTGATATAATGATTTATTTTACAAAAAAAAAAATATTATGAGTAAATTAAATTTGGTATGATTAGTTGAACTGTATTATTATTTTGATTTTTTTTAAGAACATCTTAGTTGTAATATTTGTCAGAATTATAATATATATGTATGATTAAGTTGTTAAAAAATAAAAAATTTTGGAGGATTGAAAAATTTTAAAATCCTCCAAGCATATAATTTGACAATTTAGACTGATTAACTAGGCTGTCTAGTATTTATTGGCCTGAGCAAATATATAATTGATGAATAATTTGATTGTTTATACAATATTTATTTATTTATATAATTAAATGAATTTGAACAAAAATTTTAAAAATTTGTCATATGATAAAGAGTTTGAAGCTTTTTTTTTTTTTTTGAATTCATGAATATGATGCTTGTTGTTAGATAAATAATTTGTAGAGAAAAAGATAAAATGAAGATCTCTAATGTGGATAAAATATTTTTTATGATTAAAAAATATTTTTTTGATGATTTATTTTATGTTATTGTAACAAATTTTTTAATTATTTAAATTTTATCCAACAATTTAAATAATATTTAATAAATTATGCTAATTTTTATTAAATTTATAGTTATAATTATGTTCAATGTTTAAAATATTAGTAAAACATATAAATATGTTTGAAAAAGATTTAAAACTTGGGTAATATTTGAAATTGGCTTAGATTTGGTAAGTATATATATATATATATATATATATATATATATATATATATATATATATATATATATATATATATATATATATATATATATATATATATATATATATATATATATATATATATATATATATATATTATAACTCACAGTAGGGGTTTACTTGTTAATTAAAATCAAGAATACAAGTTCTTAATGAATCTAAAGCCCTATAAAAATACAACATTCAAACTAAATACAAGATCAAGCAAAAGAAGCAAAAAAATAGAACCACAAAGTAGAGGCAAAACAAACTCTAGCACACAACAAAGGAACATACAACTTAAAGCAAGACGAACCAACAACATTCAAAATCAAAGTAGCACTCATATCAAAAAAGCCTGCATCTGCAACAATGACAACACCAAAATAGCTCCTAAAAGAATGGACTAACAATCCAATGTGCAACAGCCCAACGAACAATCTCCACCAAGAGCATCCAAGCTACCCGAGAATAATACCAAAAAGAGAAATAAAACCTACAAGGACAATCATAACCAAAGGGAGGATGAGGTAGCAACCCATTCCCTCAACCAACACCAAACACCCACCAACAAATCAAACATCAAAACCAGATGGGCCAACAACATAGCCACCAACCAAACAAAAAGAAAACACCCAAACTAACCAAACAACCACTTTCTAGATTTCCTCATACAATGCTTACTGCCACAAGAGAGTACTTTCTCAGCTACCTGACAAATATCTAAACTATACAATTCCTTAAAGGAGTAATCTTTCTCAATATCAAAATCCTTACCCATCTCACCCGACGATGATGGATATCCATCATGCCAAATCAAATGTCCTGAATAAGTGACCCCCAAATTAGACACAAACTAAGTGTGCAAATCATTTAGGGATTACTGAAATACTTATTCTTGAAGCATTATTCTTCTTATTGTATGGATTTATTGTTACTATATGAATTTATTGTTATTGTATTATTCTGCTACTCATGCTACTGGATTATTATAATTATTATTAATTAGATATTTGATACGGCATCACAAAATTAGCTTGATCGGGCACGAATCTCGAGGCAAAAGCTAGTTGGAAACTTCAAAAATTAATTCTGAGAGCACCTGAACTCCGATTTCAGCAAGCTTATAGTCGAACTGAGCGTCTCGGAAATACGAACTCAACGACACCAAATTCGACACAATCCGAGCCCAAATTGGTCCGAATCATGGACCCGAAGCACTGTTGGAAGGTTCAAACCGCAATTTGAGTTACCAAATGGTCTCCGATTTTAACGTGCTTATACTCGAATGGAATGGATCGACGAGACGAGTCCAACGAGCCCAAGATCACAGAATTCTGACATCACTAAGGCCTTCAAATGTCCAACGAACGGTGCACGATCGTAGGATTCAATATCGACCGTCCATTCGACCACTCCCTATTCACCCCTGATCTCACGCCTATTTACGGGTCATGCCACTCTAGAAAATCTATAAATAGAGCTCTCATTTCTCATGAGAAGGGGACTTAGGCAAGAAGAGAAGGAAGAGAAGGAAGAAACTCCTCCTCGACCACCGCCGGAACCTCGCCGGACCACAACCGGAGCCTCGCCGGGCCACTGCCGAACCACCGCCGGACCACCGTCGGAGCCTCGTCGGACCACTACCGGAGCCTCGCCGGACCACCACCTCAAGGCCCGACGTTCAGGCCCGACATTCTGCTCAAGTCCCGTCATTCTGCTGAAGGCCTAACGTTCGGCTCAAGGCCCGACGTTCTACTGAAGGCCCGACATTCAGGCCTGTCCGACCTCCATCAACAAACAACGGTCTTTCTGACATCGGTCTCCTGCCGACTACGGTCTTTTCGACCTCCGTCGCCTACTGCGGTCCGCCCGACCTCCATCACCAGCCAACGGTTAATCTGACCCCGGTCTCCTGCCGACTACGGTCCTTCCAACCAAACAAACATGTATATGTAACTCCTACCATGTAATGCAATCTATATGATGTACATTTGCTACATCAATCCGGCCTTCTCCCTAAGCAGGGCCTCATTTGTAATCAACTACAAATACTAGTGGATTCATTCAAACTGGGCCGGGCCCCGTAGTTTTTCCCCCTTTTCAGGGGTTTTCCACGTAAAAACTCTGGTGTCTCTTATGAATGTTTCACCCCCTCTCTTATCTGCTTGTGTGCTGGATCGATCTTCGTACAATGTTAAGACGTTAAACCATATATTTCTCTACCGCCGCGAATATTCCAAGACGCAACAATATTGATACTATTTAATACTACTAATTAATTGTACTAATACTAAGCATATAATATATTAAGCACATGGTATATAAGATATATTGAGCATGTGATTGAGATACTATTTTGATATTAATATAGAATAATTTGACAGTATGTGTACACTCCTATATAATTTTACTACATTGATTTGATTTCAATAGTCTTTATTGATATTTTAATTTGATGTTTTATTCGATTTCTATATTAATTGATATTACAAATAAATAAATTATTTAACAGATATGACACTCGTACTAGTTTACTAGCTTTCATATCATAGTATATTACTGTTTAAAGATTCTAACACTATTGCATGTGAATTTTATTATTTTTGCATTGATTCAATAATCTTATGAATTGAATAATTTTGTTATGATTTGATCCCTAATATGTACATTGATCCTCTACCGTATTTTGAATTCAGTTGTAGGTTTTTGTGATATGATGGACTATTAGTTTATTATATATGGTTAAATAATTTCATGCCAGAGTATGGGATCAGGAATGTGAGGCTGGTTAGGATTCTTTCACGTTCAAGTTCCTTTTATTTTAATGATTTTTTTGTATTCAAGACAAGATACATATGTGATGATTTTATAGATCCTAAATATTGTCTGTGATTTTTTAGAATATATGTATATATTAATATTTTGAATTATATAATAAGTTTAATTATTTATTAATGATATATGATATTAAATAGTTCTGGTTATTTTTTATTAAAAGAAAAATAAATAATTCTTTCAAATTAGATTCAATGACATCATAATTAGTATCAGAGAAGTTGTTGGAAGAATTGATTGTTACTAGAGCTATAAAAATTGATTATATGTTGGGTAGAATAAGGAGCTTAAGGTGCATTATTTTGCATGCGTAATTGATTACATAATTAAATGACATATGATATAATGGACTGCATGATTGTATATTTTTTTATGAGTTCTGATTATAAGGATTTTGTTTATATTGATTTCTACCTGAATACTTAAGTGAAATATTAGGGTCGACATTTTTAAGATGGGTAGATTATAATAGCCTATATTTTGATCAAGACAAATAAATTTTTTCTGGAGCCATTATAACTCAAAATTGTAAACTATTTTTGCCATAGAATTAAAATTATAGTATTTGTTGTAATTTTTCGGTATCAGTGAAAATTCTTAAGAAATTGACACATATCGATACAAGCAGGATTTTAGAACCGTTAGGGGTCTATTTTGCAAATTGATTTCACCAATATTTCTTAAATAAAATAATTTATTTTATGAATACTAGTATAAAATAATTGAAGTTTAAAAATGATTTATTTAAATTTTATACTAAAGAATTAATTAAATTAAATAGTGTATTAGTATAATATTAAAATATCTTAAATCATTAAAAAACATTTTATAAAATCATTTTTCTATTTCATAATCGGCTATTAGAGAAGGTTTTAGATAAAATAAGAGACAAAGAGATGAGAGAAAAAATAAAACTTGGGATTTAAAGGTCACAGAGCAAATTTGCTCAATCGACGGTGTTGCGAGATTTATTCGTCTCATTGTAAGAAATATTTATCCTATTTTTGATTTCAAGGATTTTATATTTTTTTTATCAAAATTGAGTTTTCGTTACTAAAAATGAGAATAATTTTGTATTGGTAAAACTTTTACCGTATAAAATTTTATTCGTCATAGAGATTGAGATTATGCATGTTTTGATTATTTGTTTGAAATTTTTTACTCGATTAGTTTAAAAACATAATAATTTTTGCCTACTTAGTATTTTATTTTAAAGTCTAAAAATAATGATTTAGTTCAACTAAAGCTTCAAATATTATTTTACATAATATTTGATAATTTGATTAAATTTTAAAAATGTGAATTTTTACTTAGTATAATTTTTATTGTCTACCATTATGACGTTTTAGTATTTTCTGAATTAAACTCAATTATGCTTTATTGACTGCAATGCATTGAACATGAATGTGGATATGTGATTGAGTAATAACTAGTCATTATTATTATTATAGTATTGTGAAAATAATGTATGTGAAAAAAATAAGTAAAAACTAGTTAACCCCTTTGTTGGAAAATTGATTAACCTATACAGGATGGTGGATTGACTAACATTTTTTTTAAATATTATGGTTTGGTGTTATCATCTACTAATTCTTATGATTGATTGGGAGTCATAAGAAGACGATTAATATGCCAACGGGCAAAGAGTAACGACTCTATTTACTGAGCCAACGATTTACTGATCCTGATACTATATTGAAAAACACTATGATTGTCAGGACTTTTTATTTTTTTAGTGTGACTACTGAAATGCATATTCTTAAAGTATTATTCTTCTTATTATATGGATTTATTGATACTGTATGAATTTACTATTATTAGATTATTTTGTTGCTCATATCACTGGATTGATATTGTTACTAATTTAGATACTGATACTATTTAATACTAATGATTCACTATATTGATATTAAGTATGTGATATATTGAGCACATAATATACAAGATATATTGAGCATGTGATTAAGACATTAATTTGATATTAATATATAATAACTAGATAATATGCATATTTAATTTTAACAATCTTTTTTTAATGTTTTGATTTCATACTTTATTTAATTTATGTACTGATTGATATTACGGATACGGCGATATTGCTTTATAGATATGACACTCGTACTGATTTACTATTTTATTGACTTTTGTATCGCAATATTTTACTGTTTATAGATTCTACTACTACTTCATGTGAATTTTACTATTTCTGTACTTATTCAATGAACATATGAATGATATTGCTATGATTTGATCCCTGACATAAATGTTGCTCTTTTATCGTGTTTTGATTTCAGTTGTAGGTTTTGGTGACTTGTTAGATTTTTTAGCTCATTATATGTGATTAAATGATTTCAGATCAAGGAAGAGGACCAGGAGTATGAGCTGGGTCAGGATTTCTTGAGGTTCAAGTTCTTTTTATTTTAGCTATTCATTTCTACTCGTGATAGGATATATATGTGATGATTATATATATCATGATTATTATATATATTATTTTTATGAATGAATAACGATGTGTACATTGATATTTTGAATTATAGAATATGTTTTGATGTTTATTATTAATAGATGATATTAAATAGCTCTAACTATTGTTTATTAAAAATGATTATTTCAAATTAGATTCTAAGGCATCACACTTTTTGTTGGGAATTTTCTTCAATCGATTGATGGAGCCTTGAGATAGAGTAGAGGATAAAGTAAATCATGGCTTCAATGCTCCAAGGTTGGGGCATGAATGGAGGCTAACTACGATAAGATTAATGCAAAAAAAAATCAAAAGGTTAAGAACATGTAATTAGAATGATGGTTGACTGTAATCCAATCATGCATATTTATGTTTAATAAGTTCTTTGTAGTTTGAATCTACTTCCAAGTCAAATATAGTGGGTCTAAATCATTAAATCAATGGATTCAACCCCATATATTTTTTCCCAACAGTTTTCAAAATCTAAAAATTCAAACCAAATCAATTACCGTCATCAAACAACACATAAATCTTCAAATACTATGTACTAATTAAGCATCTATATAAACTTGAATCTGTAACTCCATTTTTACTCGCCAAGAAAGCAAATTTTAATTGCCATGACGGCATGACTAGTTCTTAGTGATCAATATGCAAAGGAATCTCTCTAGCCAAAGATGACGACCATAGATGAAGGAGAATCATTTGGAGTTCTGGGCTTGCCTGAGATCGATATGAAGAGAAAAGAATGGTGAGAATGGCTGAGGCGTAGAATCATTGGATGAGATGATCAGTTCGATGGCCCGTTTGGCCGATGGCGAATCATTTATTCCGATCATACTGCTTCTAGAAGGTTCTTGACTTCTTTGAGGAATTTCTTCAACGTGACGTGCTACCATTCTATCATAAACATGACATAAAATTAACGACTTATATATTTTGCCATTTCCTCTTACTTTTAAAAGCTAATTATTAAAAAAGTAAAAAAAAAAAAACAAATTATTTTTTAAGATAAAGCTTTGGGGCCCGTAAGCTGAGCTTATCAAGCTTGAATGTCGAGCTCAAATTTGAACTCGTCTAGTAAACAAGTTTAAGTTGGAGCTTGGTGAGGCTCGACTCACAAACTTACGGACGGACTCTTAATAATATAGCATATAGGATCTATTTCTCCAAAAAAATTAGCTAAAGTTTTTTTTTTTTTTTTTCTCTCTTGACAAAAGTTTTATAGTTACCATTTAAAAATAAAAACTGACCCATTGAAAGAAACAGATGCTTGTATTAATAAAGTTGCAACAGTTTAAAAAAAAAAAAGAAAAGCTATATATAGGTTCCTAAGAAAAAAAAATCCAATTTCTTCTTTTTCTCAGGCACGCCGTAGAGAATGGTACGTCTTCATCTTCTCTTGTAACTCATTCATCTACTTCCGAAGTGAGGCCTTCTTCTCTGCTTTTGTCGAGATCTCATAAGCTACTCGCGAGCACTTTTTTATTGTTACAAGTCGAGTTCGAGCTCATAATTTGACATGCAACTTGAGCTCGAGTTAGACGTAATGGAGCTCGACTCAACTCTTTTAACCCCTAATAAAACTAATGGGTTTATTTATTAATTATTTTTATTATGAATTTATCAGAAAATACTGTATTTATCTGAAAATAATGATTTAGCCTATTTAATTTTTTTTCATTTATTATTTTTCATTAGAAACTAATATCAGATGACATTTTATTGTTCTGACCAAAATTAACTAATTATACATTTACCCTTATTTTATAAAATATTACTTAAGAAAATTATTAACAAATTTTTTTATTATAAACAAAATCCATAAGAATATCAATATTAAACCTATAAGAAATTATTTGATTAGAATTTAACATGAAATATTGAGTTTGAAAAAATGGCTAAAAAATTCCAATTTTGAAGAGTTAAATAGGAGTCATCTTTGAAAATAAGAAAATGATTCATTTATTATTATTATTAGTCAAAGTTTATTTTTTATTTTTTTCATTGTAATAATAGAATTTGATTAAAATTAATTATGAATTTATTTTAGACGACTACAATATTTTATAAAGTTGATTATAAAATTATTATGAAAACTCTCTCTCTCTCTCTCTCTCTCTCTATATATATATATATTATTCAAATAAAATTTTATATTATTATCCAAAAAAAAACTAAATAATTGTCTTAAGCAAATCCTATATTTTAGGAGTCTTATCCTGTCACTAGTAGTATTTCAATATGGGATGCAGTCATGCAGGGAATATCTCTTAATCTAAAATATTTTTAATTAAATTGCAATGGATTATTTTTTATCTATTTGACAATAATAAGTATTGTTGCGTCCAGGAGTATTCGTGGCGATAGAGAAATATAAAGTTTATCGTCTTAGCGTTGTACGAAAATCCGGCACGCAATCAGATAAGAGAAAGGGTCTAGCATTTATGAGACACCAAGATTTTTACGTGGAAAACCCCTAAAAAGGGGAAAAACCACGGGGTCTAGCCCAGTTTGAATGAATCCACTAGTATTGCAGTCGATTACAAATGAGGCCCTTCCTTGGTGGAAGGTCTTAGCTTGATGTACATCTTATGGAGTACATTACATGATGTAAATACAAAGAGCTACTATCTACGTATTCGCTTTGTTAGAAGGACTGCAGTCGGCGGGCGACGTAGGTCAGGAGGACCATAGTCAGCTAGCGACGGAGGACTGTAGTCGACGGGCGACGTAAGTCAGGAGGACCATAGTCGGCGGGCGACAAAGGTCGGAAAGACTGTAGTCGACGGGCGACATAAGTCCGGAGGACTGTATTCAACGGGTGACGCATGTCGGAAAGACTGTAGTCGGCAGGCGATGTAAGTCAGGAGGACCGTAGTCGGCTGGCGACGGAGGTCGGAAGAACTGTAGTTCGACGACGAAGATCAGTAGGAGAGCGTCAGGTAGAAGTCCAACAATGGAAAGAAATGCATCTTCGCATAGACGTCCAGCGAGGTCCGATAACCGGTAGAAGTCCGATGTCGGGTAGAAACTTGGAGAAGAGTGAAGGCCCGACGTCGGGAAGAAGTCCAACGTCTTTGGTGGCATAGGAGAACTCCGACTTCACATGGGCAGAGTTTCGGCGTCAGGAGAGAACTCTGTTGTTAATTGGGAAGAATTTCAACACTACATGGAAGTTGGGCAGCATTCCGTCGTTTCCCAAAAATCCGGCAGAGTTCCGACGTATTCAGGCGACGGGAAGAGCTCCGGCGTTGGTCGAGGAGGAGGGGATTCGCCTTTTCCCCTTTTCCTTCTTATTCTCCTTCTTCTTCTCTCTCTTCCCTTGAGTCCCTTTGGTGTAGAATGATGGCTCTATTTATAGTTTTTTTGGAGTGGCTTAGCCCGTAAATAGGTGTGAGATCGGGGGCGAATTGGGAGTGTTTTGAATGGACGGCTGATATCGAATCCTTTGATCATGCACCGTTCATTAGGCATTTGAAAGCTTTAATGATGTCAGAATTTGGTGATCTTGGGCTCGTTGGATTCGTCTCGTCGAGCCGTTCGATTCGAGTATAAGCTCATTAAAATTGGAGACCGTTTGGTAACTCAAATTGTGGTTTGAACCTTCCAACAGCTCTTCGGGTCCTTGATTCAGACTCATTTGGGCTCGGATTGGGTTGATCTTGGTGTCGTTGGGTTCATATTTTCGAGACGCTCAGTTTGACTATAAGCTCGCTGAAATCGGAGTTCATGTGCTTCCGGAATTAATTTTTAAAGTTTCCAACTATAATTTTTGCCTCGAGATTCGTGCCCGATCAAGCTAATTTTGCCGTGCCGTATCAAGTATAATTATAAAAAATAATTTTTATTAGAGAAATAAATTATCTTATAGAATTAGATGAAAAAAATTGTCAATCAAGCAATTAACACTCACGCGGGACAGCCATGTGGGTCATCACACCACTGATTTAGTAAATCGGTCGGTCCAATCAATAAAATAAACAACCCAGAGCAAATCGGGAGACATCCTCCTCTTCTGCGGCACCGGTTCGACTGCGCCATCAAACGCCTTCAGGGCATCTCCAAACGAAACTCTCATTTTTCACTGCAAATTACAGTAAAATCAAAAAGTAATTCATCTCCAGTGGAACGGCGTCTTTCTTAGACAAGTTCCGTAGAGAAAAAGAAATGATATTGACGTCGCACTGTTGAACTGCCATCATATGGTGGGCTGAAGAAATGGTTTTCGGTTGCGACGTTGGAGGGCCTCGTCCCTTCCGTACTACGGCCACTGCTCCGCCACCTCCCGCCTGTGGAACATTGGGTTATCTTCGTCGGGCCATACGAGCACCACTTGAAGCTCCTTTCATGGCGGCAAAGCCTGGCCCAGGTGGACCGGTGGTTGAGGTCGGGCTAGACAGGTCGGGCCGGATTAATGCAGCAGAGCTTGAGAGGCTCTTGGGGTTACCGGAGTTCTTAGATCGGGCAAAGCTCAGTTCTTTTTCGGCTTGTACTAATGTGACCGGCATTCAGACAGACACACGAGCAATTGCACGGCTTCTCCATCGTTCTGGTGCTTATGCCTTCGGCTTTGAACACTTTGTATCATTTCTTATACAAAGTAATTGTAATTAGTTTGATAAGAATACTTCTATGGCCATCAATATTTTCATCCAGAAAACAATGAGGAATTTTCTGATTTTTTCCCCTACTGATGAGGTATTATATCCTTACAAGCTAAAGTGTGTCCCTCTTTCCACCAGTGGTGACGGGACTGTTCGTTTCGTGGGTAGCTAGGATGTTAATGTAATCAGATCATCACAAATGTCTAATCAAAACTCTTGATTTCCATAACTGACATATGATAATGCTTCACAGGACACTGTATACTGTGAGGATCCGGAGGAACGAGAAGTTGCTGGTACGCCAGCGATTGTGCAAACGATACGAGCAGCGATAGCTTTTCAGGTGAAGGATTGGGTGGGAAATGCAATGATCCAGAGGAGAGAACAGCGCATGGTTAGATTGGTCAAGCAAAGAATGCTAAGGAGCTCGAGAGTGCGAGTGTTAACTATGGGGATGATGTGCGACGAAGATCGTTTACCTATTGTGTTGAATGCGATAGACCTGTTGGCAGAGCTCGGCCATCGTTTTCGTGTACTGTATAGCTTTGATTGGAAATATGAGATTGGGAATATTTACATAAAGAAAGGGAATCACAAGGAATTATTTTAGCTAGCAAAAGTGAACGCTATATAAATTATATAGCTACTGCAAAATTTGTTGCAAATTCTTTGCTGAAGATGGGGGAGGAAAGGGAGATTCCAGCTTGTATTGATCCCAAGCTAGTTACCTTTTATATTTGATTCCAAGTTAACATATGGATTTGCTCTAATTTGTGTTTGATTTTTTTTAATCAATATGTTGTGATAGGTTTAATTTGGCCAGAATATATTTTTTTTTTTGTTTAATCTTTCACGGCTGGCATAATACAAGTCAAATCCATCCCTTGCGCAATACTTTTCATCGAAAAAATCCAAAAAGATTTGTTCTGTTCAATCCGTAGTCGTACCTCCAATCGGTTGTCGTTTTCTAATTTTTAAAGCTCGTATGTTGTCTTTTCCCTCCCGAATCCTTCTATTAACCTATTTCCAGACCTAGATTTCAGAAATTGTTTCTAGCCATTAGAAGAAAGCAAAGCGGCACTCTGGAATCTAAACGGGATTGTGAAAAATGATTCTGTTTTAACGACGATTGGCTAATCAAATTATTTATTTTCAAAGTTCTCGTCGATGACAAATGGAATCTGTGTGTTTATCGGAATTGATTTCGATTAATCTAGCTTGGGTTTGCTCTGTCCCCTTTTGTTTGATTTTTTCTGTGCGTACGCTTCTTCTTAGAATTTATGTACATGTAACGTTACTGGATTATCCAACTCATTCCTTTCGAGTTTTGAACTTGGTCAGAACTTCAATGCTTTGCAATGTACAAAAGGCTTTAGAGCTTTTCCGAAAATCTGTGTATTTGCATACAAAAAAGCGAGTTGAGGTTTTGAATGAGAATCATGAGATCATGAGATGAAGGAAGAGCAAAAGGGAATGTGAATGATCTGTTAACATCCTGAGTTGTCATCCACAGGCTCGGAGTTGTTCGGCGAGGGTGATACAGAGCAGCTTGCTATGGAGATGGAAGGCAGTGGGTTTTCAGAGTTGCTTAGAAATACTACTGAGGAAATTCTAATCAAGAGTATGATGGATAACCCTATTGGAAATCCGGTGCCGAGCATGGAGATGTTGGGGTTCAAGAACATAATGCAGCCTTTTAGAGCAGACAGCGAGGAGCTCTTCAATTGCTGGATAGAGGCAATGATTCTTCTCTCTTCTTTCTGTTTTTGATTTTGGTTGCTGTAAGATTCTGATTAAATGAATCCATTTATTTTTACTTGTTATAAATATTTGAAATTCATTTACTGCTGTCAATTGGGATGATCATTTTTTTTTTAAATTTTTGTGAGTGTTTATGGAGAGATTTGAAGCTAGGATAAGTCTGTAATTAACCTATCATAGTTGATTTATTCCTGAGCGATCTCAAGTATTTACTGTCTTCATTTTTTTGCTTCTTTCTAAAAACCATTTATTTGTTCAAGTGCGCATGATGAAAGAATTGAGGAGGTCATTCAAATATTTTTGAACAAGTTCAACTCTTTATTTAACAAATGATCCAAGTTTTGTCTGTTTAACTTTGTATTTCTATGATCACCAAGGATGCTCATCTCTAATTAAGAATCGCTTAAATAGATACCTTCTGGATGTTCTTATAGAAGATACGGCAAATTTGTACATGTTCTCATGAATCTTGTTTTTCAATCTGCTCCTTCGAATGAAAAGGCAATCCTTTGTTTTCTTCTTGGCTTCAATCTTCTTCCTGTCATCATATTTTCATGGCGATCACTTTGTATGTGCCATGTTGGTGGCAAAGCTATTTGGTTTTGATGTTCGGCAAATGTTTTGATTGAGTTGTTCGGTTAACATTCTAGATAGCAATCCATGTAGATTTTTCCCACTACCTTACCACTTGGATAATGTTCTTCCCATCGTGTAATTTGCCTTGATTACAGCTCTCCCCCGACTTGCTGGACGATCTGGCTTTGTAATAAACATACTTATTGTGTTATAAGTCTCACATTTGAAGTTAGCATCATATGACTAGAGAGTAAAGTAGGATAATTCCACTTTTTCATTTTCTTGAGTGAAACTGCGGTGCATTGATGAGGTTGATCAAATGAACTGGCCATGTTAAGTCTTCTGTTAGTTTTATATTATGGAGGATGAAAAGATGCATAATCTAGTAGAATTGAAGATAAAGTTGTTCAAAAAATTTTTTTTTTTCTTTTCTGTAATTTTATTGCATATTATGAATCAGCTACATTGTTTTCATGGACTTTTTCTTCTGTTATCGCCCAATGCTTTTTAAATTTTTAAATTCGATAGGTTCCTTGAACCATTATAAGCTTTGCTAATAGTGTAATTGCATAAGCTTACATTTCATTTTTTTGCTTTCATTAAACTTCACACAGAGTCCTGCTTCAGCCATAACTCATCGAACTCATCAAGCTTCAACCAGGTCAGTTGGTAGCATTTTACATATGTTGACTTTGCCTCTCAGTTTGATTATTCTTTCAAATGCAGCCTACTTTGGGGATTACTTAGTAATTAGTTATTGTGTTGTCATTAATGAAAGAGTTCCATGATGATAAGCTGTCAAGAAGGTTATCATGCAATGAATTTGGGTTCTCAGACATCATAAAAAGATGAGCAGTATATTACAAAATAATGAAATAAGGGATTAAATTATGTTGTAGAGACAGTTATAACTGGCAAGCCATTGGTGGACATGCATTTTCTGTCATGTGATTTAAGTTGAGTGACAAGGAGATAATGTCATCTAATCCTGGGGAGTTTTGATTCATTGGGCAACTGAGCACGAACTGTTTTTTTTTTTAAATTTATGTGCATTATATCCTTGGAAATAATAACAATCCCCTTATTAATGTACTAAATTTAAACATATCAGGAAATAATCTGCATACTGCACATTTTTCCTATGGAGTTCATAGAGTTTTCATTCATTGGCTTCTGACATAATTTGCAGGATATCAGCAGATCTTGGTTTGAGTCAGCAAAATGCAGTATCATTTACAAAGAAAAGCAGCGATTTGTACTCATCTCATCAAAATATTATCACATGTGATGAACACTTTAGTCATCCAGGCCAATATTCCTTAAGGTTGTTATTTTCTTATGCAAAGTGGCAACTATATTAGTTCCTTAACTTTCTACAGGCTCTTATAGGATGGTTTGATATTTGCATTATAAGATATTTGTGATTAAGATGATCAAGATGCTAGTTTTTTCCGTCAAATACGTTGTACTTGGTTTGACGGTGTGTGCCAAAGCTTTGTGTTTGGTGCAATATTCAGTTAGCCTAGGTGACATCTGTTGAAAACATACGCGCATGTGTGGAAGTAAAGGAACCAAGCAACACTGCATATTTATTTATTTTTTAGGCCAGATATCAAATTTTTCATGCTTTGTTTGGAACTTTAGTTTTAATTTCTTCTTTGATTAGTATTTTTTTAGAAAGGAGGCAAAAACCCATCGGGTTGATTTGAATGTAACTTCAAATTTGATATAAATTGAAAAAAAATATGAGTTTGAAGATAAATATAAAGAAAAATAAAATAATAAATATTCATTTATGGATGTCACCTTGTGTCAAAGATGAATCAGAGGAGAACGAAGGAGCTGTCAAAAGAGTAGGTCGGTGCCCTTAAGAAACATAGATTATGGAGATGATTGTAGGAGATGAGCGCCATTGCCTGCTCGGGAGACCAAGACTGAGGTGCCTCTGTTGACACAAACTGATGGGGCCGGAGGCTAGCGCAAGTGAAGGAGATGAAGAGGATGTTGTTGCTGCTGCGTCCAGTCACGACTTGCGCTGCGATGCTTGATTTTTTTCACCCTAAAGTTATCCCTTCCTTTTATTTGATAAACTTCAATTCGAGCGAACCAAATCAGGACCAACCAAAATGGCACACGAGTATTTCTCACGCATTTCTCGCACACACTTTCGTGATCGACGACGAACATTAAATGTATTAGTGGATGTGGTAGTATTATCTAACCTTGATATTTAAGTTCTAGATGTCTAGTTTGGGCACTGCAATATTCTCAATTGTTTAACATTTTTTCTTATCAGGAATTCAGAAGAGGATGGGACTCAAGCTAGTAACTTTTATTTGGCAAAGGTTAGCTATTTCTCCTTCATCATTTTTCTTTTAAGAAGGCAAAATTATTGAACAGAACAGATTCATCTGGTTATACATTGTCATGCAGGCAGGGTTCTCTCAGCCTTTGATAAGAAGTAGATCATCGGAGCTAAGGTAAAATCTTTATGATTGTGATTGCGTAAATGATACTTGTGAAAGCATAAATAATTATATCCCAAAAGAAGTATACACCTTTCGATGATTGATTTATTTCTGAATTTGTTTCTTCTGTGCAAATTTATTTTCCTATCTCATAAAAATAGTCTCTTTTACATTTTGTTATATGATGAGCTATGTTTTCTTATGTTGTGCACAGTTCGTTACCTTTTCTGTTCACCAATAGTTATTTCCTCTCCTATCTATTCATTTCACTTCCTGACAACAACACATGTTGTAGATTTTATCTTAACTTTTGATGACCTAGCCTTTCCAGAGCTATTTTCTTCAGCCAAATCTGATTTTAACTGATGTTATTGAACTGAAACTGAGTGGGAGTCCAATGATATGCAAGCATTGTGATTTTGCGATTTTGCTGAGCATGACGACTATCATCATTCACCAATACACGTTCATTATAAATGATATTAGTTAATCAGGTTTTGATGGGTTACATGTGTTACTAAGAAATATTGCAAGCCACTAATCTTCCATTTTGAAGTACGCATTATTAAAGAAAGAACTTAAAAAAAAAAAAATAGTATCTTGCCCTGCTGTGGGTTCGGAGGTGTTTTTTGGAATACAAAATTGAAATGTTTTTTTAGCAGTGCGTGCGTATCATTGCCAGCCTATCTTACTTTTATTTTAAACTCACAATCAAAATAATGTGATTACTTTCTTTCTAATTCTTTTCTCTTATCTTCAAATTTGAACTCGCAGTAAAAGTTTAACTCTATATCCTACTATCTTATCTTTGATATAAACTCCCACTTGCCCTTTTAATATATATATATATATATCACTCCATACTTTAGTGTTGACTTCAACACATCCGCCAAATCAGCATGATCAAAAGAGGCGAATTTGGCAACTCAAGCAATGGTTAGAAGGTGCGACACGTAACTTGAATGATCAAACAATCTCTGATCGCCAAACTGATTACTCCGTTGCGATCAGAGAGTCAAATTTGTCTAAGAGGGAATACCTCTCAGTCAAATCGAGCGAGAATGGTTAAAATTGGCGACCGACACCTGAAAATGATGTGTGACGCTGCTCAAACGACATTTGATTACAAAATGGACTTCATCGTTGCATTCAGAACATCGACAATACCCAAAAATGATTGTAATTTTGCTTAATGAAATTCATGCGGGAAATCAATGCGGATCCCGAGGCGACAATGTGTGGATTTCGAGGAAAATGCATGGACCGAGATACATTTTATTATGTTGTATTTTTAGTTGTTTAATAATAATAATTTTATTATTATTATTATTAAAACTAAAATAAAAATTGAAAAAAATGCATTTTATCCCTACAAATCATGCTCAAATCCCGCTCAAATACTGCGCATTCGACCGCCTATGCCTTGTAGATTGGCACAGAACTGTCCCCTCTATGGCGGATATCCTGCTCGAATCCTACAGCTCTCGTCTTGATCGCACTTCTAACTGTGTTGATAATACAAGAGTGAAACTTGAGAGCTCGGTTCGACGTTTCTATCTCTCATTCACAAGCTACAACTCCCGATTTCCTCATAGCCCATTACCCTCCCAGCCGAACTTCTTCCTGCAACTCCGTCTCTACCTCACGTTGCAACTGTCGCAAACCAACTCCTAGCTTCAAGCCGGTGCCATCCTCCTGCACTCATCAATTCAATCGAACAACCTCGGATCCTCGGTTCGGCTCTTCCACTTCCATGCTCAAGATCCCGTCTGCACTCTCCTTTATCCTCTTATTCCCTTCCCGCAGCTGAACTAGAGCTTGATCTGATCGTTCTGAAGCTGCAATCCTCCGTATATAAGCCTATTGGATCGATCCTCACGTTGACTTCTTCTTCCTATATGCGAACAAGCTCCTCAAGCCGACCCTACTTCTGATTTCCTACTTAGCCGCCTCTATTCCTGTCGTACGGCTCAATCAGCCTCCGATTCTCTTATAACAGATCCTAGTTGATTGACGCTCAACTTGTCTCCCACATTTAATTTCATGTCGTGCCTGTGCCTTCGATCTGTTAGCCGCAAGTAGGCAGACATCCCGTTTGAGGTCACTCCAACCGTTTGCACTTCCCTCTCCTATTCGAATGCCCAAGTCCTCTGATTCCATCAATCAAGGCCGATCGGCCCGATCCCTATCACCCGCACACGATCCTTCTCCCCACACTCAATTAGAGTCTCGACGTCTTCTGCTCGATCAAACTCAACCTCCCCTCATCCAGCTCTCGATCCGACCCCTGCTCTGCCTCACTCGATCGATCCCCCTTCACTGCCTAGCCAAACTCCACAAGCTCAATAGACCCCGCCTTTTCCAAGAAGCTAGAGGAAGACCTCCTCCACCTAATTCACACCAAACCACTCTCAGCCGACCGACTTCAAGCCTTTTAATCCGTCCCCGTTCTCAATTAGTAACTCCCACTCCTCATTTCCCTTCTATTCGAACCCAGCAGTTGCCGACCCTCACTTTCGATTTCTTTCAGCCAACACATACCCACAATCTCCTCAACAGCTCGCTAATATTTCTTCCACAACAAACCTACCCGACTCTTTTAAACATTCCTTCTTCCCCCTCTATTCTCAACACCTAACACAACACCTCAATCATTTCTCCTATAGCATCCCACCTCTACTTCCAAAGCCTGTGAACTCATTTATACACTCCTCCTTACACTCACCTCCTTCCAACAGCCTCCTCTTTCCACCTATTATTATTATTATTTTAAAAAGAAGAAAATATACAAAAAATGAAGAAAGGAGAAAGTTAAAAAAAGAGCAAAAAAAAAAAAAGAGAAGTAAAATTAAAAAAATAGAGAAGTAAAATTAAAAAAAAATGAGAGAAAGGAAAAAGAAATGAAAGAAGAGAAAAATTTTGTGCACGAAACTACCGCCACAGTCTCGTTCCTGAAAGTATAAATGATTTCTAAACCCAAAGACTCCAAATCTCATTTTCGGCACTCGTGACACGGTGGGAAACCACCTATATACTATTTTCTTAGCGTGGTGGGAGGAAGCCCAGTGCAAAGCTTGCGGCGAGGTGGGTAGGCCCCGTACGCATTTTCCTTGGCGTGGCAGGGACACTCCTAAGTCCCGTGCACGTGCTTCTATGCTTGCGGGGAAAAACTGTAAATCTTTCAAACAGATACCTCGAAGACCCATGCATGCTTTCTTACTGCAGTGTCGCCCGACATCTATCATACATGCTTTTCTTAGCATGATGGAGAGAGTATGCTGAAATTTTTAGTAGAACAGAGGACATGGACTTAAACTAATAAGTATGGAACATAACTTATATCGAGCTACAGGGAACTTGACTTAAATAAACATCTAAAATAAAATTATAGCACACAAAAGAATAAAAATCAAACATGAACAACAAGGCAAAAGGATTTGTGATTTTCAACATGACTAGCTCATTGAAGGATAAACATATAATTTGATTGCAAATATATGTACAAAAGTCCTTAAACAATACTGTAAATCCGCCTGCAAAGGATAAATGGCACCCATCTCATAAGAACACTAAAAAAGATTGCAATAAATGCAATGGCGCATTTATAAGCAAAACATGAGACACATGGAACATATATAGAAGTTGCTAATTGGACATGCATGAAGAAATTAACAATGAGTGCAGCTCATCCGGTAGTCAACATTGACTTGCAGATGAACACATTAAACATGCCCGATCCTTCTATGCGGGTAGATAGGAGTCGACACGGCTCGAACCATCAAATAAATATACAGTCGTAGCGTTGACCGAAATATTTGTTTTATAGTTCATGTTAGACCTTCAAGACTCTTATCAAGGAAAATCCATTAACAAAATCATGAAGCCGGCCAAAACCCGATCCTTTGTCGACCAATAGATATAGTTGACAAGGTTCAATCAACAAGTGAAATATCCATGCACCCCGATAATGACGGTCAGTGTTGACTAAAAATCTCAATCGGAGAGGATCCTTAATTATTTAAAATGTCTCTCACATTCCTTCAGAGATACAAGTGATTTCAAATTCACCCCGATAATGTCCGCGTTGATAGAAAATCTCAATCAAAGAGGTAAACTCTAAATATCCAAAATGATTCCCAAAATACTCACAAAATTCAAAAACTCCAAAAATACCCAAAAATCCAAATATTTAAAATTGAAATAAACCATCAAAATGCTTAAAGCAAAACTCATCCACCCTGTACAATAGTTTGTCGAAATGGACAAATTTGAAAATAACTTCAGCTCATAAAGAACTAATGTTTGGTCGAGAATATCACTAGGATTCATTCTCAAACCGTCTCTTGTCAACAAGAACGTGGTACGTGTCATCTAATCGGCGATTTTGCCGCCAAATGACACTGCAGGTAAATGGTTATGATTGGGGCCCTCTGAAATGAGTGGTTTGCCATCAAATGACACCACTAAATTACTGTTATGGCCTGAGCCCATATGTTCCCCAAAGGCGCTAAATCCTTGAGATATGAATCAATATGATATAATTGATAGGGCACAAAGCTTTCTGTTAGCTAAGGTAGATTCAAATTTATCCCCTTAGATAAACATCCACTCCATGTCTACAAGATACCATTGGACGACACAACCCATGGATACCGATAAGGATTCTTCTGTCATGTGGGATTGACTACCTCCTCTGACCAAGTAGACCATGGACCATGATGGCTTGGGACGATGGAACCATGGGATCTTAATCGAGTCTATCATCCATTCCCTCACCATTCGCTTTAAGTACAAGGTGGTGAAATTTTTAATTTTTAAATATCCAATTTTCAAATACCCAAGCCCATGCTGCTACTATATGCCAGATAACATGTATTTCTACATATTCATCGACGACTAACCTTAATCGAAAGTTCTCTCTTGTGAGAGGGAGGGGTAATAAACTATAGGGGCTTGTGCCTATAGGAAACCAAAACTCATATCATAAAGTCCTCACAAAATGAGGGCAAAATCTCTGGGTGTGTCTTATCTACAAACCTAATTTGTCTTCCTAAAATTTACCCCTGAACTTAATCCGTTAAAACTCCCTGAAAGCACGGGGAGGCCGGGCGCAAATTTTCGATGCCCACAAAGCTTGATAAGCTTCCAAATTTTATTTTGTTTGAATCGCTCAGTCCATTGCATCAAGTTTTGTAAGGAGTGTTGAACTTATCAGATCTGAGGTAGAAAGAAAATTTAACGGAAATGCTGAAGTGAACTTCCTACATCGAATTTTTTTTCTTTCTGGTTACAGGTGCTTAATGCAGTAAAAGGCTACTTATCAAATTGAATGGTGGATATTATTGGCTGGCGCAGTTATTTATTTTTAGGCTGTGTTTAGATGCTAGGAATTTGAGTGAAAATGAATGAAAATAGAGTTGTAATGCAGTGGATTCTTTAACAACTCATAAATTATTGGGGTGATAGGGACATCAGTTCGTGGAAGGTTTATCAGAGGCGTGGCCGCCGATCTACAACCACGATCGAGTCTTTGTACTTTTGAGTTTTTATGTTATTTTCTTATTTATGTATTTTCTATTCATGTATTTGTTTTTCAGTCGTACACTTTTAGTGGGAGATGTCGTATGTAAGCCCGGAGGGCAATTGAGTCTTTTATTTTTCATGAGTCTCATGTACTTGGCTATTTATAGCTTCATGTTCTATTTTCAAGTTAATGAATGATTATGAGAAAATTTTTCACTCTTGTGTTTGAGAGCGTTTGAGAGTTCTTGGAAAGAACTTTGGAGAGATCCCTAGGAGATGGAGATCGGATCACCCACCAACCTTGGAGACGGCCGGGTTCGTGATTTTCTCTTTTGTCTTTCGTCTTTCCCCTTCCACCTTCTTTACTCATCTTCGTTACATTCAATTCCACCTCCAAATTCCAACCACCATCTTCCCCTAACCAAGCTCTACAATTTCTTCCCTCCACAGGCCGCCGGACACCCTCACCCCGAACCTCCTTGCCGCCGGCCCCCTTCCCACTTTCCCTTCTCCTTTGGTTTCCTAATTAGGTTGGGAATAATTGGGATAATTTTGAAATTCAAATTCATTTAAATTTGAATTCAAAATCTTTCCTAATTTAGTTATTCTATTTTAGGAAAGTACCTAATTTAAATCTAATTTTGAATTTTAAATTCATGAGGATTTAAATTAAATATTTCCTAAATCCCAAAACCTAAATTAAGAAGTCATAATTGCCCCTTGCCCATGCATGCCGCCGGCCCCCTTGCCCTCCCTTATTAAATCCTTTTCAAATTACTTCCTAATCCCAACTCTCCACTTAGGAAATAATTTCTAATCCATAATTCCCTCCTTGGCCGAATTTTCCCAAAGCCCACAATTCCTAATTATTTCCTAAATCAACTATTTGAGTTAGGAAATAATTCCCCCATCCCCACCCCTCTTGATACCGCCGGCTCCCTCTCTCCCTAGCCGCCCCTCTCTCTCTCAAATCTCCTCTCTCCCTCATCAACTCTTCACCTTTACAAAATCTGAAACTTATTTCAGATTTTCGCCTTGTCTCTCTTTCCTCTCCACTTGCAAGAGAAACTTCTTTCTCTTTGGCAACCTTCAAGAACACTAGCAAGACGAAAGATGATTTGTCCCTAGCTCCCATGAATGGCGGATCCAGAAAACGAATACGGCTTAACCTGGGACGAGGACGGCTTCACTGATATTCTTCAATCAACTTTCTTCGACGTTAATACGATGATCGACCACACCGTCGAAGACTACCTAGAGCATATTCTGGACACGTTAGTGGAAGCAATCGACTAGCATTTTGAAGACGTCGAGTGGAGGATCTCCACCGCTCCTTGACAAAAGGTTCTCTTTCCCGTTTCATTATAGTTCTTGAATCTAACTTCTATTGCGCTTGATTGTAGTCACGGAGGACGGTTCTTCTTGCTCATGCTAAGCTTAGTAAACGTAGGATTTTGAGTGTGCTTCTGGGCTTAATAACTCTCGTTGTTAACTTAGGGATTTTACTTAAAACTACTATTTGGCATAGTGTTGTTTTCCTATTTTATTTTGAAAGCTTCAAATCTCTGGTTATGTGATTTAGCCTAAGCGGGTGTGACCCCTTATTTGTTTTGATTCGTTGTTTGAACTGCTACTAGTTTTGTTCTATGTTATTCTAATCAAGAGTTGTGCAAATTCTAAATGAATTAATTGCATTTCATATTTAGTCCTGCATCATGGGGTTTCATTTTATTTCCTTCACTTTTCTTCAATCAAGCGAAGGCTATACTTTAGAGGAAGGGAATGAAGTTTGAAAAATCTAGCATCATGATCTCGCTTTATGAAGAGTGTATAGGCAATAACTTGTGTGCATCATTCCATAATCCAGCATGTACTTTCATGTACTGACAGAACATATCCTTAAATAGAAATGATAATTTTTCTCAAAGATAAATTAAGTTCTGACATTTATCCGCAGGAGGAAATATGCTGCTATGCAAGATTCCCAGATTAAAGTGATTCCTCAACCACCACATAACATGCCAACACATGGTGTTCATAGATTCCAGCAAAACTTCACGAACATGAGCAATTTCTGCAACAATCCAATGGCTGAAATACCCAACCAACTGCAGAATATCATGTCTCCATCTAAATTGTCCACGTCGTCTTTCAACCCTCCAATTGCAACAGCTGATATGATTTCTTCTGTTGTGAACATGCTCAAGGGTACCTTAGAGCCTAAAAAGATTGACAGAAATGTTGATGAAGAAACAGTTGAAGGTCGTTCTTATGATATGTTAACTTCTCAAGAAGCTGCATGCAGTAGAAGCTCTATTCAAGGTGTAGGAGATGAGACCACTGTTTTACATATTTTATCCCCAGTTCATGTGCCAGCTTCGGGCAGCTTCGCAACACTTGAGAATTCTTTAGAATTGAGCATGAAAGGTTATCCAACTGAGGCAAATTATATACAGATGAGTACCATGTCTCGAGAGCCTTCTCAAAGCGATTCATCTACTGCTGCTCCTGCAGTTTCAACGGGTTTTGAAGTTTGTGATGGCACTGCTCAATCAAAGCCTGCATTTTCTACTTGTAGTTATTCTGGAAAACAGGTTGGCTATGGTTCTTTAGAACTCGAGTCCAGAGACAAAGGTAGGTTCTTTGATTTATGATTTTGATCCTATATTATAGTCTATTTCAACTTCAAATTCAATAAAAAAAATGTTTTTTTTTTCTTTTACATATTCTGTGAACACTTCTAGCATCTTTCTACTTTATAAAACAGTTATTTTTATGTTAGATTGAATCATTTAGTCCATTTACACTTAATATCATTTATTTTTATTCACAACAATAAAGCTATAGATCATTTGAGTTATTATCGATATGTTGTGGTTGCAATTTTTTCCTCTGGAACCATTTCCTAGGTTTTTGATTAGCTGTTGGAAAGTCTTTTGACTGCTTGTTGAATTTGAAGTTTCTAGTGGCTGGTAATTATTATTACCATTACAAGGAACTGCAGTATGAATAAATTAACTGAAAACGCATATTACTCGTGGTCATTTTGGGGTACAATTGACTTAGAAGAGTTCAAACCTTTTAAACAACTTTAGCAGTGTAGAATGAATAAAATTTTGGGGTACAATTGACTTAGAAGAGTTCAAACCTTTTAAACAACTTTAGCAGTGTAGTATGAATAAATTTGCAATCTGAGTTGTTGTTGAAATATATCCTTTACCATGAAAAATTCAGGAAAAGGATGTTAGAAAATAGTTTAAGGATTCTAGAAAGGTATGCTGTTAGTTGAATCGTTTATCAAAATCATTCTTGCAATTTTTTTGAGTCATGGCCTTGAGTACTTATTTTATTTGCCTGTAATATGCTTTCTCCATAAAGAAAATTTAGTATGGATGGATTCTATTTCATCATGAGCTTCTGGTGGGCCTATGAAATCTTGATTCCACGTACATTAATGTTCTCCTCCTTTCTTGTGTTATATTACCTAATCATTTCAAATTAGGGTTCCTTGTCATTTTAATAGAAGTAATTATAATGTATTTACTTCTGAAAATTTGTTGTAAAATGACAACGAATACAATTTATCAAAGTTTATTCATGTCAAGCATCCAACTTGATGAGTTGTTACTACCGAATTATTGAAACAATTAATGTATGTTCTTAGTCACTATAGATTTAAATTTTGTGATTTCAGATTATTTATAAAGAACTGAAAACTAGTTTTTCATGTTGAAACTTATCATTTACTCCTTATTGTTAAACCTGCTCTGCCATTAGTAATTGTAACAAAATTTGCAATGATCTCTAAAAGAAACTCTTCCTATTTCTTGCCTGACTCTTCCTTCTATTTCATCTTTTAAAATTTTTAGCTTCACATGCATCATCCAAAAAAAAAAGTTGCAATTTTCTTTCACAGAAAATTACTAAACAGATTCATCTGTGATCAGCTCCATACATACCTTTTTTCATGACGTTCTTTTATCAATTAAACACTTAATCAACGATACATGTCTTTTCTAAATCAGATAATCATCCATAGCAATATTTTACTGAAACATTTTACTTGTTCAGTACATATTCAACGGACCAAAAATTTTTCTAAGGTAAAGATTGCTATTCATGATTTTCTAGAACCTAGTAACAGTTTAGCTTTTTGAGGAAAATGTCTCGCTTGCCGTACATAAATAATAATTTGCTAGAGATTTATAATGGCATTTTGCTTCTAGATTGAAATATCCATAATTTAAAAGCCTAAGAAAAATTTTTAGATCCATAATCAATGTGAATGAAATGCTGCTGTAAATCCATTGACTGCTGATACATCACATCATGATTACATTACTTCATCTATTATTGTCTAACTTGCAAACTGAATGCAGTGGGCAAGGAAGATTCCACAAAGAAAAGAAGGGTTGAGCGCTCACGCAAGTATGAATACTACACCTTGAATAAAAGAATGAATTATGATGCCGTGTTGCTTTAATGAATGTATTTAAGTAGTTGCCTAAGAAATTTTTTAAAACTTGCTTTGCATGCTTCTTTTTTTCCCATTTTTTAATCCTTACCCATGAAAATTTAGTATGGTTCAAATACCATTAGTATTTCCATTAAGAAGTTGCATTCAGCCCATAAATGTTTGATGTTAAAAGCATGCATACCTAAGAGTGGAAAGAATCATTTCGCAAGTTTTGAACCTCTCATCTGTTGCTCTAGTCAAGAGATTACATTTATGTTATATGATGTCTTCCATGTTCACTGTGTTTGCTAGTTGTAGCTTCTGCATGAGATCAGTTATGAATATTTTTCCTGGTAATTTAGGATGGCTGAAGCAAAGGAAAGAAACTCGACACCATCTATATCGTCAGATATGCAGGGAATTCTAAGGCGCTGGGAGAATTTAGAGAAGGAAGTTCGATCTCTCAAACTGAATCTTTCCTTTATGAACAGGTAATACAACTTCAGAAGTTTAGCGTTTCGAACTGAAGTAATAACTGAACATTATTTTTCTTGTGTCTATATATATATATATATATATATATATTCGTCTGTGCGTGTGTGGTACAAATCATTTCATGTTATGGGACTATTTTCTCTGTATGCTTTTCTTTTGCCCACTATTTTTACTGGTGCCTAATACACATTTTTGGTAATCTTTTATATACTTCCCAGCTACAGTTAGTGAACTGTAATGCTGCCTCTCTCTCTCTCTCTCTCTCTCTCTCTCTCTCTCTCTCTCAACATTCATATTCATCATCATCATCATATTCAATCATGCACATATTATATAGCCCAAATGAATGCCATATAATTCTACAAACAATGAAATCTAAATAAAAGCTGTGCATAGAAACTTAGAAATAATTCTTTATTGTTAATATTATTTCAGAAAGGATTCGGAACAAACCAAACAAATTGAAGAGCTCCTGAAACAAAATGAAGAATTAACAAAGGAGAAGGAGCGCCTCTTGGAAGAGATGGAGCAGAACATCTCTTAACGTCGCAAGATTTGACACATTTTTTCATGTTTTGAACAAAAAAATTTCTTCTGCCTTCCCTGATAACCATCTAATCATGAACCATTAAATTCTTCAAACCCTGCAACCTGCTAAAGATGAGTTTGGATGACTTTACAGAAGAGAAAAAGCATCTTTTAAAATTCTCATTGCTTGTTCTGACTGATACTCATAATCTGTAGCTTGAATTTTGAGCGGTAAGTTAATGAGGCTAAATGGCTGAGCTTTCTTCTAGTGATCATCCTGATGTTTCAGATGATAAATACTACCTTGTCTTTGCATTGATTGGCTTCTTCAGAAGGATTCAGCAATGATTATTATCTTTGCTGCTTCAGTATACATATATTCATTGATTGAGGCTTCATTTGCGACGGCTTTCTTATTGTTTTTTAAAGCAATTTTCTAGTACAAAAATTTAAATTTGTGTACTAAAAAGCTGCTTTAAACAGCAGTAAATAAGCCGCCCCAAAAGAAGACTGAATCATTAACTGATGGATTCCATATTTAGAAATTTGTAATAAATTATACCTTCAAAATGATGCTTTTAAACCATGAATTTGTGGGACTTGTTGATCAAGCTTTTTAAATTCCCAAAATTAAACAATTTGTTACATAAAACCATTTTTTCTATATAGTTTGTATTGTTTTATTTGGCATATGAATATAAAACTATGCATGCTCATTCAAAGTTTATATTTCAATGCATTGATCAGGATTTTCATTATCATACTGCTTATTAAGGACATGAAAACATTTTATTTATAGATTATACATTAAATTATAGCTTCAATGTCAAGAAATAGATAAGCTTACGATTTAGTATATATAAATAATTTCTAAATTTTCCCATAAATGTTATCAACTTTATTCATATTTGTAAAATCATTAAAATTAATGGCTTCAAACATTATTAAGATTTTTTCATAAGTTCAAAATTTAAATAAATTAGTACTTGCGGATGCAACTCAAATTTTTTTTAGAGGATAAAAATCGGCTATTTTAAAATTAATCAATATTTTTTAATAGATATCTATACGCCAAAGCTCTAAAATATTTTTGGGGAAAAAACTTTGAATTTTCTTGATAATTTTATATTTATACAAGTAACAATATATGATTTATATTAAAATATTTTAAAGTCTAGGAGGAAACACGTGTGGCCTCATGCTCCCCTTAAATTGGAACTTTCATTAGGTCCGGTGTAAGGACGTAGAGGAAGGTCCGATCGGAAGCAAAATCCCGCGAAAAAACTCGGTATTTGCTCAGTATTGCTAGGTATTATTTGATAATAACGAGGAATACCGCTATGTGAAGACCAATACCGAGTTATACCGAGCAATACCGAGTTGTACCGAGTTTTTTCTAGGAAAAACTCGATACAATTTTTGTATAACTCAGTATAACTCGATATTGGGTCTTCACGTGATGGAATTTCTCGTTATTATTTGATATTGCTCAGTATTTGCTCGGTATTTCTCGTTTTTTGGCGCGATTTGGCCTCCGACCGAACGTTCCTCTAGGTCCGATCGGAGGACGTAATAATTATTCCTTAAATTGGCCCTTGCTTTGTCATTTGAGGAAATTTATAATACATTAATGTTTCATGACATTTATGGCCTATATAGATTGCTTGGATCACATTTTTAAAAGATTATGTGAATGCTTCACCAACAATAATAATAATAATAATAATAATAATAATAATGATCATGCCTAGCCCTTATCAAAATTATAGAAGAACAAAACTAAATACATCACAATTGATCTTTTAAGAGATTAAACCAATTACAACATACAAAACAAAATGAAAACATTCATAAAACATATTAATTACAGCTTCGTTTGGGATGGCTTTCTTACAGCTTATTAAAGCTATTTTTTAGTACAAAAATTAAAATTCTTGTAAAAAAATTACTTTAAGAAGCAAGAAGAAAACCGTCTCAAATGATGCCAACATCTTGATTCATGACCGACTCAAATCACATCTCATCTCAAATCTCATTGCATGGACCATAATGTCTTTAATTGAACGATTGGAATCAATCCAGGCCTTTAATTTATTTGATGTTGTATCACAAAAATACTGTAAAAAGAACTGCATACTCTAGGCAACAAAGCAATCATCAAAGGCCATCAGCATCAAAGTTATTTCCTTTCTCAGTGGTGCCCACTTAGGCTTCGTTTGGGACGGCTTTTTTATTGCTTTCTAAAACGGAGTTTTAGTACAAAAATAAAAAAAATTTGTACTAAAACTCCATTTTAAAAAGCAATAAAAAAGTCATCCCAAACGAAGCCTTAATCTAAATAGTAAGTGAAAATTGATCAGCGAGGTTTCAGCACATGGAGAACCTCCCTTTCTCAGTAGTCTTCTTACTGCCACCGCACCTGTGCCTGACCCTTACAAAGCTAAAAGCAAATTAATGTTCAACTCCCTCCTTAAATTCTTGATTCTTTTTTACACTCTACTGCTGTTGGTTAAGCTGGTGCTATATCTGGCAGCTTAAACAAACAGATCAAATGGTGGAAAAGATAGATGGATGTTTCATTCGATAGTGACAGATTTTTGACATTATATGGCTCAGATTCTTTTATGTTTCAGGACTCCATTAATTCACAGGAGTTCAAGCTTTCAATGTAAGGAGGCAAAATTGTGTTGTATTGTTAGAGCTGTTGGGGTGGTTGGCATTTAATTGCTGAGTATATCCACTTTCTCTTGATTTCAGCTATTTGAGGCCCATCCTCTTCTGCGTTTCTAATGTGTCCAGAATTGGTGAAAGCTTAGCAGAAGGGAGATAGATGTGGAAGAAGGCTTGTTTACCTAAGGGAGAGTTGAGGAGGGGAGCTTGGACAGAACAAGAAGACAAACTTTTGTCAGATTTTATTGAATCTCATGGTCTTGGAAGATGGAGAAGCTTGCCAGCCAAAGCAGGTAAGTTTCTTATACAGTTTTTATGTTTTTTTTTTTTTAATTCTTGATTACTTGATGATAATTTGAAGGCTTGAGCTTTCTAAATAAAAAGATTCTTATTGCTAAATAAAAAGACTAATCAAGATTAAAGAATGAGAAGAAAAGGATCATTGTTCATAATATTTAAAAGAAACTTTCCACTCTCTTCTTGTTGGATTTGAAAATGCTGTGAACGAAATCAAAGGATAAATCAGACAGAAGATTATATACAAAGAAAACAGAGATTTTGTCATTTGAAGATCAATCATATTCAACATATTGAGATTCACCCTATCCTATAATTTGATCCCACTTTTTTTACAGCAAATTTATGAATTCATTTATTTATATCTTTGTCTTCCTACTTGATCTTCATAGAAGAAAGCCTTTTTAACCTCAAGTAATACTTAAGGAGCAGCACTAATTGGTAGTGTTTACTAAAACTTCTCTTGCTTTTCGATTATTGCACAACTCCTCAGGGTTGAATAGGTGTGGCAAGAGTTGTAGACTGAGGTGGCTGAACTATCTACGACCAGGAATCAAGAGAGGGAACATTACCTATGAAGAGGAAGATCTCATTATCAGGCTCCATAAACTTCTTGGCAATAGGTAGGTCTTTATGTTGAAGCTTCTTGGCTAGCGACATAAGGATAAACTTATAAAATACTTATATAATTTGATTAACGTTTCAATTAAGACTTGTTTGGATTCATTTACAGATGTCATCTAATCGCATGTTATTAGCAAACTTTAGCTGCTTGTTTTCAAGGCCTCTTTAAATAATAATTAACTTAAGTCATTCTTCAATCCTATTATATTCTAATAGCTATAAAAAGTTTAAGATGATAATCACCATTCATCTTTGTTTAAAATAGAACTC
Source organism: Dendrobium officinale (assembly GCA_019514585.1). NCBI lineage: Eukaryota > Viridiplantae > Streptophyta > Magnoliopsida > Asparagales > Orchidaceae > Dendrobium > Dendrobium officinale. The sequence continues at coordinate 3,692,772 of CM033699.1, read as the reverse complement.
AATGTGTTTGCTATATAGATAACACTGTTATGACAATGGCTAGTTCACTTCTACCATGCAGATGGTCTTTTAATAGCAGGAAGGATTCCAGGAAGAACCGATAATGAAATCAAGAACTATTGGAACACAAATCTCAAAAAAAAGGTTGCCATTGATGCCTCTGAGAGCCAATCTTCTTCCAAAACTATCACCACCACCACAACCATTACTTCTACTACAATGCCTCTCTCAATCAAAAATTCAGGCAATGAGAATGCAAAACAAGAGAATGAATGAAGGATCGGTAACTAGCATGGTTAAATCCAAGATAATTAAGTGTGCAAATGACTTACCCACATATGAAACTGAAGATTTGAATAAGAATAATTCATTTAGTCATGAAGAACATCTAACCATGAAGCTTCAAGGTTATGAACAAGTTTGTGTTCCAGCTTCTGCTTCATCTGACTTTGGTTTTGGTCTGGAGTTAAGCTTTGGTGAGTTAAGTAACAGTTCAGTTTTCTCTGATTATGAATGGAAAGATGTCAAGAGCATTGCTAGTCCTTCAGTAATAGGGGATGTTTTCAACAGCAAAAGGATGGAAAGAAATGAGGAGATGCACCCTTTTATTGCTGAAGTTGAATGGGAGTCTTTAATCAAGTCATGTGAAGCAATATAAGGTTTAACATAGAATTATACATTCTGTCCAGCTCTACTTGTAATAATTTGAAGTTTCATGAAAGAATAATACAATATTGGTAAATTTCCATAATGATTTGCACATTAATGGTATACACCATCCATGCTTCATTCATGAAAATCAATTGAAATTTGATTTTTTGTAATCTCTTCCCTTAATATACTGATCATAATTCTATATTAGCAGGAGCTTTATGGATCATTAGAATCTTTTTTCAAGTTCATTGAGTTCTGAATTATTTTAAGATGCATACAAATCTAAGATTTAAATGAGACTAAAAAGAGTATATGAAATTGGTTGATTGTAGACTCTAAATGAAGAAGCTGAATAAACAAAAACATATAAATCAATACAGAGAATGACAAAAGAAATTCAAGCAAGAAACTATGTAAATGTGTGTATTTTAACATCATTGAATGGCAAGTTAAGGAACATGTGGATCATACCTTTCTGAAATATTTAAATTTGCTAGTTTGACATAACAACATCCTTTTATTTGGTATCAAAGAAAATAATCTAGAGAAGACAAACGGAATGGAATGTGGTGAAGAGCTAGATTAACATACAAAGTAGTAGTTGATACAAAATTAAAGAGAGAATTAGGGTGGAGGAAGAAGAAGAATTAAACAATTCCTCTCTCCAATTGAAAACTTCCAATGAGAATTACCACGGTTCTCTTTCTATCCCTCTCTTTATTTCACAAGTGGCAAGGTTCCCAAAGAAACTCTCTATCCTACGAAAATCATGAACATTCGAGCCACCCTCTTAAAATAAGAATCTCTATCATAAAAAAAAATTAGGTTAGAACATTCTGACCAAAATCTGGCTATAATAATTTTAAATTCACTAAATTTGTTTTGAGAAAAATACAACACAAACTATTCATATATTATGCCTTTCTCTAAGGAAATCCGATGGATTTGAAATTTTTTTTGGTTTGCCATCAGAATTTGCAAAAAAAAAAAGAGTAGACTTGGAACATCTACCATAAAAAACTTGGGATTTTAAATTTTTATCCCTCTATTTATTTTCACCTCAGCCTGGAGATCATCCTCCTTAAACATAAAAGACAAAGAAAGGAACTCATATTAATCAAGCAAGTATGAGCTTGAGCTCCAACTTAATTTTACTAAGTTCAAGTCAGCTCACAAGATGCTCATTTATTATGAAAAAGAAAAAAATTATATAATTCAAATAATTATTATTATAATAAAATGCTTAAAAACAAAAAAATGAAGAGAGATAATAAACAATCACTTGACATAAAAAAATGAGATAATTTTTAAGTTTTTTTTATAAAACTATGCCTAAACATCTAAATTTTAATATATTTTAATTATATTTTATAAACAAACCTGCTCACGAGCAAATTAGTCAAGTCAAGCTTGATTTATTGGCTCAACAAACTCGACAAGTCATTTATCAAACCGACCGCAAGCGGATTCACAAGTAAGCTTCACTCACTTACAATCCTAAATACAAATTATTATATGATCTAATAAAATTTTAATTAGATTTATGAGGTTAAAATTATTATTTGTTTTATATAAAATTAAGTGATTAGCTCAATGGCATTTGATAGAGATGTAGTGAGATTTTGTAAATGATAAATTGGCTCACAAGTCTTAATCAAAAGGAGTGCTTTTTCTTTCAACCTGCTCAAATTTATGTAACAGAAAGTTTTTTTTTTGCAATCAAAACAGCTAAATTATTTAACACAACAATTTTACAACCAATTTTATAAAACGTTACAGTCATCCCAAACAGATCCTAAATCTTATTTGTAGCCAAATAAACTCAAGACGTGACTTCAAAACAGACCCTAAGAATGGAGATAAGTTACATAAGGTGAGATTAAAGTAAACCAGCTTATATTTTGCTCTTTACTAATTTTCATTCATACATTGCAAAACACATAATGTGTTCCCTAAAGCTCAGTAGAACTAATAGCTTCTCTAGATTGAAATCAGTCATTTGTAGTAATACTAAACAACAATAAAAATTTAACAAAAAAAAAAAGTGAATGGAAACATAAACCACATTTATGATCAAAGCAGAAGTAGATAGAACTTCAAAGAAGAATATATACTTAATAGTTCGTACCTCTAGGCCCTTTAAAAGCAATTTTCATTCCTGGCAGACATTACAAATAATACATGGTTAGCAAATTACAGTTCTAATATCAAGTTACTAGTACAAACAAAGTTGAGAGATACAACAGAAATCCCCTGACACTAATATACTGCGTAGGAGTTAACCCAGCTTGTAACCAAATCATACAGCACAAAATTCTCTACCATTAGAGGGAGAGCAAAGACTTCATCTAGAAGAGGACTGAGCTAACATTTCTCTTCAATCATCTGCAAGATTTAATATCTAGAAAGGTCAGCATATCATGTAGTTTGGTTGCTAAAAGTTAGGGGAAAATGTTTTGAAAAACTGTAAAAAAAATAGGGATTTTTACATATGAGACTAAAGTTTCATTTGGGATAACTTTCTTATTACTTTTTAAAGCAACTTTTTAGTACAAAAATTTTGTACTAGAAAGCTGTTTCATAAAATACTAAGAAAGCCATCCCAAACAAAGCCTAAATATTGGTTTAATTTGCTTAGAGTTAAATATCATGTAATGAAAATAATGATATTTTATTAAATCCATCATTTGGTTTATACAATAATACTTCACCATTGATTAAAAATTTCATAACCATCCATAGAAGTGAGTGATGCATCAGTTTCTAAATATATTTTCTATGTGTAAGCAACCAAATGAGCATCTAAACAAATTTCTACACATGCGAAGTCTAAGTTGGAGTAGATCTAGTTGAGATCACTGTCAAAGAAATTCAAGGAGCTCTTGTAGTTCCTTTTCCTAGATGGCCTGTTTTTCAATTCCCCTTGTTAATAGTGTTCGGAGCACAATTTTGTTTCTTCAAATCTCTCCTCAATCCATTGTTAAAATCAAGCCATAAAAAGCTATGTCTGGAGCAGGATTTATTTTACTACATCTCCACGTCTTTTAAGTTCAAAAGATGATCTCACGGGTTGCAAATGCAAGGTAGTTTGAGATGATCTTTTTTTAGAAATATAAATAAGTCCGGTGGCAATGTCTCTCCTCTTTAAAGAACTATTAGGGATTGTTGTTGAATACTTTGAGTTTGTTGGAATCTGAAGGAACACGAGAACTAGAAAGAAGAACTCGATTTGAAGTAAACATTCCGTCTGCAGAGCAGAATCCTTCCGAAGTCTACTTGGAGGCCTCTTCCCGAATAAATTGATTTTCTGCCATTTAGGGTTCTTTCTTTTCTTTATGTTTATCTTCATGTACTCTATATGTAATTCTTGATGAATAGTGTAAAGCTTTCCCCCTTTATGAAGGAATTGCTTGCCAAACCACCATAAATCCACCTTTCTGTCTATGACAATCCTTTCTTCTCTCAGGTGTCACCGTATACATCTCACCATTACATCTGTAGTAACCCCAACATTAAGTAGTTTCCTGATCTCTCCTGGAGCCCCATTGACTATCTCTCTCCTCTACCTATTATTTAAGTCATTGTGCTGATGCAGGGAGTGACGGCAGAATGGTAAACACTGCCATTGATATCCATGGTATTTAAGACTGTAAAAGAGCCAGAAGTTGTTCGGGCATTGAGCTCGTTTACCAAAAGCTTGCCTGAGCTCAGCTCAAACTCGACTCAAGCATTTGTAATTGTTCAAGGGTACATTCATAGTTATTTGAGCTTGAATAAGTTTGTGATTATCGAACTTTACTTTCAACAAGCAACTCGTTTGAAAATATCAACGAGCCTTATCAATCCAAGCTCATTAAGCTTAAGAAATCCAAACTTATTTGATTTGCTAAAAAAGGAATGCATAATAAAAAAAAATACAGCGTAAAATGAATCTAGTGTATTTGAAATGTTTGAACTTGTTTGTATGAGTATAAAATAAATACTTGAGATTACTTTTTTGTTTAACTTAAAGTAAAATAAATATAGTGACAAGGTAGCACAATTGTGACAAAAAAGATTTCGCTCAAAATTAGGAAAGCTTCCTTGACCTAAAAAATGAACTAGAATGATTTACACTGTATTAGAATACTATACATTGCATTCCTATATTTTATCAAACAAACACAAATACTTTCAAGACATCTGCAAAAAGAATACTTTGCACCTACTTTACTTCAAACCAAACAATCCCTTAATTAATAGAGAAATCTTCTATTTTTAAAATTTATTACATTTAATAATAAAATAATTTAATTTTAAAATAAAGTCAGGATTATATTTATTTTTAGTCATAATTTTATTTTGAGTTGTAACTTAATTACAAATAAGTTAATAAAATGTTATGTTGTCCCCTACGCTGACATAAGTGCGAAAAAGAGGCAAAATCAGTGATTTTAGTGATGCGCTTCGGCAAGATTCGTCACTTGAAGGGTCAAACCACCTCTGATGGCCAAACGAATTGTGCCGTTGCGATTAGAACGCCGAATTTACCCAAGTGTGACCACCTCATGATGTGGACTATCCTAGTCCAGTGGATCACTACAACAGCTGTAATATCAAAAGCTACTCCAGGATCGTCCGGGCCGATCTGGATCATCCCAGGACGATCAGTTCACAATTTGTTCCAGATTTCTGTACAGAAGTTACAGGAATGACTTCCTGTAGGGATCGTCCGGGCTGATCTGAGATCGTCACGGGACAATCAGTGCATGGCACAAGTCAGAGAGTAGAGGTTTTTATCGTCCAAGGAAATTAATTATCGTCCTGAGAAATCATCCCAGGCCGATGTGGATTTGTTCAGATCGTCCAGGACGATCGTAGCTGAAATCAGCTCATTTTGAAGAGAGAGAAAATCATAAAATATCTAAAATTCAGCCGAAGAAAGAGAAGCTCGAGGGCAAATTTGGAAAAGCTGATTTTCGGGCGACGTCGGTCCGTTTTCGTTAGACAGGATTGTTCAAGAAAGTGTTGTACGCAAGGTAAGGCACATTCCTCCTTTCTCAATTTTCAGAACGGTGTAATTTGAACGATTTTCTGTCCGGATTTCGTTTTTGTTAGCGAATTTCGTCCGTATTTTCTGATTGGTTCAGTTTTTACCGCGTAACTTTTGATATGTTTCTAAGGTGCCGAGTGTGCACATTTTGATTATTTGCTGGAGAATTTTGACCGGGTATTTTTGATTCCACGGTGTTTTCTTTCGACTGCAAATTTTGACGATGTCTAAAAATGTTGTGGCAGTAGAATAAAAGTCTTGCAATATCGTTGTGAACATTCTGTGCTAATTTGTGATTTTTAAGAAATTTTGTGTAAATTCCGTATACTGCTGTTACTCTGCCGGATTTTCGTATGAATTCTGAAATTGTCTCGATTTGTTCTGAAATGATATGATTTGATTGTGTGCTATAAAAAGGGAGATATAAGGGGTCAGGATCCTGTGAGATCCTGTCTGTGTCAGGGAAAATTTGAAATGAGCTCTGAAATCTGATTCTGAATACAAGTTCTGGATCCGATGATAAATTCTGTTATGCTGTTATAAGCACATCTGTTCTGGTGCCATGAGCACAAAGGGAGGCATAAGGGGCCAGAATCCGAGAGATTTTGTCAGTGTCTGGGAAGGGAGGCATAAGGGGCCAGAATCCGTTGAGATTCTGTCAGTGTCTGGAAATCTGTTCTGACTTTTGATATGTTCTGAATTGATCTGATTTCTGATTTCCGTACGATATAATTCGATCTGATTTGTATGATTATAATTCTGATACGATTCTGACACGTTTATGTTCTGTTCTGATATGTTCTGATACGATCCGATTCTGATTTCCGTACGATTCTGTCTGTTCTGATATGAATGCTGATCTGATATGATTTAATCTGATTTCTGATTTTTGTATGTTCTGTCAGTTCTGATATGATGTATTTCTGTTCTGTTCTGATTTGATCTGATCTGTACGATTCTGCTTCTGTTCTGATTCGATATACGATTCTGTTCCGATTTCTGTACGGATTTCTGTCTGATGCGTTTGATGTGGACTATGAGGATTTTGATTGGAGGTTTGATGTCTTGCTGAGCTATTGTAGCTCATCCTTGTTTTCTGCTTAGTTTTCAGATTCTGGAAAAGGGAAGGAAGTCCAGGAATAAAAGTTCAGAGTCTGATCTGTTATAGGTATTTTGCTCTTTTGATTTTTGTACAGTCATGGCTTTTATGTTCTGTCTTTCTTTCTGTCTGAAAGCCATGAGCTGTATTTGTATATGATTCTTTTGAGGAAGAAGATAGATGATCTGTTCCGCTGTGATTTGATGATTTTAGTAGCTCTGTGTGTGTCTGTTTCTGTGTGTAATGTTTGGAAGAAAGTTCTGAAACAAATTCCAAAGCCATATCTTGGAATCAGTTCAGTCAGTTTGAGCCTGGCCTCACGACCCGATACGAGCGGGATCCGTCCCGGTCGAGTTGGGTCGTGACAACAGCAACCCAGCTCCTTCCTAACGAACCTACTGCCTCCACTACCTCCCTCACTGCTTTTAACTATCACTCTATTTTCTGTGATGCATGTGTCGCACAGCTACAACTTTAGGACATTACCACCCTTTTCAAAAATACTCTATAGCATTACAAGTCATCATAAATAGTTACCGAAATATATGGGAGAATATTGATAATGAATATTAACACCTAGACAAGGTTTCTATACTTCTTGCTTCTTGTTTTACCTATTTTTGCTCTAGGTTGTTTGCGGATCCACACCATATTGGTATCAGAGCTCGGTTGTTAGATTCAATGGCGGAAAGTACCAAACACTCCACTCTCGACGATGATCAGAATTTGGAAGCCCTGTGGGCTGCTCAATCGAGCATTGCACATCAAATGGAATTACTCACTACTGAGTTCTTCCGGTTCTCTACAGAAATTCGGATGGAGATCCGATCTCTGAGAACAAATCGACCAAATCAAGCAGCGGTTCGACCAATGGTGCCGGCAGCCATACCGGCACATTGTCAGCACCACGCCCGACAACCACCTATAGCGATTATGATTGTTTCTGACTCTAAGAATGAAGGCGGAGTTACAGTAGCAGCTAGATGCGCAGGATTCAGTGGAGGAAGAACGTCTGCATTATTATGGTCATCCGCGACGAAAACCAGTGCAGCACCGTCAACAAGGAGAATTTCGCGTGAAATTAGACATCCCTTTTTTCAACGGTCGCTTGCATATAGAATACTACATAGATTGGGAGCGGGCAGTTGAAGAATTCTTCAATTACATGAAAATGGCACCTAAAAAATAGGTCAAGTAAATGACATGTCGTTTAAAAGGTGGGGCTAGAGCCTGGTGGATGCAACTCCTACATTCGAGGAGACGTGAAGGAAAAAGCGACATAACAAGCTAGTATCGGATGAAACGATTGTTGCGAGGACATTTTCTACCTAGCGATTTTGAGCAAATGCTTTACATTCAATAGCATAATTGTTCTCAAGGCAACAGAACGGTAAATGAGTATACAGAAGAATTTTACAAATTGAGCGAACAGAATAACTTGAATGAATCTGAAAATCAACTTGTGGCGCATTATATTGGGGGCTAAATAAGCTATTCAGGACAAGCTAGAACTAAACTCAGTTTGGACCTTGTCTCAAGCAGTGAATTACGCTCTCAAGGATGAAATTCAGATTCATCGTCATCCATGGGGCCACATAACACATCGTTATACTACTGACTACTGAGCCAATCGGGGATGTCAACAAGTAGCCAGTAACTAATGGAAGCAAGCAAGTGACACCGCAGCTAGGGGGTACGGGTGTGCTCGATGACGATCCAAAGTCGGCATATCGCCAGAAATTTCCAGCTAAGGAAAATCTCTATGCTAAGCCGACAAACCTTAAATGTTACCGTTGTTTCTAGCCGGGACATAAGTCTAATGATTGTCTTAATTGATAGCAGCTTCAATTAATAGATGGGGAGCCATGAGGGAATCATCACACTGCAAAGACTATGAACGAACAGGATTTTGAAGATCTTCAGGCAGATGAAGGTGAGCCTATAATTTGTGTTATGGAGAAACTTCTATTGGCTCCTAGCCAAGCCGATAATTCTCAACAACATTCCATCTTTCGCACCCGCTATACCATTAACGAAAATGTTTGTGACATGCTCATAAACAGTGGATGCACATAGAACATCATTTCCCAGTCCATGGTACAAAAACTACAACTCAAGACGACAAAAAATCAATTTGTGTACGGGGAATAGAGGAGAGCGGGAGGCAATCCTGCAGCTTAGGTGAGGAGAGTGCATGTCCAAGGAGTGAAGGTTGATGAGGGATTCACATGGGCCTAGGCTAAGAGGACGAGGTATAGAGACGAAGATATAAATTGGGGTTTTCTAAGATTACAATTTTGATTTTTTTTATTTTCGTTTTTAACGGGATGGAACAAGTTGTGTCATGATTAGGGGAAGGATAAATTTTGATTATATAATTGATTTTATTTAATTTTAATGAATTTAATAAAAATAACATAAAAGTGATAAAGAAAAAGTCAAAAAAGAAGATGAGAATACTGCTCGCATAATTTCTTATTTCTTGTGCATCTCGATTTGTGTGCCATCGCTTTGCCCACAAGCAAATTTGTGTTTCACTTTTCATACGACAACACAGATAATATGAGTGTCTTCTCTATGTAATTTCAATGTTCCAAATGAGTCAGCATATAGGCGAACTTACAAATTTAGGCGAATTCGCGTAATGTTGCGTTTGTAAACCATAAATTTCGTTGTGTTCAATTGAGTAGAGTGTGGAATGGGCTTTCTTGGTATTTTTGACACTCTAAATGCATCAGTGCAGTTTTTTTTGTAAATGGGTGACATATGGGTAATTTCAATTGTATTTGAGATGCTTCGAACTCCTTTCAAACGATGTTAGAATAGTCGATCGTCGTTCTCATCACACTTACTCAAAGCAATAATGGAATATATATGGAGAACAAAGAATCCCCCTCCGCAAATAAATATGATATATGCATATAGTGAATCATATTTGTTGCAAATTGATTGATCATATGGATCTCCAAGTGTTCTTTAGAATGCTAAAGATTAAATTTGTATCTTAACTTCATGCATTTTGATGTGTGGCCTCTTTTCTAAAATATGTTTTTTATTTTGTCCCCTTGGCATGAAAAAAATTTAACGAAAGGGAATTGGAAAAAATGTCACATGGTATGTTTCCTAGCATAAACACCCATACATATCTTTCTTGGCATAATGGGATAGAATGCTCCAACCCCCACGCCACCCCCCACCCCACCCCATTGCATTGTCTTATGACATTTGACAATGGATGTCTTTCTTAGCCCGATGGCACCCCTTACGCATGGAATATGTCAGAAGGCTGCCGAAATTCAAATTGAGAAAACAAACAAAAAAAGGGACCCTAAATGACACATTTAAATAGAATGCAATTGAATAAAAGAAACTCAAGTTAGAACATGGCCCTAAACTAGAGCTTGCCCAGTGTTTGAATTTATCAATAAACATTTGGCTTCATAAGCCTACAGAATTAATCAATATCACAGGTTGTAAAAGAAGGGTTGCTTGAAATGGTCTCCTCAGACCATATATAGGAGTTCAATTGCAATGTTGCTCAAGTTAGAAAGAATGGTTTCTGCAGTGTTTCTCCAGTTTGAAGAAATCTTAAGAAGCCAACGATGTGAGTGTTGCGATGGGATTTAATTGATATAGACTGAAGATCAAAAACAGTCTCTCAAGCTAGCACGTGACAGCCTTGATATATATATATATATATATATAACAGAGAAAAACAAAAAGAGAGGAATAAGAAGAGCGAGAAAAATAAATAGAAGAATAAAAAAACAAGATAAAATTGGAGGGAAGATATTTAAGTGCCAAATATTTTGTATTCAGTGAAACAATTCTCTTTGTGCTGGCGTGGATATATACAAAATTCACAAAATTATGTAAATCGCTCTCTTTTTTTTTCTTGTGTTCTTAAAGAGTTATTTTTGCTAATTTTGTTCACTGCACATCACTGCTCACTCGCTGAAGTTTTTACCCCAAAAAAAGCCATTTTAATATGATATATTTCTTCCATGAAGAACAAATCATGTTAAGGACTAATGCATTGATGTCATAGTCATGCAATTTGCAGTAGTATCGTACTTGATGAGTTGATTAATAAAATCTATGCCTTTAACCCAGTTATAAATTTAGTTGGTCATATCTGATCACGTGGTAGCCTTTTAACGTACTTGAAATAAGCTTTCCACATGCACATAAGTACAGATTGCTTAAGAAATAAATGTTAAATGGTGCTTAGTTTTAATTATATGACGCTTACTTTTAAATGGATCCCTATTTTTTAACCTATAGCCACGTGTTCATCCTATTAGTCCAATTAAGCGCTGCCAGTAGAACTACTTGAATGCAAATGGAGATAATTTATCAAACAAAACACGCACCATTTGGAGAGCAGCAAGTAGTGGTGGAGAAATCTGAAGAGGCCATTGGGATCGAAATCGAGAGCTGAGTAGCAGAGAAGGAATTTCGCTCTGAATGCTCGTCTTTCAAGTCTAGCCATGATTCCCTTGCCTTGGGCCACTCATTAAAAGCAGTCCCAAGACCCTGACATTCCTGCTTCACTGGGTCGGGTAAGCCAAAATTACTTTTGAAGTAGGACTGCAGCTGCTCCTGCTGTTTTGGTATTGATCTCATGGTTACTTCATTCAGATTTTGCATTGCATGAAGCTGGGATGAATAATGTCCATATGGATTACTGGTTTTTCCTTTTGAGATGGAAAACGAAGGGACTTGGGATGGCATGAGGCCCCATGAGTTATCTGGTGAAGAATTTACGCTGAGTTCATTCTGTAAGCTTCCAGGATACTCCGAGAAGAAGTTGTGCTTATCCAGGTCAATTTTAGCTCCATGAAGGTACCTGCAGTTCATAGTTAGCGGAAAGATGACAGAGATTTCTCTTTACAAATTCTTTATGAGTAAATGATAAAAAATGCTCTTTAAATCTTTAAATGTATTCATTTAAGTCTAAAACTGTTACAAACATTCAATTTAGTCCTTCAACTCATTAAATATAAATCATCATGCCATCAATGTTGTAGTTTCTTGGGACAAAATTAGGCAGAGGAAAGCTTTCCATGGGAGCATTGTAGACTTTTAAAAATTAATCCATCAGCATAAACTAATGAGATTGGTCTTAAAAAGTCTAAAATGCACTCATAAAAAGCTTTTCTCCACCAATTTTTATTCAAAGAGCAACAAAGTTCGTGGTAGGACCAAAATTGTTGAAATCCAGTTAGTTAAGGGACAAAATTGAACAATAGAAAAAAATTAGGGATTAAAATGGACACATAAGAAAATCTATAGACTATTTTGATCATTTATTCAATTATTTTTTGAGATGCTTTAAGGCTTCGTTTGAGATGACTTTCTTACTGCTTCATAAAGCAACTTTTTAGTATAAAAATTAAAAAATTTATACTAGAAAGCTGTTTTAAGAAGCAGAAAGAAAATTGTCCCAAACAAAGCCTAAGAGTCACCTGCCTACACATAGTTCAACTGTTATATAACAATCCCAGCCACTGACATTAATTAACGAGTAAGATGTTAAATAATACTTCCAAATGGCTACAAGACATCTACGCATGACTCCAGCTTTCCGTGGTCAGGTATCAACCGAGATTTTCTATCTACCAAAGCCAATGCGACCAACAAAATGTAAACAAATAAGAACACGATGGCCTACGATATGAGAGAAATTTTCAATATAAATGCTTTAACTGTCTCCTAAGAAGTTATCTTCCTAACATTTTGATGAGAGTCTAAGGTTAATTCTAGTGGCCAGTCAAATTAATAAGAATGATCATGCTGTGTAGTATCATGTGATAGGATCAAGCAAAAAAATAGCACATGCCAATCTTGTTGAAGGCAAGAAAGGTGCTTGCCTAGGCGCTCTAACAATATAAGTTAAACCACACACCTGGGCAGAAATTAGTACTATGATGTGCCTATAAAAGTACCTTGCATCAAGTTGTTAAAATGCGTGTCGAGTCCCTTAATTGAAGAGATGATTGCTAATACTTCAAACAAAAAGATGGATTAATATTTTATGATGATAAGTTGGCATTAGGTGATATGAAGAGAGAATCGACAATTAAAATAATAATAATGTATATTTGGAAAAAAGTTTATATCAAGTATATGTATAAAATTTCAAGTTCTAAAATAGTAAATCTTAAGACAAAGAAGATGATGTAATAAAGAAACAGAGGAGAGCTAAAAATTCAGTGATGCAAAAATGAATGATGACAAAACATGCTTTATGGTAGCAAAGATTAGATTATCCCTAGATTACACATTCCACAAACTTAAGTAGATTAATGTACTGGTGTAAGATAATATATTAACCAATATTTTGAACTTAAAATGCAATGGAATTTGAAAATTTTTAGCTTCCCTATTTAGACTAATGTATATGATTATCACTTCATAATTTTAAAAAGTATTCATCATATTTAAAATTAGTTTATAAGTTATATAATTATTATTTTTCACCACTCACTTAGCGCAAGATCATGCTTAGGGCAATGACTAAAGCTTTGGGCTTCTGAACACATATTGCCTTGAGACATCAAGTGGTATTAACCCTACATATATATATATATATATATATATATATATATATATATATATATATATATATATATATATATATATATATATATATATATATATATATATATGCATGCATGTGCTTTTTTGTGCGCTTTTTACTATTTAAAAGTGTGCAAAATAATACAAGATTCATGTATTTCTATCTACAAAGCATGGTGTACATACAATTCTATTTGTATGTGTGTATCAACAAATTTTATCACCCACCAAATAAATCCACACTTCAAATAAGACTTTCTTTTCACTTGTGTCCAAAGTTGGTGCAGGTATGTGACCTACTCTTTTTAATTGGGCCGCCTAAATTGTGAAACCAAACAAAAATACTATTTTTGAGTTTAAATTTATTTGGGGATATAGCATTACTCTATTATTATCTATAACATATATTCATTGTTCATTTCACATTCTTCCATGAATTTCCATATATGATTTTCTTTCTTTTTGGACAGGTCTTGACAGTTCAACATCATCAATCATTTCGATTATCATTTATCCTTTTTGCTTCATATAAGAACACAGTCAGAAACCATTAATTTTGCTGTGCTTGTTTACTCCACTAAGTAATTCTTATAACAAGATGTTGATTACCATAGTATCCATAGCTGCAAATTCCGGGAACAAACATTATATATATATATATATATATATAGAAAGATTTACAAACATAGTACACAATTCTTATGTATTTACTTATCTAACAACTAAAATTTGATATTTATAAAATGCTTAACAATTTTAATCACATCAATATATATATAAAGGACATTTTTACGTTATTTAAAGATTTGGGTTTTATATAAATAAAAATAAAATTTATCAGATATGAAAATATATAAGAATTGTGTGGCAAGCATATAAATGCCCCTAAAAATTTTAAGAATAGTGGAAATTAACCTGTACTCTTTGCCATAATGTTGAGAATCTGATTGAAGATGAGAGGATGCAGAAGTGCCTGAACAAAGACCCTGTGTTTTGCTTGCACCAGTCATAGCAGATTGCATTGAAATGTTTTGGAAGCTTCCGATAAATTTGACTGAGACTGCTGCGGGGAGATGTTGCTTTTAGATTCCACATGCTTTCTTGAACGGTTTGCGACTGCGGTGCATATGCGCTCGCAAAACTTGGAGTCAGGATGTGCATCTTGGAGCACCGCCACTTCTTTCCATTCAGTTCTCCTACACCGCCCTGGCTCGGGTCTAACTTCTTGCCGTAAAAAAGAAAAATAGCCCACTGGACTCGAAAAATCAAAATTTTAATTGATAAAAAAAAAAAAAATAAAAAAAAAAAAAAAAAAAATAAACAAAAAAAAAAATTACTTGATTGCATAGCCAACTCTCCAAAGCTAAGAGGACAAATCTAAACTAAAAAAAAAAATAAAAAAAAAATTCCAAAAAAAAAAAAAGGTGATGCTGAATAAAAAAAACTGAAGGAAAAAAAATGAAAAATTAAAAAAGAAAAAAAAACAAAAAAAAAAATTCCTAAAACGTAAAAAAAAAGGACCAAAAAAAAAAAAAAAAAAAATCCAGACAAGGAAAAAAAAAATAAAAAAAAAATCAAAAAAAACCAAAAAAAAAAAAAAAAAACTCGGTAAAAAAAAAAAAAAAAAAAAAAAAAATTCTTTTGGTAAAACACCAGATAGTGGAGATCAACAAAAAAAATGGCCACAGCTGAGAGGAAATCTTGACCACAAAAAAAAAAAAAGTAAAACCAAAAAAAAAAAAAAAAGCTCAAAAAAACATTAAAAAAAACTTCATAAAACAACCTATAAAAAAAAAAAAAAAAAAAAAAAAAAAAAAAAAAGTTTCCAAACCAAACAAGACGAAAAATAAAAAAAAATGTTACATCAAAAAAAAAAAAAAAAAAGACTATACTAAACCTAAAAAAAGCAAAAAATATTTGAATAAAACTGTAAAAATACCAAAAAAAAAAAAAAATACTGCTTGAATGAAAAATAAGGCAAAATGAAAAAAGCTAGTGAAAATTAGGGAGGGGGAGTGGACACTAATTAAAAAAGATGGCCGCAAAAAAAAAAAAAAAAAAAAAAAAAAAAAAAAAAAAAAAAAAAAAAAAAAAAAAAAAAAAAGAAAATAACAAAAAAAAAAAAATAAAAAATGAAAAAAAAAAGCTCAAACAAATAAGCAGAAGATTAAAAAATTAAATGCCCTACAAAAAAGATAAAGCACTAAGTTTCCAAAAAAAAAAAATCCACCAAAAAGCAAGAAAAACAAGAAAAAAATTTGGAAGCGAGCGCAGAGAAAGGCGCAAGCTTACGCGCGGGATAAAGAAAACGGCAAAAGCTTCGTTGAAAAAGAAGATCCGGAAAAAAAGAACTTAAAAAAGCGCCTGGTGCTCCAGTTCCCGCCACTGCGCCGCTGGTGTGAAATCCCAAAAAAGGCATCTGCAAAACCCGAAAATCTCTTCGCCTAAGGAAAAGAGAAGAAGAAAAAAAAAGCAAGTGGTTGAAAAAGAAATGAAAAAAAAGAAGATATGTGAGCTCAGAAAGCGTAGAACACGGGAGTAAAAAATTTGCAGTAAAAAAAAAGAAAATTGGGGGCGCGAGGGCGGATAAAATAAAAAGATAGGGGTAGTTTCGGAAAATGAAATCATGCTTTGCAAATGTAAATTGCCGCTGTTTGGTCTCTTGAATCCAAAACCATTATTGTTGAATGGAATTCAAATTTAAAATTATTTTTAGCTATATATTATTTATTAAATTATTTTATTAATTGATTAAGCTATTAATGTATTATATAAGATTTGGGAGAAAACTCAACCACTATGTAATTAACTTCGAAAATTTGCTCAATAAAATAATATTACAAAAAAAATATATATTTGTAAATGTTTTAATAATTTAATAAATTATTATCACCAACAAAGTCTAATTAATTAATAAGTCACCTTCAGTCGATTAGCACAGGAGCTCATCAATATCAAAAATGCACATCTAAATCTTGAAAAAAAAAAAATAAAAATAAAGAGTGATGAAAACTTGTTCAAATTGCACTTGTTACTTCCAACATGCTTTTTTTTTTTTTTTTTCGGTAAAACTCAAAATTATAAATTGTATGTTTGTTATAGGTAACCTTTATTTTTGATATAAATAAGTTTTGTTTTACTTTGTGTTTCTTAGATATTTGGTAAAAACTAAATGAGAATTAAGTAGAATTAGGTCAAAAACTTGTGTGCTCTATATGCTTCTCATTCCCTCTATTTACGCTCTTTGCCTCTTCATAAAAAAATAAAAGTTTTTAATATATGTATTATATAAAATCCACTCAATCTTGTTAAAATGATAATATGTTGTTCGCACCATTTAGTATAAATAAGTAAAAATAAAAAAAAAATAAAAAAAAAAAAAAAAAAAAAAAATAAAAAAAAAAAAAAAAAAATCGAAAAAAAAAAAAAAAAAAATAAAATGAAGTTGCGAGTTGCTTTTTTTGTTAATGTTTATGCTGAAGGTTTTGAAGAAGTCAAAAAAGATGTTAACAACTATACGGTGCTAAATTGTATAAAATCTTTGAATATCTTTGAGGCTACAATAATTTTAGGGCATTCAAAATTTGTTGTCAATTAAAGTAAATGTGTGAAAAAAAAGTGGTTGCATCTCATTTTAAGCTCATATTGTCCATTCCCGACGGAAATGGGTGAATTTCCGACGAAAATGAACTTTTTCTGTAGATTTTTTTCCTCCGGTATAAACGACGTAGGAAATTAAAACCAGCAATTTATTTACGGTTGAAAGTCTTCAAAAAAAAAATTAGTCCACAATATTTTATCGTAAGCTATCGAAAATCCGACGAAGAATCGATAAAAAACTGCTAGAAAGATCCACCGATAAATGAAAATTTCCCGGTAACTATGCATGTAAATACATTATTCTCAAAAGATAAATTCATAAAAGATAGCTTCATTTATAACTGTAAATAGTTACTAAAGATAACCAAGGAAAACTATAACAAAAAAAAAAAACTCAACTACAAACAAAGGAAAAAAATAAAAAGAAAAAATTAAAAAAAAATAAAAAAAAAAAAAATAAAAAAAAAAAAAAAAAATAAAAATAAAAAAAGCTAAAAAATAAAAAAAAAAAAAAAATAAAAAAAAAAAATTAGACAAACTTTTTACCGAAAAAAAAAAAAAAAAAAAAAAATGAAGAAAATTTCTTTAGAGCTGAATTCTTAAGTTGTAAAAAAAAAGATAAAAAAAAAAAAATTTGGTTGAAAAAAAAAAATTTAAAAAAAAAAAAAAAAAAAAAATTTTTTATGTCTCATAGTTTATTTAAAAAAAAAAAAAAAAAAAAGTTAAAAAAAAAAAAAAAAATAAATATGAATTTTTGTTTCAGATGAAATTACCACTAAAGGAATACCAAAAAAAAAATGACTATTGAATGAACTCTAAGGCTTCGTTTGAAAAAAAAAAAAAAAAAAAAAAAAAAAAAAAAAAAAAAAAGCAGCTTCCTAGTAAAAATAAAAAAAAAAATTTTTGTACTAACAAAAAAAAAAAGCAATAAAAAAAAAAAAAAAAACGAAGCCTAAGTCAAAAAAAATTTGTTTGAAACTAACTTGAAAAAAAACTCAATTAAAACTCAAGTTTGGACCTTGATTAAACCTCATTTTAAACTAGTTTAAACAAGGGTTGAATTGCCTCGAACTCGCTTCATTCTTTCTTGTAGCGCCTCAGATCAAATTTTAGAAGAATTATCTAATTTAATATCTTAATTAATCAACTAAAGCTTCTATAAATTGATTAACATAAATCAATCTAGTGGATGCAATAAAAATCACAGATATCAAAATATAAAATTATAGTCATCTGTTAAAATTCATGTATAACATTCAATAGTTCACTTCATATATACATTCATCAGTTTATCTTTTAGCTCTTAAATATAAAAAAATAAACTAAAAAAAATACATAAATATAATAAAATATGAATCCCTGATCTATCCTTACTCTACTGGACCCTGACCATTTCTTAAAATCATGTAAAATCAATAAAAAAAATAAAAATAATAAAAATAAAAAATAAAAAAAATAAAAAATATAGTGAGTTAACAGCTCAATAAATTATTAAAATCTACAACTAAAATAAATACAAGATATTAGAAACAACATGCATATAATCAGTCAATATATTCTTAACAATATGTGTAGAATGATTAAAATTATAACATATTAAAAGTTGTACGATGGAATTTTGCTAACGAAGTCATGTTTGGCATGTTTGTATGGTTCGTCTGGACGAAATCAGGATCGTCTGGACGAAAATAAGTCAGAGAACCCTTCGCCGGGGACGATATTTGATTTTCGTCTGGACGAAATAATTCTCTTCATGGATCGTCCGGTACGAAGCTCGATCGTCCAGGACGATCAGTCTGGATATATATAGAAATGAGATATTTTGAAGAGAGAGAAAAAGTTGAGGAGAGAGAAAAACGAAGGAAAAAGTGAAAAAGTGGATTTTCGGGCGACGCCGAGCTGTTTTCGTCCGAAGAGACTGTTGAGGAAATTGCTGTACGCAAGGTAAGGCACAATCCGACTTTCTCAATTTTCAGAACCGTCGAGTTTGGCGGTATTATCTGTCCGGAATTAAGTTTTGTTCGCGATTTTCGTCCGTAATTTCCGACTGGTTTAGTTTCTACCGCGTAACTTTCTGTATTTTTTGTTGAAGTGCCGAGTGTGCACATTTTTTGGTTATTTTTTTAAGATTTTTGTCCGGGTATTTTTGATTCGACTGTGTTTTTAGTCGACTGGATTTTTCTGTGAACTTGGAAATTATCTGTGCAGTAGAATAAATGTTCTAAAATGTTGATATCTATATTCTGTGCGAATTTGGTGAATTTTGATTTTCAGGAAAATTGTGTAAATTCTGTATACGCCGTTGTGCTGCCCGATTTTTGAGTAATTTCTGTTTTGTCCGGAAATCTTCTGAATTGATATGCTATCTGTATATGCTATATAAAGGGAGTTATAAGGGGCCTGGATCCTATGAGATTCAGTTAGTGTCTGGGAATTCTGAAATGAGCTCAATATGAAATCTGATATCTGTTCTGTTCCGGATCCGAGGAAACAATCTGTTTAGGTGCTATATGCACTATATATGTATTCTGGTGCTATAAGCACATCTGATCTGATCTGTTTTGGTGCCGTGAGCACAAAGGGAGGCATAAGTGGCCTGGATCCTATGAGATTCAGTCAGTGTCAGGGAATTTAGCTATTAATTAAATATCTGATATCTGCTATATGATTCTGATATGATTTGTTCTGTTCCGATATGATCTGTACGATTCTGATTCTGTTGATCTGATGTGTCTGATCTGTTATGTTTCTGATTTGATACAACTTCCATTTCCGTACAGTTTTGTTGATTTGATATCTGTCGAATCTGTTTCGATTCTGTACGGATTTGTCTGCTGTGTTGGTTTTGAGATTCTGAGGATTTTGATTGGAGGTTTGTTGCTTTACTGAGCTGTTGAGCTCACCCTTGCTTTCTGGTGGTTTTCAGGTTCTGGGAAAGGCAAGGAAGTCCAGGATTAGTTCAGAGTCTGATCAGTATAGGTACTTTTGTACTTTTGGTTTTTGTACAGTCATGGCTTTTCTGTTCTGTCTTTCTTTCTGTCGAAAGCCATGTACTGTTCTGTAGATGATTGTTTTGAGGAAATGAAATCGGATAGATGTTTTGTTCCGCTGCATTTGATGATACATAGTAGCTCTGTGTTTGTTAGTCTGTGTGAATTAATTATTTGGAAGATTCAGTTCCGAACCAAATTCCAAAGCTAGATCCTGGTTAGTGCAGCTCCGTCGCGATCCAGCACGGGCGGGATCCGTCTCGTCTCGGGTCGGGTCGTGACAAGCTTTTTTGGTATCAGAGCAATGGTTTTGGAATTTGAGAATTTTGTGAAACAGAGCTATAGGAAGTGATCAGTAAGTCTGTCTGGGGGGTAATTTTGATTTGTTTGGCTTTTTATTTTTGTTGTTTTTGTGATAGTTTTTCCGGATTTTCTGGATTTTTCTGTATGGATCAGCCAGACCCAGACATGACAGATGGTCAGAGTGCCGATCAGGCAGCACCAGTGGGGAGTACAGCCCCAGTGGTCGGTGCTGATACGCTTTCTCAGTTTGCTTCGCTGGTTGCTCAGATGATGAGCGAGACTCAGAGTAGAGCTTCTACTGTCAGATCTGATGACCTGGATAGACATTTGCAGTTGTTTTTGAGGTTGAAACCTCCGAGGTTTGAGGGCGCTGTTGAGCCCAGAGCTGCTGAAGAGTGGCTGAGGAGAGTGGAGAAGACCTTTGACGGGATGCAGTGTCCGTCAGACAGGAAGGTACCGTTAGCAGTTTTTCTGTTAGACGGAGAGGCTGAGCACTGGTGGGACGGCCAGCAGGCAGCCAGATTTCAGGGCAGACTGAACTCTTTGATTACTTGGGAAGAGTTCACTGAGGTATTCCGAGATTGGTTTGTTCCCCCTTCTGCACGACAGCAGATGCAGGAGAACTTTCTGAGGCTTGTTCAGGGGAGCAAGACGGTGATGCAGTACGAGGCTGAGTTTACTGCATTAGCCAGGTACGCTCCGCAGCTGGTTAGCACTTCTGCTGAGAGATGTTACAGATTTCTGAGGGGATTGCGAGATACCTTGAGGCAGCCCCTGATACCATTCCGGATTACTGATTTCTCCGAGCTTGTGGAGCGAGCTCGATTGATAGAGAACGACTTGATGGCTACTCAGCAGCGGTGGACTGCGAGTAGGAAGAGGTTTGGAGGCGAGGCATCTGGCAGTGGTTCCTCCGGAAAGAGGAGATTTGTTTCGGTTCTGGATCTGGAGATTCCAGAAGGAGCGGAGGATCGTCTGGTACTGTTACCAGTACGACGAGTTCGGGATCAGTCAGTTCGGCACCTGTGTGCCAGAACTGTGGACGGCGACACTTCGGCCAATGTTATAGGATGGCTGGTCTGTGCTTCCGATGTGGTCAGTCAGGACATCGGATTGCAGAGTGTCCGCAGATGGGATTTGATCAGCGATCTGAGGGCTTTGTCAGACCTGCCGGTTCAGCAGGAAGACCGAGGACTGTTCCTCCTCGCCCTGAGGGATTTGCTGGAAGAGGTGGTGGTTCTAGTTCTGCACCACGGAGACCACCTACTGTTCAGAGGGAGCAGAGTAGTTCCGTTGCTTCAGCTCCTGTTCCAGTTCAGCCACGAGTTTACAGCTTGAGTCAGCAGGAGGCTCGAGATGCTCCCGATGTTGTGACAGGTACGATTTACATTTCTGATCAGCCCTGTCGTGTTTTGTTTGACTCTGGAGCGAGTCATTCTTTTCTGTCCGAGCACTGTTTTGAGGCTTTACGTTTGGATTCTCTTTTACTTCCGGTTTCTTTGTCTGTGATTTTACCGGCTGGGAATCCTTTGATTGCTCGGCAATTTTGTTTGTGTGAGATCGAGATTGCTGGCAAGAAGTGGAAATCAAGTTTGATTCGGTTGCCGATTTCATCGTATGATGTAATTCTGGGCATGGATTGGTTGAGTCAGTATGAAGCCCAGATAGACTGTCTGAAGAAGCAAGTGAGTTTGCTTATGGCTGGAGAAAGAGTTGTATTTCAGGGATTACGAGGTGTTCTCTCCAGTCTGATTTCGGTATTGGAAGTGAACAGGATGTGGAAGAAGGGATGCCCAGTGTTTTTGGCTTCGGTGCGGGATTTGAACCTAGAGGTTGGTTCTGTTTCTGAGATCCCTGTGGTACGGGAGTTTGCTGATATTTTTCCTGAGGAGCTGGTTGGTTTACCTCCGGATAGAGATGTGGAGTTCTCTATCGATTTTTTTTCCTGGTACCGCTCCGATATCGAAAGCTCCGTACAGGATGGCACCGAAAGAACTTTCTGAGTTGAAAGTTCAGCTTCAGGAGTTGGTTGATAGAGGTTTTGTGCGCCCTAGTGTTTCGCCCTGGGGAGCACCTGTTCTGTTTGTGAAGAAGAAGGACGGTACACTCCGTATGTGTATCGATTACAGAGATTTGAACAAGGTCACGATCAAGAACAAGTATCCTTTGCCTCGGATTGACGACTTGTTTGATCAGCTTTCCGGATCTTCAGTATTTTCGAAGATTGATTTGCGATCCGGATATTATCAGGTGAAGGTGAAGGAAGCTGATGTGGTGAAGACAGCTTTTAGTACTCGGTACGGGCACTATGAGTTTTTGGTTATGCCTTTTGGGGTAACCAACGCGCCTGCTATTTTCATGGATCTGATGAACCGAGTATTCAGGGAGTATCTGGATCAGTTTGTGATCGTCTTCATTGACGATATTCTGGTATATTCTGCATCTGAGGATGATCATGCCAGACATTTGAGGATTGTGTTAGAGACTTTGAGGCGGCATCAGCTGTATGCCAAGTTCTCCAAGTGTGAATTCTGGCTGAAGAGCATTTCTTTTCTGGGGCATGTGATTAGCGGAGAAGGCATTTCTGTAGATCCCCAGAAGATTCAGGCAGTTGCTAATTGGCCAAGGCCGACTACGGTATTTGAGGTACGTAGTTTCTTGGGCATGGCTGGATATTACAGGAAATTTGTGAAGGGATTTTCACAGATTTCGACGCCTCTGACGAGACTGACTCAGAAGTCAGTACCTTTTGTTTGGACACCGGAGTGTGAGGCGAGTTTTCAGCGATTGAAGGATTGTTTGACTTCAGCTCCAGTGTTAGCACTTCCGTCAGGTACGGAAGGTTTTCAGGTGTTCAGTGATGCTTCACTGAAAGGACTGGGATGTGTCCTGATGCAGCATGGTCAGGTAATTTCTTATGCTTCTAGACAGTTAAAGCCACATGAGAAGAATTACCCGACGCATGATCTGGAGTTAGCTGCAGTTGTTTTTGCTTTGAAGATTTGGCGTCATTACCTGTATGGCGTCAGATGTGAGATTTTCACTGATCATAAGAGCCTGAAGTATATTTTTACTCAGAAGGATCTGAATCTGAGACAAAGAAGGTGGCTCGAGTTGATCAAAGATTATGATTTGACTATTCAGTATCAGCCTGGTAAGGCTAATGTGGTAGCAGATGCCTTGAGCAGGAAGTCTTCTGGATTATCAGGTATTCAGCTTACTTGTGATGACTTTCTGATTCGTGATATGGAGCGTTTGCAGTTGGAAGTGATTTCCTCCAGTGGTTTGGAGTTGGCTCAGATGAGTATTCGGTCTACTTTGGAAACAAGGATTCAAGAAGCCCAGAAGTCAGATTCTGATTATTCGAAGTTGATTGCTCAGATTGGATCTGGTAAGACTCCTGAACTTCGAATTTCTGATTCTGGTGCTATTTTCTGTAAGAACAAGTTGTGGGTACCTGTGTTTGGAGACTTGAGGCAGGAGATTCTGTATGAATCTCATCATTCAGGCTACACTGTACATCCAGGCAGTGGTAAGATGTACGCTGATATGAAGCTTTTGTTCTGGTGGCCTGGGATGAAGAAAGATGTAGCAGAGTTTGTGTCGAGATGCGAAGCCTGTCAGTTGGTAAAGGCAGAGCATCAGCGACCAGGTGGATTGTTGCAGTCGTTGCCTATCCCTGAGTGGAAATGGGAGGAGGTAACGATGGATTTTGCGATGGGTTTCCCTCGATCTAGACAAGGGCACGACGCTATTTGGGTGGTTGTAGATCGATTGACGAAGTCAGCCCATTTTCTTCCGATCAGACAGACGGATTCAGTTGATCGCTTGGCACAGATATATGTGAAAGAGATAGTCAGATTGCACGGTGTGCCTCGTGTGATCGTATCTGATCGAGATGGACGTTTTACTTCCAGACTTTGGAAAGGCATTCAGCAAGGCTTGGGTACAAAACTGCATTTTAGTACAGCCTTTCATCCTCAGACCGATGGACAGTCTGAGAGGACTATTCAGGTACTGGAAGATCTGTTAAGACTTTGTGTTCTGGACTTTAGCGGAAGCTGGGAAGATCATATTCCGCTGATTGAGTTTGCCTATAACAACAGTTTTCAGTCCAGTATCGGTATGGCACCGTACGAAGCTTTGTATGGCAGGAAGTGCCGTACTCCTTTGACTCTGACGGAGGTCGGAGATAGGCAGGCTTTGGGAGCCACTTTTGCTGATGAAACTGCTCAGAAGATCAATTTGATAAGAGAAAGATTGAAAGCTGCTCAAGATCGACAGCAGAAGTATTACAATCAGAAGCACAGATTTGTAGAGTTTCAGGTTGGTGACTTTGTGTATGTCAAAGTCAGCCCGATGAAGGGTGTGAGCAGATTTGGTCAGGTGAGCAAGCTTAGTCCGAGGTATGTTGGACCTTTTGAAATCCTGGAAAGGATTGGAAAAGCTGCTTACAAATTGATGCTTTCTGATTCGATGCCTGATGTGCATAATGTGTTTCACGTCACGTATCCACTCTGAGGAAGTGGGTATCCGACTATGGGAAGAAAGTATCTGCTGATGAGGTTGAGATTCAGGAGAATCTGACGTACAAGGAAGAGCCAGAGTTGATTTTGGCATACGACGTACGAAAGCTAAGAAGTAAACAGATTCCAATGGTTAAAGTCCAGTGGAAGCACCGTACTGCACGGGAAGCCACTTGGGAGAAGGAGTCTGACATGAGACGGTTGTACCCATACTTGTTTTGACTGAGTTTGGACTGGATAATGTCGAGGACGACATTTTTTTTTAAGTTGGGGAGATTGTAATATCAGTTTTTTGCTCCAGGTTCGTCCGGACGAAGTCGGATCGTCCGGGACGATCGGTACAGGTTGTGCAGAGAAAATCATGTTTGGCTGTATGGTTCGTCTGGACGAAATCAGGATCGTCTGGACGAAAATAAGTCAGAGAACCCTTCGCCGGGGACGATATTTGATTTTCGTCTGGACGAAATAATTCTCTTCATGGATCGTCCGGTACGAAGCTCGATCGTCCAGGACGATCAGTCTGGATATATATAGAAATGAGATATTTTGAAGAGAGAGAAAAAGTTGAGGAGAGAGAAAAACGAAGGAAAAAGTGGAAAAGTGGATTTTCGGGCGACGCCGAGCTGTTTTTCGTCCGAAGAGACTGTTGAGGAAATTGCTGTACGCAAGGTAAGGCACAATCCGACTTTCTCAATTTTCAGAACCGTCGAGTTTGGCGGTATTATCTGTCCGGAATTAAGTTTTGTTCGCGATTTTCGTCCGTAATTTCCGACTGGTTTAGTTTCTACCGCGTAACTTTCTGTATTTTGTTGAAGTGCCGAGTGTGCACATTTTGGTTATTTTTTTAAGATTTTTTGTCCGGGTATTTTTGATTCGACTGTGTTTTTAGTCGACTGGATTTTTCTGTGAACTTGGAAATTATCTGTGCAGTAGAATAAATGTTCTAAAATGTTGATATCTATATTCTGTGCGAATTTGGTGAATTTTGATTTTCAGGAAAATTGTGTAAATTCTGTATACTGCCGTTGTGCTGCCCGATTTTTGAGTAATTTCTGTTTTGTCCGGAAATCTTCTGAATTGATATGCTATCTGTATATGCTATATAAAGGGAGTTATAAGGGGCCTGGATCCTATGAGATTCAGTTAGTGTCTGGGAATTCTGAAATGAGCTCAATATGAAATCTGATATCTGTTCTGTTCCGGATCCGAGGAAACAATCTGTTTAGGTGCTATATGCACTATATATGTATTCTGGTGCTATAAGCACATCTGATCTGATCTGTTTTGGTGCCGTGAGCACAAAGGGAGGCATAAGTGGCCTGGATCCTATGAGATTCAGTCAGTGTCAGGGAATTTAGCTATTAATTAAATATCTGATATCTGCTATATGATTCTGATATGATTTGTTCTGTTCCGATATGATCTGTACGATTCTGATTCTGTTGATCTGATGTGTCTGATCTGTTATGTTTCTGATTTGATACAACTTCCATTTCCGTACAGTTTTGTTGATTTGATATCTGTCCGAATCTGTTTCGATTCTGTACGGATTTGTCTGCTGTGTTGGTTTTGAGATTCTGAGGATTTTGATTGGAGGTTTGTTGCTTTACTGAGCTGTTGAGCTCACCCTTGCTTTCTGGTGGTTTTCAGGTTCTGGGAAAGGCAAGGAAGTCCAGGATTAGTTCAGAGTCTGATCAGTATAGGTACTTTTGTACTTTTGGTTTTTGTACAGTCATGGCTTTTCTGTTCTGTCTTTCTTTCTGTCGAAAGCCATGTACTGTTCTGTAGATGATTGTTTTGAGGAAATGAAATCGGATAGATGTTTTGTTCCGCTGCATTTGATGATACATAGTAGCTCTGTGTTTGTTAGTCTGTGTGAATTAATTATTTGGAAGATTCAGTTCCGAACCAAATTCCAAAGCTAGATCCTGGTTAGTGCAGCTCCGTCGCGATCCAGCACGGGCGGGATCCGTCTCGTCTCGGGTCGGGTCGTGACACATTATACTTCACATTTCGAAGACTCACTTGGGAAAGCATTTGTGGAGTGGCAACGTTCATAATGGGAGCTCACTAGGGTGGCAACGAAGGGACCAACGCGGTGTAAAGGAATAGGAGTTCGCATTTGCCTCTTGTTGTGTGAAAACATCAACGAAAGCAATGGCATGTGAAGGAAAAAAAGAGTTCGGAATAAGAGCTTGTTTGGGACATGCTTTGATTGGATCGCCAATATGGGAAGGCAATGATGGTTTAGATTACGTATAAGGGCAAAAGAAGTTCATAAACGAAGCTTTCTTGGAAAAGTGTCAACGTGTTGTGAGACTAAATCATATGAAGAAAAAAAAAAGAAGATTGAGATGGGAGCTCGCTAGCACTAGGCTTCTTCGGATAGAAAACATGTTAGGAGAAAGGGGGTTTATGGACGAAGCTCATTAACAGAAGCATAGAGACTAATAATAGTGTATAACGACACTCATTATGGAATGCATCACGGGACTAATGCTTGTGACGATAAGTATTTAACAAATATTTGAATAATCAACCTTACTCACCACAAATTTTAATAAGCAAAGAAGTAATTTTTATCTGAAATAATTTTTTAAACATATTTATTCAAGAAAATAAACAATAACGATAGTAAGACCAAAATTCTCTCTTCTAATTACAAATACATTTATAGTTATTATTATATATAAATATTTTAAATACATGTATTACCATCAACCACAAATCTATCCGTTGCCTGATTTCCGTTACAACCCGCCGCGCCAATCGACAAAAACCTAATTAGGGCAAAGGAGCAATAATTTCCGAGTTAAGGTGATAATCGATGGAAAAATAACACACCTGCTTCTCCTAATTTCCTCGACTCCATTAGAAGCGGTGTCTCTCTCTCTTCCCGGGAAGGCCTCGGCAAAGAATTACAGTATGGCGAAGAAGGAACCCTGTCGGCCAACCCTCTTCAAATGCTCCGTTGCAACACTCCTCTGCTTCTTCGCCACCTCCTCCATCTTCGCCAGCAACCCCTCTTCCCCTGTCCCTATTTCCGTAATCTCTCTCTCTCTCTCTCTCGACCCGGCGCATAGGTATTGCTGTTAAACTGTTATCTGGTTTCAATTGCAGGACGAGGAGATAAGCGAGAGGAAGCAGGCTTGCTATGCCGACATTGATAGGTATTATTTTGAAATTTTATGTTTTTTTTAATATTAATTACAACGTCAAGCCCAGGATCCTTTTTTTTTAACTGAAAAGGTTTTCTGTTTGATCTTCTGGTTTTGTTTATGGCGGAGAAGTGGGCTGTGGGGAACCCAATGTAGGTCTACGTTGATTGAGAAGGAGAATTGCGCTCTGAAATGTACCTCTGCCGTCTGTTATGAGCTCATATATGGGAGTGATCCAGTGAGATTTCCATCAATGTTTGATATTATTACGTTGCATAAACTGTTTGCGATTTTTGAAGAGTTTTCATCTTATATATGTATATTTGTTCAGCTGGAAGAAGGAGAGAGAGACTACATAAGGAGCCAGGAGTATCGATACTGCATGCGCAGGTAGGAATTAAACTAAATTTTATTTTATCGACATGAAAAGTCAAGAGGAGTAGATGTTTTAGCTGAGTAGTAAAATGGTATGTGCACCAAGTGCTTTCAGCTTTCAGTTATTTTAATGCATGTTGATGTCATGATGAAACAATAATTTTCAATTACAGTATATGATTATCAACTCTAAATGGTAATATATTAAGTGATTGAGTTGAAGTTTGTTTCGTGATGGTGCTAAGATTATTTTATTAAGGGACTGTTTGATTGTAAGTATACCTAGTATAAAGCAAGTACACAGAGTTTTGAAATTTTGGTTTTTAGTTTGAAGAAATGCAAATGCGGAGTAAAATAGCAGTGCATTTGGAGTTCCCTATTTAGTTCATTTTTAATGAATTTGAAATTTATCTTATTTGGGTGAATTCTAAATATACCGCTTGTGTGAAGTGATGCCACAACCGACTGCCATTGCAAAACACAACCAAGCCGCAACCAACTACCCAATGATGGCAACCATACACTTTCAGCCACCACCCACCATTGGCCACCACTCGCCGTGGCCAGTGGTCGTCTTCCACCACAACCACCACCCATTGACTTCCCACCAGCCGCTCCTCCATTTTCGTTGCCACATTTTTTACATTGAATTAACTATATTTTTTTAAAAAAGTAAACCTCTATATTTGTAGTGTACTCAACCAAACAATTCAAGAATATTTTTAATACACTTCTTTTATTTTATATTGTATTTCACTTTCAGCAAAACAAACAAGCCTAAAGATATTTAAATCACAGTTCAGATGTTTTTTTCTCTGAAATTAAAGAAGATGCAACATAGTATCATATAGTCAAAATACAATAGGTAAATGATTTATTCATGATAAATTAATTGAAAAATATTTAATAAAATAAGATTACCATGAGCACAGATAAAATATGCGAGTGTGATGCTGAATAAATTTTACAAGCAATTTTTTAAGTTACAATAAGTATGTCTAGGGATATTGCTAAGAAAGCATCATATGGATATTAAAAAAACAAAGATAGAGAAAATGCATTTTTTTATTCAGCCAGGGGGACATTTAGGCTTCGTTTGGGACAACTTTTTTATTGCTTATAGCAGTTTTTTAATATAAAAATTAAAAGTTTTGTAATAGAAAGCAGCTTTAAGAAACAGTGAGAAAGCCGTCCCAAACGAAGCCTTAAACTCTAATATTACATGGCTTTATATATAGCACACAAATCATAAGAAATTATTCCTTTAACCTACTTGCCAAAAATAGCCAAATTTCCTTTACTTATATTCAATCCATCTCAATTAAATGAGAAATGACATTTCTTTATTAGATTAAAATGAGAATTTGTGATGTAGGGAAAAAACATGAAAGTAGCTCCTAATTAAGGGCAAGAACACCAAAGAATTGTAAAACTAATTTTCCAAAAATTATATCATATTATTTATCTCCTCACTATCTCCTACAACTTGTATATAACTACACAATAGAAGTTTGTTTCTAAAAGAAACACGAATAATTTAGATGCAATAATCTTAAGGTATTCTATAACTAAAAATATTTTGCATCAATTTGACTCTTAACATAACACAATGAAGAAAAATAATTCATATAGCCGACCCCATATAATGGGATAAAGGCTTGATATTATTATTGTTGAATGTTTAATCCAAGTTCTAGCATCCCTATGATTCCTTTGTTTGTTGTAGTTATGGTCCTTTTTTTTTTCTTTTTAAATATTATGTTACATATATTGGTTGGCTGTCAAGTTTTCCAGCGCTGATCACAGTTTTTATTGTTGAATGTTTAATTGTGGATGACACAATATTCTAGTTTGCTTGATTCTTTTTCCACTGAAATTCTTCATATTGATTAACAAAAAACGCCTAAATGTCCAGTCCATTTATAGAAACCTTACTAATACTGATTAACCAATTTCTTTTCTAAATAATCTTATTTTCTTCAGAACTTGATGCTTCTAAAGTTCGTGTACCATATGTGGTGGCATCACATGGAGAAATTATTCCGTGTGGAGTCCGGACGGTAAAGAATCGTTCGGATGTGAATGTATTCAGTATTTTGTACACAGTATATAAAAAAATCAAATTATATACAAATATAATCAATGTACACACTGTATATACTCACATCCAGACGATTTTTTACTATTCAGACTCCACACAGAATAATTTCTCTGTCACATGATACATATTACATTATATATGATGACAAATTTTCATGGCAATACAAGTGCAGGATGTGCTGAATCTTGTAATATTTTTGTGTTAGATCATCAGTAGGATTGGCGCTGGATCAAGTGAAGGGAGCGTTTGATAACGATGTAACTGTGAGACCTGCTGCTTTCTCTTTGCCAGGGTCAGTGAGAATCACACACTAACTAAATATGAACTTGCGTTTTCTATAGAAGGCAGAGTACATAAAAGAAATTATCTTCACAGCTTTCCCATAATTATATCAATATTGTCATATATTTTTATATCATTATGAGTGTGATATGATATATTATATAATAAATGTTACATTTTATATGATTTGGTACTTTTTTTTTTTTGGGACATTTAGGCCATTTAAGGCAAACTCACACACACAACGCATACACATAGACTCGAACCTTGGACCTCTTAGTTGGAAGCTTAAGCTCTCAACCAATAGGCCAAAGAGAGTTGTGTGATTTGGTACCTTGATAATACGAGAAGTTTTTTTTTTTTTTTCATGATTTTTCTTATCTTCTAATATTACTTTATTGGAGCAACCCAATGAGTTAGATCCCCTGCTGATCAGTCTTTAAGCTATAATCATAATGTACGGGAGGTATTTTTGATTATTTTTTATGCTTAAATCAATTTTCATTTGTTATGGAAGATCGAATCTTGATCAGAATAGCATGAGTTTTCTTATGTTTTATTAGAACAATTGTATCAGCTTAACATCCAAATAAGAAGGTATATTAGATTTTGTTTTTTTAGCTTGAAATTCTTTAAAAAAATCATTGGCATAGACATTGAGTTAACTAATTTACTATTGTATCATATAATATAAATATTAAAGTTTCTATGCCCTCTTTGGTTAACTAAAAAAAAAAACAGTTATCTGCCTGCCTCAACTCCACCAAAATCAAAATTTTGGATTTTCCGTTGTTCATTATTATAAAAATTAAAAAATCTATAGTTTTAAATGTACAATATTGGCACAGCATAAGTTTGTCTTGCTATTATAATTTGATATTTCTAATATAGCAAGAAAAATAACTTTGTATTTTTTTTTTTAATTGGGATATCTATCCGCTACCACCACATATGAAATGTATGACAGCATAATTAATTCCTCGACGAGCCTACTAACAACTAGTCCCACATTTATAGAACTCGCAGTTATTTTCTCCCCACTAAAAAGGTCACACCGCATAAGAGGGAGAAATCGAATATGAGTTGAGGGAGTTCCCAACCATGCTCACCTACTAACACACCCAAGCCTGGTGGTATCTTGGTATTTCATGTTCAATAATTATATATTTATGTTTATTAGCACACTATTTCAAAAAAATTGTGCCAGAGGTTGCTCAAAAGCCAATCTAAAAAAAAAATTTTTTTGAAGGCATTTGAGCCATTAAGACAAACAAACATATATATAATACATACAAACTTTAAACTCAAAATCTCTTAACTAATATTCAAAAACTCCCAACAACAAATTAAAAAGAGTTGCGGGAATCCAATTTCCATAAGATAGCTTTGGTCCATTGAAACTTTATTGTTTAAAAAAAATACTAAAAAGTTACATTAAAAATAAGAAAAAAAATTATCCAAAACAAAAATCAAGTCAAATCATCTCTCTTTTTCTCTTTTTGGACATTTAGGCCAAATAAGACTCAGACGTCACATATATACAAAATTCTCAGCTAACATATCAAAATGAGTTGTGTATCATATATCAATTTCAATCGTGAATCTAAAACCTCGGTAATTCTGCTCTCGTCCAACTTGAAAAGCATCTTGACATGTCTCTTGCATCTATGGGGCCCCAACTCAACATGTCCAAGCTAGTGCTAACAACCAAGAATGAATAAACAAAGACATAAATATATACCCCAATAATATTGAATCTTGACCCACCTTCAAACCCTTCCATACACATTAAATAAATAAACAAATATGCACACGTAGAATAAGCTGTATGAAAGCAGAAATTCATAGATTGGAGGATTAAAAACAAGCCAAATATATTTTTGGTTTTATCAAAGCATCATAAGAAAGATAAAAAAGCCACAAAAGAAACAAGTTGTTGCATCACATACAGACTATTTCCATGATCAGGTATTAGGTACCAGCAACAGAGCATATTATGATTCCTTCCTTCAGCTGTCAGAGCTGCTGGTGTTGGTAGTCTCACCAGAAGAGGAATCACTACTTTGCATTCTCATGATCTCATATGCCCACTCCAGGCCTGGGCAGTAATGAAGTGGAGGATTGAACCTATTATCGTGCATGTCAGGGGGCAAGAAAGCTCCGTTCTCAATCAGGAATCTGACAGCATCCTTGTTCCTTGACTTGGCTGCGTTGTGTACAGGAGTCCCTGCATCAGTAAACCCTGAACTTAGTCAAGGCAAGTCATTACAAGGGAATACAACTTTGATTCAAAGTTGTTTAGTAACATCACTTACCTAAATTAGTTATATAATTTTCATATAGGGTATATGATAGGAAATACTTGAGTTCGCAAGTAATCGTAAGGGTAATACTTGAGTTCGCAAGCAAACCTATCACCAATTGATGAAAAGCAGCGAGAATAATGCAAAATATGGGTGAAATCAGCCCCAAAATGATAGATTGCGGTAGGAAAATCAAAGCAAAACAAGAATGAAAACAAGATACAAGAGATGCTCAATTCAAGAGAAGGATCGTCTCTCCCAAATCTCTAGACAAGAGAGTCTAGAACCCAAGTCGCCAAAGAACCCTAATAGAGAACAAATCAAAATATAACCTCATCCTAAAATATGTCATGCTCTTTAATACATAAACTTTTCTAATTTAATTTCCCTCCCAAGCCCTAGCCGCCCCCTCCTTTTCAATTTTGAATTCAATTGGACTAGTGGGGCCCACTATTATGAGTGGCAAGCGAACAACTCCGCCTCCTGTAGACCTAAAAGCCTTTGAGCCAGCTGGGTCAGTTCAGGTCGAACTGGCCTAACAGTATAATATTTGGAAACTCAAAAAAGTTTGCATTCCAGAACAGATTAGATTAAGCAAAACTTACAGCCACATGCGCCTTTGGTTCTAGCGTCAATGTTTGCACCATGTTCCAGCAGGAGGTCCATAACCTTGATGTGTCCGCCTTGAGCAGCAAGATGTAGAGGAGTCTCTCCCTGAGATTTTGGACCCCATGCAGGAATATTCACATCCATTCCCTCTTCCAGAAGACACTTCACCTACCAAAAAAGACAAAAGATAAACAGAAGATCAATGATTTCTCCATGACGGATGGTCCTAGTTCAGACGTCAACGGCAGTAAACAATAAAAAACTATTATATAACTTTTTTGTACCTCCCTGTAATATTATTATTCGCAGCTTAAAGATACTAGGTCAAGACCACAAGCATCTAACTTTAACCAAACTTAACATTAAAGGAAAAATTCTATTAGGGGATAGCTATATTCCAGTTTAAAATCAATATTCATCATTTTAAAATGGAATTGTTTTTATAAAACTATCTTTGCACTAAAGTATTGCTGAAGATTTAACTTGGAACCAGAGCTCAATCAAGCTTTATATTTTCATTCTTGAAACTATCTCATCATGCCTCCCAAGTTGGAATACATATAGGCATATTGTGTGGCACCCAAAAATTGCAGGGAATGATTATAAAGAAAATAATAATAATAATCATAATAAGTAAAAGCTTAGGTGCTTACCCTTACCATTTGTTAACTAAGAAAACAATGGTTTTCAACCTATCATTCCTTAAACTATCTCCCATGATACAGAGATGGAATAGTACGAAGATGGCATCCATGAAAAATTTTAATTCAATGTAATGCGTGCTCCATAAATGCTGGACTAATAATGTTAGTTCACTAAGTAAGCATTGTAAAAAATCTCAAAATTTTTGCAATTACAATTTTACAATCACCTCTTAAAAAGAAATAAATCATGTCTCAATTTTTGCAATTACAATTAGGCTTTCAATTAAGATCTGCATCAAAAAGGTAGCCCAGATCCGTTCTTTCAGCTTGCTAAGGAGGAATGGTGTGGCTAAATAGACGACACCGAAAAGGATATCCTATTGACCTACTAAAATTTGACAACAAAAAGGAAATTTGACTTAATGCATATGGAAGGTGTTGGCTTGAACTTTAACATTTTTTAAGATTAATGATGGAAACAAGAGATTTTTTATAGATTCTTTAGTTCTAATTTTCCTAGCAATTTTCTTTTCATTTTCTATATAAATACTGATTGGTTAGTAAAATTTAACTATACAATTTATCATTCTAATAAAATAGATTTTGTCAAGCAACTATCAATAAGATCCCTTTTACAGGAATGGGTGAACTAAATGGTCAACTATAAAATTTTAAATCCAACGTAAATTTATTTCTTAGTTAAATCAATAAAAAACATGTTCACTATGGGCAAGTATAGTTTTACTGAAGTAATCTGTAGGATCTTATTATTCAAAGAGATCAATATTAAAAAGTCGACTAAATCCAAATTTATTTCTTAGTTAATTCAATCAAAATCATGTGGGCAAGTATATTTTTACTAAAGTTATCTATTAGAACCTATTGTTCAAAGAGATCAATATTACAAGGTGAACTAACCCTGAAAATGTGCTTGATTAGATACCAGGATCTGAATTCTCCATCAGGATCAGATTTTCGTTAATAATTTAACAAACAACTCAAATTTTATCGTAACAACAATGCTCACGAGGAAGTAGCATCAATAACAACAATGCCTCTCTAGCACAACAATACCCCTTAAATGTTTAGTAAGAATAATCTTAAGAGCATAAAATTTTCTTCGTTTAGTCTCCTAATTCCTAACCAATAAAACAGAAGAGCATAATAAAATAACTTCTTTCAACCATAATTCATAGAACAATATTAGCACAGATCGTGATTACGACTTATGAAACCATACAATAAGCATAATACACGCAAAAAAACAATAATAATAGTAGTTGTGTTAATAAAATCCTAAACAAAAAAAGTAAAAGCACCTTTTTCAGGTCACCCTTCCGAGCACCGATGTGCAGCAGGGTCCAGCCCCTATCATCTCTGTCCCTGTCGCCTAGCCTGAGAGAGCGCCTATTTGACAGTTGGCGCCGAGGAAGTGCTCTCTGTGCTTGCAGCATACTAGGCCAAGTGTTCCCGAATTTCCAACACAAAAGGGCGGTAAAAACGTTATCCGGATCGAAAAGTAGACGCCGGAAATTACCCGTATAGCAAGAAAAACCTAGAGATTCTGAGATGTTTTCTACAGAATATAAAGAAGCAAGCCCTAATATAACGTTAAAGAGAGCTTAGAAACGAGATGAAACGCTTACATGATCCAGTGATTCTTCAAAACCAAAGAATTAACGAGAAACATAACCGATCCCAATACCGTTGGTCTCAAACGGATTCAAACCAGGGCCAAAGACACGGAGATTTTGAGGCGCAGAGAAAGGAATAGAAATCGACGAGGGCATAACAATAGAATATAGGATCATAATGGAATGACACAACGAAGAACAAGAAGGGAAAGCGAGAAAATATAAGAGGAACGAAGAGGGAACACAAAATAAAAGAAGAAATTTGACTAATAAGGGTCACAGGAAGAGGCAAACGGAAGGAATTCGTGGGGGTCTGCGCTTAAGCATCGATGATTTGTTGCCGGATAGAAGCAAAAACCCTAACCTCGCCGGAATCCTTTCTTTCTACGCTTCCTATCCTTTCACCGCCCTCTCTGCTAAAATATTCGGCAAACCGGACGAGTTACAGAAGGAATCACGCAAATATAGTGTACTTGGTTGGGCCAAAGCGGCCCAATTAGAGATTTACCAGTCAAAACTGGATAAACATATGAAAAAAACAGATTTTTTTAGG
Organism: Dendrobium officinale; assembly: GCA_019514585.1. Taxonomy (NCBI): domain Eukaryota; kingdom Viridiplantae; phylum Streptophyta; class Magnoliopsida; order Asparagales; family Orchidaceae; genus Dendrobium; species Dendrobium officinale. The sequence goes on along the minus strand of CM033699.1, from coordinate 3,656,327 downwards.
AGCATGCATATAATATATATTTTTAATAATAGAAAATTAAAAATTTTAAAATTTAAAATCTAGCAATAAATCTAATAAATTGGCCCATTTTAAAGAACCCACAAAATGATTTGGAGCATTCTAAATAATGAGCTAAATTATTTAGGGCATTCATTCAGCATGATCATCAATGAGCCTAACTAAATATCATAGAATTATAGTAATGTATCATATCATATGGTTAATTTGTTTCTTTTAATTTTTTTTTTAATACCTTACTTCTATTTCTAATTTGAATTAGAAACTTGCTCTTTCTTTATAAAAATCTAAAAAACACACTCCATGAAATAAAAAAATTATTAAATATAAATTGGTAAACTAAATATAAAAAATTTGCACGATAAAGATTATGAGTCTCAAAACCAATTTTTTCCATTAAAAAATAAAAATTATAGTTATTTTTTTCTTCAGAGTATTGGGTTATATTAATAATTATTTATCAAAAAACATGAGACTATGGACATATCTGTCAAGAATACTATTATAAAAATTGAAATAAGATTAATCTTCAATATAATATAATTTTTTTTATTTATTATTGCCTACTCTAGCAGATTTTATAATCATAAAAAAAAAAAAGGTTTGTTGCATGATAAAAATCATTTTTTTTATACTGAATAAGTAATTTTAGCATTTAAAATAATTTATGATTGTATTTAAATTAACTAAAGATCTATTTGGATAACTTTCCAACTTTTTTAATTTTTCAAATATCAATTATAATTTTATTTTGCTACTATTTTTTTATCATTTTATCATGACTTTTTATCATTAAAAAATAATTTTTGTAATCATAATATGTAACTTATTTTCCCAAAAGCAATATCACAATCAGATTTATAAAATATCAATTTTACAACCAACTTTATTGAACACTACAACTCTCCCAAACAACTATGTTCTTGAGAGCTTTCATACACCTCAACACATGAATCAAATGACTGTAGAGATTTTAGGACGTATAACAAGTCCAAACCAAAATGTGTGAAATCACCATCACCACATCATAACTAGGAGATACTCTTAAATGTGTACAACAATCATAAAATTGACCGTAGAAAGTAATAGCTTTTTTACTATTTTTAAAAAATCTTGCTAGTACAAAAATTAGAATTTTTTTTAACTAAAAAATAACTTTAAAAAGACATAATAAAACTGTTCCAAATGAAGTCTTAGGTTTCATTTGCGACGACCGCTATTTAGTAAAAAATTTAACTTTTTTTATTAGAAAGCTACTTTAAGAAGCAATAAAAAAATCATCTCAACCGAAGCATTAGTTTGAAATGACTTTCTTGCTGCTTTTAAAACAACTTTTTAGTATAAAAATTTAAATTTTATACTAAAAAAATTACTTTAAGAATCAATAAAAAAATCATCCCAAACGAAACCTTAAAAATCCTAGAATGTGTGAGATACAGTAAAATTTATACCAGATTAGAAGACATTTTTAAATGCTTCAACAACTGTCACATTTCCGAATTTTTATTGGGTCAGGTAACCTGATGTAGAGATACATCAGGTAGCCAATAAAAAAACGTCACATGCATTATTTATAAAAATTTCTCATCTATAAATAAAAAGTAAGCGCATGTGGCATTTTTTTATTGGTTACATTAGATTACCTGACCCAATAAAAATTTCACATTTCCATGCAGAGCATTTCCGATATGGGTTGGATAAATCAGTCACACATACGGATGAGCATAAGGACAAACAACATAATGAATTTACAAGGAAAAAAGAAACAAAGAGCAGTAATGTCACCTGCTCGGCAATCTGTTTCCAAGCCATGAAATTCCACATACTTTGTGGAGTACGTCGACATTTAGGAAAATTAAATTCACCATTTAAATACAAATACTTTGTGATTCTTCAGGACAGTTTGAACCATGATTTATTATAATTCTAATTCGCTAGGAACCTTCTCCTTTGGGTGTTTCGAAGCATAGTGGTCGACTAGTTGTTTGCTATTTGCAAGTTGAACCTGAGATTTAAAACATTGGTTAGTTTGCTCAGCCAGTTGACATAAAATCTCCTACACAGCGTATATTCATTGAAAAGATTTAGAGAATTAAAGCCAATTGATTGAAATCTATGCAAATAATGGAAATTGACAATTGATACTTGTTGCAGGGTAGAATATACACGGCGATAGAGTTAGAATTTTATGTCTCAACTTTGTACAAATATCCAGCATACAAATAGATAGCAAAAAAAATTTTACGTGGAAAATTCTGAAAAGTGAGCGAAAAACCACGGGCCACACCCAGTTGAAACAATTCCACTAATATTTGAGTAGATTACAGTTGACTAAATCGTCCAAGGGGCCACACCCAGCCTAATGCATTCCTACACTTCAACCATCCAACTTGAATTCAGCTGATAATATCCCCATCTATCTCACCATCACTCTGAGCAATAGATCCAAAATACCTAAAATGTGTACTTTTATTAATGACTTGATCGTCCAAAGTCACAATCCCCTCACTAGGTCTATTCTACTAAAATTACACTCCATATATTCAATATTAGATCTACTCAAGCAAAAACCTTTAGACCTTAAGGTTGACCTCCATAATTCAAGTTTATCCTCAACTCCATCTCTAGTCTTATCAACAAGAAGAATATCATCAGCAAAAAGCATACACCAAGGTACATCCTCTTGCAAATGTATAGTGAGAACATCCATGACTAAAGCACCTAAAATTCCATGGATCCACAGATTTTTTGTATTGCTTGTTCTCTACATTATGTATGTGCTGAGGATTGGATTCTCCGTCTCTGATATGCTTGTGAAATGTTCAGATTTTATTTTGTTGTGGATAAATCATAAGTGCAGGTATCTTCTCATGCCATTGGGTCCTACGGTGATCAAGTTTGAGCTAAATGCAATGACTTTCAACCTTGCAATCCTGCATGTTGAAACTTGCATTCTTCTTCCATATCAATTGTGGTTCGATGAAATTTGCAACTGTGGGATGTCTGATGCAATATTTTATATCTTGAGTGGGCGTCTCTTCTTTAGGTTTTCTAAGTGAAAAATTCTAGAATGATATTTTTATGATAAATAGAGGTCTTGGGCATGAACGTAACTGAATTAATGTGTTCTTATAAGTTATTTTAGTTTATTTGATAATAATTGTAAATAAGCTATTAAAATAAGCTGCATATCTTATTGGCTAGCTTATGGCTCATATCATGATCTAAACATTATTTTCTTTTCTTATAAATAGCTATGTATTAAGTCATATTAGGTGTTCAATTAAAATTTGAATTGAATCATTGGCATTATTCTCCCTCCCGTATCATTTAGCTATTCCCATTTTCAGGAAACTAACTCTCATCTAAGAGATACCAACTCTTTAACTTTCAAAATCACATCTAAGTCATTCAACATTCCTCCCAATTTCACGAAATGTCTTTCTTTTGATTTTAGGCAAAATTTAAACCTCCTCCTTCCGATCTCTCTCAATAGCTCTCATTTGGCAAATCATGCAGGAGAGGATAAGAATTTGCATAAGAAACCCTAATTAGGGTTCAATGAAAACATCTTGCATGGAAATTCATCATCTTATCTCCCTTTACATCATCTTGCATGAATTTTGACTACAATGAAGTCATCTTGTTGTATTATTCTTGATTGGTTATCATTTAGAAATCATTGTATCTTGAAATCTCCAAATAAACTTAATTATGCATGCATAACAGCATCTAGAGATGAGAAATTTTAGAAAGCCTAAATTTTAATAAAACCTAGAAAGGCCTCTTCATTTTCTTGCATGGAAATGCTCCGTCCTCAAGAAACCAAAAATTGCTTATAAATCCTTTCAATTTCATAGCGTTCTATATCATCATTCATCATTATCTCTAATCCAACTCGATATAGTAATAAAATTCACCAAATTATAGAGTCCATTCACCTGATATGACTGCTAGTCATGCTAAATGATAGAGGCAGATCGAGCCTTAATTTTTAGAGAAGAAAGTTATAAGTGTAGAGTTTTTTTCATAAATATCTTTACAACAAAATTTTTTTCTGAGGGCGCTACCTCTCAACCCCTGTGTTCATATCCTTGAACGTTGAGTGCTTCGTAAATATGTCGGGGATCTAAGGAGGCAGAGCCCTCTGGCGAGGATCGACCTGCGAGGGTTCATTGTGTTTAATTATGTTGGCGCAATTGCCTAAAGACCATCATTTTTAAAAACTTTTAGGGGGGGGGGGGGGGGGGGGAATTACCTAAAAACTCTTACTATAAAGACAAAAAAATACATGGATGTAGATAAAATTATCTAAAGAATCATATAATAAAGAAATTTTTTATTTTTTCATGGGGGCAATTGCCCCTTTGGTCTTAAGATGGATCCGCCCATACTAGAGGTCACATTTAATGGAATGCGTCATTCTATCTTACTAGTTTGTTTCCTTAAATTTTTTTTAATATTATACTCTTTCTAATTTAAGTTTAAACCTGCTCTTTTGTAAAAAAAATTGAAAAAACATACTCCATGGTAATTCAAAAAAAAAAAAAATCATTAAACAAATAATTGGTAAAATAAATAGAAAAAATTAGCACGATAAGAATTGTGATCGTCTCCGAACACATTTATTTCCATTAAAAAAAATTATAGTTATATTTTTGCTTTATTTGCGTGATTTTTATGATATAAAGTTAGATTTGAAAAATTTACAATTCAATAATTTTCATTAATTTGTTATTTTTTACTTCAGAGTATTGGGTTATATTAATAATTATTTATATCTGACAAGAATAGTATTATAAAAATTGAAATAAGATTAATCTTCAATACTATATATATAATTTATTATTGCATACTCTAGCAGATTTTATAATCATACAAAAAAATAAAATTTTGGTTTGTTGTATGATAAAAGTTATTTTTTTAATACTGAATAAATAACTTTAGCATTTAAAATAATTTTTGATGGTATTTAAATTAATTAAAGATCAGCTTGGGATAACTTTCCAGCTATTTTAATTTTTCAAATATCAATTACAATTTCATTTGGTTATTATTTTTTTATTATTTTATCATGACTTTTCAAAATTTTCTACTGTTTTAAAAAATAATCTTTGGAACCATAAATTTTAATTTATTTTCCCAACAACAATACACAATCAACTTTATAAAAATCCAACTTCACAACTTGACTTTATTGAACACTACAATTGTCCCAAACAAATCCTAAGCGTTGAAAAAGATCATATCAGGATTTTCAGTGACAATTATTTAATGGCCTAAAATCTGATATGGGTTGGATAAATCAGTATAGGTTCAATTATGAGAACATCTAAAGCGCTAGATGAGATAGAAGATGACTTCAAAGAATGATGAGTTAAAATCAATAGCAATTCTGTTGAAGGAAGAGGAATCAAATGGCCTAAAATCTTTGTGTGATGAAGATGAATAGGATAGTTCTTCTCTTGAAAAGAAGAGGAATTGAACAAATCAGAGTTGATAGGCAACAAAGGTAAGGGTATATAGTGATATGTTATGGCAGCCAACATTAATAAAATCTCTAATCAATGAACAAATTATATCATTTAAATGAAATATACGATTCAATATGTTGAAGTTTGCATTAACATGAATAATTTCAAGAAGATCTACAAAGCAAATTCGAGGTGCTAAAAACAATAACAATGACACTACTTGAATTATTTTATGTATCAATCATGCAGAGATTATTGGATCTACACCTCGACACATGAATCAAATGCATGCAGAGATTACTGGACCAAAACGTGTGAAATCCCCATCACCTCATCATAACTAGGAGACATTATTAAACGTGGACAACAATCGTAAAATTGGGGTAGAAAGTGAGAGCACACAACTACAAATATAAATTTTCCGTTTGGAATAATTTTTTTACTGTTTTCTAAAATAAGCTTGCTAGCACGATACTAATAATAACTTTAAAAAACAATAAGAACATTGTTCCAAATGAAGTCTTAGGATTCGTTTAGGAACACTTATTAATACAAAAATTAAAATTTGCATTAAAAAACTGCTATAAGAAATAGTAAAAAAGCCGTTCGAACTGACGCCATAGCTTGGGACTACTTTCTTGTTGCTTTTTAAAATAACTTTTTAGTAAAAAAATTAAAATTTTTATATTAAAAAATTATTTTAAAAAGTAATAAAAAATCATCCCAAACGAAGCCTTAAAAATCCTAAAATGAGTGAGATGCCATAAAACTATCCTAGATTAGACCATCTTCAATTGAAAATCTCATTTTTCACTTCAAAATACCGTGAAATTAAAAAAAAATGCAATGATTCATCCAATCGAACTCCAAATTTATAAAGGTAACATTCTTTCTTCTTTTCATGCATTTCTTCAACAAGTTAGGTAGAGACAAAAAAAAAAAAAAAATAGCGGAGATGAACAGTGCAACGCAAATATTAATGTCCCACTGTTCACCCACAAGCAAATAGCGCAATTTTTACCGTTCCATTGAAGCCCTGAAGCAACGTCATTTAAACGTTTGGAGTTTGGTTGGTGATGCCCTTATAAGACATTTTTAAATGCTTAAACAACTGTCACATTTCCCAAGTACAATAATCACCTACAAAGCATTTACGCTATTGGTTGGATAAATCAGCACATACGGATGAGCACAAGGACAAAAAAAAAACATAATGACTATACAAGCAAAACAAGAAACAAAGAGCAATACTGTCACCTGCTTGGCAAGCTATTTTCAGAGAAATTATAGTGTGCAGAATTCAAATGCATTCGGAGACGAATCCGAATGCGTCATATCATCGGATGTATTGGGCCCTGGTGATGTGGCATACCTAGATTCGCCTCCGAGAACATGTTCAGATTCCGCACACAATAATTTCTCCTATTTCCAAGCTACTTTATGTAGTACGCAGACATTTAGGAAAATTAAATTCACCATTTAAATACAAATACTTTGTGATTCTTCAGGACAGTTTGAACCATGATTTATTATAATTCTAACTCGCTAGGAACCTTCTCCTTTGGGTGTTTCGAAGCATAGTGGTCGACTAGTTGTTTGCTATTTGCAAGTTGAACCTGAGATTTAAAACATGGGTTAGTTTGCTCAGCCAGTTGACATAAAATCTCCTACACAGCGTATATTCATTGAAAAGATTTAGAGAATTAAAGCCAATTGATTGAAATCTATGCAAATAATGGAAATTGACAATTGAAACTTGTTGCAGGGTAGAATATACACGGCGGTAGAGTTAGAATTTTATGTCTCAACTTTGTACAAATATCCAGCACACAAATAGATAGCAAAAAAAATTTTACGTGGAAAATTCTGAAAAGTGAGCGAAAAACCACGGGGCCACACCCAGTTGAAACGATTCCACTAATATTTGAGTAGATTACAGTTGACTAAATCGTCCAAGGGGCCACACCCAGCCTAATGCATTCCTACACTTCAACCATCCAACTTAAATTCAGCTGATAATATCCCCGTCTATCTCACCATCACTCTGAACAATAGATCCAAAATACCTAAAATGTGTACTCTTATTAATGACTTGATCGTCCAAAGTCACAATCCCCTCACTAGGTCTATTCTACTAAAATTACACTCCATATATTCAAATATTAGATCTACTCAAGCAAAAACCTTTAGACCTTAAGGTTGACCTCCATAATTCAAGTTTATCCTCAACTCCATCTCTAGTCTTATCAACAAGAAGAATATCATCAGCAAAAAGCATACACCAAGGTACATCCTCTTGCAAATGTATAGTGAGAACATCCATGACTAAAGCACCTAAAATTCCATGGATCCACAGATTTTTTGTATTGCTTGTTCTCTACATTATGTATGTGCTGAGGATTGGATTCTCCGTCTCTGATATGCTTGTGAAATGTTCAGATTTTATTTTGTTGTGGATAAATCATAAGTGCAGGTATCTTCTCATGCCATTGGGTCCTACGGTGATCAAGTTTGAGCTAAATGCAATGACTTTCAACCTTGCAATCCTGCATGTTGAAACTTGCATTCTTCTTCCATATCAATTGTGGTTCGATGAAATTTGCAACTGTGGGATGTCTGATGCAATATTTTATATCTTGAGTGGGCGTCTCTTCTTTAGGTTTTCTAAGTGAAAAAATTCTAGAATGATATTTTTTATGATAAATAGAGGTCTTGGGCATGAACGTAACTGAATTAATGTGTTCTTATAAGTTATTTTAGTTTATTTGATAATAATTGTAAATAAGCTATTAAAATAAGCTGCATATCTTATTGGCTAGCTTATGGCTCATATCATGATCTAAACATTATTTTCTTTTCTTATAAATAGCTATGTATTAAGTCATATTAGGTGTTCAATTAAAATTTGAATTGAATCATTGGCATTATTCTCCCTCCCGTATCATTTAGCTATTCCCATTTTCAGGAAACTAACTCTCATCTAAGAGATACCAACTCTTTAACTTTCAAAATCACATCTAAGTCATTCAACATTCCTCCCAATTTCACGAAATGTCTTTCTTTTGATTTTAGGCAAAATTTAAACCTCCTCCTTCCGATCTCTCTCAATAGCTCTCATTTGGCAAATCATGCAGGAGAGGATAAGAATTTGCATAAGAAACCCTAATTAGGGTTCAATGAAAACATCTTGCATGGAAATTCATCATCTTATCTCCCTTTACATCATCTTGCATGAATTTTGACTACAATGAAGTCATCTTGTTGTATTATTCTTGATTGGTTATCATTTAGAAATCATTGTATCTTGAAATCTCCAAATAAACTTAATTATGCATGCATAACAGCATCTAGAGATGAGAATTTTTAGAAAGCCTAAATTTTAATAAAACCTAGAAAGGCCTCTTCATTTTCTTGCATGGAAATGCTCCGTCCTCAAGAAACCAAAAATTGCTTATAAATCCTTTCAATTTCATAGCGTTCTATATCATCATTCATCATTATCTCTAATCCAACTCGATATAGTAATAAAATTGTATCGTGGTATCAAGTTGATCCTATATCACTAAAAAAAATTCCAATAGACTACTATCTTTGCCCTAATCTGCTAACCAAACACCAAACTCTTCACTTTGCCAAAATTTCTCAACGTTACACTACATCTTTATCCAACCATACAAACCACTAATTTACAACACGGTATGATTTTTTCAAGACCAAAGATTGTGAAAAAAAGCATGATTGTATTACATTGAGTAATGCTTCTTCTTCTGTGATTTTTTTTTTCTGCTTCGCAATTTTAAAAAACCAATATTTGACTTATGCAAAAAACATGCAACCAAAAAGCCTCACAATGCGAGTCCATCTTCCGCATAACATTATAACCTCAAACGAAACACATGCTGTCATGCAGAATATTAGGAATGACCTTTCTTTATTAGATTTAAACGAGAATTTGACTTTTAATAGGACACAATGGAGAAAAAGGATTCATGTAGCCGACCCCACGTAGTGGGATAAAGGCTTGATGTTGTTGTTGTTGTTGTTGTATGACACTACTGATGACTTCATTTCGCACAAAACAATGAAACACGATTGCATTACAACATTAGAAGCCTAAAGGTACTCTAACAATCTAAAATAACTAGTGATATGAGTGTCATACGATCAACAGAACCCATTATTCAATATAAAAGACGTCAATTAAATTTTCCCAAGCAATCTCAAAGATCAGACTTAATCTCACCACAAGAAAATGCAACCTTTATAGTTAACATGCCAAACAAAGCAAGATTGAACAATTTAATAAATTCTATGCACCTCAGCCTTCAAAAACTTAAAAAAATTATAGGAAAAAAAAAGGGCAAAAAGATCATAGAATTAGAAAAAAGAATAAACAATAACATATTTCAATCAACCCTCGGAGACTGTTTGGTAATAGAATTTACACTGAATTTATCGTGAATTTAAGCCAAATCCTACCAAATAGCCTGAAAGACCAAAATAAATCCTACATAATCTTATATCTCATTCTACCCCATTTCACTATAAATCCTGATTTACTAAATCCGGTTGTTCTGCAGATATAATGGATTTATGCAAAGAACAAAGTAAACTCCAAAGTCCATGTTGCGAAACTGCTCTTGGCTCCATGTTTCTTACCCATTCGAAACCCTACACTATACATCGCAGATCTGCTCCTTGCCCACAGTTTATCATTCATCACAACACAGGTCCTGCACAAGTTCCCCTTCCTTATCCACTTCTTCTCTTAGCCACAAGAACACTGATCCTCCACCAAGCACGAGCGAAGTGTAAGACATGCAATTTTTTATCCGACTTTTGTCTTCATTATTTTTATTTTTATTTTTTTGTTTACGTTATTTCCAATTTGAAATTTTGAGATTTAATCAGAATTTTTTATCATAATGTAGTCTAAAAAGATTCACTTATGTTAATATTTTAGTATGTTAGTTTCAACAGAAGTTCATTTCTATAGAGTAAAGAGAAGATGATATAAAAAAGTGTTAGCACGAGATCTTGCCTCATTGTTTTAGCAAAAATATTTTTATTTGGTATGTGGTTTGAATTATTTATTCATTTAATTTTAGAGTTCATCTTATCATCATTTTTGTTTTTACATAAGTATTTATAGTAAAATGTGTTGAGCTTACGTGCGTTTAAGTAGATTTTTGCATTAGCTTTGTTTATGTCAAAAACATCTTAAAGATAAATTAGCCATAACAATAAGTTGAGCATGGAAAACCCAGCTGATGATGCAACCTCTTATAATTCAACTATGCCTCCAAAACAAAATTTTGTTTTTTGGATTCACGAGCATTCCCCATGAAGTGGGATAAAGGTTTGCTGATGTTGTTGTTGTATTCAAGCGAGCATCCACTCAAGGAGAAAATCAACTATAACCAAACATCTGTTGAGCATGACTAAGAAGACTCAGTTAATAAATCGACATGTCAATATAGAGCGAGATGCAAACACTGTGAGCGATCAATTCTAAACAAATATCAAATATCAAACATATATCAGATGGTTTGGTTCGACTGCCGATTTGTCTATGTTGCATCTGGCACAAGCAAAATTTTTTATTTTGTTGAACCTAATTTTACTCTAACTTGATTATTTACTAATGTACTGTTTCAATGGCAGGTAATGACTCACATGCGTCACTCAACTTGATCAATAATATCACATTAATGATGCAAAAAAAAAATGGTGTTCCAATGTATTCCAATCTTAGATATTTACAGTCTCTCGTGCTGCAGCAAAGCCGTTTCATGAGTATATACATCTGTGATAGTATCTCCTGTTTTCATTTTATCAATATGATTTCTTAATAAATCCTGTTGTAGTTAACTTAAATCCTAAAGAAGCAAAAAAAAACCCAGAATTTAATTGGATTTAATCTCTTTCCAGCCAAACATTTATCAGGATTTAACCGCCTAAGAGTCTAATCAATCTAGTTTTACAAGATTTAATAAATCCTATTAGACTTAAACCCTACTTGCAGCCAAACAGCCCCTCAAACGCTAAACTAGGGTTCCCGTTGTTTGACCGTAAATGAATCTTCGAAACTCAAAACCGCGCATATTCTGATGGATTAAGAGCAAGGGCTTGACATTCGATGCGATGAGAGAAAAAGGTTCCAATTACCTTGCAGATTGGGCAGCTGGATTTGAGAGCGACGGCCCTGGCTTCGAGCTGAGAGCCTTTGGACTTCTGGTTCTTCTCCGCGTTTCTTTTCTGCGCCTCAATCTTCTGCTTCCCCCTCGTCATCTCTCTCTCTCTCTCTCTCTCTCTCTCAATCTTCCGGCTTCGACCTACTATTGCCTTCTGGAAACTTCACAAATGTATATAGTCAGGTATGACTTACATACGACGATGGACGTCAAGGTCGTTAAAAATGCAAATGGAATCCCTGCTTTTAAAGCAATTCAGCTCCGTTCGCGTCCGTCCTATCCAGCAAGAGGTTTTTTTTTTTAAATATTTGTTTCTGAATATCCTAGTAAAAATTTTATTAAGATAAATTAAAAAAAAACAATTCATTTGAGTAAATAAAACACATTTATAATAAACAATATACATATTAAAATTTTTAGTAGAGTATCAATTTTTTTGTTGAATTATGCATACACATATTCACATCTATTTAAACTATGATAATTTTATATTCATAAAAAAGACTTAATTATAATAAAGAATTAAAAATATTTTTTTATTAAATTTGAATGAGAAATTGACTCTTAATATAATACAATAGAGAAAATGGTTTAACATAGCTAATCACACATAGTGGGATTAAAGCTTGTTATCGCTATTGTACTTTTGAAAGAAGTGTCAAAATTTGATGTAGGCTAACACATAAAAACTTCAACAAATCTCAAATAAAAAATTGATTTGAGTCATTGAGTAACAAAATATTGAGCACAATAAGCCTAAAAGTCATTGAGTAAGTTTTGAGATAAATATAATTGTTGCGGGCTAGAATATACGTTGCAATAGAGTTAGAAATTTTTGTCTCGACGTTGTATGGATATCCACCACACAAACAGAAGAAAAACGAAACACCATAATTTTTATGTGGAAACCCCTGAAAAAGGGAAAAATGATGAGGTCACGCCTAGTTGAAATGATTCAACTAGTATTTGATTGGATTACAAATGACTGACTCGTCCCTGAAATTAAGGACGCCCATATTACAATAATCAACCGTCGGGTTGAAAACAAATTACAAACGGAGATCGGAAATCTGGTAACGTTTAGTGGTAGGGCGAAAATCTGTCTTCAATTGACAGTTTGGTAAAAGTCTGGCGTCAGTTAGCTGTTGGGCAAAAGTCCGGCATTAGTCGGCAATCGGGCAGAAGCCCGACGTCAGTCGTAGGTCGAGCAGAAGTCCATTGTCGGTCATTTGCTAGGTGGAAGTTCAACGACATTTGGTGGCTAGGTTGAGTCCGACGATGGTCAAGGAGTTGCAAGAGAATTATTTTTCTTCTCTTCTTCCTTGGATCCATTCTCATGAGAAATGAAGGGTTTATTTATAAATTTCTGAGAGTGGCATAGACAGTACATATGAGGAAGATCAAGGATAAATTAGGAGTGGTTTGAATGGACGAACAATGTTGAATCTCTTGATTGTGGACTGTTTATTGGGCATTTGAATGTCTTAATGATATCAAAATTCGGTGATCTTGGGCTTGTTGGATTCGTCTCGTCGAGCCACTCGATTCGACTATAAGCATATAACATTTGGAAACCGTTTGGTAATCCAAATTATGGTTTGAACCTTACAAATGCGCCTCGGGTCTTTGATTTGGACTCATACGCGCTCGGATTGAGTAGAATTTGGTGTCGTCAGATTTATATTTTTGAGACGTTCAATTCGACTGTAAGTTTGCTAAAATTAGAGTTCATATGATCCCATATTTGATTTTTGAAGTTTCCAATTTGTTTTTGCTTCGACATTCGTGCTCAATCAAGATAAATTTTTGATGATATATCAACAATGTATAACTAACCAATCAAAATTAATATCAAATCAATCTAAGAGAAAATTTGATGATTTTGAAATCTATTATGCTCATATTTGAATCTAAATATTCTCACAAAATTTTTTTCTGAAGTCAAACCATAGGTGCTGGACTCTAAATCATGTAAGGCTCAAATTTGTCTCATTGGTTCCTTGAATTTTAAATGAATTCATTAACAAACCAATTAGTCCATAAACTAAATTGAAAATCAAAATGCAAAGCATTATTGCGCACGACACAAATAATTTTCCATAGAGAAGACAAATAAAAGAAGATTTATGAGCCAATCTCAGCTAAAATAGTTTCCATTCCTTATAGTCATTCATTACAACGGGTTGCTCTTCCTAGACATTGAAGAAGGTGTTGTCATAATACAAAATATGAGAATTGCATTGACGTAGCTCACTTTGACTTGTTGGTTTGGAGGTTTGGCTATCTGTCAAGAGGTCTTAGGTTCAAATCTTATATATATAATGTGTATGAATTTGTCTTAATTGGCTCAAAAGTCCAAAAAATAAAAATTACATTGAATGCCTCATATAGTGGAAGTAAATAATCTACATATATTGATGTAGTGCATATTATGTGAAACCCCTTGAGTAAAAGAAGCTAAACTTTTAAATATCGAGGCCCGTTTTGGTGTAATGGTTGTAGTTTCATTTAAGTAACTCCACAGCTAAGCGTGCTCATCTCGAAGCAATTCTGGGTTGGGTGACCTTCTAGGAAGTTACACCAACATGACAAAATCGTGAGGCTCTTAGACCAAAGAGAACAATATCTTGATAGTGAAGAATTTGGGCTGTTAGATATTGCATATATTGCATGGGGACAGAGACTACCCTGCTCCTTGAAGGAGCAAGAGCAAGAGAATTGGATGATCAAGAGTTAACAAGCAATTGAAGACAAATAGACTACATAATAAAAGAAAAAATTCATCATCATAAAATTAAGTCTTCGATTTATAGAAGGAGATAATCTCTCTCAAAATTGAGAAGTTTGTATTAACACATTAAAATATAAATTTTTCTTTAAATGCTACTTAAATTTTTGTACATATGTAAGATCCTATATCTATAATGCTAAAGCCAAGCATATAATCCGCCAAGATCATCCTCAATGGGAAACACCCAAACAGTAAATAGCTGCAGAAAATTGCTAAAAACTCAGTCAAGCCACATGAAGCATAAATCATTCCAGATAACCCGGTAAAAGTCCAGGAAAAGATCAACGACCAGAAGAGAAGCCGAACCATTCAAACAGACAACTGCATGGAAAGAAATACAGTTAGCAGAGAGCCGGTCAACAAGAACTTTCAGAGTTTCAGAATATTCCTTGACAATAGTAAAATAGATATCCAAGTACAATTCAAACTTTTCATGAGAGTTATCCGCTAATAGTGTTTGTTGATAGCTAAATTTTTGAACTGGAGCAAGTATGAACTAAGAAATAACAATTTTTATCTCATTTATTATTAAGATATCATACCAGCTGCATACTTTCAACATCACTAATCTAGAAGCTTTTCTAATTCACTGTAGCATAAGATGGCTAAGGCCACGTTTGTTTGGCTGTAATTTCTCCGTTTCTGATTTGAATCGGTGAAAAAATTATAATTTTAATGTTTGTTAACACGACTTTTTCAAAATACTTTTTTCTATACCTCCTCCGTATTTCCGCCGATCTAAGAAAAAAACAATTTCTGCTTACCTGTTCTAATACCTCCATTTAAAAACGAAAAAAAAGGGGTCTGGGAGAACCAAATGAGGCCTAACTTATATTTTTTAATTCAATGAACTTAATATGAACAAAGCGTCATGGATTCCAAAAGATAATGCACACTGCTATAAAATCAGGATAAGAAGTATTTTCATAAATTTAGGCTTCGTTTGCGACGGCTTTCTTACCGCTTCTTAAAGCAGTTTTTTTAGTAAAAAAATAAAAATTTTGTACTAAAAAATTGATTTAAGAAGCAGCAATAAAGCTGCCCCAAACGAAACCTTAAGCTCTTTTCAGACATTCAAATTTCTGATAAGTGATAACTATGTGAATAATATTTATAACTATTTCAACAACTAGTTCTCACTTCTCCACATCTACAACTGATTCAATTGCTTGATGTACACGCCAATTAAAACGATATGATATCTTCAAAATTAACTTAAAAAGAGCCAAAAAAGATAAGAATAAACTCCTATTTCCTATAGTAAAGAGAGAATCATGGAGCACAAAGAAGAACAATTAGAGAAACAAATATCTGTAAAGAAGTGAACCTGAAGTGTGTTCTTGTGTTATTTATGCCACTTGGTTGATTTTCAGGGAGCAAAAGGAAGAACATTTGTGATATGGGTTTGATGCATATTTGCATCTAGGATCTACGTTATTCCTCTGTGTCCCCCCCATACTTCTGCTACTTCTTCCTGCGCCCACAATAGCAGCAATTCCTGTAAATTTGAGCTCATGAAACATCCAAATCAAAATTTTAAAAAAAGTTGCAAGAAGATAATCCTGGATTCTAACAAACCTGGCTTGCCTTGCTCTATCTCAGTCATCTTTTGGGTTCTCTGAGAGCAGTTTTTTGTACATTGATGATAAGGATTAGATGCATACGAGCAATTAGGATTCACCTTATTAGTACTCACAGTCATCGCTCTTTCCTTTCTTCCTTCTACTTAGCAATCAAAAAGCATACAATATTCATCAAGATCAAATGATATGTCAATGTTTTGAATAATTTAAACCATTAATTATAAAAAACCTGAAGACATGGAGGGAAGAATGAAAGAAGCTCCCTTTTGTGAGCTTTTTTTATTGGGGTTCCTTCGAGTGCAGAAATCGGTACACTTGTGGAAAGGATTGGATGCGTACCCGCATAAAGGATTCACAATTCTTCTTACTTCCGTCCTCTCTCCATTTTCCTCTACACCAACAGCTCTTGGAGCTGCTCCGACCTCAAAACGAGGAGCAAATCAGATGCAGAAATTCAAAGCAAATTAAAGAAGGAAAAATGAAAGAATGAAAGAAAGAAGACGTTGGAGATAGGCAAAACCTAATTGATATATAAAGAGGGAAGGAGAAAGAAAAGCACAAAGAAGATCTGTGAAAAAATACACGAATTTTAAACAAGTTCTTGTGTTCATCTAGTTTATGTTTATATCATATTACCCCAAGTTATAGACTATCTTATTATGATTACTTGTGAAAATTTATAATTCTAATATTTTTTTTATACAAAGAGGGCATCTCATTTTAATACCAAAAATAAAAAATCTTGAAAGCATCCGAAAATAAATTATAACAGAAAGTTTTAAAATCATTAAATTTATATTAAAATTAATATCATATGTGAATAATTTATGATACAGTAATCTTTAAGTTCTGTTTTTTTTAATCCTTCATGGGGGACTCTCCCTGCTCACCTTCCATCCGTCACAGACGGATCTCGATAACATAGCAGAGAATAGAAACGAAAGAAAAATAAAACGAAGAAAAAAACCTAAGCTTTCATCGACGGCCGAATCCTTCGATCGAGCAGCTCTCTGCGAACAATACTTGTTGCAGACGTGGTAGGGATTGGAAGCGTAGGTGCAATGTTGCGCCATTCTCATCTGCTTTTCCACGCTAAAGGGAACAAGAAGAAGATGAAAGGATTTGTCGTCAAAGCCAAAGCATTTTAATAACAGAGATTAGAAAGAAGCAAACGAGTGTGAACGAGAAGCCGAGAAGAGAGAAGAGAGAAGAAAGAGACATTGGCTGTTAAGAGTCCCGCGGAAGAAGTAATTTGACTTTCTAGGAGCTAATAGCTGAATTTGATGGGATAAAATAATATGCAATCGTCCAATTTTGAGAACTAGAGAAAATAGATATTGAAAAGTAGAAAATCAAACAGAAATAATGTTTTAAATAATTTACATATTGATTAATACACACAAATCCCTAATATAAATTACTACCAATCATAGCTATAGAATTTGTTTAATATATATGTACAATTGTTACTATATATTAAGCCCTTCTAGATTATAGATTTGATTATTACGCATGAAAAGTTAATATTGAATCTAAATTGTTAAAATACAACAACAAAGATGGCGAAGTCAAATGCCACTAATCTCTTAATTTTAAGTGGTGAAATAAAATTTAATTGCTAAAGAACATCACAAAATATCATAAAGATTTATTTTATGCATGATTCAAATCTTAAAGGCCTCTCAAAAATTATGTTTGATTTAAAAAAAAAAAAAAAAAACTAACATTTATCTAGCTAGAAGAAACTATAAACGTATAGAACAAATTTGATATTAGGGTTTACCTAAATCAAAATTAAAAGAGGAAAAGGAATGATATAGTCTTGCTTCTTCCCTTTTCCCCTTTCTCATTCTCCTCCCCTTGGGATGCTTGACAATTAGAGCAAACACGAGGGGCTGTTGCAGCCGGAGGAGGCGAGGAGCTATCAATCTCGCCTTCTCCTTCTCCTATGACTTTTTGGGAAGCAAAAGTCATCCAATTGGTCGTACCATCAAATTTCAAAACCATCGAGTGCAGCCACTCGAATCTCTTCCAACACAGGATGATGCATAAAAGGTTACCGTGATTTCCTACTATCACGCTACACCCAACTTCTCCTCGCTCTCTTTCTCGTCGTAACTCTCCCTCTCTCAAGTACAAACCATGCCCAAAGCCCCGATTCATCTACTTAAAGATAGGGGTATCAATATTTGACACGACTGAAAAATCCTGCCTCAACCCAACCTAAAAATTATGGGTTATGGTCAACATGTTTATCAAATGGGTCAGGTTTGAGTTGAATAAACTGACACATTTCAACAATCAGGTCGTGTTCTGGTAAACTCACAAACTCGAGAATGACCCATAACTGACCTGACATAAACTGTTGTTGCAAATGAAATCCTGCGAGCTAGCTCAGCGCCACCAACCCAATCCCGCCGTCCCACTGTGAGCACTCGGTTCATCATTCGTCTCTCCCGCGGCTTTGCCATTAGCCTCTTCACACGGCACCGCAGTCCCGCTGCCATCTTGCCCTACCCGTTTGTCAGTCTAGCTAGTTTTCCCGTACTGCCCCTTTTCCAGTTCGCCATCTTCCTCTCTGCATGGCCCGTCGTCATCCTAACTCATGCCCATTTGCTAGTCCCGCGAGTCAGCCCATTCTGCCCATTGACATTCGTTTGTAAAATCAATCAAGAGCAGTTGGGCAAGATTGAACATGAACAGCCGTCGGTGAGTAGCCGAGTGCTGACCCTCCATTGGAAACCAACACCTGCTTTAATGACATTTCTTCCGGCAAGAAATGATTGGCAGATCACGTCGGGTTGATCGAGGTCCAAAGCGGGTAGGTTCTAGTCTGAGAAAGTGACCCATTTTTTTAAAAAATGGGTCAGTTTCAGATTAGATCAATATGTGTCGGGTCAATTTCAAGTTTGACTCAAACCCAAAGCATGACCCGATTTTGACATACGGACTTAAAGACACAGTATTACCTTAATATGGTGCTAGAGATGAGACTAGGTTGGTTGGATTGGTTTAGCTCAACCTCCTGCTTCGGGTTATTATATAACCTACCATATATAACAACATATGATTCTTGATACCAAATCCAATAATCATAACCTTACAACCAAATCCTTGTTCCAAAAAATATTGCCACATGATAAGTAACTCTAAAGGTTAAATGCCATGTCTTTAAAATCTCTTTAAGAAGGCATATGAACATAGCATAATGCAATACAAAGAGGATCGAAGACATCATCCTAAGGAGAGAGTGTGAGCATCAAGCCTCTCCACCACCGGATTAAAATTTCCTCCTTTATTCTTCCTCCTTTTCTTCATATCCCACTTAAGGGAAAAATCATTGTAACATTGATTATAAAGGCACTTTATCTTCTCTTGTCCCCAAAAGTTTACTTAAGCGAAGCTTTACTCTTTATAATCTGTCCCTGATTTGAATAATAACACCTTAATCGATTGCAAAATTGATGTAAATCATTTGATAGAACTGCTGAAAAAAAATTCTTCAACGACCCACCATGTTCTCTTTGATTTTTAATTTTCACAAAACACTCTCCTTTTACCTCCTCATCAAGTATCCAACTTAAATTGCACATTCCCTTCTCTCTTTATGAACCTTTGAAGCATGTACTCTTTATTATCACCTTGGCTCGAAGAGCTTCATCAACAAAAGGTATTAATTATATATATTTGGAAGAAGAAAATATTCAACTACTCTGCCTGAATTAGTGTTAAAAGGAGAATCAACCATGAGAACAAATCATCTTTCTCTAGTGGTATGGAAATTAGTAATTACTCATTTGCCAAATTTACTCATCTTTAATTTATATTCTTTTAATTTTTCACATCTTAACATTCTCATGTCAACACTCAATTTTAGTACAATTTTTTATAATATTTATCTCTAAAACTACATGACACTTCTCCATTTTTAATCCTTTCACATATAACTTCTAAGACACTTCTTCATTTTTAATATCTTTGTATTTAACTCTAGAATTCATCTAAATCAAAATTTTAATATTTTATATAATATTTAAAAAGATATCTTATCTAATACTATTGTTTGACAGTTGTGAACTTCTTTCAAATTGAAGTTACACATAATATATTCAAATTTTATTCAGTTAATTTTAAGATACATTTTCAAAATTTTCACATTTTTAGTTTTTATGTTTTAATGAATATCTCATTCATGGAAATTATATAATTTGCATGCATCAAATGTCCAAAACCCTCACTTATGATTTCAAATATTTCTGGGCCCGCTCCCTCTTCCAACGGTCATAAGAAGAGCTAAAAGGAAACAAACTAGGTCGCACACACGTCAAATTGATGATATAACCGTTTGTTTTCTATGCCTACGACTCGGAACAAGCTGAGCTCTTTCTCCTCCATTGCAATGGCTTCTCCCTATTTCTCCCACCTCCCTTCTTCCGATGATTCCGACATCGACGCCATCATCTCGGAAGCCACCGATCTCTGCGTTCTCGAACAGATCGCCGCCCTCAACACCGCCCATCTCTCCGATTCCCTCCTCCCCACTGACCTCGAGTCCCGCTTTAGAAAGCTCAAAACTTTCCCAGGAGCCGATCACCGGCCACAAAATCCTTCACATTGTTCCGTTCAAGAGAAGGAGAACATACCCACTTCCTCAATCCAATCTGAGAACTTCGAGGAATCAGGAGAATCCAAATCAGAGATTATCTCAACTGCAAGCCCAAAACCAGAGAGATTGAAGGATTATAAGAAGGAGCTACGAGATGAGGTTGGAGCATCACCTTCGGTGGAAAGAAGATCTCCTTCGCCTACACGTGTGATTTGCTGTTTTGGGTGCTCGCCAAAGAAGATGGTGCAGAGGAGGAAAGGGAAACAATGTGAAGAGATCTTCTTGGATTTTGGAGTCTCTTCGATGAAAGAACAGAGGAGAAAGCTGGAGAAGGTGTTAAAGGAGCAGGAGAGGGCTAGCAGGGAGGTGGAGAAGATGGTGGAGATCATGGAAGAGGCAGCTGCGAGGATGAATGCAGAAGCCTTGGATGAGCTAATGAGCGGAGATGGAGACATAGAGTTCAAGTAGAAGGCCATGGTATTTGACATTTTATTGTTCTTCTCCACATATTATAAAAGACCTTCTTGCTTTTCTGTTTATAAGTTAATATGTTCATTTTTTCCTCTGTGCATGCCAAATGTTTGCCGAAATGTCTCTTTGTGCTCCCTATTCAGTATGAGATATTTACTAACGCGTATTGTAAATCGTTTTCACGTATACTGAAACTACGAGTCATATGAAGCAAATCTTTCTGTAATTGAGTTGCATTGTTAGTGCTTAAATAATGAACTTCATAAAAATTATTTTAGGCTCAGTTTGGGTTGGATCAGTTGAAAGACAGGAAATGAAAATGACAAAAGAATTGAAATAGAAATTGTTCGTCACCTGCTTCTTTGGTTGAGGAGAAATTGAGTGAAATATGTGAATGATAATGATAATCTAATAGATTTTCCCCCAGTTTTTCACAAAGATTTTCAGTGGAAATATACATTCATACATATTTCCTACATAAATTTAATTCTATCAGCAATAAGCACTCAATATATAACACACAAGTAAAATTCATTTTGCATTTCATTCTATTTCCTTAAATCAAACAAGCCTTTACAGTCAAAACCTCCTTTTACTGTTTTATATTAGAGGTTTCAAATAGCTAGTGTGTTAAGCTGCAAAACTTTGTTTACTAACAGTTGGAATACAGATGATTGTGATGTTATTGTTGCTGCTGCTGACCTTTGGGTCCTAAATTCTTGAAGATTTAGTGAACAAGTTGTCTAAACTTTCATGAAAAGTGGTTCCAAATGCCTTGTGCAAAGCCTATTTCACATAAGGTCGGGCAATTCACATCAAAGAGATGGAAGAATAACTTGGATTATAATAAGATGTTATATTTAATAGGTTAAGATTAAGGATAATCACTATAATCATAATGTCTACATTGCCCCATTTAGTTTAACAATATATTCTTAATCGGATTTGCTTCTAAATAAAGTTTTACTGTTATTACATTTAAGGCCTCTCTAACCAAAAAACTCATTTTCTACTCCAAAATACAATAATATTTCAAAATGGAGTAACTAATCTCAACCCGAACTCCATTTTCTTACATCAAAAAATAATATATTATTTTATATTTATTTTTAATCATGTCTTTATATTTATCAAATTTTCAAATTAGACCTACATATAAATTTTTTAACAAAAATAAATCTTTCTTGATAAATTAATTTGGAATATAAATATGCATTTAATAAAATAAATATTTATTAAATAAAATAAAAATTGCATTAGAACACATAAATAGGAACAATAAAATATCTAAAAATATAGTAATTAAATAAAATATAAATTAAATAATTTTAATCATATCATAAAATGAAAAACCTAATTTAAATAAATTGATTATATACAAAATATATTAAAATAAATTTAATAACATAATATTTTTGAAATGAAAATTTAAAATTGAGCATTTTACACACAAAAAAAAAAAAACTCAATATTTTAATACTATAATTTAAATTTCAATCATTTTATAATAATTTTTTTGCAAAAAAAAAGGCATATTTGAACATTGCATTCTTCACCCTCGTTTGAATGACATGCATTTTGACGTTCTGATGGAGCGAATGACGGATGACAAACAAGCGTTAAGCATTTGATTTGAGATGATTTAGAGTATCTCCAACCAAACTGCATACAGTGGTATGTCGTCTGCCATTTGCTCCATTGGAATACTAAATTGCACGCCAAAATTTGGTAGGTGAACAGTGCGATGTCAATATTCACATTATTCACATACCCCAAATTTTCGTGTTGCAGGATTTGCCGAAGAAGCTCACGAAAGAGGAGAAAGATAATTATCTTCACGGAAAGAGGAATTACTACATTTTGGAGCTTTATTTTATTTTCAAGTGGAAAATAAGTTTTTCAATTAGAGATGCCCTAAGAAGTGCGCAAGCAATGACTTTCTCACCATAACCCTTTTATACGTTTCTCTCTCAAAGCCATTTTTCTCTCTCACAGAATTATAACCTTATGTCTGATCTTAATTTTCTTATTAGTGAATCATTCTGACGAAGATCAAAGAGTAATTTCTGAAAAATTAATTTTAATTTATATTATCTTTAATTTTATTCAACACTATAATATTTAATATTTAATCCTTAATTTTAACTTAACTTAATGGTAGAAAAATCTGGATTTATGATTAATCAAAACATTATCCTTCAATTGAATTAATAATATTAGTTTATATTAATGATAGATTATCAATAAAGATTTAATTATCTTTTTTTTTTTTATAATAAGACCTTATCTCTATAATTAATTCACTACATTTCTATTAGAACAAACTCAATAGAATTGCATTAAAGTTCCATATTTAATGATTGCAAAATCTACTTTAATATATTTTTATCTCAAATAAGAATATGGTAATTTATCTATTACAAAACATGAAAAAAAGTGTTCTCAAATCATTAAATGATATAAATTTTTAAGTTGGATAATGGGCAATTAAACAACAAAATAAAAATAATAGATAAATCAAACAATTCAAAAATTAAGCCCCACAAATTCAAACTAATAAAATGAAAAAATTTGTTTTGATTACACCATAAACTGAAAAACTAAACCAATTCATTGCAATGAGAGATAACATCCATGAAACTCAAAAGATTCATCATACAAAATGAAGAGAACCAAGAGAAATGAAACTTAATGTTACTGTTTGTGATTTTTTTGCCCTGCCCAAAATCTTCTTTAATTCTTCTTGCTTTTTGTTCTTATATCTCCTTCACTTCTCCCTCTCAATGCCTCTCTTTTCCTTCCATAAATCCCCCATTTCTAACTTCCTACAACACCCTTCTTCTAACTCCTCCCAATTCTAAAATTACTCTTGTTGCGTCCAGGAGTATTCGCGGTGGTAGAGAAATATAAAGTTTATCGTCTTAGCGTTGTACGAAAATCCGGCACGCAATCAGATAAGAGAGAGGGTCTAGCATTTATGAGACACCAAGAATTTTTACGTGGAAAACCCCTGAAAAGGGGGAAAAAACACGGGGCCTAGCCCATTTGTAAAGTTCCACTAGTGTTTTTGTAGATTACAAATGGCTGATTCGTCCCACAAGTCGGGACAATCAAAATACAATTTGTTTCTTGCAGGAAGTTTACAAAGTTCTGCAAATTCCCGGCGTTTCCCGAAAATCCGATAGAGTTCCGGCGTATTCAGGCGGCGGGAAGATCTCCGGCGGTGGTCGAGGAGGAGAGGAATCGCCTTTTCCTCTTTTCCTTCTTCTTCTCTCTCTTCACCTGAGTCATCTTTGTATAGAATGAGGGCTCTATTTATAGTTTTTCTGGAGTGACATAGCTCGTAAATAGGTGTGAGATCATGGGCGAATAGGGAGTGGTTTGAATGGACGGCCGATATTGAATCCTACGATCGTGGACCGTTTGTTGGACATTTGAAGGTCTTAGTGATGTCGGAATTTGGCGATCTTAGGCTCATTGGATTCGTCTCGTCGAGCCGCTCGATTCGAGTATAAGCTCGTTAAAATCGTAGACCGTTTGTTAACTCAAATTGCGGTTTGAACCTTCCAACAGTGCTTTGAGCCCTTGATTCGGACTCATTTGGGCTCGGATTGGGTTGATCTTGGTGTCGTTGGGTTCGTATTTCCGAGACGCTCAATTTGACTATAAGCTTGCTGAAATCAGAGTTCGGGGGCTCCCAAAATTAATTTTTGAAGTTTCCAACTAGTTTTTGCCTCGAGATTCGTGCCCGATCAAGATAATTTTTGGAGTATGTATCAACTCTAAAAATTTAAATGTTCGAGTCACAAACTTAGGCGCTAGTATAGTGGCACCAAGGCACGACTAAAGAAACCTAGAATCTCTGAGCACAAGAAGCACGAAGAGATAGAAAGTAAATCATTCTCATTGCCTGAACTATCATACAGACTCAGCTTATATAGAGATGGGACTGAGTTATGCAAAGCTGAGACAAATTACATTATGCCACGTATACAGGGCTTAGCTTAACTAAACCTTACAAGGATGTACAGGTATTAATGTATTAACTTTCTAATAACGACTTGTGTGCCTTTCAATAGTCTTTCTCTAGGGTGTGGCATTACAACACTATGAGTTATCGTCTAAGCATTCACCATGCATGTCGGTGCCTGAATAACCGACATAGTAAATCAATAATAACGTCATTTAAAAAAAAAATCACTTTACACTTGAATAACCGCCAAACAAACTAGCTAAATGATGCAGCAGCTATAGTAGGAGAAAATCAAAATCCAGAGCCGAGCTCAATGAAACAGTGATACCTGA
Organism: Dendrobium officinale; assembly: GCA_019514585.1. Taxonomy (NCBI): domain Eukaryota; kingdom Viridiplantae; phylum Streptophyta; class Magnoliopsida; order Asparagales; family Orchidaceae; genus Dendrobium; species Dendrobium officinale. The sequence continues at coordinate 3,630,885 of CM033699.1, read as the reverse complement.
AACTTTTGTTTATTGAAGTCTAAAAAACCTCCTCCTTACAACCAGAGATAATAAAGAAAAGAAATTGCTTAGTTTAGCAAAGCAGGAAATAAAAGATACAGTACTAAAATAACAGAAAGGCAACTGCAAAAAGAGAATAAGGAGAAGTGGAGCAGGAAACGGGTAATAGCTGATCCGCCTGATCACATTAGGCGGATAGTGCCTGCATCACTAAACAAATGCCAAGGTGCTCTTTTAAGTGGAGAAGAAACTCAGCAACTGGCAATAAAATTTTCATTCTTATCTTGCTCCAAAAAACAGCTCCTTCATGGATTGAAATGGTGAACTGTATCCATAAGCTATTCTATCTTGCCGAGCAGCCATTCCTGATTAAAATCACATAGAAAAATAAGATTGAGACATAAGTAATTGTCAACAGGCTTCTTCTATGTCTTAAATTCTGTGTGTATAAAAATAACGTGCAAAGTTCAACAAAGAAACTGCATTTAATTGCATTAGAGTTATTGCAAATGTGAATTTTGCTGTATTTACTTTGCAAATAATCCTCTTTGTGATGCCAAGCAAATGCAGCAAACCAACAGTCCAAGAAACATATATTGTGATTATTGAAAATGAAATCAATAGCAACCATAGATTGTACTTCTCATTACTCAGAACAACAAAGGAAAGGACTATCACAGAAGCACAAGCTTATAAGGTAATTTCCAACCGTTGAAATATTGCAAAATTTGAGCATGACCAGTCTCTGCAGATGACTCAAGGGGCTGTTTGGTATCGGATTTATCGCCGGATTTACGCTAAATCCAACCAAACAGTTTTATAGCGCGCGTTAAATCCCGGGATTCAATAAATCCCGGATTTATGGATTTACGGCTTAAATCCTGGATTTACTAAATCCTTTGGTTCGGTAGATTTATCGGGATTTAAAGAGTGGCGGAAGACTTACCCATGACGCTCGTGTTGCCGAAGCTCAACAGTCGCCTACAAAGCGCGCGAAAAGGAGAACATTCACAGCCAGCAAGCTCCCGTTGTTGCTTCCGATCAAAATCTCGAAACTTCCGACCCGATAGGAAAGTAGTCGAAAGAGCGAAGTCGAACAACCATGAAGGAGCCGAAGTAGCGACGCGCGCAATCTCTACACCTCCTGCGAAGCAATGAAGCCGAACATCAACGACGAAAAGAAAAGATGAATGGCAAACCCTAGACGCTTCAAAGTTATTATTGATTAATTTAATTTATATAATTTTTATTTAAACAATTAATAATTAAATTAATTAATTAATTAATAGTATAATTATTGCATAAATTAATTATCTAATTTAATATAATTGACTAATTAATGATATAATTAGTAATTAAATATTAATATAATTAGCTAATTTAATACTTCATCTCTCACTTTGGTCAATGTTAATTTGTAATTTGCTTTTTATTGAATTTTCAGTCATTTTATAACTGATTTTATTATATTTTATGCACTGCTCTTGATTTCATAAATATCTTCTTTAAATTTAAATCTCTAACCACCATAAATCCTGATATATGTTACCAATCAATTTCTCATGATTTAACAGGATTTAACATTTGACATACCAATAATTTTCAGGATTTAACACATGTCCAATTTACTAAATTCGGATTTACAGGATTTACTAAATCCCACTAAAATTAAATCCCACTTGTTGCCAAACAATCCCTAAGAGGGTACATAAAAACCATAAAACAGACTGAATGAATGGAATAATTTTGCTTGCTCAAGCCATAGAATGATTGAGAAGAATAAAAATAACTTAAGTAAGAGAGAGTAGAAAATCTAACCAGATGAGCATGACAATTGTTGCAGCCCAGAAAAATTCCTTACTAATGCTCTTCAAACTGTTATGAAAATAGAAGCCTAATCACTTCCAAATAAATAATATGACATTTCCTTTAGGCGATAAAACTAAGAGCCCATGAAAGCAAATCAAATTACCAGTACATCCATGCCAAATTCCCCCACCCCTGAAGCAATGACGCCCAAGATGTTCCAGTGAACCTTTCAAGTTTTACATAGTATTTTAACTGAAGTCTTTGATTTCTATTCCTCCGGACCCTTCTCTCAAGGCTAGAGGTGGAGGACGAAGCTAGGTCTAAACCCACTTCCTGAGGGACTAGGGAACAAGAGCTACAGGAAGCACCGGGGCCTGCTCCTAGATCTCTGGGTGAGAGAGCCGAGCAAACACAAAAATCCGATGGGAAGAAAATGAAAGGGGCTCGGTCTGAGCACCCCTCTTCCTAGAGGAAGAAGAAGAGGAACACAAACACGGGTTGCCTTTGCTAGAACAATGGAAGGAGTAACAACTAGCTGCTGATGCTGAGAGGTCGGAGCAGCCTGAACAACTGGTGTCGCAGGCGCTGGTCGCCTAACCGCTGGGCGAGTTATTGAACTAGGAGTGGCTGGGTACTGGCTACCTACCCACTAGGTGCACTGGCTGCACAAAAACAGGAGTGGGACAAGCAGGTGCCCGGGCTGCCCACCGAGCAATTGGACGTCCAAAAGGGCTCATGATTGCGCGACCTCTCCTCTGTGGAAGAGAAAAGGCGATAGATTCAGCATTGGTCGGCCTGCCAAGAGCGACGAAAGTCAAGTCTGTGAAGGAACCAAAAGTGATTCCTCCAGCAGGGGGGACTAGCTAGTAGGGCAGGGAGAGTCACCCGCGTGTCCAAACCAAAGTGAAAAGTAACTGAAGGAACAAAGGGAGCCATGGCACTGTCTGCCAACAAAAGAACAAAAAAATTAAAAGAATTAGTAAGAGATGATATCACAGGAAAAAATATTAGGAATAATTAAAATAATATTATTTGAAATCATAAAAAATATATATGTTTCAAGAATATCAACAATCAAGAATTAAGTTGCACTACCTCAACATTAGCTTCCATACTAGATGTGTCCTACGGTAGATAATGCAAGTGTGGGCTATGTGACCTAACATACCATAAGAGTAATACCTAACACCAGGAAAATTGTTCACTAATCTATATGAGTTATGATGCCTCTTCCTAGGATTAAATGATGCATGTTAGATGAAAGGTTATGAAACTATACTAAGGTGGGTGATGGTTTATTATTTTAGAGTGCTTTTATTTTTATTTTCCAGAAACATATTTGCACTTTTTAAGAATGGATATTTTTTTGCTTTAAATGCATGCTCACCACTATCTAAATCACATGCAATTATTTCTAACTCCTTAAATGCATTTTCTAATTCGATATGCTTTTTCTTCAAGGATTCATGTGCAATAATTAGTTCAACATGCTTCTTGTTTAATGCATCAAACTCATCAACTAAAGACATATGATTGCTATCTAAGCTAGAATGCTCATTTATCAAACAAGTATGCTCTTTTTGCAAAGTAATAAAGTTAGTGTTTAAACTAACATGCATTTTCTTGAGCTTCATATATGTATTGTGATTTTTTTTAAACTTCAAATAACTCATTATAAGAAATCTCACATACCTCCTCTTGATCAGAATGATCAAAATTATTATTTTCCATGAGGCACATATCGGTTACCTCCTCTTCTACTTCTATTTTTGATAATTCTGAAGCATAGTCTGCCCAAAACACCTTTTGAGTCCATTACTTTCCCTTTTTAAACTTTATCCTTTCTTCACCCTTCTTCTTGATTGGATGAGCTTTTAGGTTGGGGTAGTCCGTTCTCATGTGTCCCAGCTTCCTACGTTCAAAATAAATAACATCATATGACACTTTAAAATTTCTATTTGTTTTACTTTTATTCCACTGCTGATGACACCTTTATTTTCTATTTAGAAAGCTTTTAAATTATTGTGTCATCAGTGCGATGTCATCCTCTCATTCATCTATAAGATACAATTTTCTCCTTTTCCTGAATTTGAAGTTCTCTACAATGGATGTAGGGATGTCACTATATGTGTAACCTAGTGTACATTTTTGAAATTAACTCACTAGGTTTCATGTGAAATAATTTTGTAGCCATGAAGTAGGATATTTAACCTAGACTGTTTTACTTAACTAGTTCCCTCATATGACATGTATAGTTTATCCCATATATCCTTCCACGTAGTACAGGTTGATATGCACATATAATCTTCAAATTTTAAAGCACATAAAAAATAGTTCAAGCATTTAACATTTAACTAAGCTAAGTCTCTATCCTCACTGCTTCATTCATTAAATGGTAATTCAATTTTAACGTTATTAATCAAACGAGATGGTGCATAATAAACTTCTTGTACTAAATATCACTTGCGATAATCAATAGATTGCAAAAGGTAGACATACGAATTTTTCAGAAATCAAACGACATATTATCAAATAGTGGTGGACGGGTTATAAAGTAACCTTCTACGATGTTCTTATTTCTGAAATGTGTCATAGATTATTTTCCTCTAAGTTTTTTAAAACACTATTTTGGAGTACTGCTTTAATACCAATTGAAAGTTTAATAAGGATGTTAAGCCTAAGTAAACTTGTCCATAGGCACACCAAGAGGGAGTGAATTAGTGAATTTAAAAACTAATTGCTAAATTTAAAAACAAAGATAATATTTTTTGAATTGTTTAATATTTAATAAAACAAGTAACAATATTCACTAAGTACAGAAGCGAACGAATTTAACAAAATATCTAAGCACTAATTTCTCAATTTTCACCAAGTAGTTATAATGAAATTAAAATGTAAAAAGTAAAATGCGGAAAACAAAAATCAAAATAAACACACCATAGATTTAAAATGGTTCGATCAAATAATGACATATGTTTACTCTCCGGATTCCTCCACTCCGAGTATTACACTATCACTTTAGTATCTCTCCATTTGCCGCCACAGCAAGACGGAGAAGCCCTTACACAAATCACTTCCACCAAACTAGGTACGATTGAGAGCCAGAAGCTTTATAACCTTCAAGCGAGGGCAGGAAACCTTCAATCTTTTTCTCCCTCCTAAAGAATGAAGATTACCTTGAACTCCTTTCTCACCCTTCTGATGATGGAAGAAAATCATGTCCTTGAGGTGAAGAATTTCTCCCCGGAGCCACCCAAGAAACCTAGACATACACTTGGAGGAATAAGGCAACACTTTACTTGGAACAACCGTACAAACCCCTCACAATACTTCTCCCTCACTCTCAAGTTCTCCCTCTTCTTCCCAAAGCTCTTCTAGACTTTCTTCTCAAATCTCCATCTCAAGAACACTCAGCAGCCAAAGACTTGAAACAAGTCACTTGAGAGAGATTAAATATAATAACTCACAAAAAGCCATAAATTCAATTTTGCCAACTCTAATCGTCCATTACGATCATGGATTGTCCTGTTTAATTAGTTCAAAGTACTCTTGTTAGTAATGTATGAAAAGCTAAATGATGTACAATCAGTACAAGGAATTAATTTGATCGTCCAAGATGATTTAAAACATCGTATGGTATGATTAGTTTAATGATTATGATTATCGTCCAATACGATTGGCGATGATTTAATTATCATCCCATGTAGGAATCGAGTCGTACAATATGATTGGTCAAATCGTCATGTACGATCTGACTAGATCAATTAATCTAAATTTGTAACCTAATCACAGGATTAATTTAGGCAAGATGTACAATACCTATCATCCAGTATGATGAGTATAAATTTTGAATTTCAAAATATTGCCAAAATTATGAATGACATTTGAGATCCTGATTCAACTGATCGTCATATATGATATACATTGTATAGTATGATTAATTCATCTTACATTAATTATCACAATTAGTTGTTTTAATTATTTTCTGATTAGTTGATCATACAGTATGAACAGTACAATATGAATCGTATAGTATGATTAGTTCAAAAAATGCCACTTCTGATATTGTCGCTAAGTCAATCTCTTGAGTGTGCGTGTATTATTTCCAAACTTAGTATCCACCAAATATATGATTTGACTTAAGAAAGATAAAAGTACATAAGAATTGAAAATATAGACTCTTCATGACATACCTAACACTAATCTACCTAATTTTGAGTTGATCAAACATCCAAGTGAACGGTAGATCTGAAATATTTATATTATTAGAATCAATAAGAAATTAAAAAAAAAAAAAGAACTATTTAGATTTCAGTTGTGAATGATCCACAGCATACAAACTGGTTCACGCTGAGATTGTATTCTTCACATTTCAAATATATCAAAGAAATAAGATGAAAGAAGTTTGTTTATGTCTAAAAATTGATCTTGTGCCGATCAGAGCCTCCAAGCGCTCTTCTAATCCTGGATGACATTTCCAAATTGTTAGACGTTCCAAAGAGGGGTTCTCTACTCCAGCAAATGCATGAGAGTTGAGGAGCTCAAACACTCATCTTCCTCTAGGCCCTCTAATTTAACTATTTCCACCTTCTTTTTAATTACCATTACAATCGTCAAAGCAACTGAGTCCATTCGACTTGTTACCAAAATCTTACTATCCATTTTCCCATAAGCCAGAGGGGCGAGCAACTTCTCCCATTTGCTGATATGCCTGTTCTCATCCTCCCAAACGTCCTCCAGAATAAGTAAGAACTTTTTGGACAAAATCTCAGTCCAAAGACTATTTTGAAGTGCAGCAAGTGTGTTCAAACGAGGCCTCTCCTTCTTAAGAGATTCCAACATATCCTTAATGACTTCTTTCACATCTTTGTTGGAAACACTAACCCACATTTTAAGATCAAATTCCTTTGTAATTTCATCTTCATAGATATGTTGCACGAGAGCCTTCATCCCCATACCACCATGGCCCACTATAGATAGAACAGAAATGTTTCTGCACCTAGTTGTCCCAGGATCATTTGATGGCTTCATCAACCACTGCATAACAAGCTCCTTCTCTTTAGGCAAATATCCTGTTCCACGTGTTTTGTAGAAATCAACCTCCTGCTCCTTCTGTTCCTGCTTTGCGCTGTCTAAGAGATGAAGGAAAGTAGTAACATGAGCCGAAACTTTACCAAGTTTCTGCACAGCTTCCTCCAGCCTCTTCAAGTTGAGATCCCTTTTGAGATCACGTTCGAGGTGTTCTTTAGGCGTCGTGTACTCCAACTCATCGATCACATCACCTGCCGCATCCATAGCATCTCGCAGCTGCCATATCCATTTGTTGAGAGCTGGATCGCTGATTTGTGCTTGGCTAGCAGCAAAGTCGAAGACAGCTTGGATTTTGGGGTGGTTCTCTCGCAGCCTTTCAAGCTCCTCCTTCATGCCTGTCTGCCATCTTAATTGATCTTTCAGGTAATCAGAGCAAGCTTCGATGATCTTCTTCATGATTGGACCAACAAACCATCCCGCCACCTCCATGGCACCCAAGATCGAATTAGAGAGAGCAGAACAACTGAACAGTAGGAGAAACAGAGATCGGAGGAGAGAAAGAATTTAACATTATTGAGAAAACAACTTAAATAAAAGTAAATTTACAATAGTAATATAAAATATAATATTGGCACAAAATAAAAATAGCAATAAAATAAAATAAAATAATCAAATATATAAATTGCATTTCCGAATGTAGATAAACATATCATAATATAGCAATGTATAATATAAAATGATTAAAAATAATCAATTTTCAAAGTACATATATTCATTAGAGAATCAGAGCAATATTAAATCATGATCTTATGTCTTAAGTTCAATAAATTAGAAGCTTAAAAAGGAAAATACCGAGTAAAAATATAAAGCAGATGAAATAAGAAATAAAAAATAAAATATGTATTGACATAATTAAGTGAAAAAAATTAAATACAAAAAATTAAAAAATATATATATAAATAAAAATTAATGCAAATTCATGTATTACTACAAGTGACAGAGAAATTGTTAAAGGAATATTAGACCATAAATAATTCACTAAATCTCTTCTTCACTACAAGCATGTGAACTCAAAAGAAGTAAAATAAATTTCTTTAGTGACTCTTTCAAGAAACTTCATTAAAGTTTAAACAAAATTGTGGAAGAAGGCAACTGTCAAGTTCCCATCATTACTCAGAATCTTGTATCATGAAGAACTCGTTACCTTCCAAATTAACATGTAAAAGGTCTTACTACTGATTCATTATTTAAATCCATTGAATTTGCTTACGTCCAAAGGATTGAAGAGAGAACAAAATGCCTCAATATCAATGTTTAATCCAAAATTATTTTCATCATATTAAACTCAGCAAATATCACAAAAAATAAAAGATTTAAAAAAAATCTAGATAATGCAAATTGTACGTAATTTTTATGGTATTATGGAGAGTTATGTCTATTGAAACTCAAATAATGAATTTATTGAGTTTGTTTAACATAATTTAGCATACATTTACACAATTGCTACATCCATAGGAAGAAATGGATGTAGGAACAATCACAAAAAAATGTAAAACATCTATAGTATGTAGAAACAAATTCAAAACATGTGATATAATCCAATAATGGATCAATATAATTCAAAAATAATTATTTTTAGCATCAATTAAATAAAAATGATTTATTAATAATTAACCTACTTTTTAAAGTAGGCGCGTAGCTAATTAACAAACATCAAACTTTTGGAATACTTTGATATCGGTTATACATCCTATAGATGAACCATGATTATCAACAAATGACACAAAAAATAATTGCATTCACATCTTTACTAAATGTATTGATTGCTTCGGTTCCTATAAAACATAGTAAAACTGCTACTCATTTACAAATATACATTGAATTTATAGGAGTATGAGGTGATCATATATCATATTTGACATCAATAACAAAAATATTGCAAAGTTGATCAGCACGCAAGAATAAAATATTTCATTTCAATATAATAAAAGCCACCATCTTCAATGACTATTAAATCCAAAATTATGAAAAAAGTATTAGATGATGGATAGATCAATTACATATATATTCTCAAATGTGAAAGACTCAATGCAGTAGACACTCAATAAGACTTGCTCCCATCCTTTCATAAATAAAAAACAATAAAAAAATTTTCATAAACAATAAACTCTACTATAATAGTTCAATCACAATTAACAAACAAACAATAGTCTAATGATAATATATGTATTTTTAAATATATAATAGCATCATTGGTACCAAAGAGTGTTCTTGTTTGATCTCTTGGTGAGTTCATGAGAGGAGAAGCCCGAGGAGGGTGATTTGCAATACCCATCAATCTTTGGAAGAGTCCAAGGTTCGCGGTTCTGACGATCTCTTTGTGAGTTCGTTAGTTTACGTTTATCTTATTTGTTTTTTCTTTCATCTCATTTATCCCCCTCTCCAACCACCACCCTTCCTACTCCACCACCAAATGCTTAACCTCCACCATCCAATTCATCTTCTAGCTCCACCGCCTAAATCCCACCCATCTACCTAGCCACAGCCCGCCACCTAGCTGCCCCCTTTCCCCTTTGTCGCCGGCCCTCTTATAATTTCTCCCTCATTATGACGATTTCAATCATCATAATGACTTCCTAATTTAGCTCAAGCATGACAGGAAAAATTTGAATTTATTTGAAATTCAAATTCAAATTTTAAATTATTTCCATATATGGAATCCCAAATTAGGAAAGTAGCAATCATGAATTCAATTTCAAAATAAATCAAATTGGATTTATTATTCTCTTTCTTAATCTTCATCGCCTATTTAGAAACTCCCATATTTCCATCCCCAATCCCCTCCACCCTCATGATGTCGCCGGCCCCATGATGGACTTCTCCCTATTAAATGCTCCTTTAATCCCTCAATCCTAATTGAAATTTGAATTTAATTTCAAACATTTTCCCTCCAAATCCACTTAAGCTGAAATTAATTTCAGTTATCCAATTCCCCCTTCTCTCTCTCTTGGCCGACCCCATGACCCTCTTCCCCGCTTAATTTTCCTTCCAAATCCAGGCCTAAATCGAAGGGGAATTAACTCCAGGCCTCCTTCATTGCTGTCCACACAGTTTCCCTCCCTCTCTTTCATGCTCACGTGCACCCAGTAGGAGGAAAAGGCTGAAATTCATTTCCCTGACTGGCTGTCCAGAATTCCGAAGGTTGAAAGCTTGCTGTCCAGACTTTCCCAGGTCACTGTTAGGAAATTCTTTCAGTTTTTTCCTGCTGTCCCAGAATTCCAGCCAAGGTAAATATGAATTCATGCCGCCTAAACCCTTCAAACTGCTGGCCGCTCTCTTACAACCTGCTGTCCGCTGTTTCTACAAATCTCCTAGCACCATACCTTCATCCGGAAGGTTTCAATTGATGTCCATAATCTGTCCAGTTCAAAAACTGCTGCTGTCTTGAAGATCCGTACCTTGTCTTGGCTATTCTGTGGTGCGAGGAAGCTGATGGTGGCTATCTTAGTCATCTCGGGGAATCCCCGTTGCCGGCTACTTCCCCAACGGACTAGACTTTGGGCACCATTTTTCTCTTAGTGGCATTGCTCGGTTTGCTCTCAATCTTCCTCCGTTAAAGCCCCACCGTCAAGAGCGTGAGTGAGCGACCCAAGGTGAAGAGTTCTATTTATTAGCTATGGATTACTGTTTTTGCCATAACATTACTCACTCTATTTTTATGTTGTTAACTTGAGAGCATCCCGTTAATCTAGTTGTAACCGCATGCCTTACATAATCTCTACTTGATAATTCTGAAAGCCTAACTTGGATAAGCATTAATTCTATAACTAGCAAAGTTTTAATAATCTTATATTAAAATCCCCAAGCAGTTTTTGTTTCCATGCATATGTTCCACATCACTATTAATTTGTATCCTTTCAAGTTGAACCTAGTGTTTAGATTGTTTATATATTTGGTTTGTGATATGAATGTACCCTTTTTTGCTTTACTTCTAAACCCAAAAATAATTAAGTTATCCCATCAAAATAAATTACAAGGAGCACTAGGTAGTCCAATTTTTCAAAATGGGAAACCCCAATTAAATAGTGATTGAGCAACAAAAAACCTGGACTGAAAGACTTCTTGATTGAAGAAGATGGTAGCTTTGTGTCTTGGCTAAAAGTACCTTTGCCTGGTTGGATGTTCCAGCATCCAAGAGACTTTAGTCAGCTGTGTATTGGATCTTTCCTTTAGCTGGACAGGGAGATAAACGTTTCAGAACTTTGCTTAGAGTATATCCTCATTGGAATGGTCCAGTCACCCATACTCATGGAGACTTCTCAAGAAAAAAGGTGAACCCATTGGCTTGAAGATATGCTCCTTCTAGATGTGTGCGGCGACCTGAGATCCACTATAAGATTGCATTGTGGTTGGAAAGACTTCTATCTAGTCGCTGTTGGCTTATTCCCTTCACTGATATCCTGAAGAGTCAGTCCATGGGATAGTTCTTCTCTTGGTAAAGCTAGAACAACAAGAAGAACAAGAGTTAGGCTGTTGGGTTGTTTCCTTGGAGAAAACTGGAACCCATACAACCACCCGTGAGACACTTCTTGCCAGATCTGGAGTTCTCAACAGCAAGATTTAGCTACAGCCACCACAGGCTACTTCTAGAGTTTCGACATCGATTGTGGCGGAGTCCCAAACTCGACTTTTGCATCCTTCCCTCTAAACCTCTCCAAAATAGGAACTTTTATTCTATCCAGTGAACGTACGCAGAGGAAGGTTCAGTTTTAGGGAAAAAAGCGCATGTACCGAGTTTTTCATGCCTGTACAGGCGCTTTTTTGCCTAAAACCGAACATTCCTCTGCGTACGTTCACTGGATAGAATAAAAGTTCCCAAAATAGAGGAAATCGACCCCAATAACCGGGAAGTCCTTCCCAAACCAGGTATAACCTAAAATCTAAACTCCCCAAAACTCCCCTTTCTAACACAAGTCAAGACGTACATATTAACACCTAGGGTCCCTAATTATTAAACTACCAATATGAAGACGGGAAAAAACAGTCCATATAATAACTAATAAGTAATTAATTATGAAAGAACTTTCTCTTCATATATATATATATGTATGTGTTTATGTGTGTGTGATTACTATATGTTTGTATTTCCTGTCAACTAATTAATTTTATGATTACCATATGTTTGTTTGATTTTTTTTGTTTATGTTTGGTCAATGGAGGCATGATTTATTTGTCTCAGTACAGGCACATGACTGTTAAGATAAGTGACTTCGAATAGTTAATTGTCCAAGTTGAGAAAATGGCGGGTTATTTGTTAGCAGGATTGTGGGCACATGGTTTTTGATATGTCCGACTCAATCTCAGCCGGCCCAGGTGGGGCCAGCACTTGTATACAGGAGGCGGGTCAAACCGCCTCCTTCCTATACCGCCTAAGGGAGGGGCCCACACCCAATTTGTTTGGATTTAATTAATTAAAAGATTTGATATCTTTTTAATTAATTAAATACTATCTTATATTAGGAAAGTGGATTTAATTAATTAAAAAGATTTGATATATCTTTTGAATTAATTAAATGCTATCTTATATTAGGAAAGTGGATTTAATTAATTAAAAAGATTTGATATCTTTTGAATTAATTAAATCCTATCTTATATTAGGAAGTTTTAAGGAGATGGAGGGGGCTATTTAAAGGTCATGAAGGGGTTAGGGCTAAACATGCTTTGGTTATTGTCTTCTTGTAGTCTCTTTGGCGTTTTGGGCTCTAAACTCTTGTCTAGAGATTTGGGAGAGACGATCCTCCTCTCGAATAGAGGATCAATTGTATCTTTACTTCTAGCTTATTTTGCTTTGAGTATTTAATCAAGTTCTATTATTTTCTTGGTTGTTTCATCTCCAATCTTGGGTATTCTTGATGTTTTTATCAATTTTGCATTAGGGTTGCTTGCGAACTCAAATAGATCTGATAGGATTACTTGTGAACTAAAGTACTCCCTATCAGTTTTCTCTGCAAAGTAGCTTGTGGAAGAATGCTTGATCAAGGTTTTTCCTGCATCGTGAAATTTAGCGGATAGAAGTTCTAGAAGATGGTCTTGAAGTTGAAGAGAGGGTGGTTGGTTGGCGTTTACCATTTATAGTGTTACAAATCTTGATTTTCCCTCTGTTGAACACACACTATCACCTGTCTCCATTCTTAATTGCGTTTGAGGTGTAGAAGTTCTTTGTTAGTGTAGATTTATGCAACTTGTAGAGGGTCACTCGTACACTCTCTTTCTTTTAGCATTTTGATTTTGCCAGCGGATTGCAGTTCCATCTTATAGTTTTTTCTGCTTCCTCGCTTATATGAAGTATGAACCACATTAAACACTCCTAAGCTATTTATGTCCATCGTTCATAGTCACTTAAGCATGATATTTGGTATAATTTTGATACTGTTTGATGTTTGCAAGTTTAGTTTTAACAAGTTCCTTCAGTTTGTTTTAATTTATGAATGATTTACCGACTTCAATTTATTTCAGCGTGTTAAGGTTTATCACCTGAACGAGCAGGGAAAATGGGATGACCAAGGAACTGGGCATGTCACCGTGGATTATTTAGAGGTCTGAATTGCTTATTTTATCACTGATTTCATTAGTTTTAGTTCACCTTTTCTTATCATAATTCTCATTGCTAAATTAAGATGCAGCCAAGAATTTTTTTGCTTTGCCCCATTATCATGCGCTATTTTGCTAGTAGTATTTGCCAGCATTCATTAATTGATTTCATGTAATGTTCAGATTTGCTTAGTTTGCGTTTAAATTTTCTCTTCACGGAGAATTCTTGTTTTCATTGTTCTGAAGTATTCTTGATTTTATTTCACTAACTAAACATTATTGATTTGGTTAACCTAAACGTTGTTGTTTTCATTTCTTTCTCTTGTTTTCATGAAAGCATTTTTGGTGTTGCATACATGTTAATTTTGGCTTATGAATGGTTATATCATTTTATTGATATCTGTCATGAATGATTATATGTTTCCTAATTTAGGGTGCGTTTGAGATAGCTTTTTACTTGCTTTGCTTTATAAAAAGTCAATAAAGAACCGTTTGGGGCATTACGGCAGAACGGAGTTGGCAAAATTTTCGCGGCCCGCAATTGCTTTTCGCAACCTACGAACGCCTCCCGCGGTTCGACAACTTCCCGTTGTTTCGAATAATAAAATGACAAAAATACCCCCAATTTGCGTAAGAGGATATGTGTTCCGCCTCAATCATTTTCGCGATTCTCATCATCTCCTCTATCGCGGCCCTGCAATCTCCCATTCCCACGCTGAGTCGTTCGGCGATCACTCGTCTCAGCTATCGGAGATCGCTCATCACTTCGATTCCAATTCTCGTCTCCGCTATTGCATCGCTCCTCGCAGTAATCTACCCAGGCTACATCGCATAATTGATTGAAGGTCGCTCGCCCGCTCAGGTATAAGCTCCTTAAGCTAATCTACCGTGGTTTAGGGTTCCGATTGCCTACCATTTCTCTATTATAAATTTCTTCTTTGATTTTCTTTCTTCTTCGATATGATGTTCTTTCCATTGCCGAGAATAATCCAACCATTTTTTAACTTAACTCTTTGGAATGTCGGAATTAACAAATTGATCACATGAAGAAATTTTTATCTGCCGCGAATCTTATATGCATTGATTGTAGCTGCATCTCCATCGGAAATTTCTCTGATGGCCACCACTACATGTAGAGCTTATGTTTCAGCTGCGGTTTAAATATTTGTACATCCATAAAACAATTCACACTATTATGACAGTTTTCAACTATCCTAATATTCTGATGTTTCTGCTGCGGTTTTAAGAATCACCATTTATTACTGCTGATTCTTTCTTGTTTCCTTACTCGAAGCTTTACTTTTCTTTGCTTTTTTGGTGGTTACTGATCTGATACCGATAAAGATCTCTTGCTTGTGAGGTGGTCACCATTCTATGATCAAAATGTTAGGCTGAGGCTGTCACATGAGATTGTCGAGACTTGAGTTGGTAGTTTTAAGGTGGTTTCTATTCTCATGAAATGCTTGCATTGCAGTGCTTCCTTTTGAAAGAAGCAGAAGCATTCATTCGTTTGAAAAAGTTTTCTCAATAAAGAGGAAGTTAACAGCACCCCACACCATCTAATCATGCTCATATATAAGGAGTCGTTGGTTATGGAGCTTAGGCATGGATTTGAGCTTGTAATTCCCTTTCTACTGAATGAAAGCTTGTCAATCTGAAATCCCCCAATCTCCTTTCTCTTGTAGTAACTTTTCTAACCAAAAAATATCAAGCACTCTTCCTTAGGTACATTCCAACCTTTAGAAGTGATACGGCATCACAAAAATTATCTTGATTGGGCACGAATCTCGAGGCAAAAGCTAGTTGGAAACTTTAAAAATCAATTTCGGGAGCATATGAACTCCAATTTCAGCGAGCTTACAGTCAAACTGAGCGTCTCGGAAATACAAACCCAACGACACCAAGATCAACCCAATCCGAGCCCAAATGAGTCCGAATCAAAGGTTCGAAGCGCTGTTGGAAGGTTCAAACCGCAATTTGAGTTACCAAACGGTCTCCGATTTTGACGAGCTTATACTCGAATCGAACGGCTCGACGAGATGAATCCAACGAGCCCAAGATCATCAAATTCCGAAATCATTAAGGCCTTCAAATGTCCAACGAACGGTGCATGATCGAAAGATTCGATATCGGCCGTCCATTCGGATCACTCCCAATTCGCCCTTGATCTCACGCCTATTTACGGGCTGTGCCACTCCAGAAAAACTATAAATAGAGCCCTCATTCTACACCAAGGGGCTCAAGTGAAGGGAGGGAAGAAGAAGAGAAGGAGAAGGAGAAAGGGGAATAGGAGATTCCTCACCTCCTCGACCACCGCCGCCGGAGTTTTTCCTGCCGCCTGAAGACGCCGGAGCTCTGCCGGATTTTCAGAAAACGCAGGGAATTCGCAGGATTTTGTGAAGTTCGTGGAAGAAACAAGTTGTATTTGGATTATCCCGGCTTGTGGGACGAAATCCGCCATTTGTAATCAACAAAAACACTAGTGGAAATTTGCAACTGGGCGAGGCCCCGTGGTTTTTCCCATTTTTGGGTTTTCCACGTAAAAACTCTCGGTCTTCACTCTCTTTTCCTGTTTGTGTGTTAAACTTACGTGCAACGCTCGGACGCAAATTCATAAACTCTACCGCCGCGTATTTTCTGACACGCAACAAGAAGCATTATCATACTCTTCCAAAGGTTGTGGACTTCATCCAAATCATTTGTTTCAGCATTTTTTTTCCTTTCAAGTCTAGAAACGGAGATTTTTTTTTTATTGTTGTTTGGATGAGACACTTCTATATAAATGCTTTTTTGCAAACCTTACCTTGATTTTATAATACAGCAATTAAGAAATTAAATGGATAAACCAAAGGATGGTGGAGCATCCGTAACATGGGAGCAAGATGTGAAGATTATATTTTGTGATTTATGTATTAGAGAGATTGAATTTGGAAATCGACCGACAACTCACTTCAATAAAGAGGGTTGGTTGAATTTAATGAAGAATTTTAGTGAGAAAACTGGAAGAGAGTATGATAAAGTGCAACTAAAAAATAAATGTAATGCTGACTTCTGTGAAGATGTGGTAAGCAAAGAAATCTGAGATGTAATGCTGACTTCTGTGAAGATGTGGTATTTATGATGCTTAAGATAGAAAATTTCGCTTCATGATAGCATTTCTGGGCTTACGCAACTGAAGGTTTTTATCAAGGAACATTGTAATGTTCATGCTGAAGTTCTTTAAGATTTTTTTAGAATCAATTTTTCAAAATTTGTTTGATATATATTGAATTTGATGTGAAAAAAAAAAGATGAACTATGTTAATGCAAAAGAAGTTGTTTTTATGTTTTGTTTACATACAATTTTAATGCAAAAGAAGTTGTTTTTATATTTTGTTAAACATAATTTATTACTGTTGTAATCTGCCATATAATCTATTCTTTAATTTGCTCTATAATTTGCTCCCAAAGGCATTAATAATATATAAAACTGCTTTGTTTTATTTTTTAATTTGCTCTGTTATCTGCAACTTTTGATCTCTGGATCAATTGTTGATAGCCATTATGCTCATATGGGTGATCTATAACGGGATGAAGTTGCTGCACAAGATAATACAACGGCAGCAAAGCTGGAAGAGAATTTTTTTTGAATTTATATAGTTTAATTTTTTTTTTAAAAATGAGGTAGTAATGTAAATTGTTCTTATACAGCTGCAGCAAAGCAGTTTTACAATTATACTACCCAAACAAAAAATATTGTTTTCTATATAGCAACTTCAAAAAGCAACTTTCTGTACAGTAATTTCACAACCTGCATTACTGACAGTTGCAGCCGTCCCAAACGCACTCTTAATTTTTTATTAATATTTGTGAGAGAAAATTATGTACTTTGTAGCAGAAAATTTGTCAAGGGAATGAGTGGATGATTTGACCTTAGCTCTGTGCGTGTCTTTATGAAAGTAATTGCAAGCTCGTATGCAATGGACATGTATCTTGATGGTTGTTGTAAACTAGGCTATCATTTTATGTCTCATGGCATAAACAATAAACTCTACTATAATAGTTCAATCACATTAACAAACAAACAATAGTCTAATGATAATCTAATGATAATATATGTATTTTTAAATATATAATAGCATGAAATCTATAAATTTCTATCAAGAAGATGGAAAAAGAAGCACTTCAAAAAGCAAGAACAATTCTAATGCACCTTATGCATCATAAAAGCGGCAATCACACATCATGGAGCCAACAACTACACTTGCAATATGCAAAATTTTCCTAGAGCCGCTAATGAACTCTCTCTCTCTCGTTCATCGAATTAAACTAAATTGAGGTCACCGCATAATGTCATCAAAACAAATAAGTATATCTCTATTATATATGATTAAAAAATAGGTAAGAAATAAATTAGCTAACAATACACAGATACATAAATCATAATTATTGTGAGAAAAGAATCTAACAGATCTATCACACCCCAATTTCCACAGACGAATAGTTTTATCAACATAAGATGATAGTAAATCCTGCAAAAAACAATCATTCAGAAAAAACTATATAAAATGGAAGTTATTAGATATAAATTACCTTACATAAATATTTAATGGTAAGAATGCATTAAGTTTGGAGAATGTTTTCAAGTTTATACTTACCAAGTCTTTAGACCATGCCCATTATGACTGGAATTCTTATAAAATTTTCTTTGATATTTCAAAATATCTTGAGGAATAATAACACAAGTTGAATTTGACATTCTTCGCTTACTCTTAGAATTGATCAAACTTTTCTTATCAATATAGAGAGGTAAAAGTTCCGAATTTTTGTTCACACTAAAATAAATACAAGAAAAGTCATCAACATGAATATCATTTGCATTGGTCCATTGACAGTCCACCTTCCATACTCTCACAAATCTATCTTCACCCCCAATTGCTAAGTACTCTCCATCAGAGCTAAATTTCAGGATAAGAATGGCACCATGATGGGCCACATAATATAATATTTCACATTTAATTTTTTTTTTATTTGAAAAAAAAAGTTTTGTAAATCTATGCAAAATGATTACTTTGTGACATGGATTGAAAATATTTATAACCGCAATCTCTAAAAACACGTGAATTTTAAAATAATCAAAATCCATGCAAACTAAAAGTAGAAAATATTTCATGGATAAATTTTTAAGAAAATACAATAAAGGGTGACTGATGAAAAAAATGCAATACAAAATCTTACAGTAAATCATCATTTAGAAGATATTTTTCATACAATTGATTCACTTTGCACCTTTCGTAGCAAACTAAATACCCCCCCAGTTGCTAATGAATCAGATCAAACATGAGATGTCAACTTTTAACAATCAATTAAAAAGACTTAATTAGAAAATATTAAAAATGACCTTTCTTTATTAGATTTCAAAGAAAATTTAACATATAAAATGACACAATAGAGAAAAAAGATTTATGTAGCCGAACCCAAAGTGGGATAAAGGCTTTATGTTGTTGTTGTTGTTGTTGTAATCCATCAAAATGTAATACATCCCATATACGCTATTATTTTCAATATATTATTTCTACAATTCTACCTAAACTTTTTTTTTCCAGCAAACCAACTGTTGCCCCTGAGATAGCTAGCTAGTCAGTAGTCATGCTAAAAAAGACAAACGGTTGGAATGGTTCAAAGGATGTTTACAAGCATGACATGGCAAATATAATTTCACGCATAGAAAGCTCAGGCATGCATTGGGAAGCAAAAGAACAGAGACCCACAATTAAATGATGTCAAAGAATGAATGTGATAGACAAGACCAAGAATTGTTATAGATTATTTGTGTTGACCTCTAAGTATTAATCCAGCAGAAAAAAAAAGAAATCAAATCAAATACCTGTAAAACCGCTGGATCCACGAATTACTCCGCAAATCCAGTCGTTCGGCGCCGTCTGCGTCGTATCCCGAAAATTAGGCGTAAATCCTGCTCAAATTCTGCGATCCGTAGCTCCGCTCGCGTCGTTAAATACCGAACCCTCAGCTGCTTCTGCTCTCTACGCCCGACTCCAAGCTATTCGCTACCCACACGATCCCGTCCCGATCTCTCTCAGCCTCGACCGAACTCCTCTCTTCCCTGTCTTCCGACCTCCCTCCGATCTCCACACCTCACCTTCCTCCATTCGACTCCACTCCAGCAAGCTCCCATCGCTGCTTCCCTCCGATCGACCTTTACCCGATCTCCTCTGCCTGTGCCGACACCAACCCGAGAGAGAAAGAGAGAGAGAGAGAGAGAGAGAGAGAGAGAGAGAGAGAGAAGAAAACCTTGCTCCGGCCGAACCCCTCCTCCGTCTCCCTCCTTGTTCCGATCAAAAGTTACGACATTTTGATCGGAGACACAAACGGGATCGTAGTGCATACAACAGTCCTCTGTCGGCAAACATAAGCAACTTGTGGATAACAACAGTGTGTATGTCATATGCACAACGAACCACTGTGGGCACAAGTACGGATATCTTCTTGGTTCTGTACTCAAAAAGGAACTAATTCTGGCCTCCACAAATATCAGAAATAATAAATCCACCACATTAAAGAGCTTGAAAGCTCTCTTTAAAGCTGTGGTCATTGACTTCAAAGACCAAAAAAAAAAAAAAGCTATCCCCGATGAATGAGAAAAGGGGGGGAAGTCAACATCAAAATGAGGAGATGCCTCACAACATCAAGATCAAAACGCCACCGGATCTGCAACATTCGTACAAGCAGACAGAAGGCGTCCACAACTATTTCAAAATACCCTTGCACGTGCACTATAAATTGTATACACATAGGTACATTAAAGGGGTAAAAACAATTATAAAACCCGTACGGGCCCCGGCGAGCGTGTTATTGGTACACACGTGACGTCTAGGGATGCTGCGCGGGTTGACACGTGAATTCAGATTCGAAACCGATCCTTCTATACGGGTGAAGTCGACAGGGTTCGAACCATTAAGCAAATATAAAGTTATGGTGACCAGTATATTTGCTTTAAAACATTCATATTAGGTCATCAAGGCCTACAACAATATGAGTTCACTAACAAGGGCATAAAGCCTACGAAACCCGATCCTCTGTCGATAGCCCGACAGAGTTGACAAGGTTCAATCCATAAAAAGAAATGACCCCCACAACACCCTGATGATGGCCGTGTTGAATGCAGATCTCAACCGGAGGGGTTCTTAAATATTTTCAAATGTCCCCCAAATATCCAAATGTCTTCCAGACTCCACCCACAATGCCAAAATCCAAAACTCCACCCAAAATCCCAGAAAATTACAAAAATTTCAAAATCCCAAAACTCCAAAAATATTTAAAATTGAAATAAATCCATCAACGCTTAAAGCAAAGTCCATCCGCCCACCGCAACAGTTTGCTGAGGCGGACAAATTGAAATTTACTCTAGCTCACAAAAAGCCAAATGTCTAGTCGAAAATATCACTAGGATCCATCAAACAATCTCTTGCCAGTAAGGATGTGGTACGTGTCCTCTAACCGACAGTTTCGCCGCCAAATGGCACTGCAGGCAAACGATTATGACCCGGGGCCCTCTGAACCAAGTGGTTTCGCCGCCAAATGGCACCACAGATAGCGGTTATGGCCAGAGCCAATACGCTCTTTAATGGCGTTAAATCCTTGAGATATGAATCAATAGGATATGATCAATAGGGCACAAAGCCCTCTGTCAGCTAAGGTGGATTCAAATTTGTCCCCTTAGACAAACATTCAACCCCGGTCTACAAGGTTCCCTTGGACGAAGCAACCCATGGCTGCCGACAAGGATCCTTCTATCACGTTGGGTCGACTACCTCCTCTGACTAAGTAGACCAGGGACCATGATGGCCCGGGACGACGGAACCATGAGATCTTGATCGGGCCCCATCATCCATTCCCCCACCATCTGCTTTAAGTGCAAGATGGTGAAATTTCTATTTAAATATTAAAATTTTCAAATGTCCAAACTATTTCCAAATCCAATTTCTACCAATACCTAAACCCATTGCTGCTACTATATGCCAGATAACACGTATTTTATACGTATCTGATTGATGACTAGCCTTAATCGAAAGTTCTCTCTCGTTAGTGGGAGGGGTAATTAACTATAGGGGCTTGCGCCTATAGGAAACCAGAACTCAGATCATAAAGTCCTCACAAAATGAGGGCGAAATCTCTGGGTAGTGTCTTATCTACAAACCCATCTGCCTTCCAAAATTTACCCCGGAACTTATTCTGTTAAAACTCCCCTCGCTCAGAAAAAAAAAAAAAAGAAATCGCGCGGCAGGGAGGCCGGGGCTGAATTTTCGGAGCCCACAATTTGAAAGCAGGTGTTTTAAAGATTGTGTTGGCAAAAGATGTGATTATGAAAGCGGGTGGTTAAAAATTTGGTATGAGCAACAAGCATAACTTTGACTCAAAAGGATAATGAAACCTTAAGCTGTTACAAGCAGTGAGAGAAATGAGGATTTTAAGGATTCTGCAGATGGCTTACCTTAGAAGTCTATTCAAGCATTTCATGAAAAGAAGGAACATAAGCAATAACCAACTTTTCATATTTGTTGTTGTTTCACATACAATGTGGTCCTAGCTGGTGAGTTCATGCAAAGCAAGTATAAGATGAGTAAAACAAAAATGGAATGAACAATGAACAAAGCAGCCTGCTACTGAGAAGGGAATTACTTCAGCATTAAAGAACCCGAGCATCAATTCTAAGGAAAAGGTGGGTCAGCAAAGAACTTTAGATGAGCTTTAAACGGAGCGCCAAGAACTTCAAGGATCTCTAAAGAGAAGTTACAACTGCTCGAAAGATAATATGATACAAATGCCTTATTTTGTTGAGGTATTCAGCTGCTGTCAAGCAGCAATAAAAACAAAAAATAAAAAGTCACAAAGTTTAGCTTGAACAAGTAAATTTTTAGTGATCTATCGTGGTGAATTACTTCATTGAGAAACTTCCAGTGATTACCAAGCAATGATATGTTAAAACAGAATAGGTTGGGTGGAACATGTATCATAAATATATTGGATTCTTACAAACCAATGAAAAATATTGGTTAAGACCTGGATTTGACGGCTGATTTGGGGTGTTTTTTTACTCTTCAAATAATGCAAACCTTTCAGATTGGAGCAGTTAAAAAATGAATCTTGAGTCGACCTGAACCCAACTAAAGATCAACTACTAAGAAATTCTATCATATATTGCACTAAACAGAAATTGGTTATAAGTTGGCTCAATTAGAGCCAAGCATGGCTCATTAGCTTCAAACCAAGGGATTTGAGCTAGAAATTTGATCTAATCTCCCCTATTCCTCAATCTCTTAAGAAAACTTCTTACTCCATCATACATACATACACTCACAGATCAATAGATTCACATATACATTTATTCAAATCAAAATACAATTCACATATACATTTATTCAAATCAAAATACATACATAAATATATGTGTATGTTCACTCATCCATAAATACATACTGCTAAATTCAATCTTGAGCTATCTTGATCTTATTCAGGGTTGGCTCAATTCAAATTGGATTTGGCTCAATAGTTGGTTCATTGACTTTGATACGAGAGCTTAATTAGAGCTAAAAAATAATCATATAAATTCTTCGATATTCGAAACAAATTCAAATTACTATTTTAGATTTGCATTACCTTCATAAAAAGATACCCGACCTCATTTGTAACTTAAAAGAAGGGACATGGTATAAATGGTATAAATAACAAATAAGTAGATTAGTAAAAGAGTATCAAGCTCTTTGGTACAAATGTCTGTGATGGGATACTTAAATCAAGCTACAGACATATTTTCTTAGAAGATGAGATGCCAAGATATAGACAATATCTTTCTATTAATGCATTAATTAGCTTTGGTCTCTAACTATTCTCGTAAAAAATGAACTATAGAGACCACTTAATGCAAAAGGAAATCAAGAATTAAATTGGTTCAAAATAGATGTCAAGATACACTGATGCATACACAAAAATAAATGCATACATGCATTTATATGTATAAACATGCATAAAAGTTAATCCGATCTCAAGCTACCTCAACATGCATAAATATTAACTCAATTAGAGCCCAATTCTTGCCATACCTAACTTGGTAATCGACTTTTGATGATGATTAAAACTGGATATAGGCCAAAATAAAACCAACCAAATTTCAAGCAATCAGTAATTTTCAATTCAAATTATTATCCAATACTTTGCTTACAGATGTCTTGTCGAACAAATATCCAGCTGAAAATTAAATCAGTCCAAATGTTGCTAGCAATTTCGATCATTATTCTTTGTTTTATATAATAACTTCCCTCCTAATTGTATCCATTTATCTATCAAGAAGTAGTATCCACGTAGAATGGGGCTTGCGCCACAACTTGGTTCAGACCCGCCTTGAGGCCCGCCTTGCCTCACTGGCATGAGGCTTACGCCTCACACTATATATATTAAAACTTACATAAATCTTGAAGTAAATGTCCGACATTGGACTCTATATGAGAGGAGGAAGTGAAGAGAGCAGTTCACCATAATGATGATTCAAATGAAGAACCACTTAGTGATGACAATGCTGATGACTTATGAGTTCTTATGTGATATGTTATTATTATTTTGTTTTTGAAAATTGGAATTATATGTTAATGAACATAATACTGGGATTTGGGAAAGATAGAATTTTGAGTTGAAGTATATTTCATGTTGTCTTATTATTGAGATATTTTGATTTCACTTCATATCTTATGCTTTTTTATATTTTATATTATTCACTTATTAGTATTTAAAAAATTTATCATTTTATGTTTACGCAATCTTTTGATTTTGAGGCTTACGCCTCAAAACGCCTTGAGGTTTTTACGCCTCGCCTCACGAATGAAAAACGCCTCAATACCCGAATACGCAATTTTAAACATTGGCATAAAGAGTACAGATCCTTTGAAGTCGAAAGAGTAGAGATCAAGAAATCAAGAAACTAAATGCAAACCACGAAAGGAAAACATATGAGGATAGTTTAAGCAAATATATATGATGGACAGGGAGAGTAGCTTCGACGGTTACCCATCGGGGAAGACCGTTTCTCAAGGGTCCAATGGCTTTATGTATCTTCCAAAAAAAACTGAAATGCGAGAGACAAAATGGAGAGCGAGAGCATCTTCGATGATTACCGGGATGAGCGTTTCCGAAGGGTTCAATGGTTTCATTCATTTTCCAAAAAAAATATAAATGAAATGCAAGAGGCGAAAGGTTACCGAAGCATTCCACGGAGAAAACGAAGCTAGGGCAAGCGAGGTTCCACGGAGAAGATGAAGCTAGGGCAAGCGAACGGAAAAAACAAGCATGACAAAAAAGAGGAAACTGAGGGAATGAATGCACCACTAATGCACTATTAAGTGGTTTAACCAAGGTTGTGAAAACCGGACCGGACAACGAACAGGAAGAAGGAGAGGTTCACGGTTCGACCGGTCGAATCGAGGTCAAATCGGATGACGTAATAAATAATAATATTATTAAAAATTATAAAATAAATGATAAATTTTCCTCTAATAAATTCACTCTACATTCCATTTTATAATTTATATCAAGTTAATCAAAAAGATAATAAAGTCAGAAATTAAAATCAATTAAAACAATTGTTTATATCAGTTTACATAAAAACTCAAAACTCAAAACTCAAAAAGAGATTTAGAGGGAGGGCTGACATTTAGATTAAAGGGCTTAGAGGAAGATGAGTGTTTGCAGCTGCAGCTTTCATGCATTTGCTGATTTAGAGAACCCTAAAGATTATAAAAAAAATTAAGATCCATTGCAACAGAGTTAAAAGCTTTCATGATCTCCACTGCAACAAAGATCATTAAACAAATTTTATGGAGCCAAATATATTCTTCATTGAAAGTAATGGCCATAAATCATTCTAATTTGTTAAAACAAAGATATTCATTAAACATGGCATCTTCAGTTACATTCAACAATATAGCATTACATAACAAAGGCAAAATAGTAACGAGAAAGAAATTACAAAGCAGTGTCTTGCAAGCTTATGTCTGACGGTGAATAAATGATTAAGGGGCTGTTTGGTATCGGATTTACAGCTGGATTTAAGTCGGATTTACGCTAAATCCAGCCAAACAGTTTTTGTGCACGCGTTAAATCCCAGATTTACGGATTTATAGCTTAAATCCGGGATTTAGTAAATCCTAGGGGTAGCTGGATTTAGTAGCCCTCGGATTTAGTAAATCCGAGCGGGATTTATCCGAAGAAGCGCGCGAAAGGATGAAAGTTACCTTCACAGCCAGCGAGCTCCCGGTTCTTGCTTCCGATCAAAATGCCGTAGCTTCCGATCAAAATGCCGTAGCTTCGGGTCAAAATGCCGTAAGGAGCCGAAGAAGCGACGCCTGCAATCTCTACACCTCCCGCGAAAGCAACGGAGCCGAACAACAACGACGAAAAACGAAAAGAGAAGATGAAAGGCAAACCCTAGACGACTCTAAGTTATTATTGATTAACTTAATTAATATAATTTAAAATATTAATATTAAAGTAAATTAATTAAATAGTTAATTGTATAATTAGTGCATAAATTAATTATCTAATTTAAATTAAATATATAATTAGTAATTAAATATTAATATAATTAGATTAATTAATATAACTTAATATATCTATTATTAAATATATAATTAATTGTATAAATAATAATTAATGGGTAATTTGTACTTAACATATTATTAACGTTATAACACATTATATTTTTTTATTTTTAATTATAAATTTATTTTTAAGTTATAATTATCTTCTTCACATTTAAATGTTTAACTACTATAAATCCTGAAATATGTTACCAAACAGTTTCTCCGGATTTAGCAGTATTTAACATTTAGCATACCAAACAGTTTTCAAGATTTAACATATTTTGGATTTACTAAATCCGGATTTACAGTATTTACTAAATCCCACTTGTTGCCAAACAGCCCCTTAAAAGTAAAAAAGAAAATTGAGAGAATGAGAGAATAGAAATCTAAAACACATACTTTAGATGCAAGTCCGAAATCTCAAAGAAAGGCCACGATTGTACGACTAAATGAGAGAATCAGAAAAGATCAAGAAATGAGAAATCAAGAGGACTCACCAAATGACGACGTGCACACGAAAGAAAGCGTCGTTCGTCTCCCGATCTCTCCTCTCCACTACGCCCGTTCGCCGTTCGTTTGACTTCGGAGCTCGTAGGGCTTGCGAGAACGATTGAAAGAGAAGATGTAAAAATCAAAAATGAGGTTTCAGGCTTTCGACACAGAGCTTATTCGCGAAACCTATTTTTGCAGTCGTTGGATGTGTGAACAGCGACTCAAATCACGCTTTTTCGAAACCGGCTGGTTCATTTAAAAGCATCCGGTCCGTCGGTTCAACCGGTAATTTGACCGGTTTTTAGGCAATTTGACTGCAAGCCGGTTCTAAGGGTAGGAACGGACCAGTGCCCGACCGGTTCCCGGTTCAACCGATTGAACTAGCCGGTCCGGTCCGGTTTTTAAAACGTTGGGTTTAACAGAATGCAGCACTATTACGTTTTAATTAATTATGAGTATGGTTTAAATGAATTTATTTGGCGCAACTGTCTTGAATTAATAACTTCTCGATCAAATTGAATTTATTATTAATTAAGCAGCATATGATTTAAATAAATTTATTTGGGGTATGAGAATAGAACCGTCTTGCATGAGAATAGAGCCATCTTAAATTAATCATTTCTCAAATAGAATTTATTACTAATTAAGCAGCACTATTAGTTTTATAGGAAGTGATAAATGATAGAATTTGAAGAGCCATATAAGAACGTTGTATATTAATTTAAATTTTATAGATGAACAATTCAAATTTGCTATGAGTGAAATTTCAAGTCACTTTTATATAATACTAGTAAATATGCCCGTGCATTAAATGCACGTTAATAAAAAAGAATCATATTATAAATATTTAATTATATTATCATTATTAAGATGAACACGTTTTATTTTTTTAAATAATTATAATCATTATGATAAGTTTTATATGATTAGATAAATAGTTTTATATGATATTTATTTATGAATTATTTTGATATTAAATTATGTTTATTATATTCAGTCTATTTATTTTTTAAGTCAAAATTTTTTGAAAATTATAAGTTCTTTTTTTAATTACACATTAATAATAAATAAAAAAATTAATAGAATAAATTTGAGTGAAATGGCAAAAAAAGGCAAAAAAAAAAGTGTGCCAACAAAATAATGCGTGCTTGCAAATAATATAAAATAACCTTTAAAGAGTAGTCACAATTATACACTTTATGATCGATGAATATATTCCCCACCTTTTCCAAGAAGGCTGAAGCGAAATATTATAATATATTTTAAATCGAAATTCTATACAAATCTCAAAAAAGATAAACATAAATAGAAGAAATAAGTTCAAGTAAATGAAAAAGAACGACTAAAAATTGCCGCATATCTGTATAATAAATTTATTATGTAGAATATTTTGCACTCCATGTAATGGACTGAAAACATCATTATAATTCCAATCATTAACAATAGAAAATGGAAAAATAAACTCAATCATCATGGTTCTAACCAAAATTTTTTGCTACTGAGTTTATAAGATGCTCTTCTGATATCATCAGTGCAATATGCATTAAAAATGTTAGGAATCCAATGGACTAAATCGCAATCCTAACGGCATATTAGACTTCAAAGTCATTGTATATAGGTTTTCTGTAATGAAATATTGTCTAATTGAAGTAGTCATTCTAGCTAAAGCACTTCATGACTAATCAGCAATTTACCTCCTTATATTTCAATAAACATGTAATGAGTAAGAAAATTTCTTTTAATAACAAAAAAAAAAAAAAACAAATGTAATGAAAATTATATAAATGCTAAGCAAATATTTAAATCTGCATACAATACAGTAGCAATCTTGGAAAGAAGCAACAAATGGCATCCAAAATTACCTTTGCTTGCTTACACTTTCTTCATTAACTGACTGCAATTGAGAGCGCGAAACATGAATCATGAGTTTAACAGACATGATAAAAAAATGCAAATGATGAAAATTACCTCAAATCTCACTGCAGTTCTGTAAATGATTTAAGAAGAAATTAAATGAAAGGAGTTGTACAATAAAGGAGTCCAAAATCTCCTCCAGTAATGTTTAGAATTGATTTCAACATAACAAACCAATGCTTGAGGTTGGTAAAATTAGCTTGTACTCCATCAGATATGGGATTTCAACTATTCAGGTTAACAAGGAACATTAAAAAAAAAAAAAAACATTTTCAGGTAAACCAAATAGCTAATGGAAGTACTTACCAACGCTCCACTGGACAAATATAGACCTACATTGGTATTGTTCCAGTCCTACTCCAATTTCAATCCAGATATGATCAATACCCTTTCCAACCGCTATCAATGCCCAAAGCTTGCTCCTAGTGGCTCTCCTCACCCAACCATGGCGCCACCCATTCATGATATATAGCGCTTGAAAGTTTCTGCCATGCTTTAGAGCTTCGTCCAATGGATGTGTGGCCTCACTTCAGAATTGGAAACACTTTTGTGGTATCTAGGACATATTAAATAGGCTAAAAATAGCGTATTGGTCGCTCTAGAGCTCGCCGAGAGCGATTCACTTCAGTGGTCAAGTCTACTTCCTCAGATTCATGTGAATTTGGGGATTGTCATGGAAGTAGAAGTCCTGATGATCTATGCGAGCGAGCACTACCCTGAAGCTGCCAAGCCATAATAGAGCTCTCAAGCTTCTGGGAAGCGTTTTATTTGGTGTTGGTGGTGACTGCTGAGAAGCCATCGATGTCTGTTGGCGTGGATCATCGTACCTCTAGTAAGCGTGTGTCATCCGCAGAAAGCGCCTCCTGCGAAGCGGACAAAAGAAATGAGAAGAAGAGATAAATGGAGGACAATGGAATTCCAAGAGGCATTACAGAAGGTGAAGAGACCTAAATAATTTGAGAAGAAAGATAGAGTGAGGGAGAAGAAAGATACCTTGAAGCGGCGGAGAGAGGGGCAAGCCGAAGAGTTGTAGGCGGCTCGAAACGATCGAACGGACGTCGAACGAGCTTCGTTCCTCGGGTGGTCTTTTTCATCTTCTCGACTACTTGTAAGAGAAAAGACTCGGCTTCCAAATTAATAAATTACCTATAAACGGCGAAGAGAGGGGTAAGCCGATGAGCTGTACGTGGCTCGAAGCAACCGAAACGACGTCGATCGAGCTTCGTTTGTCTGATCGTTTTTTTAATCTTCTCGACTATTTGTAAGAGAAACGATTTAGCATCCAGATTAATAAATACATCATTATATGAATAAAATTATAATTATTAATTAACTATAATTATAATAATTTAAATAAACGGTTGAGATTTGATTTGAATAATTAAAATGGAAGATCAGAATTTATTATGGGTGGAATCCCAAGCTTCTTTTATAATGATAGTATAGATGTAATGGACGAATCGTTTAGAAAAAGCATTAAATTGCAGAAGCATTTTTTTAATTTATGAGTAGCATAGATAGATAGAAGTTGAAGCAAGATGATTTCAATTTGATACCAATAAATGCACAGTATAAAACGTCACAATGGTGGCAAATGATTAATACATATTTATGATAATAATAGTAGTATAAATGCTTAATTAATTATTTAAAAAGCAGTTTTAAAAATGAGAAGTAAAGTGGGCGTATGAGATGGTTTGCTAAATTATAAATAATTATTATATATTTTCAGATTTGTTAAATTTATTAAATATTTATAATATAATGAATGGCTAAGATCATTTTTGAAGATAAAAAATAAAATGAATGGCTAAGATTTGCTATGGGTGAAGTCCCAAGCCACTTTTATATAGTAGTATAGATAATATAGATTTATTAAATGTCATTTAACTGGAGCATTTAATTAAATGTCCTGTGGAATAGCGTGCAATGAAAGGTCACGTCCTTGTTAAACTGAAGCGTTCAATCTGATTTAACTTGAGCGTTTGATATAATTTATTTATATATTTTTTGCAATTAATAAAGATTTATTAAATAAAAATTAATTAAAATTTATTAAATACATGAACGTGTAAAATTTAAATTGGCTGCATGATTGTTATTGTGTTATTGATTGCTACATAATTTTTATATATTTTCATATTTATTAAATATTTATAATATAATGAAGGGTTAGAATATTATTTTAAGAAATGAAATGGAAGGCAAGGATTGCATATGGGTGGATTCTCAAGCCACACTTATATAGTAATACTAGTATAATTGCACTTGCATTAAATGCACGTTAATAAAATTTTAAATATTATTTAATTAATTTAAAATTTTTAATACAAATATTAAATAAAGAAATTTATCATTAGAAGTAATTGTAACAATAATTATATCATCAATCTAGAACAAATGTGTTTAAGGTTTTAATAAAATAGCAATAACAATAGTTGTAGATTAATAAAAATTTTGAAAATATGTGACATAAAATTTATCATAATTGAAAAACAATTGGACAAGAGGTTTATAGAGAATAAAAGAGTTAGCATAAAACTTAATTATTGTGTAATTAAATAAAATTTTCTAATATATTGTACACAAATCTTAATTGATGGTCATATTTGAACTTTTTGATGATGTGATTGTTTGAAAATATATATATTGATCCTGAATAGAGATATTTCTTATATCAAAAGAAGTTCTATATGATCATGTTGTATTACTTTTAATATATATATAATCAAAATTTATATTTAAGTGGAGTTTAATTTTATTAGTTGTAGTAAATAAAATTGAAAAAGAAAAATAAAATGTTTATATTTTTTATGATGTTAGATATTGCATAAGACCATGAATTTTATTTGCTAAAAATATAATTTTCTTCATCACTTGAGTTTTGAATAAAATATTTAAAAAGAATATTGAATTTAAATAAATATTAATATTAAATATTATTTTTATACTTAAAAATATTTAAATTTGGATAATTAAAATAAATAATAGAAAATTTTAATATATTGGCCACCAAAGAGAACTCCATTTGGGCTCAAATCCAATGGGTTTAGGCCTTGAGATCAGGTGATCTCAGGGTCTAAATTTCATTGAATTTGGTACCTATTTGGCCAAACCAATTAGGAGCTTCAAAAATCCCTTCTTAGAATTAACCTAGAGCCTTAAATAATTCATTAGTAATTTACATTAAACCCAAAAAATTCACTTAAGGATTCTAATTCACCAGGGTTTAACCCTCCATCTAGGAAAAATGAAACCCCGATCAGTTAACCCTTAATTTTACTATAATTCTAATTTTAAGTTAAATTAATAATTAAATTCTAAAATTAATTAAAAATAATTAAAAATCCCAATAAATTCTTAAACACTTGATAATCTCTTCTTAGATCATTTTTTATCTTTGGGGGAGATTTCAAGGGGTTTGGAGTCCATTTGGGTTCAAATCGTTAAAAGGGGCTTTTAATTAAAATAATTTAATAAATCACTTATCTTCCAAAATTCATAATTAACTCCAAACAAAACTAATTTAATCAAACTCAAAGAAATCTAACTCAAACTAAAATCTAGTATTTTCTAAAAATGTCAAAACTTCAAAATTCATCAAAGTAAAAAAGTTAATAATTCGATCAAACGGTTTCACTATTTAGAGTAACTACATAAAGAAAAAAAACACTGAGTTAATACACCTTCCTTTCAGCAGCTTGGCCTCGATCTCTTCAGGATTTCACTATTTAGAGAACAAAGATAGCACATCTATACTATCTATTATAAAAGGGGCTTGACTTTCCTTCCCCAAGCAAATCTTGTCCATCCATTTTATTTCTTCTTAAATTATCTTGGCCATCCATTATAATATAAATAATTAATAATTCAAAAAATAATACTTATATAATTTAATGCTCTTTATGTAGACCTCATTCCAAACTAATTTTAAAATTTCTAAACGTTTTAGTTTCCCGTCTATTTCATTTAATTATATGTTTCTTAAATTATGTGTTTTCCCATTTAATTATATATGTTTATTAATTTATTATCGATTTCCTTAACTAATATTGCCGCTTCGTAAATCTAAGCCCTCCGTCGAAATTATTTCCTTAACTAATATTTATATGTTTCATTTAATTATAATCTAGATGTCGCTTCTCCCATTCACTCTGCCAAAGTCGAAGAGTCTCATGAATGGAGCCGTCAGTAGCTTCTCTGTTTCCTCTACCGAAGTCGAAGAGTCTCATGAGTTGAACCGTCAGTTGCTTCTCTGTTTCCTCCACTAAAGTGGAAGAGATTCATGAAGTTGAACCGTCAGTTGCTTCTCCATTTCCTCTTCCAAAGCGGAAGAGTCTTGTGAAGTTGAGCCATTAGCTGCTTTTCCGTTTCCTCTGCCGAAGTGGAAGAGTCTTGTGAAGTTGAACCATCAATAATTACATCTTTCGTCATTCTCTGAAGCACAATTATCATCCTCCATTATATATAGGTATCCTATTTGCTCACAAAGCATTGCTTCCTAGCTCTTTGCCTCTTCAGTCTTCACCAACATGAAATGCCATTGGTGGCCTCAAAGCTCTATGTCAGAAACCTCGCCGCCAACTTTTCCTTCTACATATGGTTTCAATGACAAATATATGTGATTCTCTCTCTTTCTCTCTCTCTCTCTCTGATCCTCTAAGAAGCGCAGCCAGTAAATTGAAATAAATACACCCTTGTTACTTAGAAGGGAAAGAATTTTGTCAAAGATTGGTTTCAACCGAAAATATTTAAAAACAAGTGGCAAGCTCTACGTTTTTTATTATCTGAAATTGGTTTCAACAGCAAAAATTCAAGTGGTAGGTTCTGTATATTTTTTTCATTATGTATTTTTTTATTTAGATAATTTTTATTTATTTATTTAATTCATTCTTTATTTTAAAGTAATGCAAATAATAGATAACCAACTTTTAAGAAGCAAAAATATAATTAATATGAATTGAATTTATATGTAATTTCTAATATTTTTCATATTTTTTTTAATATTCACAATAAATTTAAAATATATCTTAATATATCTAATTATAGTACATTCATATAGTTATTTAGGTGTGATAGCTAAAAAAATACTGGTGTTTGTTGATATTTGCATGATTATTTTAAAATGATTTCTTCTAAAATTATTTTTTAAAATGTCTACTTGAAAACTTCTTAATATATAACAATTTGTTTTGATAAATTCTACAAAAATTAAAATAGCTTGCAACTTTATTTATGATCATAGATGTATATAAAAATATCAATATATGCTCTTGATTGTTGTACTAATAATTTATTTATTAACTATATTGCATTTGCAAAGGACCTATTAGGGATGAGTTTTTATTTTGAGTGATTTTAAAAATTACTATAATAATTGAAACCCGTTGGCCCCTACTACAACCATCAGCAACACCATTGTTTCTTTACCTCGCAAGCAGCCATCCCTTCATCTTACAAACAAATTATCATTAAATAAAATTCTAGATATTACGTAAATATAATTGTTGCGTCCTGGAATATTCGCGGCGGTAGAGAAATATATAGTTTAACGTCTTAGCATTGTACGAAGATCCAGCACACAAGCAGATAAGAAGAGAGGGTCTAGCATTTATGAGACACCAAGATTTTTACGTGGAAAACCCCTGCAAAAGGGGGAAAAACCACGGGGCCTAGCCCAGTTTGAATGAATCCACTAGTATTTGTAGTCGGTTACAAATGAGGCCCTTTCTTAGGAGAAGGCCTTGGATTGATGTAGCGAATGTACATCATATAGATTGCATTACATGGTAAAAGTTACATATACAGGTTTGTTTGGCCTGAAGGACCGTGGTCGGCAGGAGACCGGAGTCAGAAAGACCGTTGTCTGTTGATGGAGGTCGGAAGGACCATAGTAGGCGACAAAGGCCTGAAGAACTGTAGTCGGCCGGAGACCGTAGTCGGCCGGAGACCGTAGTCGGCAGGAGACCGTAGTCGGCCGGCGACCGTAGTCGGCAGGAGACCGTAGTCAGAAATACCGTTGTCTGGTGATGGAGGTCGGACGGACCGTAGTAGGCGACAGTGGTCAGAAGGACCGTAGGCGGTAGGAGATAAGGAGTCAGGTGTTAGTCCCAGTGTCACTTGGAAGATCGGATGCTGATGGTTTGGCCTTGAGTAGGACGTCGAGTCTTAAGCAGGACGTCAGGTCTTCAGCAGGACGTCGGGTCTTCAGCAGGACGTCGGGACTTAACGTCGGGCCTTGAACAAGACGTCGGGTCTTTGGCAGGAAGTAGGGACTGAGTGTCAGGCCTTGAACAAGACGTCGGGTCTTTGGCAGGACGCCGGGGATGAACGTCGGGCCTTAAGGTGGTGGTCCGGCGAGGTTCCTGCGGTGGTCCGGCGGTGGTCCGACGAGATTCCTGCGGTGGTCCGGCGGTGGTCCGGCGAGGTTCTGCGGTGGTCCGGCGGTGGTCCGGCGGCTGTCGAGGAGGAACTCCTTCCTTCTCTTCTCTTCTTCTCTCTCTTGCTTAGATCCTCTCTTGTGAGAAATGAGGGCTCTATTTATAGATTTTCTATAGTGGCATGGCCCGTAAATAGGTGTGAGATTAGGGGCGAATAGGGAGTGGTCAAATGGACGGCCGATATTGAATCCTACGATCATACACCGTTCATTGGACATTTGAAGGCCTTAGTGATGTCGGAATTCTGTGATCTTGGGCTCGTTGGATTCGTCTCATCGAGCCCTTCGATTCGAGTATAAGCTCGTCAAAATCGGAGTCCGTTTGGTAACTCAAATTATGGTTTGAACCTTCCAACAGCACTTTGGATCCATTATTTGGACCCATTTGGGCTCGGATTGGGTTGATCTTGGTGTCGTTGAGTTCGTATTTCCGAGACGCTCAGTTCGACTATAAGCTTGCTGAAATCGGAGTTGGGGTGCTCTCGGAATTAATTTTTGAAGTTTCCAACTAGCTTTCGCCTCGAGATTCGTGCCCGATCAAGCTAATTTTGTGATGCCGTATCAGTTGCCCCCCTATTTTCGGACGTCGAAGCTCAAGGAGTCCGAAAATACTTGTTCCGAAATTTTATACTGACCGAATCGCAAAAAATTGCGTTCCAAAAATTAATGGCTTGCTCAAACTTAATCCTAGAGGCCTCGTTGAGCTTCAAAAGTGTCGAAATCGAGTCCGGAACGTCGAAAAACGTATCCGGGGACCCCAAAAACGTCCGAATCGGACTGTCCGGGCCGAAAATCGGGCCCGGACACGCGTTGGCGGCCGAACCGGCCGGCCGGCCGCCGGCCGCCTGCCGCCGCACGCCGGCGGCGTCCCGCGTGCCGCGCGCGAAACGGCGCGACCCGCGCGGTCTGGCGCGGTTAGCCGCGCGGTTACAGTAAATAAATTTTTTTTTTTTTTTTTTTCAAGTGGGGGGCCACATGGATTTAAAAAATCCGAAAAAAAATTCCAGAAAATTCCAAAAAATTCCGAAAAAATTCTGAAAAATTCAGAAAAATGTGGGAAATTCAAAAATGCTGGAAAAATCTAGAAACTTCCCCTCTTCTCTCCAAAAACCTATAAATAGGCCCCTAAGGCCTTTAGAAAAATTGTCTCTTCTCCCTTCTTCTCCTCTTTTCTACTTTTCTTCTTCCCCTTTCTTCTTTTCTTCTTCTTTTTTCTTTTCTTCTTCTGCTCTCCCTCTGTCCTTTCTATTGAGGCCTTCCCTCGATTTTTCGAGGCCCCTCTCTTGGCAAGGAAGTTCGGAGATTTCCCCTCCTTCTCTTCTCCCTCTGTCCTTTCTATTGAGGCCTTCCCTCGATTTTTCGAGGCCCCTCTCTTGGCAAGGAAGTTCGGAGATTTCCCCTCCTTCTCTTCTCCCTCTGTCCTTTCTATTGAGGCCTTCCCTCGATTTTTCGAGGCCCCTCTCTTGGCAAGGAAGTTCGGAGATTTCCCTTATCCCTCTTTTCTTCGAGAGATCTTGTAGAATTCTGATGTTTGGTGGTTGGCAATGGAGGTCGGATAGACCGTTGTAAGAAGAGAGGTTGGAATGACGGGCAAACTTCCAGCATCGGGGAGAAGTATGATGACAGGCATGAATTCAACATCGGGTAGTCATACAACGTCGGGTAGAAGACCGACGAAAGTCTATTAACTGGTAGAAGTCTGACATCCGGTAGAAGTACGAAGTCGGGTAGAGGTGCAGCGTCGGGTAGAAGACCGATAAAGACTCGTCGACGGGCAGAAGTCCGATGACGAGTAGAAGTCCGCTGACGAGCAGAAGTTCGACGACAAGGTGAAGTCCGACGTCATGTAGAAGTACGGCCTTGGGCAGAAGTACGATCAAAGTTAGTCGACGGGCAGAAGTCCGACGACGGTTAGTAGTCTGACGGCAGGCAGAAGTCCGCAGTCGGGTAGATGACTGACGAAAGTTCATCGACGAGCAGAAGTCCGACGACGAGTAGAAGTCCGCTAACGAGCAGAAGTCTGAGGTCGAGTAGAAGTCCGTAGTCGGGTAGAGGTGCAGCCTCAAGTAGAAGACCGACGAAGGTCCGTTGACGAGCAGAAGTCCGACGACGGTAGAAGTCCGCTAATAAGCAGAAGTCTGACGTTGAGTAGAAGTCCGCTGACGAGCAGAAGTTCGACGTCGTGTAGAAGTATGGCCTCTGGTAGAAGACCGATGAAAGTTCGTCGACAGGCAGGAGTCTGACGACGAGTAGAAGTTCGCTGATGAGCAGAAGTTCTACGACGGTAGAAGTCCGCTAATAAGCAGAAGTCCGACGTTGAGTAGAAGTCTGCTGACGAGCAGAAGTTCGACGTCGAGTAGAAGTCCGCTGACGAGCAGAAGTCTGACGTCGGGTAGAAGTATTGTCGGGTAAAAGATCATCGACGAGCAGAAGTCCGACGACGGTAGAAGTCCGCTAATAAGCAGAAGTCCGACGTTGAGTAGAAGTCCGCTGACGAGCAGAAGTTTGACGTCGAGTAGAAGTCCGCTGACGAGCAGAAGTCTGACGTCGGGTAGAAGTATTGTCGGGTAGAAGACCGACGAAAGTTCGTCGACGAGCAGAAGTCCGACGACGGGTATTAGTCCGATGAAAGGAAGAATTTTGGCGTCGTGTAATAGTCCGTCGAAAGTCCTGTGTGGAAGAGGCCGGGAGAATCCACTAAGGATGTGAGACCTTTCCGAGGTTGTATGCCGGAGTCCTGCTCGACGACGTTAACCTGTGTGGAAGAGGTCGGGAGAATCTACTAAGGATGTGAGACCTTTCCGAGGTTGTATGCCGGAGCACTGCTCGACGACGTTAACCTATGTGGAAGAGGCCGGGAGAATCCACTAAGGATGTGAGACCTTTCCGAGGTTGTATGCCGAAGCCCTGCTCGACGACGTTAACCTGTGTGGAAGAGGCCGGGAGAATCCACCAAGGATGTAGGACCTTTCCGAGGTTGTATGTCGGAGCCTTTGCTCGACGACGTTAACCTGTGTGGAAGAGGTCGGGAGAATCCACCAAGGATGTAGGACCTATCCGAGGTTGTATGTCGGAGCCTTGCTCGACGACGTTAACCTGTGTGGAAGAGGCCGGGAGAATCCATTAAGGATGTGAGACCTTTCCGAGGTTGTATGCCGGAGCCCTGCTCGACGACGTTAACCTGTGTGGAAGAGGCCGGGAGAATCCACCAAGGATGTAAGACCTTTCCGAGGTTGTATGCCGGAGTCCTGCTCGACGACGTTAACCTGTGTGGAAGAGGTCGGGAGAATCCACTAAGGATGTGAGACCTTTCCGAGGTTGTATGCCGGAGCACTGCTCGACGACGTTAACCTATGTGGAAGAGGCCGGGAGAATCCACTAAGGATGTGAGACCTTTCCGAGGTTGTATGCCGCAGCCCTGCTCGACAACGTTAACCTGTTTGGAAGAGGCCGGGAGAATCCACCAAGGATGTAGGACATTTCCGAGGTTGTATGTCGGAGCCTTTGCTCGACGACGTTAACCTGTGTGGAAGAGGTCGGGAGAATCCACCAAGGATGTAGGACCTATCCGAGGTTGTATGTCGGAG
Organism: Dendrobium officinale; assembly: GCA_019514585.1. Lineage (NCBI taxonomy): Eukaryota > Viridiplantae > Streptophyta > Magnoliopsida > Asparagales > Orchidaceae > Dendrobium > Dendrobium officinale. Next base: position 3,592,393 of record CM033699.1, on the reverse strand, counting down.
CCTTGCTCGACGACGTTAACCTGTGTGGAAGAGGCCGGGAGAATCAATTAAGGATGTGAGACCTTTCCGAGGTTGTATGCCGGAGCCCTGCTCGACGACGTTAACCTGTGTGGAAGAGGCCGGGAGAATCCACCAAGGATGTAAGACCTTTCCGAGGTTGTATGCCGGAGTCCTGCTCGACGACGTTAACCTGTGTGGAAGAGGTCGGGAGAATCCACTAAGGATGTGAGACCTTTCCGAGGTTGTATGCCGGAGCACTGCTCGACGACGTTAACCTATGTGGAAGAGGCCGGGAGAATCCACTAAGGATGTGAGACCTTTCCGAGGTTGTATGCCGCAGCCCTGCTCGACAACGTTAACCTGTGTGGAAGAGGCCGGGAGAATCCACCAAGGATGTAGGACCTTTCCGAGGTTGTATGTCGGAGCCTTTGCTCGACGACGTTAACCTGTGTGGAAGAGGTCGGGAGAATCCACCAAGGATGTAGGACCTATCCGAGGTTGTATGTCGGAGCCTTGCTCGACGACGTTAACCTGTGTGGAAGAGGCCGGGAGAATCAATTAAGGATGTGAGACCTTTCCGAGGTTGTATGCCGGAGCCCTGCTCGACGACGTTAACCTGTGTGGAAGAGGCCGGGAGAATCCACCAAGGATGTAAGACCTTTCCGAGGTTGTATGTCGGAGCCTTTGCTCGACGACGTTAACCTGTGTGGAAGAGGTCGGGAGAATCCACCAAGGATGTAAGACCTATCCGAGGTTGTATGTCGGAGCCTTTGCTCGACGACGTTAACCTGTGTGGAAGAGGTCGAGAGAATCCACCAAGGATGTAAGACCTATCCGAGGTTGTATGCCGGAGCCCTGCTCGACGACGTTAACCTGCGTGGAAGAGGCCGGGAGAATCCACCAAGGATGTAAGACCTTTCCGAGGTTGTATGTCGGAGCCTTTGCTCGACGACGTTAACCTGTGTGGAAGAGGTCGAGAGAATCCACCAAGGATGTAAGACCTATCCGAGGTTGTATGCCGGAGCCCTGCTCGACGACGTTAACCTGCGTGGAAGAGGCCGGGAGAATCCACCAAGGATGTAAGACCTTTTCGAGGTTGTATGTCGGAGCCTTTGCTCGACGACGTTAACCTGTGTGGAAGAGGTCGGGAGAATCCACCAAGGATGTAAGACCTATCCGAGGTTGTATGTCGGAGCCTTTGCTCGACGACGTTAACCTGTGTGGAAGAGGTCGAGAGAATCCACCAAGGATGTAAGACCTATCCGAGGTTGTATGTCGGAGCCTTTGCTTGACGACGTTAACCTGTGTGGAAGAGGTCGAATCGGATCCCCCTGGGATCGATTTTGCCTTGATTGGGAGAGGGCGTATGCCACGTGTATCCCGAATCAAAGGTTAAGAAGGGTCTATCTTTAGACCATTACTGCCTTTTTGAGGTTGAGATCAAGACCTTGCCCAAGGAGTAGAAGTCCAGTAAGGGACTGTACATGGTTTGAATTTTATCGGAAGCTTCCATGTATTTGCCGAGAGTTTCCTTAAATATTGTCTTTGCTTTAGAAGTCTTGGAGGGATCTTCTTGACTAAAATTGAAGTTAAGGTTGCCCCCCAGTCTGGATCTGATTCCATGAAATTAACGCATCAATAGCAGTCGAATAACCTTTTGAGGTTGAAGCCAAAATTGCCCCCCAGTTGGGAACCAGGTTCCCACAGACGGCGCCAAACTGTTGCGTCCTGGAATATTCGCGGCGGTAGAGAAATATATAGTTTAACGTCTTAGCATTGTACGAAGATCCAGCACACAAGCAGATAAGAAGAGAGGGTCTAGCATTTATGAGACACCAAGATTTTTACGTGGAAAACCCCTGCAAAAGGGGGAAAAACCACGGGGCCTAGCCCAGTTTGAATGAATCCACTAGTATTTGTAGTCGGTTACAAATGAGGCCCTTTCTTAGGAGAAGGCCTTGGATTGATGTAGCGAATGTACATCATATAGATTGCATTACATGGTAAAAGTTACATATACAGGTTTGTTTGGCCTGAAGGACCGTGGTCGGCAGGAGACCGGAGTCAGAAAGACCGTTGTCTGTTGATGGAGGTCGGAAGGACCATAGTAGGCGACAAAGGCCTGAAGAACTGTAGTCGGCCGGAGACCGTAGTCGGCCGGAGACTGTAGTCGGCAGGAGACCGTAGTCGGCCGGCGACCGTAGTCGGCAGGAGACCGTAGTCAGAAATACCGTTGTCTGGTGATGGAGGTCGGACGGACCGTAGTAGGCGACAGTGGTCAGAAGGACCGTAGGCGGTAGGAGATAAGGAGTCAGGTGTTAGTCCCAGTGTCACTTGGAAGATCGGATGCTGATGGTCTGGCCTTGAGTAGGACGTCGAGTCTTAAGCAGGACGTCAGGTCTTCAGCAGGACGTCGGGTCTTCAGCAGGACGTCGGGACTTAACGTCGGGCCTTGAACAAGACGTCGGGTCTTTGGCAGGAAGTAGGGACTGAGTGTCAGGCCTTGAACAAGACGTCGGGTCTTTGGCAGGACGCCGGGGATGAACGTCGGGCCTTAAGGTGGTGGTCCGGCGAGGTTTTGTGGTGGTCCGGCGAGGTTCCTGCGGTGGTCCGGCGGTGGTCCGACGAGATTCCTGCGGTGGTCCGGCGGTGGTCCGGCGAGGTTCTGCGGTGGTCCGGCGGTGGTCCGGCGGCTGTCGAGGAGGAACTCCTTCCTTCTCTTCTCTTCTTCTCTCTCTTGCTTAGATCCACTCTTGTGAGAAATGAGGGCTCTATTTATAGATTTTCTATAGTGGCATGGCCCGTAAATAGGTGTGAGATTAGGGGCGAATAGGGAGTGGTCAAATGGACGGCCGATATTGAATCCTACGATCATACACCGTTCATTGGACATTTGAAGGCCTTAGTGATGTCGGAATTCTGTGATCTTGGGCTCGTTGGATTCGTCTCATCGAGCCCTTCGATTCGAGTATAAGCTCGTCAAAATCGGAGTCCGTTTGGTAACTCAAATTACGGTTTGAACCTTCCAACAGCACTTTGGATCCATTATTTGGACCCATTTGGGCTCGGATTGGGTTGATCTTGGTGTCGTTGAGTTCGTATTTCCGAGACGCTCAGTTCGACTATAAGCTTGCTGAAATCGGAGTTGGGGTGCTCTCGGAATTAATTTTTGAAGTTTCCAACTAGCTTTCGCCTCGAGATTCGTGCCCGATCAAGCTAATTTTGTGATGCCGTATCAATAATATTTAATATTAAGATTTTTATTCTCTTTTTTTATTTTATTTATATACTGTGTTTAAAAAAATTAACTCTTGATTTTTTTTTTAAATTTTGCTACATTTTATTGAATAATATATTAAATTTTTTATATTATTTATTTTAATTATCCAAATTTAAATATTTTTAAGTATAAAAAATAATATTTAATATTAATATTTATTTAAGTTCAATATTCTTATTAAATATTTTATTCAAACTCATGTGATGAAGAAAATTATATTTTTAGCAAATAAAATTCATAGTCTTATGCAATATCTAACATCATAAAAAATATAAACATTTTATTTTTCTTTTTCAGTTTTATTTTTCTTTTTCAATTTTATTTACTACAACTAATAAGTTAAACTCCACTTATATATATATATATATATATATATATATATATATATTAAAAGTAATACAACATGATCATATAGAACTTCTTTTGATATAAGAAATATCTCTATTTAGGATCAATATATATATTTTCAAACAATCACATCATCAAAAAGTTCAAATATGACTATCAATTAAGATTTGTGTACAATATATTAGAAAATTTTATTTAATTACACAATAATTAAGTTTTATGCTAACTCTTTTATTCTCTATAAACCTCTTGTCTAATTGTTTTTCAATTATGATAAATTTCATGTCACATATTTTCAAAATTTTTATTAATCTACTACTATTGTTATTGCTATTTTATTAAAATCTTAAACACATTTGTTCTAGATTGATGATATAATTATTGTCACAATTAGTTCTAATGATAAATTTATTTATTTAATATTTGTATTAAAAATTTTGAATTAATTAAATAATATTTGAAATTTAAAATATTATTTAATTTTTAAATTTTATTAACGCGCATTAAATGCGCGTGCAATTATACTAATAGAATAAAAACTGAATAAGAATCTGATTAAACTGAAAAAATATCAACTAAAGTCACTAAGTCGAGTAAAACAGATCTGTAGTCATTCACAAAGAAAAAATCTGAATAAAGAATTTTCTTTTCCAAGATTAATAGATCTGAAAAAAGATTTAAAAAAAAAAACATAACAAAAAAACTTACTAAAATCTTTAGTAACAACACAAGTTCAGCGGCAAGCCGGCAACCTCTTCTTTCGAAAAACGAATCTGAAGTTCAAGATCAGTTCTCCTAGCCTGATGTTATAGATCTGAAGAAAGATCAAAACAAAATAAAATAAAGATTCACCTCTCTTGAAGAACGGAAGAAATCTAAACATTAAAAAAAAAATTTGAAATAGAAATGAGAGCATACAAAAAAGGATGATAAATTCGACTGCCAAACGACTGGATCACCAAGCTATCTACCGAAAACTGTGAGGAGAAGAAGAAGATAAAGCCCAGATCCGAGCAAGAGTACTGAAGGAGAAGAAGGGCGAGGGGATTCGTAATGAACTAAAACCTTGCTTCCAGACGGAGAGATGAGGAAGTCTCTATTCCCAATTCGCCTCTCGCATAAAAAACGGAAGACGACGGAGAGAAGCCTAGGTCACGAACACGAACGGCGCCCCAACGCACGACCCGTTCAAAAAAACCTAAAGAACGGTCCACAATAAAAGTTTCAAATTTGGCCGCGTTTGGTTACCACCCACCTTTTCTTTAAGTTGGTAAAATACCGAGTTTTAAAAAAATTTATTTAAAACAACGGAAAGTTATTTGGTTGATTCGCTGAATGGCAGTTCTCGGCTCTACTCTACAAATGATAAAAGACAAAATTATGATGATAGGGGTGTCAAGTTTCGACCCGACCCGGAAAAATCCGGGTTTGGGTCAACCCGTTTACTAAACGGATCGGGTTCGGGTTCAGATTTTTGACCCGTTTGAAAAAAACGGGTCGAATTCGGGTTGACCCGACAACCCACGGGTCAACCCGAATTGACCTGTTTCGCGTCTGCGTTAGGTCTCGCGAACTCGCGCGCGTCCACTGTCTAGCGGTCCAGCCCGGCTGCCGGCGGCGAGCCAGCACAGCCGCGGAGCGCGGAGCAGCGGATCCCGATTCCTGCGTCCAGCACTCAAGCCGGACCTGCCCACACCTGCGTCCAGCCAGACCCGCGTCCAGCCTGACCGGCATCCCGAGCTCCGCGACCGCGTGCTGCCAGACCGGCTTCCCGACTCTCGCGTCCACGTGCAGCCTGACCGGTGTCCCGACTCCCGCGTCCGCGTGCACTCCCGCGTCCGTGTGCAGCCTGACCGGCGTGACGGTGTCCTGACTCCCGTGCTCCGCTTCCAGGCGTCCCGCGACGGCGCGACCCCGCGAACTCACCCACTGCCGGGTCGCGAGTCGGGTCGAGTCGGATCAACCCGACAACCCTGCCGGGTCGGATCCGGGTTCAAATGTCCGACCCGTTTACAAAAACGGGTCGGGTTCGGGTTGACCCGTTTAGATCCGGGTCGGGTCGGGTTCGACCCGAATCCGACAGGTTGACCCGAATTGACACCCCTAAAATTATCCTCTTATTTTAATTAATTATACCGAGATCTCAACCTGCTAAAATTCTGTCCAACAGAAAATTTCCGGCTCCAGGTCTGATATTTCACTTCGAAACTACACGGATTATTCTTCCAATGTGGTCTGATTCATCATCTTGTTCAAACGTTTAGTGACGAAAACATTATCAGTAGTGGAGGAAATTGTAATTACTTAACTTCCTGTATCACAAACATCTATAATATATATATATATATATATATATATATATATATATATATATATATATATATATATATATATATATATATATATATATATATATATATTTACTTCATTTCTTTGTTTAGGATGTGTTTAACAAAACATTTTAAAATAATTTTTTTTTTTCTTGAAATACACTGTTTACAATTTCTATTATACTTATTATAAATATGATAATATTACGAACACCATTAAACTATCTAGTTTGAATAAATAAGAATCAACTTTTTAATATAACCACACATCATCTAATAATTCATTTAATAAACATAATTTTTTTAAAACTCATTTTTTTCTCAATCACACAAACACAAATTCTAACAAATTAAAAAAAAAAAAAAAACAAATTCTAACAAATTTAAAAAAAAAAAAAAAAACAAATTCTAACAAATTTAACAAGCAACTTCAATCTTCATAAGGTTTGTCAAGGTAATCGTCTTCAACTTCTACATTTTCATCATCATATCTGATCTACACATCTGAAATATATATATAAAAAAAAATTATTAGTCCTTAATAAACCATTGGACCAAATAACATAGTTTCGTCCCACTCTTTCATCTTTAATACTCACTATTTAATTGTCTCCAGTTTTTACCCCATATTTTTCTTTTCTACACTGTTTTCTTTTTTTTAATCACTCCTGCACTAATTTTCTAAGATATAATGCTCTCGCAACAATTCTACCCAAAGTAGGAGCCTTTGGTCTCATAATTTTTCTTTTTCTTTTTCTCCTGTGATCTATCTTTCAACCTCACATGGAGTAAAACACCTGATGATTTATGTTTTGTTTGGGGCGACTTTTGTTACTGTTTCTTAAAGCAGATTTTTAGTTAAAAAGTTAATTTTTTTACTAGAAATTTGCTTTAAGAAGCAGTAAAAAAATCGTCCCAAACGAAACCTTAGTGTTTTACAAACTACTTTTTTTCAACCTCTTCACAGGTAATAGCAAAATCATGTTCATCTTTCAATAGCCCAATCAGTGTGAAAGTTACCATAGATCATTATTGTTATATGGCGCAATACCATTTTAAAGCATGTTTATTATATTTGTACAACGATTTTAGAAATTAAAAACTCGACGAGAAAATTCATAGATAGTATATAAATTTTCTGCTCTACCATATATTCGGTCTTTTTATAATAAATCTAACGATTTAAAAAAAAAATAAAAACCGTCAATACCGGTCCCAAGCACTGATGAAAAAGGTTGAGGATTTTTTTTTTTAACTTTGACTGATTTGTACCACATGTTTTAAAGTTGATGGATCTTGGATCTTTGGTGCCTTCAAACATGGCTAAGCAAAATTCAAAAATAGGTGACTCCCATAATATCTCCACATAATTAAGTGAGCTGTTGTTACATGATGCTTGTTATTATTACAAAGCTTTTATTGTGTAGTAATAGTAAATTTATTGGATTCATAGTAAATTAATAATAACGTCATTTAAAAAAATAAAGTGACTTTACAAATGCCAAGGTGCTCTTTTAAGTGGAGAAGAAACTCAGCAACTGGCAATAAAGTTTTCATTCTTATCTTGCTCCAAAAAACAGCTCCTTCATGGATTGAAATGGTGAATTGTATCCATAAGCTATTCTATCTTGCCGAGCAGCCATTCCTGATTAAAAATCACATAGAAAAATAAGATTGAGACATAAGTAATTGTCAACAGGCTTCTTCTGAGTCTTAAATTTTGTGTGTAGAAAAATAATGTGCTAAGTTCAACAAAAGAAACTTCATTTAATAGCATTAGAGCCAGTTTAGCCTATTCATTGCATATGTGAATTTTGCTGTATTTACTTTGCAAATAATCCTCTTTGTGATGCCAAGCAAATGCAGCAACCCAACAGTCCAAGAAACAGATATTGTGATTATTGAAAATGAAATCAATAGCAACCATAGATTGTACTTCTCATTACTCAGAACAACAAAGGAAAGGACTATCACAGAAGCACAAGCTTATAAGGTAATTTCTGACCGTTGAAATATTGCAACATTTGAGCACTACAAGTTTCTGCAGATGACCCTAAGGTTTTATTTGGGACAAATTTTTAGCTGCTTCTTAAAGTAGTTTTTTAGTACAAAAATTTTAATTTTTATATTAAGAGGCTACTTCAAGAAGCAGAAAGAAAGCCGTCTCAAACGAAGCCTAAGAGGGTACATAGAAAAACATAAAACAGACTGAATGAACGAAAGAACTTTTGCTTATTCAAGTCATAGAATGATTGAGAAACAGAATAATAAATAATCTCAAAGTAAGAGAGAGTAGAAAACCTAGCCAGATGAGCAAGACAACTGTTGCAGCCCAGAAAAATTCCTTACTAATGCTCTTCAAACTGTTATGAAAATAGAAGCCTAATCACTTTCAAGGAAATAATATGACATTTCCCTTAGACGATAGAACTAAGAGTCCATGAAAGCAAATCAAATTACCAGTACATCCATGCCAAATTCCCCCACCCCTGAAGCAATGATGCCCAAGATGCTCCAGTGAACCTTTCAAGTTTTACATAGTATTAAACTGTTAAAGCTTTTGAATGTGAGTAGAAGAAACATTTATGGGAGTTTATGGCGCTAACACTTGCAAATATGGAAATTTATAACATATTTATGGATTTTAGGAAGCATATATAACTAGTTATGTTAGACCTCAAATCAATTCAGAAAATAATGATACCATCAAACACGTAAAAAGAGGACCGCAGGAGAGAAATTTAGGCTTCGTTTGGGACAACTTTTTTGCTACTTCAGAAAACTGCTTTTAAATACAAAAATTTATAATTTAAGAAACTTTTATGCTGAAAAGTCTTTTTAGAAAGCAATAAAGAAGCAATCCCAAATAAAGCCTTCGTAAGATATTATCCTTAGTTCAAGTATGAGAAAACATAGAAATACAGAAGTAAATCTTGAAAAACTATTTCAAGTCTAACTAAATGGATCTTGAAAAAAAAAATTACTTGAGCATTTAATTAACTCTTGACACTTATCAGCAAATAGATAAGTAACAATACAGTGGTGAAAGAAATTACCAAAGCTACTAGTCATGTAAATTAATGGTCAATTTAGGAAAAGCTGTTATAATAATGTTATTAAGGTGTATCTACATAGAAAGTCTTATTGTACAAGTTATTAATATGTAGATATTACAAATTAAATTAACTAAAGTAAAAAAAAAAATTAAAATAATTTTACAAAAAAATTGTCCATTCTCATTTTTTAGATAGATTTATTTTTCAAATAGATTGGAATTTTCAATTTAGTATGATACATTTAAATTAGTAAAACTAAAAATTATAATTTATTTTGATAATTAATTAATTTCCTATTCATTATAGAATTAGTATATTTGTCAAATGATAAGAAGATGATGAACTTCGTGACCATAACTAATTAGCATACTCCATAACTAAACTTCCTTTGGCCTGATTAAATCCTTCATGTTGAGTTGATAGTTTAGAATTCCTACAAGTGAAATTATTTTAAAGCTAATTTAACAAATTCACTTAATTTCCTATGACCAAAAAAATAAACATGAAATGAAATAAAAAAATCACATACTTATGTGAAACTACAATTTGATTGGAGAGAAAGTCCAAAGTCCAAACAAATCTCACCCATGCTACTTGTGACAGGCTAAATTAGACTAAATCATTTGAGAAATAAAAAAGAATAAATTTAATGAGGAAGTGTGTAAAAGGTGCTATCCTTAGATTTAATATAAATTCAATACTTAAAAGAATATTGAGGAAGAAAAAAAAATGTCAGATGCTTAAGAAATAATAGCTAAACTATCTAAGGAAAAAAACATCTGTGGAAAACTTTGATAACAGATTTGAGGGGCATATACCACATGAGATCACGAATGAACAAAGCTCGAGGTATCATTAGACCATTCCCAATCATGCCAAGCAGAAGTGTCAAAGCTGCTAATCCTTTGATGTTATCAGGATTTAAATAGTTTGTCCACTGCATTTATAATGAAACAAAAAAGGTAACATGTGAATCTTCCAATGGCTATCGTGGAAGGACTTTGACAGTACCAACCTGTAGAGGAATCATACCATCTGAGCTACAGGCATCCACATAAAGAGTAGAGTGGCAGTCCATCCAGATATTGACCCAACAAATCTCTCTGCCTTCTTAGAAAGTTTACCAGTCCGTGTCTGTGAAACTTAGTAAATGGCAGAATCAAAGACTGTGACAAGAATTAAAACTGCTGAATTTGGAAGTAGCAAGATATACAAAAAAGTAGATAGTCAGGCTGGAAAAATAAAGAAATGTGCTTAACGTAATGAAGTTTAAAACATACAACAACAACAACATCAAGCCTTTGTCCCACTAAGTGGTGTCGGCTACATGAATCCTTATTCTCCATTGTGTCCTGTTAAAAGTCAAATTCTCATTTAAATCTAATAAAGAAATATCATTTCTAATATTTTCTAACCAGTCTTTTTAGGTCTATCTCTACCTTTCTTAATATAAGTCAAATCTAATACCTCTACTTTCCTAACCGGGTATCAGAAAGCCGTCGTTTTATGTGGCCAAACCATCTAATGCGACTCTCGCTAATCTTATCTTTCACTGGAGCTACTCCAACTTTTTCACGTATATGCTCATTTCGCATCATGTCTCTAAGGGTAAATCCACTCATCCACCAGAGCATCCTCATCTTTGCAATACTTAACTTAATATTATGCTTCTCTTTTAATGGCCAACATTCTGCACCATAAAGTATTGCAGGTCTCACCACCATCTTATAGAAGTTCAATAAATAGCTCACTAATTATTATAATCTAGCATGTCAAATTAAAGAATCTTTCCATCAACGATTTCAAATCCACGATGCCATGGTTTCTCTGCACAAGTTTAGTTGTAAACATTTCAGATGACATTTCAAGCAAAAGGCATACCAGCTAGAATGGAAAAAAAGTTGAGTAGCTTGCAATTCAAACATCAAAAGACATGCAATTTGGTTTGATGAAACGTGAATCTACATTTATGGTATGAGTAACAAATTTTATTGAATAGGAATAGTGATGGCCTAAATCTAAAGAAAACCAAAAGGTGGTTAAGCCAATGCCTACTCGGTGTCCAAATCCATGGAATAAACCATTGGACCAAATAACATAGTTTCGTCCCACTCTTTCATCTTTAATACTCACTGTTTAATTGTCTCATGTTTTTACCCCATATTTTTTTCTTTTCTACACTTTTTTTTAATCACTAATACCATAAGTTTCTAAGATATAATGCTGTTCGTAATTTGAGTTATGTGTATATGAAAGAAGAATTAACTCTTACTAGCAAGGCCTGCAAAATGAAAAAAAAAAACTGTTTCAGTGTTTTAGAGCTAGCAAGAATTGTGGTTAGTCTTTGACTTTCAGTATTTTAGAGCTAGTAAGATTTTTTTTTAATGACATATCAATATGCAGCATAATACTAAGTTAAGCTTTGCAGAGATGAGGATGCTTAGGTGGATGAGTGGCTTGACCCTTAGAAATAGGATACGAAATGAGCTTATACGTGAAAAGGTTGGAGTAGCTCTAGTGGAAGATAAGATTAGAGAGAGTCGCCTTAGATGGTTTGGTCACATTAAACGGAGGCCTTCCGATTACCCGATTAGGAAAGCTGAGTTATTAGATTTGACTTTTGTTAAGAAAGGTAGAGATAGACCTAAAAAGACTTTGTTAGAAAATATTATAAATGATCTTTCTTTATTATATTTAAATGAGAATTTGACTTTTAACCGGACACAATGGCAAAAAAGGATTCCTGTAGCTGACCCCACTTAGTGGGACAAAGACTTGATGTTGTTGTTGTTGTTGTAATGACATATCAATATCACTTATATATATATATATGCACATTCTTCTTGCATAAAGTAAAAAAACAATGTCTTGTACATCCCCTTAGACTTGCTTCTACTATATAAGTTAATTGTTTCAATAAACATTTTCTTAATCACCAATCCCTCAACCTACTGATCAACTCTTATGCCCTGAAGCTTAGGAATCGATCCTTAGAAAGCAAGTCACTACTTAACATTCTGTAAGTAAATAATATCCCTTAATAAACCAGATATCATAAAATTTTCATGAGAGATATAACAAGCACAAGAACAATAAAGATCCTTATGATCAACCTTAACATCATTTTTTTTTAGATATGTAAGGATGTAACTTAGCCTATCAATATGCGTACTGATAGGCAAACATTTTGCATGTGAAGCAAGGGTCATGCTTCAGGTAATCTTTGATCAAGAGGCTTTTAGTTATGAACACAAACTCAACTTAAGATGAGAACAGCTTTACCACCTTTTTTTGGTGCTCAAAGTATTCTACTTCTTACCATAAATTTAAACTAAATCACCTTCTTAATGCTCCTTTTACATGTTCTGAGGAATACAAGTCAAAATGAGAGGATTAAAAAGGTCCATACCAATATGATGAACAGAACAGCCAAGCAACATGAAACAACCCCAGGAAAAATACTATTTGGAATAAATGGGACAAATGTCGACCACATAACCTGCATCAATGAGATCAGAGAACAAATATAATTAGTCTTCGCCGCTATCGTCAAGCACTCCTCAAACTCCAAAAACTCCTATAAAGTCACCTGTGGGAGGACAGAAATTCCCACAATGGTGACAAAATCCTCCCATCTTTGCCACACCCATTGTATAAGCCATCCATAATAGTTCATAAAGTTCAGCACAAGCCCAGTAACCACAGCTGCCGACGTGGCCATAAACTGTGGCAAGGGCATTGCTCCGACAACAGCGAGCTGCACAATCACAATGTAGATGGATATAACTCCCAATATTTGAACCAAGATAGCCTCCTTCTCCTTCTTCTTAGCAAAGTAGGATAGCAGTGTGAGATTTCCAAGTAGACCAGTAAGCATCCCCTGCATCATATTTTTTGTTTATTGTTGATGCACCAAAGAACAGAAGGATAAAGAGGGAGGGTAACAGAATTTGTCAGTAGACAAGCCTGTTCCAGCTGAGTATTTATATTCAAATATTTTCATAAAGTTTGAGTGACTTTGAGGGGCTCTTGGTTTGCAAGTAAGATTCAATAAATCCTGATACTTTTGATTTAGTAAATATTGAGGCGATTAAAATCTGAACTGTTTGTTAAATTCTCACATTATGTTTAGGTATTTGTTCCATGATTTCAGATATGTGAGTGGGAGAAATCCTTTGACGGGATTTAGAAAATCTTAGATTTAGGTTTTGGTTGGGACGGCTTTCTGTTTTTTAAAGTAGATTTTTAATACAAAATTTTAATTTTTATATTAAAAACTTACTTTAAGAAACATTAAGAAAGTAGCATCAAACGAAGCCTTAATCAATGATGGGGATGAAACAAGATTCATCAAAACAGTAGAGTTTGAAATTCCAAAATGTTGTTTGGCAAGATTGAAGCTAAAGATTGCTTAAATCATGCCTAAAATAGGATTTCAAACAATACTTGAACATAAATGGATTGTAAATATTATAACGAAGTTTGTTTGTTTGATGTTTTCTTGCTCAACTCAAGCTCCAACGGATCTACAACAAATAAAAATATTCAGAACTATGTAAATACTCAAATTTGTTCAATTAAATGTCAAACATATTCAATTTAATGTATATAAATGAGCATCAACGGAAGAGTATGGAGCTCACGAGCCAGGGAACAGCGAATAGAGCAGCGGAGTTGTTAGAGACGAGGTTTCGCTGATTGAGGAGTATCTGTGGGATCTGAATAAGGAGAAAAGGGATGTTGGAAGCGCCGGCAAAGCGGGCGGTCATGGAGTCCCATTGCTCTAACTTCGAGGCCGCCTGGAAAAAAAAAAGATGATATTTTGAAGTGAGGAGAGTGGAAAAGAAGGAATTTTGGAGAATAATATGACCTCAGCGGAGCAGGCGGCGGGAGTTTTGAGCCTTCGGCGGCGGCGGCGGACGAAAAGGCGTTTGAGTGGAGAAGGGTAGAGTTTGAGAAAGATATGAGAGGAGATGAGGACGGGAGCAGAGACGGCGAAGAATGTCGGCAAAGGCAGCGGCGAGGCGTAAGACGCCATTGGAGGACCGCAGGAAGCGCTGAAGCAGAACTGAAACTCATTAGCTCCTTACTAGATAAGCCTGATAAGCGACTGTGCAACCTATAGTAAAAAAATAATTTTAACATCTAAAATTTTGTAAAATTTAAAATTAGTTTTTAAGATTACTGTATCAAAATATAAACTGAATAAGTAAAAACATTCTTACCACAAAAGTAAAAAAAAAAAAGATTAATCTTCAAAAACCTGATGGAATTAAGGGGTAGGACTTTTAAATACAAATTCAATACTTATTTCTGTTCAATGTGGAGAAAGCACCAAATAACAACTGTGCATGTATATAAATTTAGCTTTATATATTGCATGATGCATCTGTCTCAGTCATTTTTGGGCATCTGATGATTAGAAGTTTGAACAATATAGAGTTCATTTACCTCAATTCCTCATCATCAAAGTTACAAATTAGTAAAATTTATCTGAAACACAAATAAATCAGGCATTTCTTGAGATCAATGAAGATAAGATATACTGGAGATAAGTGAGCCTAAGTTCTCATTCTCTTACATAAAGCAAAGCAAGGTTCAGTTGCCTAATTTGTAACTTCAAGGCAAGAAACTAATAAAAGAACAGACTGAAGCTGCCATTCTTGAGTTCAGAAAGGCAAGATATTGGAGGCAACTAAACCCTCTTAATAAAGGGGTTTAGCTGCCTCCAATTCTTATCTTTCAAGCCACAAACTAGAGATGAGTAAATCCTTCAGCTCATTTCAAGCTTCTAATGATTAAAATGCCTGTAATTCTTATTGGCAAAGGCTCATAAATGTGCTATTTATAGAGTCTGGATGTCAAAATTGGAAGGAGGTGCATGCAACTGGTGTGAAGTTCTATGTAGTACTAGTGGTAGTTGAAATTGGTTCTTATGTTTCAGGCCTGTAAAACGCATGACTTGCTTCACTACTTTTGATTCCATTGGGGCATTTTGTATGTTTGCAATTGCAATCAATTCTGCGTACTTCATATTCCATTATTTTTGCTAATTAAGTACTGATTATGATTATAAATATTATATTATTTGCTAATGAATTTACTCAATAGATTAGCTTAAATTACTTTGCTTTATACACATTTTCATTTATACAATTGCTTGGATTTAAATATTTACATGCTGAATTGTTCTAGCACTTTTGTGCAATAATTTATTAATCTCACTTAGCATGTATTATTTTAGTTCATAATATATTGTGTTTGATTTTGTATACTTTGTTATACTTTAGTATTAAAATAATAATTATCTTTGTTTTATGTGGTTGATATTGAGCTTAATAGTTATAACTTATTCGCATAGCTCAACTATTTACATGCACCTTAGTTAAACTTCTATGGTGAGTGTGACTAGATAAATTAATTGACAATTATTATTTATCTTATGTTAATGTATTTAAAAAGAAATTGAAATTATCCCATTAAACATTCAATTCATCGTTAGAATGTCTTCTCTTTATACAATGATCAGTTAAACTATGCGTCCTGGAATATTCGCATCGATAGAGATATATAAAGTTTAACGTCTTAGCTCTGTACAAAGACCCATCTAACAATCAGATAAAAGAGATGATGTAGTATAATACACTAGATTTTTACGTGGAAACCTCTAAAAAGGAAGAAACCACGGGGCCTGACCCAGTTTGAATGAATCCACCTGTGTTTGCGGTCGATTAAAAATGAGGCCTATCCTTGGAGGGAAGGCTTTGACTTAATGTAGCAAATATATATTATATAGAGTCCATTACATGGTGGGAATTGGAAAAATCGATATTGACATGTTCATTTAGAATGCAGGATCATAGTCGGTGGGCAACAGAGGTCAGAAAGACTGTAGTCAAGTGACAGTGGTTGGAAAGACCGTTGTTGGCGGGCGATGGAGGTCAGAAAGACTGTTATTACGCGATGGAAATCGGAAGGATCATAGTCGGCCGGCGATGGAGGCTCGAAAGATTGTTGTCTAGCGGCCGAGGTCGAAAGGATCGTAGTCGGCATGTGACAGTGATTAGAAAGATCGTTGTCTGACGATGGAGGTCAAAAGGAACATAGTCGAAAGACCGTTATTTACCGATGGAGGTCAAAAGGACCGTAGTTAGCAGATGAAAATGGTCAGAAAAACCATTATATAGAGATGGAGGTTGAAAAGATCTTAGTCGGTGGACGACAATGGTCAGAAAGACCATTGTATGACAATGAAGGTTGGAAGTACTATAGTCGACGAACGACAATGGTTAGAAAGATCGTTGTTTGGCGATGGAGTCAAAAGGACCGTAGTCGGCAGACAATAGTGGTTAGAAAGATCATTATTTGGCGATGGAGGTTGGAAGGACCGTAGCCGACAAGCAATTGAGGTCAGAAGGACTGTAGTCGATGGGCACTAGTGGTTAGAAAGATTATAGTCAGCGGGCAACAGTGGTCAAAAAGATTGTATTTGATGGACAACGAAGATCAGAAGGACTATAGTTGGCGGGTGACATTGATCAGAATGATCGTTGTCAAACGATGGAGATTTAAAGGGCAGTAGTCTGCGAGCAACGGTGGTCAGAAAAGATCGTTGTCTGACGACAGATGTTAGAATAATCGTAGTTGGCGGGCGACATTGGTCAAAAAAGACTGTTTGTCTGGTGATGGAGGTCAGAAAGACCACAATCATAGGGCGACAGAGTTTATAAGGACCATAGTCGGCAGGAGACTAAGGTCAAAAGGATCGTAGACGGGCAAGAGACAATGGTCACAAAGGCCGTTGTTTGACGTTGGAGGTCGGAAGGGTCGTAGTCGACGGGTAGGTGGAAGTACGATGTTAGTCGGTGGCCGGGCAGAAGTCCAACTTCAGTTGGTCCAACTTCAGTTGGTGGTCCAGTGTAAGTATAGTGTCAGTTGGTAGCCGGGTGTAAGTCTAACAATAATTGAAAGATGGGTGGAAGTCCAACGTTAGTTGGTGGTCGGATAGAAGTTTGATGTTAGTTGGTGGCCGGATAGAAGTCCAGCATCAGTCAGTAACCGGTCGGAAGTCCGGCAATTGTCCGATGATGGTCAATGGTCCGACGATGCTCAAGGAGGAGTCTGTTGGCAAGAGATCTATAATTTCTCTCTTACTTGACTCCTCCTTCCTCTTTTTGTCCATGAGGAATGAGGGGTATATTTATAACTTTCTAAGAGTGGCATGACCAAATAGGGAGATCAAGAGCAAGTTGGAAGTAGTTTGAATGGACGACCGATGTCGATTCTCTTTATCATGGACTGTTTTCTAAACATTTGAATGGCATAATGCTATCATAATTCAACAATCTTAGGCTCGTTGGATTCATCTCATCCAGCCGCTTGATTCGACTATAAGCATGTCACGCTTGAAAACCGTTTTGTTATCCAATCTATGATTTAAATCTTCCAAATGTGCTTCGGGTCATGGATTTGGTCCCATTTAGGCTCGGATTGAGTCGAATTTGGTGTCATTGGGTTTGTCTTCTCGAGATGTCCGGTTCTATTATATGTTTGCTAAAATCGAAGTTCATATGGTTCCAAATTTAATTTTGAAAGTTTTTAACTTGATTTTGCTTCGAGATTCGTGCATGATCAAGATAAATTTTTATGATATATCAATCCTTAATATGAGAATTATGTATTGGTTGTCGTCTCTCTCGATTAAGCTTCAGTGATAATAGAGAAGTTTGTTTCAAACGCTTCTATCATAAATAAAGTTATCAAATAACGATCAACAAAAATATACTAAGATATATAGAAAATTTTTGTAGATTTTCTTGAAATTTTTCTACCATGAATCATTAATAGGGCCCTAATTTATGATTAGGAAATTTAGAATGCAACTAACATCATATATATAATTTTTATTATTTTAAGCTAAATTGATATTTGATATAACCTTTTTGAATAAAAATGAGCATTGATATGATTTTTTTTAGTTATTTAAAGTTAAAAATTATCATTAATCAAATAATGTAATGCATATTTTTACAATCCAATAATACATTAATACTTGTTGCGTCCTGGAGTATTCGCGTCGGTAGAGAAATATAAAATTTAGCGTCTTAGCGTTGTACGAAAATCCGGTACGCAATCAGATAAAAAGAGAGAGGGTAGCAATTATGAGACACCAAGATTTTTACGTGAAAAACCCCTAAAAAGGGGGAAAAACCACGAGGCCTAGCCCAGTTTGAATGAATCCACTAGTATTGTAGTTGATTACAAATGAGGCCCTTCCTTGGGTGAAGGCCTTAGCTTGATGTACATTTTATATAGTACATTACATGATGTGAATACAAAGAGTCACTATTGACGTGTTCGTTTGGTCAGGAGGACCATAATCTAGTGACGGAGGTCAGAAGAATTGTAATTGGCGGGCGAAAGAGATTATAAAGACTGTTGTCTGGTGACGGAGGTCAGAAAGGCTGTAGTCTACAGGCAACGTAAGTCAGAAGGACCGTAGTCGGCTAGCGACGGAGGTCGGAAAGATTGTAGTCGGCGGGCGACGTAAGTCAGGAGGACCGTAGTCGGCGGACGACAGAGGTCGGAAAGATTGTAGTCGGTGGGCGACGTAAGTCTGGAGGACCGTAGTCGGCGGGCGAAGGAGGTCGGAAAGACTGTAGTTGGCGGGCGACGTAAGTCAGGAGGACCGTAGTCGACGGGCGACGGAGGCCGGAAGGATTGTAGTCAGTGGGCGACGTAAGTTAGAAGGACTATTGTCTAACGACAAATGTCAGAAAGATGACATCAGGTAGAAGTCCAACAATGGAAAGAAATCCATCTTCGGATAGATGTCCAATGAAAGTCCGATAACCAGTAGAAGCCGACGTCGGGTAGAAATTTGGCGATGAGTGAAGGTCCGGCGTCGGTTAGAAGTCCGACGTTTGTTGGTGGCCGAGGAGAACTCTGGCATCACTTGGGCGGAGTTTCGGTGTCAGGGGGGAACTCTGTTATTACTTGGACAGAATGTTAGCATCCCCTGGAAGTCAGACAGAATTCTTGCGTCTCGTGGAAGTCAGGCAGAATTCCGACGTCATTTGGAGTTCGGGTAGAATTCCGACGGTGGTCGAGGACGAGCCTCTTCCCTCATACTCTTCTCTTATCCTCTTCTTCTTGCTTTTTTGCTTGGGTCCCCCTTCATGAGAAATGAGGGGTCTATTTATAGATTTACTAGAGTGGCATAGATTGTAAATATGTGTGAGATAAGGGGCAAATAGGGAGTGGTCGAATGGACGGTTGATATTGAATCCTTTGATTGTGCACTGCTTGTCAGACATTTGAAGGTCTTAATAATGTCGGAATCCAACGATCTTGGGCTCATTGGATTCGTCTCGTCGAGTCGTTCGATTCGACTATAAGCTCGTTAAAATCGAAGACCGTTTGGTAACTCAAATTATGGTACGAGCTTTCCAACAGCGCTTCGGGTGCTTGATTTTGGCTCATTTGGATTCGGATTTAGTTGAATTTGGCGTCGTTGGGTTCCTATTTTCGAGATGCTCAGTTTAACTATAAGCTTGCTGAAATCGGAGTTCATGAGCTCCTAGATTTAATTTTTGAAATTTCCGATTTGATTTTGCCTCGAGATTCGTATTTGATCATGCTAATTTTATGATGACGTATCAATACTTAAGTCATTATAGGAGAAACTAGAACTGAAAAGGGTAAATTAGTGAAAGAATTTGTTTTCATTGGTTAGAGGATAATGCTATATAAAATAAAATTAGAGTAACATATTTTATAATTAATTGCTCATATTTAAAAAAATAAAAAAAAAATAAAAAAGAGTATAATTTTAATATTGAAGCTTAAGAAAAAACGGGAAAGAGAGAAAAAAAAGAAGAAGGCCTTTGACGAGGAATAATTATTAGGTCAGGTGACCTGACGTAGCTCTACGTTCGGACGTCAATAATATGTCGCCACGTGCTCTTACTCTTTACCGCGAGCCCAACGACCTGATCCGGGATTGCTATGTTTGCATATTGCTCGGTAGTGCTCTAGGTATTGCTCGGTATTGCTTGATAATAACGAGAAATACTGCTCTGTCAATACCAATACCAAGCAATACCGAGAAAATCTCGAGAAAATCTCGGTATTGCTCGGTATTTCTCGGTATTGGTCTTCACATAATGATATTTCTCATTATTGCCAAGCAAAATCGACCAATACCTAGCAATACCGAGTAATACATAGCAATACGCGAACATAATAATCCCGGCTCCGTTCCGGGTTGGTTTGTTGGGCTGCACGATAAATACTGAGAACACTTAATACTAATTTACTGGCGTGCCAACCTTAGAGCTACTTTGGGTGACCGGATCAAATAAAAGTTCCTTGAGCAAATAGTATGGAGCCAAGTTCTCTTGTCGTCCCGAACGACAGAGAGAAAGACAGAGAGAGAGAGCGAGCGCAAAATGGTAAAGCAGGAGAATAGAACGAGTGCTTAGCTCCAGAAGGCCATGAGCCTGAAGCAGGATCTAGAGCGACACCAACAGCACAGCGACCACAGCGACGACCACCATTCCCATCCACCTCCTCAGCGCCGCCCCCGTGGCTTCGCCGCCGCCGCCGCGGCGGCAGTCGGCGCTGTAGGTTCCGCCACCACTCCTCCAGCAGGTACCTCTGTGCTGCCCGGGACGGGAAGAAAAGAGCGGGAGAAGGAGAAGGAACGAACGAAGCTGCGTGAAAGGCACCGCCGTGCGATCACCAGCCGCATGCTTTCTGGACTCCGTCAACATGGTAACTTCCCTCTTCCGGCACGCGCCGACATGAACGATGTCCTTGCAGCCCTCGCCCGTGAGGCTGGTTGGACCGTCGATCCCGATGGCACGACCTACCGGCCATCTCCTACCCCACCTCCTCCTCTTCCTCCTCCTCCTGCTGTTGCTGCCCCACCGAACCCTCTTTCTCAATTGGTACTTTTTCCCCCTTCTCGCTATTACCTGAATAACTTTTTGGTTGCATTATCATATTTGTTTCTGTCCCTTTAACTGGAAACTTGGGATTTTGATTGATGGTGATATTGGTAGGTAATAATCTATTTTTTAGGAGAATTTCAATCTAATAAATCTTTTTTGCTTTACCAGTCCCATGTAATTTTGTGATGTAATTGCTATGAACTTTACGCGAGAAGTATAAGAGGAAGGGAAAATGCGCTTGTGTTTCTGAAACTTTTTTGCATTTGTAGCACATATGATACACTAGTGAAGCTAGGGCGCTTGTAGTATTCTTGATATAATTTTTATCGAAGTCAATAGTATAAAATCCATGGTTCTGCACTGACATAGAACTTCATGTCAAGAATTATTATTGGTCGACCAAGAAGGAATGACTATAGTTTTGATCAAACATGGCTGCACACAGTCATGCTGCTTGGTCGACTGTTCAATCATGCAGTGTGGATGGATGCGGCTGTCCATGTGGACAGCCATTTCTACACTACCGGGTGCTTGCTAACACCCTTACTGGCCTAATTGGCACTTTTGTATTCTTGATTGATTCATCATTTTAAATACTTGAAACAGAAAAGGGTTGTAGTTGTTGAAAAAATGATAATCCTTGATTAGGGCATTATGAGTTTTTTTCTGGGTGCTTCATCCTTTGGGAGAATGATTTTTAGTCCGTTTGCTTTGCCAGCATTTCTGGTTAATGTTGGTGGTTTTGAAGTTTTTTTTTTTCTTATCCTGAGAATAAATTAAATAATAAGATGATTAAAGACTAGTTATCCTTCTATGGTTGTCATGGCCATATATGATGATCGTCATACTCATATAATGGGTTCTTGGATTGTTTTTATTTGAGAAAAACTAATTGAAGGGTTAGAGACATGCTGCAAGTTAGGTTCTTGTTTAATTGATCTTTCCAGAATCAACAAGCTTAATACATATCATTTGGAGGGCTCAATGTCATGTGTACTTCTGCTTCAAAAAAATTCCATGTTTGCTTGTTTACTTCTTATAAATTTGTTTGCAGGCACCATTCCTAGTACGTTCGATAGAGAGTTCCTTGTCTGTCACTTCTTTGAAGAATCGCACGAGCCAAGCACCTTCAGATTCTCAAGCATCTTTTCTCAGGATTGATGAGGGCTTGTCTCCATCTTCACTTGACTCAGTTGTAGTCACAGAAAGGGATATTAAGAATGATAAATTTACTAATTCCAGCCCCATCAACTCATCAGAATGTGTGGATGCTGACCAGGTAAGTCTAATTTGTTTGGTGTCTCTTTACATTCTAAAAATATAATTATTAATACTTTGTATAAGAATAATTAGAATCAAGGATTTCATTACTGCAATATGAGTGCCTTTATATTGTTTATTGTATCTTAATGAATAATGAAAGAACCATCTTATGTAAAAAGATTAGAAATGTCTTGCCACACTTAAAATATTAAATTTGGTAATTTGCCTTTTGATCATTAAGTTTATAAAAAGATACTATGATTTTCAAAATAAGAGGGTGCATGGAATCATTTGTTTAGAATTGTTAGCCTTTTGATTATCTGTTGATCCTTTGTTTTTTTGAGCATTTTCATTTTGATTAAATAGTATACACATGCAAACCATATTCTCCCCCTTATATGTGAAATTGTTGCAGCTAATGCAGGGGGCTTTAGAGCAGGATGGTGATTTTGTCGGAACACCATATGTTCCCGTTTACATAACCCTTGCTGTAAGTTGATATGATTTTCTCTCATATCATTTTAATTTTAATTTAAATTGTAGAACTATAAAGCGTGTTTATCAACACGAAACTCATACACAATGCAACATAAATATACAAATAGTTCACACACTACGTCATAAACATAATATTTTTTTTAATTATTAATATAAAATTTGTATTCAAAATATATAATTTCAATATTTTCTTTTAAAAAGCACCACACTAGGAAGTATAATATCATTTGTATCACAAAAAAGCTCAAGTATTAATGAAGGGAACAAGTAACATTGGTTTACTTGCAATTATATTTTAATATTTCTAGAAATGAATTTAATTTTTTATAACAAAAACATTAACATTAATCATTTTAAATGAATTTGTCGATATAACATTTTATTGTTTATATGAATAGAAAAAGCCCAAAAAAGAGTATATAATCTTCAAAATAGCCGCACTAAATATAAATATATTGATGTTTCACTAATTGGATCTAACACAAATCATATTGTGATCATTATCACAACTAATACTAATATCCTGTTCAATGTCACATTTACCATCATTGAGAAAAAAAACACAATCTGTAAAGTTGGCTAATTACCCCTAAAAAAAAATGCATAGTTTCATTAACTCTATGTATCGCGAGGATGTCCGACTGTTTTTACTCTAATTTTGTAAAAAAATATCAAACATGATTTTTTTTAGCGTCAAACAAGTGACCATTCAGGGCATCTAAAGGCATGTATGTATCCTATCAGTATCTAACATGAACTTGACTGGATTTTTGAAGTATCCAAGCTTCGTACTCTTAGACACATCTGTTTTCAAAATTTTAATAGTTTTGTAATTAGTTTTATCTAAACAATAATGTGATAATTGGTGCTCTTTATTTAAATATCCTATCAAAATTTAGTTGATTTGATTTATGTGCAATTTTTAAGTATAGATCTCCTTCATCAAGTTTTGCATGTCTAGTTGTAAAGATGTGTGGATCCTTTAGATGATTGAGTTGACTATGTGGATTGGGCATAAGATGCAAGAATTAATTGGCATGAGATTGAATCAATAAAATGACCTAAGAGATTGTTTGAATTGGAGTACCTATATGGTTCCACACAACAAAAACTCGATCGATCGCTTGAGGACTTCCTCATAGTAATGAGATGGTTGGTTCATCGACATAGATACCTTATTAC
Organism: Dendrobium officinale; assembly: GCA_019514585.1. Classification (NCBI taxonomy): domain Eukaryota; kingdom Viridiplantae; phylum Streptophyta; class Magnoliopsida; order Asparagales; family Orchidaceae; genus Dendrobium; species Dendrobium officinale. The sequence goes on along the minus strand of CM033699.1, from coordinate 3,568,482 downwards.
TCAGCTTAGTAGGAGCTCAGTATGACTCGAATGAAGATTGAGACCTAACATGTTGAGAAGCTGAACAAGAATGAGGTAGGAGGAAGCCACATGGAGGACTAAAAGGGCATATGTCCTACAGTCGTAGGAGAATGTCATTCACAAATTGCAAGAACGTCCCTAGCCATAAAGTATTTAAGTTCTTGAGATGGAATAAGAATTCAATTATGATTGATCTACTAGCTTTGATATTCTTAGTAAAGAGAGATGTAAAAATAAATATGACTAATGTTTCTGAGAATGTGAAGGGCATTAGCCTTTATAGAGACTTTGAATTATTGTAAACTACAAAAGGGGAATTCTTTCTTTTATTATCTTGATTGAGCTTTTTCTTCTTTTCCTATCTTAAGTTATTTTGAGAAGTAGAACATATGACAAGAGAAGTAAACCACTTATTTTCTGGCTTTATTGTTTTATATTAGTTCAATTCTTTTTTCTTTATTTTTTTTTAATTCTCTACAATGTAGATGCTATCATTTTTCAAGTACCTATTTCACTGCTTTTTTTTTTTAGCTTAATTTTACTAAGCCCAATCAATCTCATAAAGCATCAAATCATTCAGAAGCTCCAATTGAACTAAACAACACTACTTAATAGTTAAGGTTTTTTAATAGTCAGCATAACTTGAGAAGTTATGTAAATGGAGGACTAAAAGGCACATGTCCCACGTTCACCAGAGGATGCCATTGACAAAGTGTAAGAACAACACTAGCTATAAACTATGTGAGATTCTGAGATGGAATAAGAGATACAATTGAAGCAATGGTTCATTCAAAAATCCTATATAAGATTTACTAGCCTTGGATCTTCTTAGCGAAGGGAGATTTTTTTTTCTCACTAACACGTGTGAAATAGATATGGCTAGTTTTACTAAAAACTTCTCAGGAGAGAGTCCTTTTGCAAAGGGGATTTGCCTATGCAGAATCTTTGAATACTTATAAACTAAAATAGTTGCATTCTTTTTCCTTCTCTTGCTATCTCAAGTCCTTTTGGGAAGTATAACATAAAATATGAGAACTTTTCCTTTAGGGGAAGTTCTTCAAGGCAACTTTGTATGATACATTTATGGATTGGATTTCTTTCTCTCTCTCCCTCTCTTTCCCTCCTTATCAAATTTTGGCATCCTCTCTGCAAATTACTTGTCCTCCTAATCCTCTAGACATCCCAAATCTGATGGAAATATTTTTCTGTGCTATTATTATATATTATTTCAATCCTGTTTTCTTTTTTTTTTTTCAAATTCTCTACAACATATATAGATACTATAGTATTATTGTCAAGTATCCTATTTTACTACTATTTTTTCTTTTTTCTTTTTTTAACTTAATTTCACTAAGCCCAACCAATCTCATAAAGCATCAAACTATCCCGACAATCCAACTGAACTAGCAAGAGTACATGTAGATAGGGTTTTCATGTCACATAGCTTGAGAAGTTATGTAAATGTGAATCTAATTTAATCTTAATCATACCTTTGAAGTTTCAATATCACTACTATTCAATAATTTTTTTTTCCTTCTGTTCCAACTGCATTAATCGCACCTTTTACCATGTTTGAAGTACTAGCGTTGTTGGAAATTCATTTTTATTATTTTTTGCTTCTTTGTAGGCCAGCATAATCAACAGTTATTGCCAATTGGTTGATCCTGAAGCAGTTCGTCATGAATTGGAGCAGTTAAAAGGGCTGCATATTGATGGAGTTGTGGTTGATTGTTGGTGGGGAATTGTGGAAGGTTGGAGTCCACACAAGTATCAGTGGTCTGGCTATAGAGATCTGTTTAATATAATCCGTGAGTTTAAGCTGAAATTACAGGTAATTTTTCTTTTAGGTTTCAGCCACTGTTATATGTCTTCTTGCAAGTTACTCTTCTCGCACGAGCTTGTAGAGGTTCATTAATTCTCTTGCACTTCAAATCAGCAATTAGTTTTTACTTGCTTAGAAGAGTTATATATTTCAATCAGCTCAGGATCATTATTATATTAGAATTAATTGTGGAGTGATCTAAGAATTTTTAATTATTATAAGTTTACATCCATATTTGGTATTGAATTCATATCCTATTGTATTGCTTTTGAAAATTCTTAGACATGATATTCAAAATTTTGTGGCTTGATGTATATTTTTTTTTACAAATATAGTTCTAATTAGTAAGACATCTACTGAAATCAGTAAAAAATTAGAACAATAAAGGAAATATTTAATATATAGAGACCATGGAATTAGTAGTACAAAGAATTTTAAGAATCTTGGATGATAATATAATTTCCACTGTTCTGGATGATGAAAATAGAGAAGTTCCTCGGGAGTTTTGTTACAAGAAGATATCATGAAGGCTTGCATTGTAAGTTTTATAAATTTGTAATTATGTTGGTGATATTGTATGGAGCTAATTGTTGGGCATTAGAAAAGTTAGTGATATCCATGTTGAGTGTGTCCGAAATAAAAATATTAAAATATAAGTATGGAAAAACAGGAATGATGAATTATGAAATAATTTTATTAGATGAAAGTTTGGAATAACATCTATTTAAGATAAAATACTTGCATTAGGCTCGGGTGATTTGGATATATGTAATAAAGGATAGCGAATATACCAATTAGATGAGTTGATAAAATTACTATAACAGGATTAGAAATCAAAAGAGGTAGACCTGATTCATGTAGATAGAAATTGTTCAAAATAGTTTGTAAAGAATAAGTTTAACTTTTAAAATAACACTCAACAGGAAAAATAACAAATGATGATACACTACATTGATCTCAAATAATTGGGATAAGGGTAATGATGATGAAGAAGAAGAAGTAGGAACCATTATGCTCCAGAAATGGCTTTTTGCTTCACTGAAAGTAATAGTGGTTTCTAATGAATGCTATTTGAGAGGGTAAACAAATCATTTATGTCATATGTGATATGCTCTAGATCAACATTTTTTGCGTTTAGTAATCATGATGCATTGTTTTGTATGTGAGTTTGATGTTCTCAATCTTAAAACACGTTACTCTTAAGTTGTATTGGTCTTAATGTTTAGCCAAACGATAGGAAAATAAAAAGAAATTTGATCCTTTTTTTTTTTTGCTTATCTTTTGTTACTCTGTATTTAAAGATAACATGTTGATTTAAACCATTTAGGTTACATGCGCATTTATTTTTTCCCACGAATCATGCATAGAAGTGGCTTTATGGAAACCACTGACTAATTTTTTCCTTGTTCGTGGAATTACATTTTTTATGAGTTCAGTAACGTTTACTTTTACACTTCTAAGGTTGTATTGGCATTTCATGAAAATGGTGGAAAAGAATCGGGTGATATGGTTATCTCTCTTCCCAAATGGATCTTGGAGATTGGGCAAGATAATCAAGATATTTTTTTCACAGACCATGAAGGAAGGAGAAACACCGAATGCCTTTCTTGGGGTATTGATAAAGAGCGTGTCCTAAAAGGGAGAACTGGCATTGAGGTACTAGTTTTTGCTTCTTCAGTAGCTCTTTTCTTTCAGTCCCTTTCTCACCGATGTGTTTCATATTTCGTTCTTCTTCCATTCAGCTTTCTCCATTTTGAAATTCCATATCGCTTTTGTGTATATTTTTGGCAAAATCTCGGTTCTATACAATGGATTTCTAAGTAAAGTTGTATGATTCTATTTTTTTCCCACTTGCTCAATATGTTCAGGTCTATTTTGACTTCATGAGAAGCTTCCGGATGGAATTTGATGACTTATTTGAAGAGGGTATGATTTCTGCTATTGAAATTGGACTTGGCGCTTCTGGTGAGCTGAAATATCCTTCACATTCAGAAAAGATAGGGTGGAGGTACCCTGGTATTGGAGAGTTTCAGGTATTTCATTAAATTGTTGAGTCATTCTTGAATTACCTTCGGTTTCCATAACGTAGGTTTTGATGGTATTTCACCGGTCTTTTTGCAATTGGTCTCATTTGTTATTTGGTCTAGTTTTGAACTATGTAAAACATCATTTACTTTTCTTAGTTAATCTGCCAACTCTGCTTGGGCTTTACCGTATCATCTCCGAGCCAATTGCCATTCTTGTTAGGAGAGTGGAATACGAGTCCAAGTTGATTCCATCATATTAATATTATGGTTACCCATCATCTCAAAAGCTTAGTGTTGACCTGTTAATAGCATACAAAAAAAAAAAAAAAAAAAATCGTACCTGTCCGGCCACGTTCGAGCGCCGAATTCAGCACGATGTCATTTATTTTCCCACGATCTCCGCATAAGGTTCGCACGACCACGTCTCGCTCTCATTCCTTCTCTCGATCTCTTCCTCTCATTCCCTCGCTCTCATGCTCTCGCTCTTCATCCGTCCGACTTTGCCTCTTCGACGACTGTCCCTTCCAGTCGAAACGAAAGTTACGACATCTTGATCGGAAGCAAGGGAGAGCCCGCTCGCTGTTTTCAGGCCGCTTCTTCGATTCCTCCGTGGACGTCCAGCTTCGCTCCTTCGACTCGTCTCCTCCCTGTCGGACGGAAGTTACGACAGTTTGATCGGAAGGAGCACAGGGAGCTTGCCGGCTGTGATCGTAACCTTCTCCCTTTCGCACGGCTTCTCCTTCTCCTCCGTCGCTGTTCGATTTCGCTTCTTCCACCACTTTCCCTTCCTGAGAGATCGTAAGTACAACATTTTGATCGAAGGCCACAACAGGGAGCTCGCCGGATTGTGAAGGTAACTTTCATCCTTTCGTCCGCTTCTTTGCTCCCTCCAGCGACATTCCCTTACCCATTGGATCGGAAGTTACTACATTTTGATCGGAAATAGCCAAGGGAGCTCACTGTGTGAGGCAACTTTCTCCCTTGCACGCTTCTTTGGTCGGACCCGTGAACAAAGAAGAGAGGAGAGGGGGATTAATGGCTTAAATTAATTAAAGTTAATCTTAATTAATTTTAATTAATTTAATTAGAATCATTTTTAATTTATTATAACGATTATAATTAATTACAGTTAATTTTTAATTAAATAATTATAATTAATTACAATTAATTATAATTTATTTTAATTAAAGTTAATTTTAATTCATTATAATTAATATTTATTTATAATTAACTATTATTAATTAATTATAGTTAATTAATATTGATTAGTTATAATTAATGAAAGTTAATTATAATTAATTATATTAGTTAATTATAATAATCATAATTAATAATTTTAGTTAATTATAATTAATTATAAGTAAAGATAATTAATTAAATATGATTATAATTAATTATTAATTATAATTAATTAATTCAAAAAAAAAAAGAAGAGAGAAGGGAAAGAAAAAGAAAAGAGAAGAATCTCCCTCTTACCTCGATTTTCGTGCCTTCCATCGCCGACAATCGTCGACGACTCCACGAGCCACCGCCAGAGTCGTCAAGGTATAATTTCTGACTTAAATCCCGTTCTCGACGTTTGCAGCGGACCAGAGAACCACCTATACGCGCTCTTGTAGCACGGTAGGAGGGAGCCCGGTGCGAAGCATACGACGAGGCGTGTAAGCCCTATACACGCTCTTGTAGCGTGGTGGGGACGGTCCTCGACCTCGACACCGACACCGCCGACACTGCTACGCAAAGGTATGATGGTCCGAAATCTCATTCTCGACGTTTGCAGCGGACCGGAGAACCACCTATACGCGCTCTTGTAGCACAGTAGGTGGGAGCCCGGTGCGATGCATACGACGAGGAGGGAGAGCCCTATACACGCTCTTGTAGCGTGGTGGGGAGTCACTGTTGTTTTGGTACGTCACTGCTGTTCTGGTACGGATACTGCTGAAGGCCCCATACTCGCTCTTGTAGCGTGGTGGGATGAAATTTTGTACGGCCGCGGTGTCCAAGGACACCTACCATACACGCTCTAGTAGCGTGGTGGGAAGGTCCAGCTCCCCAATTTTCCCCCAAATGGGGGATATGTTGGGGTGCTGCCGAAATTTTTACTGAAATGCACAAAGGCTTGAGCAATTCGAAGACCTTCTTGGGCAATAACATAGAAGACCCGTACTTGAACAAAAATGCACAGAACTTGAACCGAATAAAGCAGTTGAACTCGCACTTGAACTCAAGCTATACGATATCAAGTGGGGACTTGTAAACTTGATGAACTCAAGTCTGAATGAAACTGAACTTGGAATCATATACAAGAAACTCAAAGCCTGAATCATATACAAGGGAACTCAAGCTACAAGAACATTTGACTCAATGTTAGATGAAATACCTTGATCCTTATAAACAAATGTGACTAAGATGCAACAAATACAAACATACACGAACTCTTGTAGGAGAGATATAGCAATATCCTCGTAATCAAAATCAGGATATAAGCAAGTATGATGCAAGACTTCAATGCATGTAAATGAAGAATATGCTGGACCCCTACAACAGTTCATGCGAGATCAGGTGAATCGTACCTGCAAGATCAATGAATAATTCCAGAATGTATGAATGATCCCTACATGTAGTATTGGAATCTCCAACTGAACAATAAAGACTGTTGATTGAGATGATAGTACTGGAGATCAGCAATCAAAGACCCAATCATACAAACAAACCCGACAAATCCCACCTGAGATTGGTGAAAGGTGGATATGGTGTAGGGACAACTGCTCTTCTACAAATACATCCAGAAGGTCGTAGTGGATACAACAGTCTTTCCGCCAGCAAACACAAGTAACTTGTGGATAACAACAGTGGGTACTTCGTAAGGACAGCGAACCACTGTGGGCACAAGTATAAGTATCTCCTACGACGATCCCTACGAGGTCAAATGAACTATATTGGCCAACAACAATAACAAGTTGCAGAGTTCATATACGACTGCCATATGTGCTAATATGATCTCCAATACAAACAAGTGCCTGTTGATTGAGAGGGCAACATTGGAGATCAATAGTCAAAGAGCTACCCCTATAAACAAGTATAATCAACCCACCTGAGATCGGTGAAAGGGTGGATATGATGCAGAACCAATGGGTCTTTTACAAATATTTTCGGGAGGTTGTAGTGGATACAACCGGTCCTCTCCAAATAAGCACGAGCCACTTGTGGATAACAACAGTGAGAACCTCGTAAGCACAACGAATCACTATGGACACAAGTATGAATATCACCTACGACAGTGGTGATCAAGATCTACAAGCATGTCGGGTACAGAGGCAACCCGATGTACGAAAAGGACACCCCCTGGCAGAAGGAAGGAAATATTTGAACAAATTAGAACCAAACTTCCTGGTGTTCCAAAATTCCTTCTTGATTATATATTCAGGAAGAAGACGATATTCACATCTACAAATATCAAAGTCCAGAAGAACTCCCTGGTGATTGAGAAAGGGGAATTAATGTCAAGATGAGGAAATACCTCATGACATCCAAATAGCTACGCCACCGGATCTGCAACACTGATATAAGCAGACATAAGGCGTCTACAACATTCATATTCGGCCTTTAAGGCCTTCAACAAAGAAAGTTCATGAACAAAGGCATGAAGCCTAAAGAACCCGATCCTTCTATACGAATCAATAGGAGTCGACAGGGTTCGAACTATCAAATAGATACACGATTGTAGTGGCCGGTGTATTTGTTTAAATACTTTCTTTTTAGGCCTTCAATGCCTAAAATCAAGAAAATTCATGAATAAAGGCACAAAGCCTACGAGAAACCCGATCCCCCATCGATAAGTTGATAGGGTCGACAGGGTTCAATCAAATAGAAATGACCCCAGAACACCCCGATGATGGCCGTGTTGAACGCTAATCTCAGCCGGAGGGGTTCACAAATACTTTTAAATGTCTTCCGAAAATCCATTCAAAATCCAAGCTCTACCAAAAAAAAAAAAAAAACCCAAAACTCTAAAAATCCCAAAAATTTCAAGATATTTAAATCTGAAATAAATCTATCAATAACTTAAAGCAAATTCCATCCACCCTCCGCAACAGTTTGCCGGGGTGGACAAATCAAAATTTACTTATGCTCACAAAGAGCCAAATGCCTAGTTGAAAATATCACTAGGATCCATTCTCAAAGCAATCTCCTGCCAGTAAGGACGTGGTACGTGTCCTCTAACCGGCGGTTGACCGCCAAATGGTCATCGCAGGATAAACGGTTACGACGATCCGGGGCCCTCTGAACCGAGTGGTTTTGCCGCCAAATGGCACCACGATATACCGGTTATGGCCAGAGCCAATACACTTCTTATTGGCATCAAATCCTTGAGATATGAATCAATAGGATATGATTGATAGGGAACAAAGCCCTCTGTTAGCTAAGGTGGATTCAAATTTGTCCCCTTAGACAAACACTCCCCCCAGGTCTACAAGGTCCCCTTGGACTAAGCAACCCATGGCTGCTGACAAGGATCCTTCTGTCAGGTTGGGTCGACTACATCCTCTGACTAAGTAGACCAGGGACCACGATGGCCCGGGACGACGGAACCATGGGATCTTGATCGGGTCTATCATCCATTCCCCCACCATCCGCTTTAAGTGCAAGATGGTGAAATTTCTATTTTAAATATTAAACCTTCAAAAACCATCAAATATCCCAATCTAAATCATTCAAATTCCAATTTCCAAATCCATTGCTGCTACTATATGCCAGATGCACGTATCTCTATACGAATCTGATTGACGACTAGCCTTAATCGAAAGTTCTCTCTCGTGATCGGGAGGGGTAGTTAACTATAGGGGCTTGCGCCTATAGGAAACCAGAACTCAGATCATAAAGTCCTCACAAAATGAGGGCGAAATCTCTGGGTAGTGTCTTATCTACAAACCCATCTGCCTTCCAAAATTTACCTCGGAACTTAGTTCGTTAAAACTCCCCCGCCGAATAAGAAAAGCAAGCGGAGGCCGGGGCCGAATTTTCGGAGCCTACACTTAGCTAACGAGGAAGTGCTTCTACTAATATATTAAGAATTAAAAAATTCAATTTTCACTTCACATTCAATGAGGGATTTGTTTTATTCTCATGTAGATCTCAAATAATTTTCCCCTGTATGAATGCCTTCGACAATGGCTATCACTCTCGTTCAAATTACAGCTTTCAACGCCTTCTAGTGTCAATACCAAGAGTTCACTCATGCACATGGAAACTTTGCTGAAATCTTCTTTTGAATCTTGCTTGATAGAAATACCTATCATGAATCATAAGAGCCACAAACTAGATTTCACACTTGATCCCAGTGGACCATTGACTATGATGCCACTTGTTAGAATAGCGGAATAGCAGCTCTCGAGTATACTCATTGGTGATGGGCACCCATCAACTCAGAAATTTAAGCTAATGGATAAAGCACACTGCTAGTATGTTAAGAATTTAAGTCTTATTTCACATCCAGTGAAGATTATTTTCCACTCTTATGTACATCTCAACAATTTTGATCTTCTTTATATGATTCCCTTCTCATTTAATTGCATTTTTTACAGTGCTATGACAAGTATATGCAGCAGAATCTGCGAAGAGCTGCTAGGGTACGAGGGCACTCTTTTTGGGCCAGGGGCCCTAATAATGCTGGCCATTATAACTCCAGGCCTCATGAAACTGGGTTCTTCTGTGATCGGGGTGATTATGACAGCTACTATGGACGATTTTTCCTTCATTGGTATTCACAGGTCCTTATTAACCATGCTGATCAAGTATTATCCCTTGCAAGCCTTGCTTTTGAAGGAATGCAGTTAGTTGTAAAGGTATGATAAGTTGCTTTAACTCTCACTATCTGAACTATCATAAAGTTCAGTCTGGTTAAGGTCATTTTATGGCGGCATTATGAGTTAATAGCATATCCCTGAATGGACTAAACGGGCATTATAATTCTTTTTTTATTTGGTATCTGAACTATGATGTGGGGATTTCCTTTGCTGAATTCTGTGCAGATTCCTGCAATCTATTGGTGGTATAGGACTTCAAGCCATGCTGCAGAACTAACAGCAGGATATTATAATCCTACCAATCAGGATGGCTATTCTCCAGTTTTTGACTTGCTTAAGAAGCATTTTGTGACAATAAAGTTTGTCTTGGTCAGTCAAACACCAGGTTCTTTGAATGAGACCGATGAAGCCTGGTCTGACCCAGAAGGTCAGAGTTGGCAGGTGAAGTTACTAGATTTTTTCTTAGCATTTTATATGATTAGACCATTCAAGTTATGAAATTTTTGTCCTTGCCTGATTTTCTCCATAATTTATGCCAAAATTTGTAGGTCCTCAATTCAGCCTGGGACCGCAGATTGATTGTTGCTGGTCAGGGTAATTTTCAATGTCAAGATAGAGATGCCTGCATTAGGGTCCTTGAAACTGCAAAACCAAGAAATGATCCTGATCGGCATCATCTTTCATTTTTCACTTACCAGACTGTCTCACCTGTCTTCATGCAAGGCGATTTATTCTTGTCAGACCTGGACAGCTTCATCAAATCCATGCATGGTAAGTATTGCATCATCACTGAAATATCTATTAGTTAGGTGAACTCCAAAGTCTTATAACCATATCTATATTTTATTTTCAAAATTTTCAGGGGACATTTTGTCTGTTGATGTTGCTGTTTGAGCATTCAATTTGTGCATTTTTCATACAAATGAAAAATATGAGTAGAGAGCACTTGTCATTGATAGGAAGGAACTTGGACCTCTTGTTTTCTATCTTTATATTACTTAACCTTGCAGTTTAACAGCCTCCTTGTTTGTATTGATTACAAGGATGCCCATTCAAGTTTTTTTGGTCTGAGCTCTTTCTATTATACAAGTCTAACCTTTGCTTCTGTCCTAGTTTAAATTCTGTGAGTGAATTCAAAGTCATTTATGAGGACTGAGGCAGAATCACATTTTTTATGCTTGAAGTCTTCTACATTCTCAAGACGTACCTGATTATTGATTCTTTTTAGTGTTAATTACTTGTATAACTTGAAAACACGGTGGGAGGTCAACATCTGAAATTTATGCCATAGCTAAAGAAAATGAATTAGTCCAAAATTAGTTGGAATAAATTAATGTGGATTGATCGTTTTGATTTGTTTTTTCAATACAAAATGTAGTATGATTTGTCCGCGCAATGCATCTTATACTACTGTTAGTATTTGAACCTAAGATCTTCAAGATTATACTGATAACTGGTATATATATAGGGTTGACAGATTGATCTCAGTGGACATTCATATATGAAAAAAAACTATATTTTGTATGATCTGTACATTCCCCATAATATTGAGGTATAATCAGAGTTTTTTTGTGTGTGTGAATATGATACAGTTATATAGAAGTTGAACAGAAAAGTGGGACAATAATTGTCTAGTTATCAATGTTTCTAACTAAGGCTTAAGGCTTTGTTTGGAACAGTTCTAGTACAAAATTTTGTAAAATTCTCAGTAAAAAATGACGGATTAAATGACAAATGAAAGACGATTCACCACTTGATAATTTAATTCGTTGGAGAATGGATGCTAATCATGCCATGATGAGCTGAAAGCCTTATTTGTAAGACATACCTGATCAATCTGAAACGAAGAAATAAAAGATTTTTATTTAATTTAGGAAGTATGAATTATATGATGTTTAAATAGAAGTATAAAATTTTATTAGGGATTACTTTTTTATGAAAAAACCTAATTGTCATGTAGTTTATGCTAAATGTTTTTTTTTTTCATTTTGATATAAACATGTTTTTTCAATCTAGGGGAAGCTTTAGCATAGCTTCAGAAATGAAACCTCTCAGTAACACCCTAATCTGCTGAGTGTTTTTGTTTGATTTAGGCTTCGTCTGAGATGACTTTTTTACTGCTCTTAAAGTAATTTTGTAGTACAAAAATTTTAATTTTTTACTATAAAATTACTTTAAGAAGCAGCAAGAAATTTGTCCCAAATGAAACCTTGGGTTGCTATTGGAATGTAAATTTCTCAACATAGATAGAGCATTGTGGGAAATCAAATTAGATGTTTTAGTTTTATTTTGTTAAATCAGACTATATTGTGCTAGTAGTTTGCTTATAACTTTAGTAGTATGGCTTTTTAAAAGGAAAAGTTTGGAGAAAAAGAAGATATTGTTCAATCTTCATTAAAGAAGAAAAAATAATAATTACAAAAGCCAAGGCAGAGTTGCCTTCAGAGTGGAAAACTCGTTGATGATTAAGTCAGTTGTTTAAGCTGAAATGATCATCACTTGGGATCATCTTTATTATCTAAGTGGAGGGGAGGGTGCTTTAGGCATTAAAAAAGGTGTTGGTGGAGTTTGTAATTGCTGACTTTAGCGTTATGCCACTTCAGCTCTTTGAAATTTATGTAAAAGCAATGATTAAAATGTGGGTTAGTGGATTTCATAAATTTGTACTACTCATGATAGAAGTTGTCATAAAAGATGTAATATAATATATATATATATATATATATTAGTGTTATGAGATTTCTTGAATGTTTTGATCATATGACTGTGATGTGGGACTTACCAGTCTAAAAATGAGTTTAGGCGTATGTTTCACTGATCCACTGGACCGGTCTAGCCAGTTCATATCGAACCAGCTTACGTATGATAGAGATGGAACTCTCCGCCAATCTCTGCCTCCTGTATGCCGATCAAACCACCAATTCAAAAAGAGCGGTTTTGGAGGGATTTTTTTATGAAATTTAGGAGGGAAATTGAATGTAGGGTTTGTTTAGAGATTTTCTTTTGAATTTTATGCATTAAATAATTTATTTTCCTAGGGTTGGGGCATCTTGAATTTGATTGAAATTTGAGATATCTTAGGTTTATATTTTTGGGCTCTAGTGGCGTCTAGAAATTTGGGAGAGATTGATCATCCTTTCGAATTAAGGATCAACTGTATATTGCTATTTTCCATTTCTATTTCATCAAATAATACAAATTATCTATTGTTTTCTTGGTTTTGTGTGGATTGTTGTTCATAATTTTCACTATTTTCCGAAGATTAATAGAAAATACTTGAAATTTACAAGTGTTTCCTATCAGCATACCATAGATTGCTAGACTTGTAAATAATAGAGTTAGATATGAATGATCTTTCATGCCAACATTGAGATTTTTGCAGCTCAAAATTGATTGAAAATACACCATCTTGTTACCCTTATCAGTATATAAAGGTGTAGGCAAACACACATATCATGTTATTCTTATAGACAATAATATGGCTCGGAAGATTTTAGGAATATTGATGATTTTGATCAAATTATTTGATGGAGTTGTGAGAGTTTTGGAAGATATCAGACATGCAAGTTTTAAAGAAGAATTTCATTCTCTGTGCTATTTGAACACAAAAGGGTGCAAATTCACTGTTTAAAGTGAATTTTTAATGTATTTAAGGGTCTCATAGTTTTTAAAATTTCATTCACAAAAGATTAAGGAAGTCTACAAAAGAAGTCTTTATATGGACTAAAGTAATTTCAAAGGGAATGGTATAAGAAGTATGGTAATTTCATGATTATTCAACGGTTAAGAGAAGATCACTTGATATTTATGTGTACAACAAGTATTTTACAAATGGATCTTATGTACATGTTCTTAAAATATCACAAATCTAGAAAATAAAAGCTGATTTGAGTAAAACATTTGATATGGAAGATCTTTGTGTTACACTGAAGATTTAGGAATGGAGATGGCCAAAAATAGAAAGTTGAACGTATTTATTTCTAATATAAGGCTTAGTTTGGGTTGGCTTTTATATTGCTTCTTAAAACAATTTTTTAGTACAAAATTTTTTAATTTTTATACTAAAAAGTTATTTTAAAAAGCAATAAAAAAGCCATCCCAAATGAGACGTCAGTATGTTGAGAATTTGTTAGCAATATTTAGCTTGCATATTGCAAAGCCCATCACTTCTCTACTTAGTTGATAATCATTTTTACTTTACAACATTTTATTCTCTTTTTTCTTCAAAACAGGAGAAGAGTACTTTATTTTAGTGCAATTAGAAGCAACATTTTAATAACAAGATTAGCATCTTTTTAGAGAAGAATTCTACTTCTCTCTGACCTTTTTTAATTCGATGAGATCTTTCATACTAATTAATTGCAAGGATAGGATCTTACCTACTACAAATTATTAACTTGCCTTACAATCTTGACCAACTCCCATTAATCATGATATTTTTATCTCTACATTTATTTTAATATTTTAAAATAAATTCTAGTGCGTGATACTAATTTTATTTCTCCATAATTAATTTTATTACTCATTCAAAAGGAGTATTTAGGAACTTCCTTTACAACATTAAATATCATAATTAAAACAAAGTATATCATTTAGATCTGCTAAAAACTTCTTAAAAATCATAATAAAACTTTTTTAAGGAAACTCTGTTAATTTTACCCCTCAACGATGGCAATTATTGATTTTATTTGTGGCATGTTAGATTGTTCCAGAATCTTCTGGAAACCACAAGAAGACAAAGATGTAAATTTCACCTTTCTATAGGGCTGTCAATATTTGACGCGACACGAAAATCCGACCCGGATCCGACCCGGAAAATCCGGGTTGGACCCGACCCGATTTCAAAACGGTTTGGGTTCGGGTTCCAGAAATTGACCCGTTTAAAAAACGGGTCGGGTCCGGGTTGACCCGGCGGGTTGCCGGGTCAACCCGCCAACCCGTTTAGTTTAAAAAATTTCAAAATCCCGCCCTCTGCCCGCTGCCCCCGCCCCCTGCCCGCTGCCCCGCTTCCACTCGCCGCTGCCCCGCTGCCACTCGCCGCCCTCCCCGCTGCCCAGCGCTCGATCGCGCGTGCCGCCCTCGCGCTCGCGCTCGCGCTGCCGCGCGCTGCTCTCACTGCCGCATGCTGCCGCGGTGCCGCCGTCTCCTGCTGCCGAGTGCCGATCGCTCCGCCGCATGCTGCCGCAGTGCCGGGTCGGGTCAACCCGGCAACCCGCCGGGTCAGGTCCGAGTTCGGATTTTCGACCCGTTTCTCTATCCGGGTCGGGTTAGGCTCGACCCGTTTTCCACCAGGGTCAGTTCGGGTTCGACCCGAACCCGACCCGTGACCCGAAATTGACACCCCTACCTTTCTAGATTGACACAGTAAATTAGCTGGATTGAAACATACAGCCATTATTAATGAATTGAAGAAGACAAAAGAGGGTTAGCTGGAGCCTAATAAGAGCAAGCAAGAAGTTTCTGGGTGTTAAATCAATCCTTCTCAACAACTATTTAAGATATCACAAACAAGACTTTGCTACTGATTTTCTAACACAAATATATTTAAATTTGTACGGCTTTGTTTATTGCTTGAAAATTTAATTTATTTGCCATTTTTTTTTTTTACATAAACAGCAACAGCAACAATGTTCTTACTTCTTACGATTCAATATTTTGCCGGCCAAGTCTGTCAATTACGCGTTGTAGAACTGAACGTGCCATTTGGTTTTGGACCTTTTGGTTGTTTGAAATTAGAAAATGTTTTAAAAATAATAATAAAATTTCTTTGGCTGATTATTAGGTTCAGTAAAATAATTGGAGTTTCGTTTGGAATAATTTTATTATTGCTTCTTAAAATAATTTTTTAGTATCAAAATTATAATTTTGTACTAACAAAAACTATTTGAAGAAACAGTAAGAAAACCATTCCAAACAAAGCCTAAATGAAATCAACTTTGTTTTTTGGGATAGTGATTTGCTTGACCAAATTGTTATCATCAAATCAGCAGAAAATTAAAGTTTCATTAGGGATAATTTTATATCACTATTTTTTTCTATTTTTAAGGAATTTTTTTATTAAAAAGCAATTTTATAAAGCAATAAAAAAATTATCTTGCCTAAATAATAGAACATAAATTTGATTTAAACATTAATAGATTGTGGAATTCTGACAAAACCTCTAAAATTTTATCAACTCTGCAATCCAAAATTTTGGAAAAAAAAAATCGAAATTCATAGCCCATTGGGATTCTTGTGAATGCTATGATTATGAATGACTGATTCATTCCTCCTAATGGTGAGAAATTCCTAATAAATTCTAAAGGACAAATTTAGACTCTCCATTGTCAATGAAAAGCTCCAACTCAACAACCAGAAACAAATAACAAAGTAGAAAAGAAGAAAGGATGAGAACCTGACATCTGGTGGTCAAAAAGGGCAGGAAGAATGAACCAGCTTTGCAGTCACTTTACATGAAAGTGACGAGGAGTTTATCAGAAACCAAATTCGTCAACAATCTCCAACTCTTCCGTTTACACTGAAGCTAGTTTGTTTTCCTGTGGTGGAAAGATACCTTCCATAAGGTTAAGATTTAGGCTTCGTTTGGGACGGCTGTCTTCCTGCTTCTTAAAGCTGTTTTTTAGTACAAAAAATTTAAATTTTGTACTAAAAAGCTGTTTTAAGAAGCAAGAAGAAAGCCGTCCCAAACAAAGCCTTAGTTTCTTACTGCTTCTTAACGCAGTTTTTTAGTAAAAAAAAATTAAATTTTTTATTAGAAAGCTGCTTTAAAAAGCAAAAAAAAAGTCTTTAAACCTAAAGATAAATAAAGAAGTGCTTTAGATTTCCCTCATACCAGTCAAATAATCAAAACCCATAGGAAAAATTTTGATTCAGAGCACTTCTAGCAAATTTTGATGAGAAGAGGCTTAACAAGCAAATTATTTTATTCTACTCCATTAATTACGAAGTGTGAATCAGTAAGAATCTAGCAATGAATGAACCGAAGTAGCAACTGCTTTATTAATCATGAGTAAAATAATCACTAGCAATCCTAGTCAAAGAAATATGCGAAGAAAATATCCAAAATAGGTATTGTAAGGCATAATAAAATAAAACCAGTATGACCAGGAGGCCTCCCCAGACTAACAGCTGCTAATGGTTAGGCTACCGTTTACCTTCCTCTTTTGAGCAGTGAATTCTCTCCACTTGCCTCTTAAGCACTTAAACAAAATTGCTAGGATTAATAAAAGCAACTGCAAACGACAAAAGGTATGAATGATTAAAAAGAAGTTCAAGCAAAAAAAAAGCCATCTGTGAAAAGCATGGACATCACAGTTTCTTAAAGCTGTCATCAAATCATTTTTAAACAAAAAAAGCCAAACACTGAAGGAAGAAACATTTCAAATCTTGGCTCAAAAGCAGTATTATATACCGCATTTTGAATTTTACTTAATATATATATCGAAGTGGGGAAGGGGGCTTCTCACATTGGAGACACATGTCTGCCTAAAAAGTACATAAAGCATACTTTATACCAACAATTAGAGCTGTGGAACAATGAGAAATGAAAAGGAATAGAAAATACAACTCATCTTGATCTAATCAATTAAGAGATTTTGAATTCAAGGCTTGTGTGTGCGATGTGTGTGTGAGTTTGCTTTAATTGACCTAAATGTCCCAAAAAAAAAAAAGGAATAGGATCAGATTCCAAAATTAACCACAAGTAGCATAATAATTAGTCAGTTGCTGAATAACATACACTAAAATCAAAATATCATCCTAGAAACATAAATAATATAACTTTGCTAGAAAAGATCTGTCTTTGTGGATGTTTAATTCAGTAGTTCCGCCTTAAGTTCAAGAAAGAAAGAAGCCTAGGTGGAGAAGAAGAATGCAAATATCGTTTTATTTATCACTGGAAAAAATTGTGTTAGAATATCCTAATATTAGCATGATGAATTTAAAAACAGTTAGATTTTCTTTGATATTAGATTTATATATAATTGATGCTGCACCAATCTTCAAATAAATTTAATAATTTTCAAATCCATACTAATATTATTTGCATCAAAATATCTTAACACAATTTTATCTTATTATAGCATCATACATTTAGTATTTTTCATGAGAAATGATCATATCACCATCAAAATTAATTAAAAAAAACAAATTTTGTATCATTTTCAAAATGTTTGATGCCAAATGGTCTAAGTAGAGTAACATTTAAGGATTTGTACAGTACTTTTATCCATTATAATATAAAAAATAAATAGCAAACCATTTGAGATATTTTAAATCGCTCCAACAAGAGATAAACCAAATGACGCAAATGAATTACCACTAGTTAAATTATAAACAAAAGCGTATTCGTAAATAACCAGCTGGTCAACAGATGAAAAATTGTCAATTCATTATCATATACTTAAATTTTAGACAGATTTCAAGCATGTCTACATAAACATACTTTTAAATACTTTCATTCAATATAATTTTAGATTCAGTGTATTGGCAACAAGAAAAAGAAATTAGACGATTAATATTAATTCGCCATATAGAAAACATCTTCAGAAATTTAAAAAATCCTCACGACAGAGAACCCAAAGAACACCAAGTGAAAAAGGAACAATTAAATCATTAGATGCCTAAAAACAGCTTGATCAACTTGCAATACCAGCTAAAAATCACGAGAGTCCCACATTATCCATACCCAATTTCAAATGATAAACAATCTACCACAAGTAGAAGAAAACCTAGACATTTAAAGAACAAAATGATGCTGATTCCTTCGAAACAAAACCTTTCAACTCAGTTACCAAGTATAAACGAAATTAATCCATCAAACTCAAAATTAAAAGAAATGAAGAAATTGCAGTCTTATTAACAGTTTCAGAAATCCAAAATCAAATCCTCCCAGAAAACAAATCGCGATTACCAGATCTGAAGTCCCAAATTCGTAGCTCACCTCCTCCGATTCAGTTGATGCAAGGCAGGATCCCGCCCCGATCCCGACCTGCACCAAGCGAATCAGCGGCGGCGGCAACATTAAAAACAGAAACCCTCCAACTCGCCGAAAATCTCTCTGTATCTCTCCCCTCTCCATTGCAGAAATAACTGAGCACGTTATCTGCGCTGAGTGGCCGATCTATATATATGAGAGCGAAATGGACTCTGACGTGGACACTCGTAATTTTTTATTATTTTTAAAAATTTTATAATAAAAGTTAATACGCCGTGGACAGCAGGAACTGTGCTACTTATAAAATTATAATTTTTTTATATGTTACAAAAATAAAAACATATAAAGAACAATTTCATAAAATACAAATTGTATTATAAAATTATGGTTTTTATATACATCATATATTTATATATTAAATATTTAAATTCATTTATATAATATCTAAATATTTAAATAATGTAAAATATTATTAATCTTAATTTTTTTAAAAAAATAAATATAGCTATATTTTAATATAATTAAAATACTAAAATATTATATAAATAAATATAAATTTATATGTTAAAGAATTAAATATATAAGATTATTGTGTATATAGTTTGTATATAAAAATAAGAGACGAAATAATTTGGATAACCAAATTACATTATTGCCCATAGCCCATCTATTTTTTTTAATATTTATTTAGGCTAATTTAATGAATTAAGTACGAAATTATTGAAATCAGATTGAAATAATTGGAATCACTATCATAATAAACTTTATATTATATATATTTTTAAATTAAGAACTTTTTTTTTAATTTAATTAGTTTGGTTTTTTTTAATTTAAAATATTTATACAAGTGAGGGAGTTTTTGAAGAATTTCTAAAGATTGTGGTGAGTTATATAGCTAAAAAGGAGAATTTTTTTTTTCTTTGCTTCAAAACAAAAGTTAAAGCTGACAATTTTTAGGCTTAAAAAAGTAAAAATAAAAAATAAAACTTTTGGGCATGTGAAGAAGGCCATAAATGTGCATACTTCAACTACTATGGTACCTTTCCACTAAAATATTATATGTATATTCCAATTTAATGCATTAAACTATATAAAAATGATACAAAAATTTTTTTTTTATTATAATTGTGATATAAAGTTGATCAAAATTTATTCTCTCAATTATATAAAATTAATCTTAATTTAAGCCCAAATTGATCATCGTAGATCAACTTTGTGTAGTTGACTAAGGCTTCATTTGAGCCTGTATTTTGCTGCTTTCTAAAAAGGTTTTGTTATACAAAAATTTCTAATTCACGAAATTTTTGTACTAAAAAGCTGTTTTAGAAATCATCAAAAAAGCAGTCTCAAACGAAGTCTGGGACGACTTTCTTATTGATTCTTAAAACAACTTTTGAATACAAATATTAAAACTTTTTTACTAGAAAATCACTTTAAGAAGTAGATAGAAAGTTGCCTCAAACAAAGTCTAAATTGACACAGTATGATACTCCGTGATTAAATTGATCATATATAAATAATCTAGAGACTATTTTAAAATTTATCTTTATATAACAAATTATTCATATTTAGTTATAACAAATTATTCATATTTTGTTATAACAAACAGAGATAATTTTCATATATTCATATCTTCCCCAAATTTTGTATATATTACTTTTTGTGCTGCAAATTTCTATTTTGCAACTTTACTGTCTCAAATAAGTGATTGTAAGGTAGATGTCCAACGGTAACAAACTGTTCTTTACTGTTTTAAATAATGGTGCTAAAATCTTAAAATATATGAAGAGATTCTTCTTAAGAAAAACTCCAAAAGATAAACAACAATCCAATTCTCTCCAAGAGAAAAGTGCTCTCCACACTATTGTAAAGAGATTCTTTACTGTTTAAAACTTCACTAATCGGCCCCATATCACACACATCAAATAGATGCTCATCACATAATATAAATTAATATGTTAATTGTCAGTAGGGGTGTCAATATTTGACACGACCCGAACCCGACTCGAAAATTTCGGGTTCGGGTTCAGGATTTCAACCCGTTTGTAAAATCGGGTCAGGTTCGGGTTGACCCGGAAACCAGAAATCAACCTGATTTGACCCAAAATTCCGTCTCTTACCTCGTGTCGCGTCCGTCTGACTCGCGTCCGTCAATTCGCCTGTCAGCCCTGTCGCGTCGCTTCTGTCAATTCGATTTGTCCCCTAAAATCGCAATGTCATTGCCGTGCTAAATTGCAGAGATCGCGACAAGCCGACAAGGGCTGCGCCGCTGTGACTTGCGACCGAGCTGCAGCTGCAGCGGCTGCAGACCAGCCCAACCCGCACCGATGTGCGGCTGCTGTGCGCTCGTGCCGAACAGACACGTGGACGACGCAGTGCCGCCGTGCCGAATGGACGACGCACGTGGTTTGCCCCGCAGTGTCGCTGTTGTGGCGTCGAAACTCCCATTTGTTGTGTCAGCGGGTCGGGTCGAGTTCGGGTTCGAAAAATTGACTCGTTTGCAAAAATGGGTCAGGTTCGGGTTGACCCGAATAGTGCCGTGTTCGACCCAGACCCGACCCGTGACCCGAAATTGACACCCCTAATTGTTAGGTCTCTCTCTCACAAAATAAAATAGAAGAAAGATCTCTTCCCCTCTCCATAAAAAAAAAAAATTAGAGTGGGGGGGGGGGGGAGTTTATAAGTAATTGATGGTGTTGCCTTGAATTTGACTCTATCTTTTCCCCAAGAAAAAAAAATGTTAATACTGACAACAAAATGGAGACAAAAAGAAGATAGTCGCTAAAAATATTTTTTAACTATCAGAAGTAACTAAAGCGAAGGAGGGAATTTTGATATTAGCTACGGAAAAGAAAAAAAAATGGCTTATAATTTTGTTCCTATTTATTCATATTCTAGATCGTCATACACTTCGCAGATATATCAGAAGTCCAATGAGGGAATGCCCCCTGACGGGATTCTAAGAATATTTTTAGAATTCAAATTAATAAATAAAAGGATGAATTTTTTTTACTATTTCTCTTTGTATTTGGTTCAACGTTCCTTAACAATAAAACATCTACACAATGTGTTTAATTATGCGTGGAACAATTGTCTAAAGACCATAGTATTTTAAAACTTTTAGAGGGAACAATTGCCTAATAACTGTTGTAATAAAGACTAAAAAATAAATGGAGAACAAATTATCTAAATAATCGTATAATAAAGATTTTTTTTTTTTTTTTTTTTTTTTTTGGGTGGGGAATTTGACCCCCTAAACTTAAGGAAGATCCACCCAAGTCTCTGATTAAGTTTAGTTGGCTCCAAATGATTAATGTCCAAGTAGGAATAAGTGTCTATTTGGGCTAGCTTTCTTCTTATCTTTCTTTGTCAAACTGCAATCACAAATTTATTTTTATACTGTTTTCTAGTTGCATTTTAAACATTTTTTGTACATTTTACAACAGCTTTAAAAAAAAATTACTTTTTTTCACAAAATCTATGCAATCAGCTTTACAAAAAGTTACAACAAAATCTCAAACAGATCCTAAGAATCTGTTTGATTAAAGTTTTAAGACTCAAATAAGTGATATATGTTAATAATATAATATTATACAACAGACCTTAAAGAGGACCAGCAAACAGTTACAAGCATTATCCTATAATAATATAATACTATATAATATTATATATTTTAATAACCCAACTATAAACTTCCAGAACAATATTAAATCAAAGAATCTTGATTTTATTAAACATAATCTTCATTACAGGACCAGCAAACAGTTATAACTATACCACACAAACAATGAAAATAAAAGAAATAAAGGTCACATAGAAAGATCACAAAGAAAGAAACAGCTGAGGCATATACATCAAATCATGAAGAATTACAGAGTCAAAACTCCAATGCTTCAAACTGCAAGAACAATGATCACTATAAGCAGAATAACCCCAAAAATCACCAAGAGCAAACAGATCTGCAAGAAACAAAATCAAAGTAAGAAAAATGATTTTGAAAAGGTAGACATTTTGATCAGGAAAGCTGAAATACCAGCGATGACTTCGATTTTTGAGTTTTTGATGCTCTCAAAAGTTGAGTTTTTCCTTGTGCAGTTGATACGAGGGAGTTCTCGATATGGGAATCGATATCATCTTCAAAAAAAGGGCAAAGAAGATATTAAAAACAAGGGAAGGTAGGATTTAGGGCATCTCCAACCGAACTCCAAACACATGAAAGGCGTCGCTCGCGAGCTCCAGCTGAACGGCAAAACTTCCGGTATTTGGTTGCGGTTGAACAGTGTGACGCAAATATTGGTGTTGTATGGTGTCACACTGTTCACCTGCGTTATTTTTTTGTCTCTACCGGATTTGCTGAAGAAACGCGCCAAAGAGGAGAAAGGCGGTTACCTTCTGCGAATGGCGTAAAATGGAGTTTGATTGGAGATGAATCATGACATTTTTTAGTTTTACTGTATTTTGGAGTGAAAAATGAGATTTTCGATTGGAGATGCCCTTATAAAAACTAGGGTCATGTATGCATTAGATTTCATTTATCTTACCGATCATAACTCCTTGATCATGAACCAAAACAGCAAGATCTTTGAATATATCATTCACCTCACCAATTTGCTGTTGAATCTCATGTATTCCTTGTTCTCTTTCATCAATGATGGCCTCATTGAAAACAATCTCATTGTCAATGAGTATCAGTTCTTGTCTGAAGAAACAAGTAGAAAGAACCAATAAAATACAATATCCATAGAAAGTAATACAAACTCCTATAGAAAGTGATATAAAATATACCCAAAACATGTTATGGTGGAACATTTTGCCATATATAAAGGAATGGCGAGAGCTATATCCATAGACATGAACGGCATATCATCTAGCTTTGAAGTATCAGCAAAACAATTTCATAAATAGGTGCATTTAAGTTGTATGGAATACATACATAAATGGTTAATTTCTCTTGCAAGAAGCTCAGATACTTCTGAAATTAGACGAGCCCGCTAAATATGCCACTTTTAGAAAAGGATATTGTGAAATAGAAGGAAAATTTATGCCAAATAGGTTTGAAAATTAAGAAGATATAGTATTTGCGGTGCTGGCTTTTTTAAGTCTTCAAGAGATCCATGGAAAGGGGATCCAATCTCTCCTACTAATCTGTTCATTCTTGCTTCGGCATTTCTGTATGTTATTGCCTTTGTAGACGTGCAAGTTTTGTACAAAATTGAGTTAACAACTCTTGTAGCACTCATGGCTAATAAATAAATCATCAGCAAGGAAGGTGCATAAAGTTTCCCCCAAATAATTGGGGTAAGGTTAATATCATTAGAGTTGTCAAAAAAGCTCTTTATTGGGTCAAACTCAAGTGTCAAACAACTTAAGTTTGACCCAATAAAAAGTTCGAGTCTGACTTGTTCATTAAAGAATTGATCAAACTTGAACAGAACTATTGAGCTTGTTTTGTTAAGTAACCAAATACAAATAAAGCCTGTTTGAACGAGTACATCTCATTAATTGCTCAAACAAAAATAATGAACAAAATGATATAGATTAAGCTCACTTAAGCTTAGGTCATCTACTTACGATGATGATATTAATCATTTGAGTCAAAGTTAGATTTCAGGACAACATGTTGTGGCTTCTAAGTACTTTTATATAAAAGAAGAAAGGATCAAAATAATCTCTCGACTCTTTATGAGAGATCAAAATAGTCCACAATAATATTAACAAATCATTTTGGCCCCTCAACTCTCTATAGATGAATCAAAATAGTTCCACACCATGAGACTATTTTGATTCCTTTTAAAAGACTTGAAAGATCAAAGTAGTCCTTTAATATAGTTGGGAACCATTTTGATCTTTCATAAAGAATCAATGGACCATTTTCATCATTTTTTCTGATATAAAATTATCAGCTTATTACATATTGAAAAATCTGCGCATGAATTGAAGAACAGATAAAAATACTGCTAGCGTAGAAGTTCTAAAGGAAATGATAATAAGATAAATGCAACTTCAAAAGGAATTTTTACGTAGAATATTGCTACCTTCTCGCCTCCGTAAGCATTGAACGCTGATCAGGTGTTTTCTCAATTCCATCATGGACCTCACTTGCACTATAGCTGTATGTCAAATATGACAAGAAAAACAGAAAAATAAGATAGTCACTCGGGTAGCATTTAGAAATCATGAAATGCATTTAAATTTAGTGACACGGTAGGTCAACTGGCGTAGTTAGGAATTAGTCTGTCCAAATAATTTAAACACCAATATTGGTTTTAAATTGACTTCATAGCTCGCATCAAAGAACAAGTCAATAATAATATCAAGGAAATGCCTGGCATTGTATCAAAAGAGCAAAACTTTCGGCTATGCTTCTTTTCTGTGAACTTGTCAACCACTAGTCACGCAATTAATACATGGAATCTAAGTGGTCAAATTCTTAACTAATTCTGCAGGACAATTAATTTGTGCGGTGCAAGTAAAAGAAGATGATCATAAAGATTGTGTCGTACAAGTAAAATAAGATAATCATAAAGAGAAGCATCCACAAGAACACATCAAATTAAAAATAAATGAAAGACTTTAGCTCCCATACCAATCAAAAATTATATTTTTTTGCATAATTGATGCTAAAATATGTTAGGAAATACTGGAGAAATCCAAGTAATCACTAATAAGATTGGATGGAAAAATTCGGCAAAAACAACACCTTTTGATTTAAGGAAATCAAATAAACGAAGAAATAAACAAGATACAATTTATCCTCAATTCGAGAGGAGGATCTTCTCTCCCAATCCCTAGAAGAAATCTAGGGCCCAAGACTCCAAGACAATAACTCTCAAAAACAGCCACCAAAACATGCATAACCTAACCCTAAAAAACTCTTGCTATTTAATCCCTAATTCCCTAATTTCAAACTCCGGATTCAAACTTTTCCCTCCCACTCCTAGCCGCCCCCCACTTCTTCCCTAATTGGCTTTTCCTAGTGGCCCCACTAGGCTTGGGCGGCACCCCAAAGGGGGCAATTTGTTTGCCTCCTGTAATATAGAACCCCCTTGGGCCGGTTGGCCAGTTCAGGGAGAACCGGCCTAACAAAATAACAAGCAGAATGTCATGAAAGTAACTTGTGCATTTAATTTTAACATTAAAGAGTTTTATGCACCGAATGCTACCAAATCATTCAACAAGCATTATAACCCCCAAATCAAGAACATCATTAATACCTTGACGGAAGAGTTGTTTGGAGAACAAAGGGTGCATATGCAGTTTCTCTCTCAACTGCAAGTCTTTGTGCCTTTTGAAACTCCTTGAGAACTGCTTGGAAATCCTTTGCAAGCTTAGCATCAGCAATTTTCTTGCTAGCCTACAAATAAATTATCAAATTATGTATACAATAAAATAAGTTAATCTCAAATATCATAAGAGAGAAAGAGTGCAGTATGTTAGCATATTCTGAACAAAAATGAATTTTAAGAAAACGTGGGAATAGAAAGTGGACTCACACTGACTGGAGTGTGATGATCTGTTTCACTAGCTTGCTTAAGTTTAGCTGAAGTATCTTTCACAAGCTGCCCAATGTGTAGTCTTGTTTTGTGCCTGTCATCAAGATAAAATTTAAAAATATCCATTGATTGCAATAGATTTGTTTAAAAACAACAACAAGATCAAGCCTTTATCCCACTATAAGCAGTTGGCTGATTTGTTTAACATTAAAAAAAAAGAAAATAACAAGCAGATTTGTTAATAATGACTTGGCATTAATTAAAGGGGCTTTTCTGGCTCAAATGAAATTGTAAACCTAGAGGGATCACATTTTTATGCCAAATCTCTATCAAAGAACGAATATGATAAACATACCAAATTGCTTTAAAGAGATCAATTAGTAGAAGGCACCCAAATTTACATAATTTAAATTAAAAAAATAGTATTTATCTATTTGATTTACCATAAAGAAGCCACACATATGTACAAACAAAAGGGACTTTAGAAAACACTCTCCTTCAAACCTTCTTCAAGTCAATATCACGAAAAAAAAAAAAAGAAGCCTCAAATCTTTCTAGATAAATAAATGAGAAAATAATTCAAGAGAGATGATAAAAAACAAAAGATTAAGCAAATACCATAAATTTTTCACTACAAAATTTTCTCAATATAGTTACCATCCCACATCTCTATAGATACGGAGCAAAAATTTTGGCCCAACAGGCTTTCGGATTGCCAAGATGCCAATTCACAAACACGCAAAAGAATTGCTTCCTTCCTCTTTTCTTTCTCTCTATTTTATTTATTTTGTTTTAACAAGTAATTCTTTGTTTCTCTCCCTTAAAGAATTACTCTAAAACCAACAAAATCCATCCAACCAAATTTCCCTTTAACGCACTCAATGGCAGAGCCCAGACACTAGCCTACAAACATCCCAAGTACACATAACAATGTACAATTTGCATGTCATAAGACTCCTATTTATAAGAGTTTTCAGGAGGACAATTTCAAATCCTTTTGGTTAAGAATTTATCAAAAATAATAAATTATCCCAATAAATTTTCAAATAAGTTTTATCCTAAAAAATAATATTCTGTTTTATTCTTAAAAAACCTCCTATTTTAGATTTGTGCATTAAAATAAATAATTTAGTCAAATTCCTAACAATCACTTCCTTGACTGAATTATGTGACAATAAATATGGATCTCTTCTATGACTTTTCTCCAAGCTGAGCACCCTAAGCTCTTAAAGCCCCAAAGGACTGAGCACAACATATCCTCAATAAGCCAAATGATGTTTGAACATAACACCTGTGATATTTCTTTCATGAACATTTGTTGCACAACAAGATGGTGTTAAGGAAGGTCAAGCTATTGTGCTTAGTCCTACAATAGATATGTTAAAAATATATTGGGGTGAAAATACTAAG
Organism: Dendrobium officinale; assembly: GCA_019514585.1. Lineage (NCBI taxonomy): Eukaryota > Viridiplantae > Streptophyta > Magnoliopsida > Asparagales > Orchidaceae > Dendrobium > Dendrobium officinale. Next base: position 3,540,967 of record CM033699.1, on the reverse strand, counting down.
TGGTTGGCCCTCATCTATAGGCTTAGGCTTTTAGATTGAAAGAGTTTTCTCATTAGAATATCAGACTTACCATTAATTATCCTTTGATTTGCACTCCCTAATAAATATCAACAAAATCAAATGGTCAATTAGGATCATGTAGTGGGTCTTAGTACCCTCTATCATGGATTAGGAAAGCTTAAGATCAGGTGACTCCTACAGAGGCTCTATGTTGTTGAGTAAACTCTTGGCATATGATACTTAAGGGAATTTAAAAAAATATATATTTGAGGGTAAGTAATGGCCAGTATGAAGATCTCTTACATGACAAGGAGATTATTAAAAAATGTGAGAAATTTGAGTTTAATCTCACGTCAAATAGGTGAAAAAGATGTTGGCATAGAAATATCTAGTTGGCCCTCACCTAGGGGCTTAAACTTTTGGGTTAAAAATAGATATAACTGCCATTTTATCAAGCACAAATCTTGTCCCTATTTGCTCTACACTCCTTAAATATATATCCAAATGATCAAAAAATTGCATGTACTAGGCCGACTCTGAGTTTTTATAACCCCAAAGTGATTGCATCTTTGTTCTGAGTATTGTAATGATATGATCTCACACTAATATAGACTACACAACCATATGATCTCCAATATTCTCATCCTTAACCTATGCCCTCCTTTATTCCAGAGCCTGACATGCAATTAAGAAGCTAACATTTTTTTGCTTCTGCAAATCATGATTCCATAATATATACAATAAAACACCACTCAAGTTTACAGCCTCCAACACGAAGTCCACCAACTCTCTTCGTGCAGTCAACAAACCTTTGTAAACTTAAGTATTTCAACATTTGGATGAAATATGCATCCTGAATTACTAAGAGTACTCAAATATACAAGTTTCTTCTTAAAATTGGTATAGAATTGACTCTCTTCAATGTCCTAATCACACACTCACGCATCATAACCTTCAAATTGCCAAAACCAGCTATCTTAAATATTTCATTATTTCTCATATAAACATAACCACTAGAGTGTGGTTATAAGTAGAAAATCACTCCTAGGGATACACGATATTCATAAGATGAATTAAGACTTTATTGGTCATTATATCTATTTTCAAAAATCACCAAAAGACATCACTTTATGTCCATTGGACCAATCAGCAATAAGATTAGCATATGTTGGCTAAGCATCTTTGTTGTTTCCATAACACGCTACCCCTTTCACTTCAAATAATGTTAGTCTCACTTAATACGCCCTTTCTTCTTATAAAAATAGCAAGATACATTCTCATATTTGACACAAGACTTGTGCCATAATGAAAGTTAGACCCCATCTCAAAAAAATTCAGAATCAATAATCTCCTACTCATGCCTTCATCCCTGCCACTTAACAGTAATTTCTTGAAAAGGTGGATTATTAACATCTTATAGGCTAATTATAGATCTTCTAAATAACAAAGTGTAAAAAAAAAAAAGAATTA